>CM040175.1:9845500-11045500 GCA_022606695.1 Vaccinium macrocarpon
TTAATCGCCATTAATCAATTTGTTGCGCCTCTAAAACTATTCCGTTGTTGACATGTTATGTTTTATGCTTTTATGACATTTGAATGTTTTATAAGTGTTCGCTTGTGTTGAATGTATTACCTATATTTGAATTCTACTTGTTTTAAAAAAATGTGCGCCTCGCGGTCAAAATGCGCGCGCTTTGCCTTGCGCCTTGAGCTTAAAGCCCCAGGGGACCATGGCGCCTCGGTGCGCCTATCGCTATTTAAAACACTGTTTTGAGTTTCATATAACAAATTAGCCCCACAAAATTGGCCACAGATTGGATTTAGGGGCAAAACAGAAAAGACAATGCAAAGTTTTCACACCCCTTAAAAACTCACTTCCCCAAAAGGGACAAGCAAATTGGAACGGAGTACATTTTTATATTCAACGTATCCCCCAACGTATTGCATCCAACTTTTTGGAAAAACCACGTATCCGCGTATTTGTATCTTGTATCCGTATATGTGCTTCATAGGTGGAAATCAAAGCTACACATAAATGCTTCAAATGGAGGTGGCCTTTTGAAATTGTGCAGATCATTCTCACACTCATTCTTCAAATAAGCTCGTACCCTAGCAAAGAGCATTGTTCTAAAAGAAGGTCTAGAAGACCGAGTACTCGCCCCCTAGGTGCTAGAAGGACCCTCGCCGCCTATCCCGACTAATTGCCCAACTAGGCCCCGAGTACTCGGCCTTGCGAGCTAGAAAGTGCCTGGCCACCCTGGGAGCGCCTACCGATTTTAGAACCTTGGCTAAGAGTAAACACTTTTTGTAGAAATTAGGCTTCAAAGCAAAGAAAAAGTTGCAATCCGTCAACTGAAAAGAAGCCTTGTCAGATCCACAAATAAGGAAGTCGTCATTACCAAAGGCAAAATTGGGACTAATTACAATTCTGACACTTGTGCATCAATATTCATGCCAGTAAACAGAGCACTTTAGGTTTTAACACTTGGCTTCACATTTGCTAAGTTAAAACCAGACAATGATTACTCTAACAAGGATTCAGAGTGTTGATTCGTGTTCAGACAACTCCAATCAAACCTGCCATGTGTTTGGTCGTTTTGCGGCTAGACGTAGGAAGGAAGGTGTGAGCAAGATAGATTCAATGCTACTGTTGTGTGGGTAACTGGTCTGATAAGCCAAAGTTTGTTGTTGGGTTTACTAAGCCTATGGAAGATAATCTACATGCTATAGGGGCCTCCACCTCTGCTTCTGAAGGGCCAAGACCTTGCACTGCTCCTCAGGTGGACCTAGCCCCAAAGGATGTTTCCTAATCCCTGACAATGATCAATTGTCTGGTGACATTTTAGGAATCATTGCTGAGACAGTTTCTGAATACATTCAGTCGGTTTTGTCATATATCCAATAATAAGATTTCTATCGAGGATAAGCATAAGTCTAGGGGAAGGATGTCCATGGACCCTAATTCTCAGGTTAGCTTGCCAAAATCCAACATCTTTGCAGTCCTTGACTCCATGCCTGAAGAAGATCTCCAGGTTATTGAGGCTGAACATTCTGCTTGTGTACCTGTTGAGGAGGCTCATCCTCCTATTGTCAATTTCCCTTTGGTTTGTCTTAGGAAAGAAAATGGAAGGAATAAGGACCATCTACAAAGAAGAGGGTGGGTGGCCCTTCCAAACTAAATGATTAAGCTTGTTTCTTGGAATATTAGGGAACACAACAATCCTCTAAAGCAAAAAGAGGTCTACTCCTTGGTTCTCTCTCAAAAGATGAGTTTGATGGGTGTTTAAGAAACTAAGATTAGGGCTAATAATAATTTTGTTTCCACTATATACCATTGTTTTCCTCACCATTGGCAATGGGTGGACAACATTCAAGAAGATGTTGCTAGAATTCTTCTAGCCTGGGATCCTCACAAGCTGACTGTTGCAGTCATTTTCACCTCAACTCAGATTGTAGTTGGTAAGGTAGAAGTTCTTTTGGTCTATGGCGTTATGGAATCATCCTTTGGTTAGAAGAAGATAATGTCCTAACCACATTAAAAATCTCCTAGTTGATTCCAGGCAGCACCCCACACAACAGAGTTCATAAATCTCATATCCGGAATGAGAGATCGAACAGAATGGCCACTGGGGAGTATAACAGCGTCTTGAAGAGCTTGAATTAGATAATATGCCTTCTAGGAGTGTCTGGTTTTCTTGGTCCAATAGAAGGGGAGGTTTGGGCATAACAAGATAGAGGTGTGGTTACTCCTCCTTGGCTTAATCAATTTCCAGATTCTGAAGCTGTTTTAATAGCTCCTGGGTTTCATATCACTGCTACGCTATTTTGACTGTCAAGCCAGCTGTACAAAGGAGAACATCTCTAAAAGCTTTCATCTTTTGGATGCTAAATGGTTAGTAATTCATGGGCTGCTCCGTGTCAGGGGTCTAATATGATGATCCTCAGCTCCAAACTGAAGACCTTGTTCGTTTCATAGTTTTAGTTTTGTTATGTAATCATTACACTCATCTCTCTCTCTCTCTCTCTCTCTCTCTCTCTCTCTCTCTCTCTCCACTCATTACACCTTTTTCCAAAACTAAACTAAACTAAAACTACTAAACAAACAAGGCCATTATAACTTTAGTTTTAGAGTTATTAAAGCTAAAGAGGATCTTGAGCATATTCAAGCCCAATGTTTCGCTCAACCTGACAACATTGAGTTCTGTGAAAAGCTATGCGTTGGCTCTATGGGGGCCAGCATCCACCCTATACTCGAGTGTCTCCTGCTAGCGCAAGACAAGCGTATTAGGAGGACTAAGCGCCTAGACCCTTTAGCGCTGTATGGGCAGCATTAAAAAGTGCCTCATGTCCATCTGCCGCCTGCCGCTAAGTGCAGGGCTTTGCGCTATCCTCTAAGATTAAGTTGTGCCTTCCTCTAACAACAATTGTTTTTAGATGAGTTGGTTAGCACCTGATCCAACACTATGTAGCACGAACATGTACATTGATACAGACACAGACACGTACACGAGAATTCTAAAGAAATGGGGACACAGACACGATGGGGACCATGAAAAAAGAATTCTACATCCAAGTTAAGGATATTCCATACTTGCATTGTAAAAAGTAAAACACTGGCATAAGTAGCATATATAACATGTCCTATGTGGGGTGTGCTAGCATCCGGTAAAGAAGACATGTATTCATAGGAGATGATTATATTGATGATGTGTATACTTATGATTGTATTTGGGCAGGTCTCTTAAGGCTAACTTTTCTGTCATTTATAGGGTGGATGGAAGTAGTCTAGAAGAAGAAATTTCTTCTCCATGGAAACTATGGCTAACGCCCTCAGTTTGTACCCAATGAAGCAGCTCTTGAATCTGTGATCTGGACATTGAACTCTAAGGGTAATTTCTCTGCTACATTTGCCACGAATGCTTTTAGAACCGTCCACCCAGTGCTCCATGGTAAAAACTACAAAGTGGACTAGTTTAAGCACCATAATCCAAGAGGGGCTATCATACAATGAATGGCAATCCAAGGTAAAATGCCCGCTAACGATATGGGGCTTGATTTCTGATATGAGGTGTGTCTTCTAGAATGTTGGTAACGAAGATCATGACAGTAGTTTTTTCTTCTCTTGCCCTTTCTCCCAACAGAGATGGTCTTTTTTCTGGGTAAAACCACATTCTTTAGTCCCCTGCCCCTCATTCTTAATCCTCTACTGATAATTTACTGATAGCTAGGGTAAAATTCAATTGTATCATAATTTACTGAGAGCTAGGGTAAAATTCAAAACTAGTACTAACCAAAGCAAAGCCAATAACGAGAAGTTAGTTAGATAAGTAACAATTTAGGCAAGATCAAAATCAAGTATTCCGGAATTATTTCTCGGTACATTCTTTGACAAATTAAGAATAAAATAAAGAGCAAGCAGAATACCTCATTAGCCTGGAACGATTTGGCAGGACTGAAAGTCGCGCTGGCCCGTAGATTACTAGCCCTAACAACGACCTGCCTGAAGAATCCACCAGCATATACCACAAATCAAATCCAAATAACAAAAATCGACAAATATGTATGCATGTGCTTATGGTTTTGCATATATATATGTACGGAGCCGTATATGCAGAGAGAGAAAGTGAAGGAAATAACCCTCCTTCGACGGTTTCGGAACTGGGGGCCTCGGAAAAACGGAAGTGCCCGAAAACGAAGAAATGAAGGACTCTGATGAGAACCATCACCACCGATAGTGGGATCAGCACCGCCATGTCCAATACCAAAACCTCCGCCATTGGAGATCTCTCTCTCTCCCTCTCTCTCTCTCTCCCCTTCCTTCTAAAGGTGGAAGACAAGTTTGAGAGTTTATGGTAGGCGTGCACAAGACAAAGATAAACCGATAATTCCTTTTGTACCGCCCGTGGTGCACCGACCAGATACCGAGCTGTCGGTGACGCCGTTATGGGTCTCAACCGATTTATCAGAGTCATTCATCTTTTTTAAAATTGAGTTCCGAGTGGACCACCACGCGAATCGAGGCAATCGAACGGCTATATGAGCACGATCCAAAATATCATACAGCCGTCCGATTGTCTCGATTCCCACATGTGTCCACTCGGAATTCGATTTCGAGAAGAATGAACGGTTTCAAAAGTTCGGTTGGAACCCACAACGGATTTCCCCGACGCCATCGGTACGTGGTTGGTGCCGGTAGAAGCGTTGAAGATAAACTGCTAAGGCTCCAGCCCTAACACACGAACCCAACCAAACCACAGTAATATATACATGGGTATATTTTCTTGTTCACAGACATAGACAATTCATAAATTAATTTTAACTTTCCATGAAAATGGAAAATAATAGATAGGGGAATTACTTTTCACAAATAATCTTATTCATGTGGAACATAATAACATGTTACCGGTTTCACTTTCCTCCTTTCACGAGACATGAATAAAAAAGCATATGCAATTTTCGTATTTTTATTTTTTACATATGAGGAAAAAATATAATTATTTTATAAATAACAAACTATATGAGCAAAGATAAAAGCTTACAATAATTTTTTTTGGTAATTAACCGATATATTAGAAACCAGAAGAAGAATTCATAGTGGAACAAAAACTAAGGCATGAGTCTGTACAAGAAATGAACCGAAAAAAGACTAAAGCCTATACAATATAAAAAGCCTAGAATGGAATGTGCCAATTTTGGCAAAGCTGAGTGGATAAAGGGGTAGGCTTAATGTTCCTGCTTTGGGAAGCTTTGACCCTTATTTCAAATCTGACTTGCCCGATAATTGTTGAAGGAGACCTATGAATGCCTTTAAAGATTCTAAAATTCCTCTCCTGCCAAACAAAATAAACTGCAGTAGCAAAAGCAAGCCTCCTAATAAGGTTAGGGAAACCCTTCCCTTTGAAATGAGAGGAGAACCAGTCCCTTTGAAATGAGAGGAGAACCAGGCAAGCTTTTGAGACCAAAGAGTAGGACCAAGGGGAATGTAACATAGATTTGCAATGGCCGCCCACACCTGGTTGGAGAAAGAACACTAAAAAAGAAGGTAATCCAAAGTTTCAGGAAAATAATCACAAAGAGGATAGGTAGAGCTAGAAATGACCCCCCATCTGTGAAGTTTATCCCTTGTTCTTAAGCTGCCTCTAACAGCCAGCCGCAAAATAAAACTATGCCTCGGAATATTTTTTGATAACCAAACCACCTTTTGCTAGGAGACTAGAGGATTATGGATCCTGAATGTATTACAAGCATAGGACGCCTGATACTTGGATGTAGGAGAATGAGCCCAAATAACTGAGTCAGAGAAGCCGGGATGAGGCAAAAAATTAGGGCAAGAGAGAGAAAAAAAACCAAGTCCACACATCATTATATATAATGCATGAGACCTTAGTTGCCATATGGATACCAGAAACAGACTGAAAGTGATGGCCAAAGTAATCAAGAAGAGGCCCAGCTAGGTGCCAGTTATTGTGCCAGAAATAAGTGGTACATCCATCACCAATGATGTGTCTGATAAAAGGTCTCACTTTAGGCTTGAGCTGAATTAACTTCCTCCAAGTCCACAAGCAAGAGGATGGGATATTCATCGACCAAAGGCTTTGATTCTTGATGACATACCGATAACTCCATCTGACCCATAGAGAATTTTGATGAGAACATATAGCCCAAAGATGTTTAGCCATTACAGCATAATTCCAGTTTGTGATTCTCTTAATGCCAAGAGCCCCCTCATTTTTAGGACAACAGAGAGCTTCACAAGAAACCTTGTGAGAGTGTTTATACTTAGTAGAACCTGACCAAAGAAAGTTCCTCAAAAGGAGTTCAATATGCTTCCCAATTGCCTTGGGAAGGATGAAATGCATGGACCAAAAAACTTGTAGACTGAAGAGGACCCAGGTGATAAGCTGAAGTCTCCCCACATAAGATAGAGATCTAGTAGACTAGTGACCAATCTTTGCAGAAAACTTAGAAATGAGAGGAGCACAGTCAGATGCAGAGAGCTTGGTAGAGATAAGTGGAACCCCAAGGTACCTCACAGGAAGAGAGCCAAGCTGAAAGCCCTTAAGGCTACATAGTCTGATCTTTTCAGGTTCTAAAACACCAGCAATAAAAACTCTGCTCTTATTATTGTTAGGTAGCAAACCAGCATCATGCACAAGCTGAAAAGATTGATCATTTGGGTAGCACAAGATGAATAAATCATCAGTGAATCATATGTGGCTAATACCCAAATCTTGGCACTTTGGGTGATAAGAGAACTCCCCAAAAGAGATAAGCTTCTACAAAATTATAGAAAAGAACTCCATAACAAGAATAAAAAGGTAAGGGGAAAAAAGGTCCCTTTGCCTAAGGCCTTTTGCACCTGGAAAAAACCATTCCATAACACCATTGATGGAGATAGAGAACAGAGGGGTGGTGATGCAATTCACAACCCAAGTCCTGAACCTCAAAGGCAGATTAAAGGCTTCAAGAATATTTAAAATTAGAGTAGATACAGAATCAAAAGCCTTCATGATGTCAATTTTCATAGCAGGTCAATGAGAAATATTAGATCTATGGTAGTTAATAACAAGCTCTTGCATAAGCAAGATTTGATCTAAAATAGATCTCCCAGAAATAAAAGCAACTTGTGAGAACTAATCATAAGATGGACCACAGCTTTAAGCCTATTAGTAAGGATCTTAGAAATGACTTTGTAGGTAGTATTGCAGTAGGAGATAGACCTATAATCAGACATGGAACAATGGCTAGGAACTTTAGGAACAAGAGTAACAGCAGTGGCATTCAAACCCCCAACTAATTCGCCAGTGCTAAAGAAATGTTGTATAGTAGCAATAAAATCTTTACAAATAATATTCCAGGCCTTCTTAAAGAAGCAAGATGTACAACCATCAGGTCCACGGGCTTTGTCATCACTGAGGGAGAATAGCGTATCCTTAATTTCTTCAACAGAGACCATAGCATCAAGAGAGACCAGTTGAGAGTCATTAAGGCAAGGATAGATGACTTCAGCAATTCTATCAGGAATATTTAGAGGAGAAGTGAAAGGGGAACCCAAAAGATTTTTAAAGTAATCAACAATTATTTTCTTGACATCCTCATAGTAATCATGCCTAACCCCATCATAATCAAAGATAGATAGGATTTTGTTCTTGGCAATGCGCAACTTAACTTTTTTGTGGAAAAAGGTGGTATTTTGGTCACCCAACTTGATCTAGCATGCTCTAGATTTTTGCTAATAAAACCCCTCTCCAACTACAAGTAAGGAAGAGAAAGAAGCCAGTGATTGTTTCTCTTGAGCGACAAGAGAAGCATCAGAAGGATTTGCCAATATAGCCATCTAAAGTTTCTCAAGATGAGTCTTGGTAGCAAGGACTCTTTGAGAAATGTTACTAAAATGATGCTTATTAAAATTCTCAAGCTCCAGCTCAAGAGATTTAAGCTTGTTACAGAGAATCATCAAGGGGGGCCCTTTTTAAGGTTTAGCCCAAGCAGAAGCTACTAAAGATAGAAAATCTAGATTCCTAACCCAAAAATTAAAGAACTTAAAGGGTTTAGGGCCAGAAGTGTGATGAGGCCTGATGATAACATAAGTAGGGTTGTGATCAAATATACCTGGAGGGAGAAAGGTAGCCTCAGACTCGGGAAATGAAGTCGACCAAGCAGAATTCACCATAACCTGATCGATTTTGGAGAGAATGAGCTGACCATTCTCATGATTATTACTCCAAGTGTAGAAACAACCCTTATAGGTGAGGTCCTCAACTTCTAAAGAGTCAATACACGTGTTGAAACTCTGCACACCTAAGGCATCAATGCCAAGACCACCCCACTTTTCAGAGGCATTCCTAACAATGTTGAAATCACCCAAGAGAATCCAAGGAACATGAGAAGCGACAACCATAGAACTAGCAGAGAGAGAATTCCATAGTTGATTCCTATCATCTCTGCTATTAGCACCATATATGAAAGAAGCCACAAACTTAATACCAAGGAGCTTATGAAGAACTTCCATAGTAACATTCTAGGCAGTAGAGATAAGAAGCTTATAATAATGATATGTACACAGCACGAAGGGCACACCAAAGGGCCACAATGGCCCAAAACGACTCGTTTTGGGCCTCCTCCAGGGGGAAAAAGCGGAAAAATTCAAAACACACTAAAACACTACCTTCCCCCTACTTTGAAACAACACACAGACTCAGATCGAGAGTGGGAGAGGGGCGATTCCCAGCTACACTGACGACCACCGCACCAGTGTAATCATCTCCATCTTTTACAACCACCACCGCCACGATTAAAGAGAAGACGGGCTCTATCTAGAAAGCTTTGAACCAGATGAGTTTCAAACTCCCCCTCTTTACAACCAGACGAGATCCGAAGCAGACCCACCCCCAAGGTCTCTCTCTCTCTCTCTCTCTCTCTCTCTCTCTCTCTCTCTCTCTCTCTCTCTCTCTCTCTCTCTCACACACACACACACACACACACACACACACATACTCAACTTGTTTCAACTCATAGGTATGACCCATAATTAGAAAACTAGGGTTCCAAATTCAGAAACCCTAATTGGAAAACCCATAAGCTAGACGTAATTGATATGTTTGCGTTTTGATTTTGTGGTTAAGACTTTGATTCAATTTGGAATTATTGGGTTGTTAATGAATTTTTACATTGGAGGGCTAATTAAATTTCTGAGTATTTGAATCCATGACTAATTTTTTCCCAATTCTTAACCACTGGCAAGGTTGAACTAATTAACCTTTGATTTCAGGTCCCAGAAATTTGATTGTGTAACTTTCTTTGAAAAAGATGAGAGACTGTCTCGTTTGGGAGAATATGGTGTTTGTCTTGCTAGTAAGTGCAAAAAAAAATGTAGAAGGGAAGTAAACATGTTCACTTGCTTTTATGAAGTGTGGTTGCTATCTCAATTATTTCCCGCCGTTTCCTTTGTTCTCCCTTTCTTATATGTACTTTTTTTGGCAGGTTCAACATTGCATCTTGAAGTGCTAGCAATCCTCCCTATGGAACATTGACTATTACAGGTTGCTTAGTGAAAGAAAGCTATGGTGTTGCAAAGCAATGAGAGTCATAGTGAGCTACAATTCTATCTAACCTAGGTTAGATATAGACACTGAGTAGAATGCTCCTATTTTCTCTATCTTGTTACTGGAACAAATGTGATATGCTACTCTCATGTCTATTGGAAGCTAAGAAACTTTCAACAAGAGTAGGTTAAAAAAAGAGCACAAGACATCAAAAATTCATCTTAGTTCTTTTATCAGTGTTCGAATATATGTGATAATGTTAAATTTTCAAAGCCATGACTGAAGATGAATATGATTTTCCATTGTTGTATACTGGACTGAAGTTTCATTATAATTGACGGAATTCTAATTCATTTTCATGAAATGCAGGTGCACGTGTGCCGCGATTCAATCCAAATTATCTTTAGGAAAAAAGAAACTCAACCACCTCAAGAGAAGATTTGATGGAATGGAAAAGAAGAGTACAAAGAGATTGAAAACAAAGAATTGTTACACATTGGTGCATTTGGCACTTGATGATGTATTTTTATTTTTTTATAAATTGATGAAGATATTTTGCCATGTGCCTTGAATATTTTATACATGGAGTTTATACATATACCACCACTTGCATTTGTTCAAGACTCTTGTTATTGACTTTCTGATGAGACGTTGAGACGTCAGGTTAGGCAAGAAAATAGGGGAGATGTTGTCAAAAAAATTCCAGACCTACTTACTTTTTAAACATGCAGAATAGAGAGCTTGCCAGTTAGCATTTATTCAGATACGGATACGATACGGACACGAGATATGGATATATTGCACCCTAGAAAACCAATTCGAGGCCTATGGCAGGCAAATGCATTCTGTCGTGTCTGTCTGTATAATGTCTTGAAAGATGTATCCTATTTTCTGGAAAATTCGGCAGAGTGTCCTTTGTTTTCTGTCTAGTCTGACATCACAGTGTCTCAGTTAACAATGACAACAAAGCAAACAACGGGTCAGTATTTAATAAAACTAACATTGACAACATTCAACACTAGAATTTCATATTCCAACAAATAATAACTTCATATTCCAAACTTGAAGTTCAAAATTTGATGTTACAACTTAATATTCTGAACTGACCAACTTCAACATATTTTAATTTGGCATCCCAATCATTGAATATTACAACGGTATCTTTCAACTATTTGTTTCTATCTTTTAAACCAATCATTGAATATGATGAAGATGCGCGGTGCCTAAAGTCTTCTATATTACAACTTGTTTCAATCCAACCGTGCCTCACAAACCAGCCCTTTCACATTGTGGGACTCAGAATAGAAGGGTGCTTGTTGCACAGCCTGCTGGATGGCTCCAAGACCTGAGACACCAATACATACAATGGTAAACCAATCATTGAATATGATGAAGATGTGCGGTGCCTCAAGTCTTCTATATTACAACTTGTTTCAATCCAACCATGCCTCACAAACCAGCCCTTTCACATTGTGGGACTCAAAATAGAAGGGTGCTTATTGCACAGCCTGCTGGATGGCTCCAAGACCTGAGACACCAATACATACAATGGTAAGATAATTCTACACTATGTAGACAACTTCATAAGAATGTGAAGTAGTTTTAGGAGTAGCAAATACACGAGGTTTTAACTTTCATTTGAATTAGGTTAGTGTCCTACATAACAAAAGTGCCCCTTTACATTTTCCACCTGACACCTGCCCATTACATATATTAGATCGTTGGCAAAACAATAATGCAAGGGAAACAATGGGAGTCCCATTAACCTAAAAACCAAAAAAGAAATAAACAAAGCATTGAAACAAATGGAGGTACACAAACTATTCTTCAAGTGGAAAGGAGAAAATTCTCAAATGCTCAGTACAAGAAAAATGCCAAAGTCTAGGCACAAACCCAATAAGCAAAAACATTTTTGAAAACCACCATTGCCCATGGTGTATGTGTAGGTGTGTACATGTGATAGCAGAACAAGTGCAAATTTCATAGATGAGGAAGAACTTAAGGTTCCCAGCAAAGCTTACAAGATTGTTTAATTTATATATTGCATAGGGTGACAAGTAACCCTCTACGAAATCTATATAAACAAAACAAAGCAAAAGGTGATATGTACCGTGGGACTGTGATATTAGTCAGATGAGATTACACATTTGATGAAACTATGTATCTCGTTATTGGTCTGATAAAAAAACGTATTCTTTATGCAATGCAATGACAAAGTACTAGCATTTATGCATACTTCATTATGGGGGGAAAACTAAAGGAAATAGAAGTAAATCAATGTCTACACACACAAGATATTCTCAAATAATCAGGACAACGAATTCAACAATAGAGAGAGATGCAATGGTAGCATTAGCAGAGAAGTTAACAATTAGTGCGGAACTAATGGGAAAATCCAGTACCAGTCTTTTACAGGAATAATGTGCTAGGGCTGGTTTAGCTCTGTCCCAAAAAATAGAGTTAAGGTTTTTTTATTTCGGAAGGGGAGTGTGGAGAAAGAAGACTTACACGATGCTACGAAGGACAACGACGGGCAATGGGGTCATTGAAGAAAGGTTGACGACGGGCAGTGGTGGTGTTCAACGACGGTGGCATACGGCAGTGGTGGTGTTCGGCGATGTGCGTTCGTCGAGCTTGGAGTCGGTGGTGGTGGTGACGTTCGTCAAGTTTGGACGCCGTGCGTCGTGGCTCCTCTCTCTCTCTCTCTCTATTACAACTGGAGCAAGAAAGGGGGAAATCTAAAATTTTAGATTGCAACTGAATTTTTTTTTAAAAGGAAGGGCCCCAAAACGACGTCGTTTAGGGGCCGTCATGGCTTTCTGTACTGGCCTTCCATTGTGTACTAGGTACCTCAAGATTCTTCTTGGACTATTAGGAAGGTCTTTGGGCTAAGAGATATTGGTTAGTCTATGATTCTCTACAAAATTGGTAATGGATAATCCACCTTATTATGGATTGATGACTAGTATGCTCTTGGGCCATTATATAAGCGATTTGGGGTTGAGATTTTATACAATGTAGCAAACTCTTTGAAGACAAAAGTGTCCTCTATTATTCGATCTGGAATGTGGAGATGGCCTATAGCTCGAACTAGAGTGATGCAAAGTATTATTGCCCAAACTCCCGCAAACTTAACTCCTGTAGCTGAAATTGAAGACTTTGTAGTTTGATTGCCCAACCTAATGGATCTTACTCTGCTAAGTCTGCTTGAGAAGCAATCAAACAAACAATTGTCTTGTTCAAGAGGCCATGCATGTACCTCGATGGGCTTTCATCTTTTGGTTGGCTTTTCAACATATACTGAATACTAAGGACAGACTTGCTACTTGGGGAATGACTATAGATACGAATTGCTCCTTGTGTGCTATGGCGACAGAATCTCACCAACATCTGTTCTTTGAGTGCCCATTTTCAAAATCTATTTGGCTTGAAGTTTGGAGCAGATTGTCCAGTTTAGGAGGACAGTCATAGCTTTCCGAAATCATGGATTGGTTTACCCAACATGTGACTAGAAATGATTTTAGATGCAGGGCTATGAAAGGATCTTTAGCAACTACTATCTATTTTGTATGGATGGAAAGGAATTCTAGGATACTCCCTTTGTCCCATTTTAAATGTCCACCTTTCTAT
The DNA here is from genome assembly GCA_022606695.1 of Vaccinium macrocarpon. Taxonomy (NCBI): domain Eukaryota; kingdom Viridiplantae; phylum Streptophyta; class Magnoliopsida; order Ericales; family Ericaceae; genus Vaccinium; species Vaccinium macrocarpon. The sequence continues at coordinate 9,858,663 of CM040175.1, forward strand.
TTTGGGATATCCCAAAATAAGTGTCCACTTTTTATAAATAACCATCAAAACTTACCAAACTATCAATTTTATCCCTAAAAAGGTACTCTTTCATTCTTAATTTATTTGATAGTTTTTGATATTCACATCATTTTTAAATTGACAACATCTTTCAACACATAATATTTTTCATGATTTTGAAAAATTTGTATAATAGAATTATTTGAAATCTATCAAACAATATCCATATTACATATTTTTTGATATCCATATTGAAGGATACAAGTCGTTTAAATACATTTAATTGACTTTACAGTTTTAAGGTTACTTTTAGAAATTTAGAGGACAAATTTTAACTTCTTAAAAATTTCGATTTCCCGTAGAGGACACTTAAATTGGGATGGAGGGAGTATTTCAACAAAAAACTGGTCTGATTGATCAGGTAGCCCAACTGACAATTGATTCTATTCTAGCTTAAAACTGTTCGTCTACAAGGATGGAACCCTCTCTGGTTAACAAGCAAATTTGTGTAACTTGGGGGTTGTTTGAAAAAGCTATTTTGCTTGGATAATTTTAATACGATATAGTTTTGCTAGTTTCTTGTTACTGTTTCTTTGTTCATGCTTGAGATATATGAATAGTGTAGCTTGTTTGTTTAGCTTTGAGTTGTTATACTAGGGCTATCTCTTTGGTTTGTTTGTTAATTGTTTGGGCTTTATAAAAGAGAAGTACTTATCCAAATATATATATATATTTGTAATGACTATTGTGAAGTTTGGATCTTGACTTGCCAATTGCCATGATAAAGGAAAAGAAAATGTAAATAGATTAAATCCTACGTTCTGATTTTGTCTCAATAAATATTTGATTTGTTGTCTCATATTGTGCGAAATATTTATTTTCATTTTCCAAAAACAAGAAAAAATACTGGAACAAAGATGGTAATTTCATACCAAACAAGGCACGGCATTTCTCAAACAATGGGACTATGGTCTTGTACCATTTTTTTTTTTTTTTTTGGAAATAGAGAGAAGATTGCATAGATGACAATAAGAGTTTACACATGGGAAAACCAAAATAACAGAAGGTGCAAAGTAGCAAGAAATAAACAAACACAACATCAAACAATGGAAAGTGAAGGTCCTATCAAGCGCTATCTCCCGTGTCAGGATGACGAACAAAAGAGGAGATAGCATGCTGGGCTAAGCCATGAGCCCACTGGACCTCTTGTCGTGTAGCCTTGGAGATTCTACAAAAGTCAGTCTAGAAATCTCTGTTTTTGATGTTGTGTATCAAAAAGATGTCATTGTAGTGACACTCACTCTGTCCTGCAATCTGCACAATAGCATTAAAGCAGTCAGAAAATATATGAACAATATTATAATTATGAGCAATAAACAATTTAATTGCTTCCTGAATTGCTAGAAGCTCCGACTTGAAGGGGTCGGAGCTATAGGAGGAGAGTGCTTTTTTAGCCAAGAGTGTGCCATCCGGCATACTGGCAGTAAACCCCAAGCCACACCTAGGGTGTCCATCCTTCGATGCTCCATTAACATGAAGAATGCACATATTCTATTCAGAGTAACTATCAGATGGTTTAAGGATAAGAGATAGATTTTCATTGCGTTGCAATCTCACATTCATGGGGTGTTTATGCCATAGGGAGGCCCGACGGAACCAGTGAGCATTACTTTTAGCAATCGCCACAACCTCATTACTATTAAAAGCCTCATTGGAAAAGACAAGTTGGTTCCTCTATTTCCAAATAGTCCAAAGGAGTGAGATAAATAAGAATAATCTATCCATGTCCTTCTCAAGTAGAATAAGCTAGTCTAATAACCAATCATTGAAAGTCTGGTCAACAAAGATTCCTACCAGGGAAAAAGGAAGTTCACTCTATTCGCAGACTGAGGAAACAATGCTACAATGGCAGAATAAGTGAGCATTAATTTCTTCTTCATACTCGCAGATGGGACAAGTGGGAGAGATTTGAGGCAAGCGTATAGCCAGGCTGCTTTGGACTGATAAAATACCCTTTAAGCATTTCCAAATAAACACCTTGATCCTTTCAGGAAGATCCAGATTCCAGACTAAAGACCAGACATTATGCCCTTTATGAATCTAGGCATTAGAGCCTTGACCACCCCGTTGGTTATCATAGAGGATCTTGTATCCTGATATAGCGGAGTAATGCCTAGATGTCATAAAAGGCCAGACATATTGATTTGAACAATCATGATTCAGGAGGTTAATAGCTAAGATTTTAGGAATGAGGAAAGACGGGATAATGTCATGGATATAGCACATATCCCAAGTAGGACCATTATCAGTCTGGCGGAGAAGAAAAGTGACCTTAAGCATATTTGGACCATCGTAGGGGATAAGGTGACTAAGGGGTTTATCCCAATGGGGAATCCATTTATCATGAAAAATACTGATAGATTCTCCATTGTCGACCTTCCAAGAGATATGAGCAACAATGAGATCCCTCCCATAAAGAATACTTTTCCAGGCACAAGAGGAGTTGGAATGGGGCTTAACCATGAGGAGGCTGTCCTTATTGCAGTATCGAGGAAGGAGAATTCTTGAGGTTAATAAAGAAGGATTGTTAAGAAGGCTTCAACATTGTTTGACTAGGAGGGCTTGATTAAAAAGATTCATGTCACGGATGCCCAATCCATCTTACCGTTTATACGCAGCGATTTTATTACATGATAACCAATGAATAGGCTTCTTGTCACCAGTTTTCCACTAAAAATTTGTAGAAATAGCATTGAGCTTAGAGCAGATAGAGACTGGTAGTTTGTACGAGGAACATAAATAAAGAGGAAGGCCAGGCCAGATAGAACAACTTTAATCAAGGATAGTTTACCTGCTTGGGAAATATCAGATTTCCATCCAGCCAAGGCCTTATGAGCCTTATAAATGATGAAGCTAAAACATGCTTTTTTATTAGCCGAAATTTCCAACGGCAAACCCAAATAAGGAGCAGGTCCCTGGCTAATAGGGACATGGAAAAAGTCTCTAAAACACCTTGAGAAAGTAGAGAGGGTATTAAGACTCAGTGTGATGTGCGATTTTGGGGGGCTAATGCATTGCCCTAAGAAGAAACTAAAATCATGCAGCACCTTTTTAACAATACCGCAGCTCTCCAACAATGGCTCGAAGAAAATAAGGCAGTCATCTGCAAAGAATAAGTGAGAAAGGGAGGCACCATTCCTAGAGAGCTTTAACCCCTTACATTGCCCTGATTCATCAAGTTTGTTAAGGACACATGAGAGGGTTTCCAGGAAGATAATGGAAAGATAAGGAGATAAAGGATCTCCTTGACGAAGGCCTCATTGTGGATAAAACTTCTCAGAGGGAGTACCATTGATGAGAATGGAGAAAGAAACTACAGAGTAGCATTAGTGAAGGAGATTTACACACCTCCCCGAGAAACCCATTTTACGGAGAGTTGTTGCAAGGAAATTTCAGCTTACTCTATCCAAAGCTTTGCTCATGTCAAGTTTGAGCGTAGCCATATACTTGTTGCCTGCTTTATTGTGGGCAATAAGATTAGAGAATTCGCATGCTAATAAGGAGCTATCAGAGATAAGCCTTCCAGGAACAAAAGCATTCTAGGATGCTGAATTGTAAGAAGGAAGAATATGTTTGATCCTATTGGCTAAAGTTTTGGAAATAATTTTGTAGATCACATTACACAGATTGATTAAGCGAAAGTCTTCAGGAGATGTTGGCTATGGAACTTTGGGTATAAGGGCAATATGGGAATAGTTGATTTCACGAAGCATTCTTCCAAAGTTAAGGAATGATAGAATGCTGCTAGTGATGGATGGACCGACAATATCCCAATACATATGGTAGAAACATCCTAGAAATCCATCAAGACTCGGAGGTTTTGTGTCCCCAATTTGAAAGGCTGCCCGCTTGACTTCGTGAGCATCAAAAGGGCGATCAATCCAAGCAAGATGCTCCTCAGATAGGTGTTTCTAAAAATAGTTCCACCCTTCCCAATCATCCATATTGATGCTCAAACCCGGATCACGATAGATATTCAAGAAATGATTCATTAGAATGCAGTGGATCTCAGCCTCGTTATTGGTCCAAACATCCTGGTCATTATTAATACCTTTGATTCGAGAACCTTGCCTTCTGATTTTTGAGGCCTTATGAAAAAAGGAAGTATTCTTGTCGCCCAAAGTCAAAAACGTAGTTTTAGCTCTTTGAGCCTAATAAATTTCTTCTTGAGCCAAAAGATGTTCAAGTTTATTACGGACTGCAACTTCTTGCGCGAAGTCCCTGTGAGAGGGTAAAGCTAGTTGAATATCTTTAAGCAAGGATGTGGTGTCAGAGATGTCTATGCGCAAGGGTGCCCACACCTTTCCTGGACCAATTCAATAAATTATGCCTAGAAGCGCGGAGCCTTTTGACCACAATAAAGAGAGGAGATCCCTGAAAGGTCTCTTGCCAGGATGAACAAATAACAAACTTACACTCGTCATAGGAAGCCTAAAAGCACTCAAATCTAAATTGGCGCTTCCTCCGAGTACCATCCTTATTGGCAAAGAGAAGAATGGGTGAGTGATCCGAACCATGGATAGGGAGATTGGTGATAAAGGTGTTGAGATTTAGAGCACTCCCCATTACAGAACGATCTATCTAGATACTCAAAAATGCAATCTCTACTAGTTCTGCTATTGTCTAAGTAAAATGAGGTCCGTCGGAGGGAATTTCAGATAAGCTAAGGTTGAAAAGGAAGTCCTGAAACCAGGTAGCACCAGGAATATGGAAGAGATTCGAAGAACTCAACTTATAAGATATCTTGGAGGGCCTTCCAAACAGACGCTCTAGAGTTGAGATAAGGCGAGCCATTAATAAGAGCTAAGCGCCAACTAAGTTGAAATTCATCAATCACCGAAAGGAGAATAAGGTGCTTAGATTTGTGGAGTACAGAGGCAACAAGGTTAGCTTTCCATCCAACCCACAAGCCTCCACTCGGGCCCTCAACATCAAAACCCGCTAAATTAACGAAGCCTTTATTGCAGAGAATATGGTTGACTGAATTGACAGTGGTTTTTGTTTCCATTAAAAAAGGTAAACTAGCCCTCCGATCATTGACTAGCCGTCCAATCGTATGAACTGATAAGGGGTGGCCAAGCCCCCTCCAGTTTAAACTTAAGAGAATCATTGTTGCTATCGTGGTTGAACCAGCACAGCCACAGCAACATGGGAGGTCAGGCTCCCAGAAAAGCAATCCAAATACATAACAGAATTCGTAGAAATAGGAGTTCTAATGGCAGAATTATAAGAAGACAGTAACGACGAAGCAGCTAAATGGATAATGGCAGAAGTAGAGGAAAAATTAATGGCTGGAAAAGAACTAGAGGTAGATTTACCTAGCGGGTTACCCAAGTGTGGGTACCAAGTCAACTATAGATGGGGTCTGGAGCAGGAAGAAGAACCAGAGGAGAACTATCCAAATCGGTCCGCAACTTTTTAGAGATTTCAGAGCCATCACCCTTACTATTTGCCAAGTTGTTGGAGTGGAGCTTCTGTTTGATCACTGGGTTCTTGATACCAGAATTGCAAGAAGAAGCCTTGGATAGATGCTCCTGCTCGTCATCAGTCTGAGCATCACGCGAGTTGACCATGATGTCCAAGGTTTTGTCCGAGGAAACCTGGGACCCAATGGCTGCATCAACAACAAAACAAGAAGAGTGAACCACTCCATTAAGCGTGCCATGGGCTAGCACATGCTGAGATGGAGCAGGACCATCCATTTGAGAGCTACGGCCCCCCTCATGCACTACAATCTCATTTTCATTTGGGGATTCAGAAAGCATCTCAGTTGGCTTTAAAACACCGGTACCAGGCACAGTAGGCCCAATACCCGCATCCTCAATCATTTTCCTAACAGAGAACAAATGACCCACTTGTTCAAACCTGGCCCTTTTTTAATGTCCAGATTCAAGGCTAATAGCCTCCCTTTTGTAATGGAAACCAACTCTATCTAGGCTAGAGGTTAGACCTAGAGAGTTAAGGGCTTGTTCAAAGGACTTATCTAGTCCGTAAGATCTACTCCCATTATGCTGAATTTCTGGACTAAACAAACTCAAGCCCGCATTATCAGCACCTGAATCATTCCCGTCACATGGAAAAGTCGGCCCACTAGAGTATCCGGTTCATTAAGAGAAATTGTATCCTCCTCAGAATTCGTAGAAGGCTTAGACTCAAAGGGGTCCTCATCAGAAGAACTGGAAATTTGATCTCTCACAAAGTAAGTTGTTCGAACACTGTTCCCATTTTCTGTCTCAATAACTCTCCTGGGTTCATCTTGTGCCCACGAAATTTCAATCCCAAAAGTGCGATTACAATTGGAATTCCAGAAAGCCTTAATAGCCCTGGTGGATGGAGGATATCCATCTGCTAGCAAGAAAGCTCTGTGAGGGCGAAAGCTCACCTCATGGATGCGATTACGGACTATGTTTCCTGGCTGAGAGAAAGAATAGGTACACCTATGTTTAAGATGCCCCACACAACCAAAATTAAAGTAGACTTTGAACAACTTTTCATAACCAAACTGCACCCAGGTTGGTTCCCCATTCTTTAAAATTAGAAAGGCACCAGGAACAAGAGGTTTGCGGATAGGAATACGGACTCTCACTCGCAAGAAATCCATGTTCTGTTGCATAACCGTGCCACTGTCAATAGAGGTAACTGTGCCAATCAGAGACCCAAGTCGTACAACCATGGTTGGGGTCATGTACTCCAAAGGAGCCCCACCCATTTGAACCCACATTTCAGCAGTGCTGAAATCCAGACAGTGCAGAGGCATATTAGGTACCCAAGGTTGTGTTGTGCCCAAACGCGCACCTCTCGCACAGAAACAGTAAAATCAAGAGAAAACACGACACACAATATACGTGGTGTAAAAGGGGAAAAACTCAAGAAGTTATCTCCCTACTCTTATTAGATCAAATCCTCTTCTGATGGAGCAATCCTGATCCTGCAGCACGAGCAAACTGTCGAAGCACCCCTACCCCTTGGTGGCAAGGGCCCTCCGATGGCTAAGTTAGTATAGACAAACTGGAGGACGATCAAAACCAGTGTGTAAGTATGAATATGGGTTTAAGCATACCTCTAGTATTTAGGAGTCATCTGCTTATATAGGCGATTCGTTTGCATTTACATTCCTTGTGAAATTCTTCTTTGTATGGAATCCTTCCAAGCTTAGGATTCTTCCTCATTAGGCAACGTAGCATGCATGATTCTGTATCCTTATTCCATAAGGATTCTTGCCTAGATGGCCGCGTACTACTCGTTCGGAGCTTTACCCTACATAGGAGTTCGCTCCTTGTTTAGTATGTTAACTGGCTTTCCATCTCTGAGTAAGATTGTGCTTATCTTCGCAAGCTCACCTTATTCTAGGAATATCTCCGAATATTCCCTCATTTCCTTATCTTCGCAAGGTAAGTCTGTTGCCAGGGTTTATCCCACTTTGGGTCGTTCCACCTGTGCCATCCGATGAGCGGGCTAATTTGGTTTATTACTGGATTATGGGCGTGGTGGTCGTCGGCATATTACTCCGTGTCACTTCCCTCGTGCATGTCATGTGGTAGCTCTAGACGAGCTATTCTATTCGTCTTCTATAGCCTTTGGAAAATACTCCACACACTTGGTTCGGCCAAATTGGACCTACATCCACAGGAGGGGGGTTTCACTATAATCCGGAGAAAATCTGTGTTCTTGTGTTACACACTCAATCTCACAATATTGAAATCCTCACTAGTTCTCTCGTGTATTTCTCTCTCCGGGGAGCCACAACTGGCCCCCCTCTCACACTCTCTACCTCTCTCTCTACATTGTGCTACCACACATCATAACCTAGGCATCATAGAGTATTTATAGAGATACAATAAAAAAAAACCCTAAATCACTCCATTGGGCCTAAGCCCAACGACCCACACGGGGTGGACTCTCAACAATCACCCTCTCCAACCTGAGTGGGCAATGTCATCCGCAGCACCCCATGTTGCCATCTTCAATCAGCTATCTCTAGCAAGCGTCTGTGTCACTAACCTATCGAACATCCATGCACCCCCAATCTAAAGTACAATAGCTCAAATGAGTGTATCCTTACAAAACTAGACTCCGCAGCCAATCAGAAAATCCAAAAATTCGAGCACCGCACCCCCTCAACTGGAATGCCTCCGCCCATCTGAGTACTGCACCCCTTCAACTAGGATGCCTCCACTCGCACACCTCAAACCCGAGATGTATGCGCTCACCAACAGAAGCGCTCGCACTCACCAACAGAAGTGCTCGCACCCCCTCAACTAGGGTGCCCGCATCCAAACCCGAATGTTCATGCCCAATCACAGGACATAATCCATGACACCATCTCTCCACCCCATGCGGCCACATATCCTGGAGAGGATCCAGTCACAAAATCACAGAAAAAAGAGAATACCCTGATGCATCATCTCATCTCCATCTTAATCTCTCTGTCCGGAGCTCTTGTGAACATATCTTGAACAACCAATTGCATCCCCATTGCTAGCTAGCATCCTGCACACTCCTGATTTGACTCTCAGCGCATCCAGTACCATCCGGTCTTGACTCTAAAGTACTCTCCAACACCTATCCTGTGTGCATCCACAACTGTGCTCATCTTGTCCACATCACAAAACACCCATACTACCTGACCGTGCTTGACATCAGCTCTAATTGTCATTGGACTCCCCAAAGCTTGTATGGTGCCCCCTCATCCGTTAGACCGGAAATCACCATCCGATTAGCTCCTTCTATAGCCCGAATCAAAATTGCCTCTCCGGATGATAGGTCTTTTCGATTGAACCAGACTGCCTCCGACCATTCCAACCTATCACTCTAGTAAGCGCCTGTGTCATTATCAAACAAGTGTATCCGCACCCATCAACAAAGATGGAACACCTGAGATGATGTATCCCTACTTACTAACTTCTCCGACTGATCAACACGGCTTCATCGATGCGAATCTGCTATCATCCGATTGCCCTAGTCAACCTCTGATCTCTGGAAAGTCTGTCCAATACTCCCGGTGTGCAGCTCTCCAACTCTGCTCACCTACTTTGCCACCTATTTACCACTCATGGCACTCTCTTTATCTCCCACCACTCTCTGTCAGCTCTCCCAGATCTCATCCTGCCTCCTGGTTCACTCATGTTCTATACCCGACTCTCCTAGCACCCCTAGAACTCCCATCGAATCTCCCAAAAATCACCGCTTTTGTAAGCGCCTGTTGTCAGTAACTAGATGAGCCTCCATCCAGCCTTNCTAAACTAAAGTGCAATAACCTAAAAGAGTGTATCCCTGCTTGTTAAACACGACTGATCATCTCTTGTCTACCTCCGACACAACAACATCCTATCTAACTGACCTGACCACGTTCGTTCCTCTTCAATCTCTCCGGATGTGTCTAAGACTGCAAAATCCAACTTGAATCACTTAAATCCAAGCCCACCAGTGAATCCGGAACCATCTAATTAGCTAGGAATAGCCTCCAAACATCCAAATCCAACTCAATCCAGTTATAATACATATTTCTGAGCCTCTACATGAAAAACAGAGCGCATAGTTGGATTCAAAACTAAAAACCAAGTTGGGAACCGGTCCGAACCAGCCATGAACCGGTCAAATAACACAATCTGGTCTGCCTTCGGACCATTATCCGTTCTGGTCCGACCTGAACCCAGTCTAACTTTTCTTTGAACTGCCGGTCTGAATCGGTTTGATCCCTTTTACCCCTAGTCTGACCCATTCGGGCTGACCTCAGATCTTTTTGACCCCTTTGACCTTGAACCGTGACCCTCCGACCCTTTTGCTGACGTGGCGCCATGTTAGCGTTGACCATCTAACGTGGTCGCCCGCATGGTGCTAACTCAGCGCCACATCATCATCTTCTACATTGTTCCACGCATGCGGCTCACCGCCGCAAATGGATCTAACGCGCCACTGTTCAGGCAGTGCATGAGGGCGCGTCCGGCATTTTCTAGCGACCGGCCTTGCACCACAATGATCGTCTTTCCAAGACAAACACAACCCCGTACACAAATCTTACTTTCGATCATATTTTACAAGAGCGCCACCATGTCCGCCACTTGCCTCCGCCTACCCACTTTAAAACTTTGATTCCAACCCACTCCAGAGACCAAAACTGACTCCAAGCACTCCGTTGGACTCGTCTCTAAGAGTTGCACATTTTCCTTTGATCAAAAACAAGTTTCGTCACCTGTTTTGTCCAACCAAAGCTTCAAACAGTGCTCCAATGGCCTCCGAGTGATTTTTCCCGACTACTCTACGCTATCCGATGCTTTAACCCAAGCTCTGATACCAGTTTCTTGTGCCCAAACGCAGACCTCTCGCACAGAAACAACAAAATCAAGAGAAAACATGACACATAATATATGTGGTTCGGCCAAATCGGACCTACATCCACGGGGAGGGGGTTTCACTATAATTCGGAGAAAATCAATGTTCTTGTGTTACACACTCAAACTCAATCTCACAATAATGAAATCCTCACTAATTCTCTCATGTATCTCTCTCTCCGGGGAGCCACAATCGGCTCCCCTCTCACACTCTCTTCCTCTTTCTCTACATTGTGCTACCATACATCATAACTTAGGCATCACAGAGTATTTATAGAGATACAAAAAGAAAACCCTAAATCACTCCCTCGAGCCTAAGCCCAACGGCCCACACGGGGTGTGCTCCCAACCCCATGGACTCTCAACAGGTTGGAGAGGAAGAGAGCACCATTAATATTCTAGGGGCTGGCGTGAATGAGATCATCCCTATAAGCTAGTGTAGCAGGCTTTAAGATGTAGTAAGCGCCAGCTCTCTTCAGGATAGTGACCTCACCTTCAAGGTGCCATTGTTCAGTAAAAGCATCCTATAACTCCAAAATGGATAGGTTGCGGTAGTCCTACAAATATCCAACAAGTAACCAAAGTACTTTTGCCCGCTCATGATGAATTGAAGGGAGGCTTGGTTGCCTGATTCTGGAGTGATGGGGTAAAGATGTTGGGGAACTTCTGTGTCCCCCATAGCTCGAGAGATGAGAGTGAAGAGGAGAGAAGGAGATTGTGAAGAAGATTAAGACCAGAGCCAAAACAGGAAGAGACGCAACAGAAGTAGGAGGATGAGAAAGCAGAAAATAAGGAGAAAAAGAGACATGCAAAGAAAGAGGGGGAGTCAAGGGTTCAGTGGAATTACCTACAGAGAGGGCACTCCAAGCCCTGACCCATATTAGCCCTTCAACAGAGATAGCAGAGAGGGCTATGGTGGGATAACCCAACGCAAACCTCAGGAAGTAATACCCACTGATTGGTACTATGACAGAGGAGAGGAGCTACCAAGGAGAGGCGGGGGAGTGTACGAGGAACACACCAGAGAGAGGAAGGTGCTGATTGGGGGATATCCGTGCCTAAAGACATGGGTTAATGAACTGTAGTTTCAATTGACAACTATTACAGACATCAATTACCCAAAACAAAAGTAAATGCACATAAAAGTGAATTGAAACTTTTATGTTCTAGCAAAGTTTGCACGTGCGGCCGTGCCTAATAAACTTTTTATCAGTCAAGAAACCAGTTTATTTAGTGCATCAGGGTCTTCCAACTTCTTTAATATTTCGAGAAAGAGAAACCCTTCCCTGTTCACCTCTTCCTCCTCCTCGCTAATTTGTTCCTCTATTTAACTACTGAACTCTGTGTGTGTGTGTGTGATGAATCAAAACCCTCATAATCTGAAAGAGGACGACCCAGACCTAAGGGACATACTGGTTGGTAATTAGCCCTTTGGCGCAGTTGTTCGTTATTTGTGTTTTCAATTCTCTGTTTTTTGGAATTTCGTATGTGTCACTGATACTATGATATGATGTTGACACTGTGATATGATGTGGTGTATGGTGTAGGCCTATCCATACCTTGAGAGCTAGTTTGATGTGGTACATCTGATGCAATTTATTTACTTGTCGAACTTAAGAAGGGGAACTCATGATGGAATACATTAACATGCAGGGGAAAAGTTTCAATCTGTAACACTTTTATTTGGGTGTGTATAAATGCAATGCCCCTTTTATAAATTACGATTTTTTTGCAAAAGTTCACAATTTTTTTGGAAAAGTTACAAATTTTTTGTAAAGGTTACGAATTTTTTTGTAAAAGTTACGAGACACAGCAAAATGTCATGAATCATAAAAAATGTTCACAATTATATTCTTTGAAAAAGTTCTGAAAAACTAAAAAATATTCACGATTGTCGATAAGGTGTACAAATTTGAGCCAAAATCTGATAGGTGCGTATGATCTGGCAAATAAGAGGTGTGTATTGTAGCCATTTCCTAACATGTAAAACTATAGAATAGGTTAGATACTTTGATTAATAACTTAAGAAGGTTATTCATGATGGAATGATAACTTGTAAAACTATCCATCTCTCTGTCTGTCTATTTATCTATCCATTTGTCTGTCTATCTATCAATACCTAGCAATGTAGTTAGCCCCTAAAAAGCCTCCAAACTCTTAATCCTAATTTTTCATAATTTTGATTTATTCTAATTTTCTAAATTTTAAGAGAAAGAGAAAGAGGCGACTTGCGTGTGTGTGTGTGTGTGTGTGTGTGTGTGTGTGTGTGTGTGTGTGTGTGTGAGAGAGACGTTGAATATTGTGGTGTGTTGGGGGGTGGGGGCGGGGGCAGGACTGGGAATGGGGGACGTGGGTTAAGTTTTTTTTTTTTTTTTAATTGATTCTAAATGTTTTTTAAATAAATATTTGAATGTATATAGGCTTTTTTCAAATGGCTTTAGTCTTTAAATTGGATGTTAATTCATACCCGTTCAATGCATGGAATAGAAAAAACACACCAATTTATTTTAACAAATGCACAATTTTGTTCTTCCCATGTTGACTTACGTATCTACCAGGCTGCCTCCTACGCCAATGAGCAGCAACGAAGAGAACCAGGGAGAGCGGGCTTATGCCTTGGTGCTAAAACCCACTCGAGAAATTGCACTGCAGATTGAGGATGAGACTTTCTGCAGATTGTTTGGGCATCAAAGTTGTTTCAATTGTCTGTGGGCGGTCGATTAAAGAGCAAGGGTTTAAGATTGGGCGAGGGTGTGAGTTAGTGATTGCTACACCTGGTCGTCTTATTGTTAGTTTTCGGTTGATTTTTTGGGATTTCTTGACTTGTCTCGACTAGAGGAATCAAATATATGGTCACCTTATTCGCGTTTTCTTTGTTTCAAAAATGGTTCATCGCCACAAATAGTGATCAGGTGTAGTTCTAGGCAAACTTAAATACTGTTTTCTTTGTTTCAAAAATGGTTCATCGCCACAAATAGTGATCAGGTGTAGTTCTAGGCACCTGTTGAAACTAAAAAGATTCAATCCAATTTTTGTTTTAATGTACTGTTCTCCATCTTTATTCAACTAATTAAAGGTTTCTTTTTCATGGTTCGCTCTTTTTCCAGGACTTGTTCATCTATACCTGAACAAGTCTCTTCCTGATTTTCGTTTTTCACATTAGACATGAGACAACTTGTCACAATGCAACCCCAAAACATGTGAGCCGTGACCAGCCAATGAGATTTACTACAGTAACTAGCTAGTTTGGAAAAAAAATAATAATAATAATTCTGCTCATTTACGAGCGGTACAATAACCCTTATTATGCAAAAAGAAATGAGGGAGACATTCTGGATAATTTCCTCAATTAATCGCCAACAGGTTCCTTCAGCGTACACTCCAAAGTAATTTTACTTGCCACAGAACGGGCATCCATCCAAGTATGGTTGGGCTAATTTACAGCTTGCTTACAAAAACCATTCCCGTAGAAAAATGAGAAGAACGTATCCAGAATAATGTCAGAAGGGTTACAGTTGTAATTACAAGCCAAATAAGATGGATAAAAAATTGATAGATCTTACAAATCAATTGTGTTTCTGATAAATCTGGCAGAGTTCCCTTTTATTTTTTTTGGGTAAATAGTTCCCTTTTATTATATTGTGTTCATTCTTGTCTTTAGTTTTAACAGTACTTGAATTGTTATTAATTAAAGAATTTTGGTGAATTTTACGGACATAAAACTATCCTCATTTACCGTGCAAAGTTTCCGAAACTAGTCATACTAGTTTTCCGATTCTTTCATCGGCCCTCTTTTAAGACCAATGTACCTTTTCACTCATCCGCTAATGGGGGTAAAAATATTGGTTGAAGATATGAGTATCGCAATCAATAAGAGATGACGTTTCATGACATTACGGGCAGAGAATCAACAGATGCCATAAGGATTTAGGAGATCTACATGTCTTCCCCCGACCTCGCCAGGGTACTTTTTGCCTGAAATAAATTGACCGAGAACACACAATTGAAGATTGGTTGTGGTGATCCACACTCATTTCGCAAGTCTAGAATAAGTGTGAACAATTGTTTCTCTAATTATGTTCCTCTTGCAGATGCTCGGTCGGGGCTTCTACGTCGCGATGGTGCGGTCGGGGCTTCTAACTCGCTACAGTGTGCCATTGTTTAATGCTTCCTATGTTTTTGCTTTGGTTCTTAGTCTCTTGTAGTAACATTTTACTCCAATCAATGTAGTTTTGTGGGTTCCAAAAACCAAAGAAGGGCGCAGAGCAAAACAGTCACATAAATAAAATAGCTTCCACAATCTAGATGGGAAACAAGAGGTGTAGACCAAAACAATCAAGTACATTCAAAGGTTCCCACAGATCAGGTGTACTAAAAAATCGCACCACAGCATAAAATGCTAGATCTGAGAAACGAAGCACGTGCTACCTGCTGCGCTTCTACACTTGCCAATAAGAAAAGTGAACATAAAGGATACAAGTGCCAAAAAAAAAATTATAAAGAAAAATTCACTGGCACTGGAAAAAAAGAACTAAAACATTCCAGCTGATTCTTCAGTGTCAGTGGCAATACAAATGAGCAGCGATATACACTATTCAATTGTGCGCAGCTAAAACTAGTGCTGCAACTCTCTTCAGGGAATCAGATGCTTTTAGCAGATCAGATTTTGAATGTCCAGCAGACACGAATAATCTGATTCCCACAGTTAGACGACACTTATCAAGTGTAGATCTTTTGGAAGTCACCATGAAGACTGAGTCTTCTTTCAATGCCTGCAAATGTACAAATGGCATGGGAAACCTTGGAGCTCGGAAAATCAACTCACCAGAAAGAGGGTGCAATAGCAATCTCGAAGTTACTGACTTACCCGATCAGCAATTTCATCGAGCAACTGCAGGTCATTCTTCAAGGCACCTGTGGAGTTCTTTAGCCTGAGAAAAACAATTGGCGATAGTGCATCACTTGCAACTTCAAGGCCATGGACATCTAACAATCCTACAAATACCATACATATAAATGCCAAAAGGTTAGAACAAAAAGGCAAGCACAATCATTTAGGGTCTATTTGAGTATCAAGATAATGGTAGAAAGTGCGGGAAAGCGGGGGGGGGGGAAAACTGTTTTAACTTTTTGCGTGTTTGATCAGCAAGAGAAAAATTGAAAGTTCAACAAAACAATAATTTCCTTATATGTGTAAGACTGTCTTCCACATTCCTGCCAAAAGAAAACAAAAGGAAACTTAAACTTTTTAACTATTACAGGCATTCAGATTGTAAATTTCAATTTCTCCCACTTTTCCACCACCGTACTACTGGGCAAGTTATTTGATTGAAGACGCTTAAGGTTTTTTTAGGCAAATGCATACATTTTCTTGTATTATTTCCAAAACTCATCTCTCAAGCTGGAGATAATTCCAAAACTTTCATTCAAATGTTTCTTGCTAGTCAAATGAATGCGAGAAAATTATCTTTTCTTTCATTTCGTTTCCTCTCATTTTCATTTTCATGATCTTTTTCTTCCTAATGAACGGACCCTGGAGTTATGCTTACTACCCTAAAACACAATCCTAAATGGATACCCAACATCTCCAGCATCACATTCTTTTTTCGTAGCTAGACCTGTAGGATTACACAGCTTCACAGCATCACATGTGCAACGAAACTTAGAGAAGACACATGCAGCCAACAACAGATCTCAAGAACTCAGTCTGACGGAAGTAAAGCAAACCAAGCTTTACAGGCGTGTTACTCACATTGAGGAGAAAGACAACTAAACTGGAACCACTTAGCCATCACCTCAACCAAATCACCAAGCAGGCTAGGACTACCACTTAAAATGGATATATGCTGAAAGAGAACTCAGTCTGATGAAAGTAAAACAAACCTTTGCGTAGCAAGAGGACATTTTCCTTCAGTTTCGTAATAAGATCAGGATTTTCCTCCAGAATATCGATAGCAGTAATAGCAGCACTTGCAAGGTATGGAGGCAAGGAAGCAGAGAAGACATAACCAGAACTACTCAGGCGCTGTAAAGTTATGAAATATCAAGAATTCGAGTAGGAAGCAAGGAAAACTTTGGAATAATGCCAACAGAAAAGCAACAAATCAAAAGGCAGCCCGACAAAGAAACGTTTTAATTTGGCCATAGGTTTTTCATACTTGGTGATCAATGACTCTAGCACTTCCTGTGCAGAATCCTCCTTCTGTGGCTAAAGCATGTCCCATGGCAGCAGTTATGATATCTATCTTCTCAACCTAAAACAAAGAGAGCACCATAAAACCACAAGAAGAGATGACAACTAAGAGTCAAAGACATATTTTCAGAACATACAGGAACTCCATAATGTTCTGTGAGACCTCTTCCAAAACTCCCAAGAACGCCAATTGAGTTGCTCTCATCCAATAGAACACGGAAGCGATATTTCTCCTTCAGTCGTATGATCTCATCTAAAGGAGCAATTTGACCTGAGTTCTGAAATTGAAGAAGTTTATATTGAACAACATTTCCCTATCAGCATGTCTATATGTACATATGTTCATATATATTATATACACAAACTACTTTATATGCCCATCATAATTACAATTGTTTCTCCATAATAAAATCACAGACATGGCCACAGCTATACACACACATATTGGGTCTTGCTAACCACCACTCACTAGGTGGTAGATAATATGTACATAATGCCAAACAAGTTTGAATTTCAAAACACATTTCACAGATATTAATACACTTTCAAGGGTATCATGACACTTCTCAGATATCGATACATCTTTTACACATTATCCACTGTCTTAAGGGCTGTGCTTGGCATTTTCTATTTATACTGTGTTATTATCAACATAGTGGGTATCATTTTGCAGATCCTACATATTGGAAAAGAAATAGAACTGTCACCTATCTCAAAAAAAGATAAACTCGTATTACTCTTTTGAAGTCGTCAAATGATAGTATTAGGCAAGCGAACAGACCCTGAAAATGCCTTGGATGTATTTTGCAAGGTTCCCATAGTAAAAAGTGAAGTTTTGGCTTTAACATCGCCTAATATTTGAAGTCTAGAAAAGTAGAGATCAGCATTTTGAAACCAAATGCAAAAAGCAAGGTGATTTACCTTCATAAGATGAGGTGAAAGCAATGAAGAGTAGAGGCGTGAGCATTTCGAATAAGGAAAATAGTCAAAGCTCCTTTAAGACTAAACTATGTACTAAAGCTCGTTCATAGCAACATATACATGTTGCCCATTTTCATAAACCACTTTTTTTTTTACAAAACATATCCACAGAACACTATACGATAGCTTCGTCTTTCATCTCATTCACCACAAAGTATGCTCAAGGAATCCTGAGATGCATGGCAAAATTGAACTTCTTCTTCAACACAGAACATGAAACCAATACGTTACCAAATACTATGTAGACCCTGGATGACAGATTGAAGAGAGTTAAAACAGCAAATTGGTACCTGGTAAATGGCCTCAACCACAATGTAGCGCCTCAGCTTCTTAGCTCGATTATTTTCAAAAGTAACTTTCTCTAGAGTACTTTGAAGAGACTCCATATCATTGTGTTTAAAATACACA
Source organism: Vaccinium macrocarpon (assembly GCA_022606695.1). Classification (NCBI taxonomy): domain Eukaryota; kingdom Viridiplantae; phylum Streptophyta; class Magnoliopsida; order Ericales; family Ericaceae; genus Vaccinium; species Vaccinium macrocarpon. Next base: position 9,876,636 of record CM040175.1, read on the forward strand.
ATTGTACTTCTAGAGAGATAAAGGCCATTTTGTATTCCCCAATGAACACCCTCATCCCTGAAACAACCGCATTGCAAGAAAGGGAAAAAAAATTAGCATGTAGAAGAGGTTTTAAATAAAGAGAAAAAGATTAAACTGAATTTAATGCAAACACATGACAACTACTAAAGGGAACTAGTATTAATATGCCAAAACTACTCATGATAGTTAGTACATTACCATCTATTGTTTAGTGAGCTTCCTAAAACACAAAGCAGAACTGGGTTCTCAGTTCTCATAGAACAAAATAACAATAAAATGAGAAAAAGCAAGCTTCTTTAACCATGAATGATACAAGAAAATACAAGAACCATAAACCACAAACTACGTGAACTCTTCAAATTGGATGAAACAGCTGTACATTGGTGGGATGTGTCCCAGTCACTAGGTGCACATGAAACCTTAGTAGCAGGATCCTTCTAAAATGGGTGCGCTCCCTAGACGGGAGCTCGATTCCGCGCTCCCGAGACGGGAGCTTGACGGGAGCTCGGTCCCATCTAGACGGGAACCCGCTCCTTAATAGGATGGGAGCTTCCACACTAATCTTAAGGACAAAATTCTCACTTCTCTTTCCAAATATATGCAAGGAAGAAGGAAAAGAAAAAAAGAAGTAAGAAAGATTTAGGACTCTCTTTCTCATCTCATATTCTATTACTTATCTACGTGTTTAATCCATATATTTGGCGCAAAAGAATCTATTGGGATGTCATTTCTCACTCATGTTTATACATATATAGAATGCTCATGTACGCGCTCCCTTTGCAACTATAAAACATATGTACAATACGTATAAATATATATAAGTTTATTCATATACATATTTATTTAGTATTAAATATTCCCTCGCCGCTCCCAACCTAGGGAGTTTCTACATACCCTCGCTCCCCCGCTCCCGCTTCGTGCAACTAAGCATGAAACCAAACAATCAACACTCATAAGACACCCAACTTTTAGGCATTAAGGGCTTTATGCTAGTTTGTGTGTAAAATTCTACCCTAAAAGTAAGAAGTATTCAAGAAAGAAACACCTAGCAATGTACGAGTGTCATTGCACTGGAGAATTGGATCAATCCAAGACAACTTACACACATCCCGGCACCCCAATAGCCTCCTTCAAGTGACATAGTAAGCTTTAAGAAACTAGTCATACGACCATTTACCATCAGAATTGTGATGACTTGTGGCAATCGAATGTCAGCAGATTGAGGGTGTTATAAAAAAATAAAAAAAAGACTTTTTTTTTTTTATAGAGTAAAAGGTTAGATTGGTTTGAATTGTAAATGGGGCAACTTCAATGAAGCACAAAGAATTCATAAAAAAGCAAGACACGTGCTGATACAAAATTTTCTGATAAGAATACTACGCCAGCATCCTGTACCTGAATATATCTCCTAACAACTTAAGTAAAATACATGTATATTTGCACATTGCAAGGGTAAGTTACAGTAGTTTGTAGATGAGATTAAGTTTATGAGTTGCCCTTCTTTGTTGCATTATAATTTTACTGTATTGCTTGTACGCGACAACTTTGATACTACAACCAACCAAAATTAAATTACATATGGAGTATACAACTCTGGAGATGAAGCCAAGCATCCGCTAAGAGTTATTTACTAGAATGTAATAATGAAGTTGAATTCTTTGGAAGAGAACACCCCAAAGCCTTCTAAGATTAATTACCATATGATATATGATGCATTAATGCATACATTTTACCTAAAAAAATGCATACATCCATAACTGTTAACAGTTGAGATAAAAGATAACTCACACGACGATGATATCCCCTTTCTTGCAAAAAGCTGGAATTGCACTGAACATGGTGGAAAGTCCATAAGGATACAGTATGGAGTCGGGAGTTCCCAAAAATCTAGCTATTCTGCCCTCACAATCAAGGTGGACATCTATCCAAAACAATATTATCAGAACACCAATAATTCCCAATTCAAAGGAGAAGGAGACTCCAATATGGTTTAAGCATTATAGACCGTGATTGTACGAGTCTTGGAGTCATACCAATTGTTCCATAAAACCCCCGCGGACCAGAAGAACCAACACCGTACTTCTCCAATGAAGAAGTGCATGACTCCTGTTACAAAAAGTTGCCAAAGTTTCAGTGTTTCAACAAACGCAAAACAATACATAAGTAGACTAATAGGAATCTTATGGGGGGAAAAAAGAGCAGAGTAATAGGAAAGTATCTCCTCACAAGCAACTTCTCATGTCCCACAAATCCAAGGTAATTTGCCGAAGCAAAGTTAACAACTTCTCTGCCATTGATCATAGTATGTGGCCCTGCAGCACTGCATAAAATGCCACTAATGAGCAGGGACGCATTGCCATAGTGGCAGATCTATCTGGTACATTTTTTCTGATTATTCATCATATTGGTTATGAAATGAAAAACACTATCCCAGCTCCGAAGTGCCTTCCAAAGAAGAATAGACATCTAAAGCATAGAAGTAATGAGAAGAATTATCTTACAGACTTTCACATATCTTACAAGGAAAAAGACACACACACAAGGGTGCCCCCATGCCCATGACGTGTGCAAACCAGTTCAACAACAACAAAAAAAAAAATACAAAAAAAACAGCATAAATATAGGACAAGGCTTCAGTTCAAAAAAAGGACAAAAAGCTTGAGTTAACCTGTAAATTTTTTCCCAATCAAAAGTGCAAGAGAGTCGACCAATGCAAGAAAAAGCAATAAAAGCAGTACCAAAAAAGGAACTCACACACTAATTTAAGGAGGCAAACCAAATAAATAGGAGCAGACGAGTGATATTGACTTAAGCATAAGCCTAAGGCCCTAAACCCCAAAAAACAAACATTTAGGCCCCAATTGTTCAGGCGTAACATTTTAGTATTTTGGTCTATAGTTGCACAAATTATAAAAGAGAACATTTCACATGTAAAATATTTTCCACCAATTTGAGGAAAATGACTTTTCATAAAATTTCCGGTAAGTTATTTTTTTCTAAAGTTGGGATCCTCTCACACACACACACCCCCACACCCACACCCCTACACATCCTCTATTCTGGTCTTCTACCTCCGATCAAAAACAAAATTCTGTTTCTTGTACCTGTTCTCTCTCTCCCCTATCCATGGATATAGATATAGTTATACACACACATATACACACATGTATACATTTAGACCTTTATTTTTCCCCTTGAAATGGCCCAATTTAACATCATTTTGAAGAAATTAGGAGAGCCAAAACTTTGAATGGTAGCTGTTCTGGAATATAATTTTTATTGAAAATAATTTTTGAATAAATACCAAACACAGAAATATAAAAACAAAAAGAATATTTCCAGCAAAATCATTTATAGGGAAAATGTTTTGTATTGTAAAACATTTTAGATTGAAACAAACGGAGCCTTAATGGGCATAAAGTCAAAATACATTGTCATTATTCATTGTCCAGGGAAAAAAAAAACTAACTTCATTTCACCTTTCCAATACTGGAGGTTCGCATTGCACTTCCGGGGTTGGAGGTACGAGGGATTCTGGAACCCATTCATCACATAGCTCATCTATTTCCTAAAAATATGAAGCAAAAGATGAGATCTTAAAAACAAGATATCTGGCCATATGCTATGTAAACAACTGCTTACATGAAAGCTGAGAAACATAAAATCTAACATGTACCAAACTGTTTTCAATAAGAACAAGTCCACACAAATCATCAAACAAAAATAAAAACAAAGAGAGAAGTAGTTATAAAACGATAAAGAAGGGAAATCAATTCATAAATTAACGAGTGTAGAGAGCACCTTCTTTGTTAACGGTCGTTTCGGGGGCTTATAACTTTTCTGGGAAAGCAGGAAAAGAATAACCACAAGAAGAAGACCCTCCACAAATAGATGCCCTTCAGCGAAAAGGGGATAAGGGCTTAGTTTTCATGGGAAGTTATGACTCACCAAGGAAAAGGACATAATATCTCATCAGGAATCAAAGAGTTAACAGCATACCACCAATGGGCACTCCAAAAACAACAGCTCGAGCAAAAGGAGCTTCAAATGCAAATGTCACCATATCCAATGTAGAATTTACCATATCCATAAAAGATGACATGGTAAGCATTTCCACAAAACCTAACACAGGGACACTTGTTTCCTAGTGTTCTAGTCCCCACACCCACGACGTGCACGTCAAGTCGTCAAGCTATGGTCCCCAGGTGCAAATAGTTATATCAAGCATCTACATGAAGACAAAATCGGTGAGCCAGATTAAAATGATACTATCAAAACAAAAAAACTAAGGCATAAAATAAAGGAATAGCCATGCATTGAATATGTAAGTTTATTTCCTCAGGTTTTGCAACAATTGACATCACTAAGGAAGCATATTGTTTCATAACTAGTGGGTCATCATGGAGCATGTAAAGACAAAGTAAACCCAATACATTTGGATGGTGCTATGCTGACATATGTTCTACCAAAGCACATATATCTTTCCAGTTACAGCTTCATGGTGGGGAACTTGGACAAGCTCCAGAGGGTGCTCTTAGGGGAGGGTGAGTAAACAATTGGGAGGACTAAGGATGGCTTATCTGGATTTAGAAGAACTCTAAGGAGTTGATAGTCAACTCGAAATAAAAAGTAAGTACTTAAACTGATCCTCACAGCTGCAAGTAACAAGGAAGCAATCGATTCACCAACCTGTGGCTTCTAACATAACCACCACCAAAGCAAAATACTTTTAGAACCCTCAACAATTACCAAATAAAAATCAAATGGGAAAAGAAAGATAGTGAAATGCAAAATGTGAAACAAAAATGCAGTTTCCTATGCAATACATGTCAAAATATGCCAAAATACATCGCATACTGACTAGAAAGGGACAGCAAATAGGCATGATGAGTAATCGATCTTTCTTCCCCATTACAACGTTTTTGCCTTGCAATATGTCAATCAAACTTTCCAACAACAATTCTTACTTAGATACATACATAAGTCCATATATGAGGCAACAAGTAGTTTGGCAAACCATAATACTAGTTCAACCACTCTTATGTAATGACTTAATGGTTCCGTCCTAGAGTTCAATCGTTATGTTTTATATGAGTATCCCACGTTGATTCAGGAAATGGAGGTCAATAACAGAGACCCCGTATTTTCTGGATAATACCGATGATGCTCTAGACATCCCCTCACCAGATTGCATTTAAGTTGCCCCTTCCACTCAGGTGGATGGTAACATTTACCAGACATCGTGTACATCGTGTTTTCAATTTTTGATATATACCTTTCCCTGACCCTACATTTGTTCAACTTCCTACCAAGTACCACCACTACAACCCTGGGTCCTTGTAGTTGATTATACACCTACGAAGCATATTAAGTAAATCGATTTAATCATAAACCAAAGCACGAAACTTCCCTATTATGCAGGAAATGCAATATATTACAAACACATAAACTTGTGTACATATATACCCTTGCGGCTCTGCCCCATACAATGTCAAGTCTTTTTCGTGGGAAATCTAACTTTGTGATGAGCTCAAAATTACTTAATTGTTTAAATAAGAGGGGCCCGTTTACTGATTACCATGTCAAGTAAATAAGAATCTAGGGAGTTCTTGAGAGTTAAGACTACAACACTCACAAAGGCAAATTCATGGTGAATGGCTTGTGACTATGTCTGAGATCATCGGGAGGGCACACTAGATTCTGTAATTGTGCTCCAACGAGTCCAACCACATGTGATGAACAAGGACTGTGAACAAAAGTTTAGATATGGTGTTGGATAGACATTTCCCTCTCAAAGTGCTCAGTAGATTTACCCAATGGGACCAAGATTGGACCCTCCATGTATGTGGAAACTTAGGTGACACTACATTTCTAGCAGGAACAGGAAGAAAAAGGGTCGACAATGGCACTACTTTCTATTAAACAACAAGATCAACTAACTCGGCCGCTGAAAGATTTCAAATTCTAACAACTGTGGTTGGCGCTACTATTCTTATAAGTTTTCTAATCTTTGGTTCTTGTTCTCCTAATGCTATCGTCGATCCTTTTTCTTCCCGTTCCTGTGGGCCTTCGGGAAATAGGGCTAACTCGAAAAGAAAATGACTTTGATTTTTTGGAAAATCATGGTGTGAACAGGAAGAAAGTGGTACAGACATTGTGAAATGTGAATAAAATTTTGGTTGATCAACATTATCTCGGATAGAAAGTCGTACCATTTGTATAACAATTTCTACCAACAAAAAATTGGCCGGTATACCCGTACTTGTGTTGTACTCGTGCTTGTATCGTGCTCGTGCTTTATGTACCCATACCGCATTCCCCAAAATGATGGCTTAGCGCTTGCCCAGCTGCAATGTTCATGATGTGCGATGCCCAAGCATACCATAACGTCGTTGGATAATAAACTTGATTTTAGGAAATTGTGAATTCTAGAGAGTTGTGTAGACACATGATACATGAATGGTGTGATTCATGTATGTAGTTGAATAGTCTCTTGAAGTATCCATGTATGTAGATGAGGGGTCATGAGGTAGAGATTCATGTACTTGGCTAGGTTCATGTAACTAGGAGCCTATAAATACCTTTACCAATGCACTCAAATTCAAATTAAAAAGCATGGGATTCACTTTTATTCCCACTTCTCTTAGAATTTTCAAAAACTTTTTCCAAGACTGATTGCACCGACCATACTGAACCATCCAAACTTCAACGCGAACTGCTCGGTTGCTCCTGCTAATGGGTCGGAGTGTGTTTGTGAAAATGGAAAACCAACTTGAACATTTTGGTGCAAAAAGTGGCAAAAAACTGACCAAGCTTACCGAATTCATCCATAGTTAACACTCTCTTGCACTAGCTAGGGTTGAGAAGTGGGTTGTGTAAGATAAAAATCAAGGAAATCGCAATTTATGACTTTTGAAGATGGAAATGGTTATGATGTATTTGTTGTTTATTGTGTTCGTTTACTTTTTTCTTGGATGTTTACCGTATTGTGTTAAATTGAAATATGATATTACATTCTCAGTTAAATGCTAGTATTGCCAGTGGAATTTTATTTTACAGTTTGTAGTGTGTCATTCAATTTTTTTTTTCTCATGTACGGGTCAGCTTAAGTCACACTCACAAGTCTTGACCATCAGGCCAACACCCTTATGTCACGAGCCTTGACCACCTGGCCAAACCCTTGGGGTTGATCATGGCCGTTGAACTCAATTGAGTAGGCGTTTGCTGTCTTGCGTATTTGAGATTGCTACTCTCATCCATTACTTGCAGTTTACTGTTTGCAATGGTTTCTTTGTTTCTTCTAATTCTTCATGGGAAGAGATAAAGACATTTTTCCTCATCCAAGAGAAAAATAGTCGATGATTTTATAGTGATAGCCCAGTTCTGTTTATATACCTAAAGGATACGATCACCTGTTGTCGTCGTTGAATTTATTTGGATTAGTGTTCCAAAAATCGGCCCAGTTGGAGCCTAGTCAGTGACTAGGAGTCACTAGTCGGTGCCTGGCTGACTCGATTAGTGGTCTAGGTGGTCAATTAATCGCCAGGTCAATTCGTCAGAAATTAGTCGGCATTTGTCGGTGACTAGTTGGCAGATCGAGATTAGTTAGAAGTCGGGATGAGTCAGAAAAAAATTGGATAAAAATATGTGATATTAAAAGGTACAGGTGGGTAACTATTAATAGTATCAAAGCAAACGTATACAATAAGACATAACCAATATGTGGTATATCCAAATCGCCCTGTTTGAAAAAAAAGAACAGGAAAATCCTAAAACCTAACTCGATCTCAAAACTTGTGCTACTTATGTTAGTCTACTTACGCAAAACTTGGGAAGGAGGGAGGAGAATATACAACAACAATAACAGAACTCATCAAGTCCCCCATCATTGGGGTTATGGGCAGGGACGATTGGAGACAGACCTAACCTTTAGCAATATGCCCAAAGTGACTGCTCTAGGAATACCACTGAAATAGTGGCCCCCTAAACCTCCAAGAACTGAGGAGCTACAAGGACGATTTGCTGCAAAACAATACCCCCAAATCAAAGCCGAAAGGCATCAGGGAAGGCAGGCCTAGAGACCCAAATCCCCTAGTCGCTAGTCGGTACCCTACCGACCTGGGACCACCTAGCGTCATTTAGAACCTTGATTTGGACTACTATGTACATGCTTTTCAAATAATCAATTTAAGTACTTTTTTTATATTAATAAATAATCAATTTAACTTTGCACACAAATTTATATCATGCCTTACAAAATGATTAATTACATGAACCATCAATATAATTAAAATAAACTTAACCAGAACTGTGATGACCCTAATTTATTACAGATAAGGAGATGGTCCATGCCATGCGGCATCAGTTTATACTTTCTGAATTTCTTCCATCTACAAATGACCTCACTATCTTTCTCGTCCTTTTCCATCTACAAATGACCTCTCTCTCCTTCTCGTCCTTCTCATTTGAAGACTAGTCTTCTATATCATTTCTAAATAAGAAAGTCCAGGGAAATGAAAGTTTTTTTTCCCGATCAGTAAAAGAAATTTATTAATCTTTGAAAAGGAAAAAAAGATTAAGGGGACCGAGGCGCACCTGGCAAAATGCCACCCGAGATCCAGAAAAAGGAAGGCAAGACACCAACCAAAAAGAGAACCAAAGACCCTAAACCAAAAAGCCAAAGAAAAATCGCCACCGAGAAACATCGACACCGTGTATATAACAACAGGTAAATGAAAGTTACTACAAGTATAACAATTTATGGAGACCAACACCGTGTATATTTATTAGAACTAAGACTTGGTGGTATGTTGAATTTCGTCTGAAATTCTGCAGACCTCTTCTGGAGACGGATCGGTGCGAAGAACTCCATAGTATGGAGTCCATACTTTACCATCACATCCACAGGCCGGACTGGAATCAGAGAGAGAGAGACGAACGCATACGTCGCCAGAGAGAGAGAGAGAGAGAGAGGTACCTGAAGTAATCGTTGCCACAGGCCCAGAGCCAGCGATTGGTACCGGAGCTGATTGTTTGGTAACGGAGCTGATCGTTTGTTTCGGGGATGGAGGTTCTGACTTGTGATTCTGATGGATTTGCAAATTAGAGCCGATTGATTCTATTGTTTCACATATTCGACCTCACAAATTTATAATATTGCACACTAATCCCCTTAAATTTGACAACTAAGGTTTCGGCCCTTGTAATTACATTTTGGTACTTTATAACACCTGTATTTTGCTAATTGAAAGTACTCTGCGATTCAGGGTCATTTTTTTTTTTATGATGAATTTGATGATATAGGAACAAAATTCGATTTATATATATGAAGGTAGTATTGCTAAATAAAATGGTACCCAGTACCGGTCCTGTACCATACCATACCAGTAGGAAAAAATCGATACCCAAGCCGGTACAGGATAACACATGCATTTCATTTAGCAGCGCGAGTAACTCAACCAATAAAAAGATGAAAAATGTTGACATTGAAGGTATTTATTTCATTAACATTGGAAATTTCCATTCCAAAGGCTAATAAATGAGTTGATGATTGTTTTGTTAGCTAATCATTCACAAATTTTAAATTACATATGGATCATCACTTGATATGACTTTAAGCGATGGAAAAGAAAAACAAAACAAAAAAATATGTACTTTTCCTTATTCTTTGTTTCTTTTCAAGTTTTTTTTATCATTTTGAAAAGTTTGTTGCATTATACTCCCTCTGTCCCAAAAAGTTTGGTCTACTTTACTTTTTTAGCTGTCCCGAAATAAAGGGCCAATTTAAAATTTTCAACAAAGGAAGTTGGTAAATTCTATTTTTACCCTTGAGATGCTTTTAACAATCAAAAAAATAAGACCAAAAGTAGATTAATTGACAATTTTAAAGTTTAAAGTGCGTTTTAAAATTTTGAAAAAGTTCTCTCAGTACATTGGCAGCAAGATTTTTTGCTTTCCGGAAAACAATTTAAATTCAAAACTTGATTAAGTCCTATATTATTAGAGTCAACTAATGAAGGGCAAATTTGAAATGTTTAAAAAGTTTTGGGTAACATTGTGTAATGTTCGTAAAATGTTGGAATTTAAAAGTAGACCAAACTTTTTAGGACGAAATGAGTAAAATCTTACTAGGAGGTTGAACATTCAAATTCTTTATCGTTTTGAGAACTTTGTTGCATTATAAAATCTTACAGGCGGTTTGATAAGCTTTGTATTGATAACTATAGATATGCTTAATAGTTTTGCAAAATTTTAGACTAAACCCCCGATAAATTCTAACTCGTAGATGATGACTAATTGTAACGAACACGGTAAGAATGCCTATAATGATGGATTGTCTAACGGTTCGGCTAGAACTAACACTACCGGCGAAGGTGCTAGGACTAGCACTGCTAACGGAGTTGTGGATATTGCATAGTTGATGCAAACTTTCATAACCCCACCCATTACGCATGCACTTGGACCAATGATTCAGTCGTAGGCGATGAATGAGTTATGCAAGTGACGACCTTCGATTTTCCATGGTGAACCCGAACCAACTGTGGCTGAGGCTTGGCTAAAAGGAGTAAAAGTGATCCTCAACACCCTAGGAATTAATAGGAGAAGCTCGCTATTGGTGGGAATTGATGGAAGCTACGCATAATATCACCACCACGACGTTGCAAAGTTTGAAAATCTTTTCCTATAAAAATATTTCCCTACCCCAGTTAAGCAAGCTAAGATTCAGAAATTTCATAATCTACAACAAAGATCTATGACTATGACTTAGTATGCCGCTAAGTTCGAGGAATTGTCTCATCATGCCATCGCCCTGAGGACGAGGAGTATTGCCTTGAGAATGGTAGAGAGAGAAAAAAAATTGTAAAGTCAGTTGACTCCATTTTGGAGTATAATATTAAGAATAGATCATGCTATGCTATTTGACCATGTTGCCATTTTATAGGATGCATGTATAATGGGTAGTAATTGTTTGGTTATTTTACTTCTTTGCAATAGAAAATGATTGTGTGTGAGCGTGCCAGAGAGAGTTTCAATCTCCTCCCTCAGATTAACTTTGGAAAAACCAAATCTAATCAGGTGACTGTGTTTTGTTGGTTTAATTACCTCAATTAAGAGGATTTTTCTTAATAGTGGAGAAATGCAAACCAACAAACTTAGGAAATCAAAGAACAATAAAGAAACAAGATACTTCGATTTATGAATCAAAGATAAACTTACTTCGAAATCGTCTCCAACTTCAAATACAGAGTAACAGAACTTCGAATAGGTGATTGTTACAAGAACAATCGAGATAAACGGTGATTGTTACGAGAACAATTGAGATAAAATCCTAACCTACTTCCTAATCTACTTTGAACTGGGTTCGAAATCCTAAACTACTTTGTCAATGAACAAGCCAAGCATCAGTTTTTTGATAGCTGTTTGTTGAAGATTTGTCCGGAGATTTTCACTCTTCAATTTCTTCTATTTATAGAGGTTGCTTGTAGTTTGAACTTCCCGCTTCATGAATTTGAATTTGGCTTGCTTCGAACTCTAACTTCTACTCCAGGAGTTGGCAGTTTCTTCCTCTTTCCACGTCTGAATTTGAATTCTTTCTTCCTCCAGAAGCTTTTAAATCTGCACGTTTGCTTAACAAACTCAAATGATAACATGTTAAGGAAATAACTGCCTTCCAAAAGTATTCCACGTGTTATAACTGCCAATTGCCTTGTTCCACAAATTTACACGTGGAGTTTGTGTGTTTGGTGGTTAACATTATGGCTTCGAAGCCAATCTTTGTTTTAGCAATGGCTCGTAACTGTCAATAACTGCCTTTCCAAATTGAGAAGTAATACGACATCGTATTTATTCAGTTTTATCTTATTAATCCAGTGTATCTTCATTGACAAGTAATTGCCAACGTTTGACACTTTTGATTACGTGCCAATTAATTATTGGATTGATTAATTTTATATTTAAACAGTAATCGGATGAAATGTAATAGCTATACCTCTTGGTTTGAATATAATTGGAGAATGCAAAGTGATAGTCCAAAAGCTACTCTAAGGTTGATTTGCACATTGCAAATCTGTCTCTCATATTTGACAATTGATTACAGCACATTGCAGTCTTCCACTCCTAGAAGGACGAATGAAAAAATATAGCGAAATGAAAGATTAAAAAGATAAGCTCCTGAGTACAGTGTGATTTTGTGCACCCTCTTTAAAAGAGATGGTGAATATTATTATATTCCCTCTTATTAGTTGGAATGGTAAATGTCTCACCCATGCAATCAGTGGCAGATGGCCCCATCTTCAATAATTTTAGTTTGATTTACTGAAAAGCAAGTCCTTTTATATTTTGATTTCTCAATATTTTTTGCAAGTGAAATACAACCATGTGAGTGTTGTAATAGCCTAAAGAATATAGAGAACAAAACGATTCATATGATTTTAATGGATTATGGTAGAACAATTTCGATACACAAATGTGTTATGTTAAAAAACAAAAGGTACTATGATATACTCCAACTGTCCCAAATTGTTTATCCTGTTTGGTTTCGAATGCATTTTTTTAAATGCCATATCTCTCGTTCTATAGTATCTTTAAAGATTAATTTTTGTTTATAATAGAACTAATTTGGATCCATCAAATAAGATTCATATTGCACATAAAACATGTCATAGATCGAAAGATGTGAACAAGTTAAAAAGCGCATTGGAATCCGTTAGCACCAACAATTTGGACAAATGGCGTAATAAACATATGCTTAGGTAAAAATAGGTCTATTAAGCCGGCCCCCTTAGCTTATAATCCTAGCTCCGACATTGCATGCAATATGCTTTTTGTGGGATTCACACTATCTCATCCAATAGAAGAAAGGATGAACAAAAAGAAGGTGAACAAAATTAAATCATCCCAAGCGTCAGTTAGAGTGAGTTTTTGAATGGATTTTATCCATTCGTGAGGAGAATTGATAAAATCAAAAGCTTGATTTTATCAGATTATGATAAAATTCATTCGGAAACTCAACCTTAATAAGGTAAACAACGTTAAAGAATGTTATGGGTACACCACTTGTGCACTTCTAATGCACACTACCTTGACGTAACAAATGAGGAGAAAAGAGTGGGCTTCTCCTCATTTGCCACGTCAAGGTGGTGTGCAAATGGTGTACCTATATCATTTTTTAGCAACATTTCTAGTTGACTTGACTTCTAGCCGTTTATTTTTATTAAAACCGCGTTTGACAAGAAAAATAAATCACCAAATAAAGCCATCAATGATTTTCTTGGAGCTCCTCTCCTACCTGTCTTTAGCAAATTTTTTTGAACGGATCCCTCCTTAGCAATTGGACCATAAAATTAGGCTCATTTCCGATGCATTTTAATGATTGAAATCATTTAATTTTTAAATTTTGTTGAAAACATCAATTATGGTAAAAATCATGATTGTCAGATATCTCTGGATATAATTTTAGAACACAAACTATATAACCAAGATCATGTACTGAATGAAATTCGATTGAATTAATTCTTAATATAATTGGTAATCAATAATGGTAATGAAATGTTAGGATAATAAAGCTCCAACTAAGGAAAAAATGCCGACAGTCATCCACTTTTCCCCCCTTAATATGGGTTATTAAATTAATTATTCTTAGAAGCAATGGATATAATGAGAGTAATTTCTAGTGTTAATTTGTTTAGTTTCTCATCTTTTCCCTTTGTGATCAACCGATCACAAAAATGTAAACCTCACCTGAGAAAAATAGAAATTACCCATTACGTTGAATAATACCCATCTATGACAACATTAGAATTCCTAACTTTTTGCGTCATAGATTTATCTTGTAAGAACGAATGATTAATTAAAAAATATAACGAAACTCATAAATCACATAAAACAAATAAATAACGAAATGAAATAAAATTAGGCAAGAGGTTAATCCCTCTCTGCCTTCCGCACCTCCTCTTTCATCACCACATTCTTCCAACTTCTGTTTTCCTCGCGGAACAATGTTGTTGTAAAAGACTCCTCGCTTTCTTACGCAGATCTCTCAGAAATATCGACACCCTATTCATCCCCAATACTCTATCTCTCTCTCACGTATTTTCTCATCTACTTTTCGCAGTAATGTACCATCGAACCTGGGTTTCGATTCCCAAACTTTAGTTTCAGATTTAGGGGTTCCAGCCTCTGATAGATGTAGATTCAACGGCCATCTTTTGATTCATTGGTTTGTTGAAATTTCTTTCGGTGGTTCAACGTTATATAGTCCTATACAAATTGCTTATATTAATTTTCTTTTGTATTCATTAGGGATTCGTTTTGTAATCCTTTTCTGAGCTAACTATTGCGATATATATGGTTTTTGATTGCTCGGATTTTGATGGATCCGAGAGTTGGATGGAGATTTTAGGGTTTGGGTGTTGTTTGGTTTGGGATGATGAGTTGGGTTGAATTTGGAATTTGAAAAAGAATAGGAAAGGGAACATATTTTTAGGTTCTTCTAAAAAGGATCTTTTGGGGTTTGGTTGGTGTTTGCTTTGGGATGATGAATTGGGTTGATCTTGAAATTTTGAAAAAATAAGAGAAAAGGTTCAAATTTTGGGCTCTTCAAGAAAGGGTATTTTAATTTGGGGATTAAACTATGGACCATGTGATTGGTGGAAAGTTCAAGCTGGGGAGGAAGATTGGGAGCGGATCTTTTGGCGAGCTATATTTGGGTATATGCATTTTCATTTTAAAGTACTCCATTTGTTTTTGTTCAGAACTGAACTCAGTTGTGATGCTATCCGCTTTGCTTCTAAAATTTGTTTCAGGAGTAAATGTACAAACAGGAGAAGAAGTGGCTGTGAAGCTGGTATGTATGCCTTTTCGAATATGGGAAGAGCTCAATTCTGGTGTTGGATGCTTTGTAATTTAGGCAAACTGATTTTCAATTTGTTACTGAGTCTTTAATCAGGAGTCGACATTGGTGCTAAATCTTTCTTGAACCAAAGGTTTATTTTTTTAATTGATGTAGTTATAGGGAGATGATATGCTGTTTAACTCGTGGGTAGGAAAGCCAGTGAAAAAACTATGCGTGGAAGATTTGATGTTTGAGTTAAGAACTTTTCGACCTTATTTGTCAATTTATACAGTAAGATGAAATGGCAGTGTAAACTACTACCTATATATCTCATTTCTCGTAATTGATATTTCTAGTGTGATTGCTTGCAATGATTCTAGTGATAATTTGAAGTCTCATTTAGGTTTGGTTTCAGCTTAAATTTGAGACATTGAAACAATTTTCTTGGAAGAAGAATTCCATAGCAGGTTTGACAGCATTTTTCCCCCCCACAGGAATCAGTAAAGACAAAACACCCACAGCTTCACTATGAATCAAAATTGTACATGCTTCTTCAAGGAGGAAGTGAGTTTTCTCTTTTTGTTTTAATTTTCCATTTCATACTGTGATTGGCAATGATTTTCCATTTGCTTGAATGTAACATTATCTGTTTCTTTTGCATTTATTGAGTGAAGCCGGTATTCCCCACCTCAAATGGTTTGGAGTTGAAGGCGAGTACAGTGCAATGGTTATTGACCTTCTTGGGCCAAGCTTAGAAGATCTATTCAACTATTGTAATAGGAAGTTCACATTAAAAACAGTTTTAATGCTTGCGGATCAGTTAGTAAGTTTGCTATGCACTTGAGAAGTGTTCTCGTTGTTATAGTAGTTGCGCTACTTATGCTTCTACCTGATGTTTTGTGTAGATTAATAGAGTTGAATATATGCATTCAAGAGGTTTTCTCCACGCGATATAAAAGCCCGACAACTTTCTAATGGGTTTAGGACGCAAAGCAAATCAGGTTCGTTCTTCAGGGACTTTTGTATGTCGAACGTTGATGTAGGTGCTCCATGCTTGCGTGTATTGAGACTCTTGGATTCATGGGTGCTTTTAACCGTTAGTTGTGGTATAAGATTCTTCGTTTGACTTGGCTTTGACACTGGAGAATGTAATACATGCTGAAATCTTGTTTGAGGGGTTTAAATTGCAGCCCCCATTTTTGATGACTTATGGCACCTTGCATGATTTCATTTAGTATGACGCTAAATGATAATTGCCTTGTTTACCCACTTTTACTTTATGGATGTCACACACATAACCATGTTGGATCTGATGGTTGCATTATGCAGTATAAGTCATACTTTGAAGTTTATCCTGGGAGGGGTTTTGGCTATTTTGTTGCAATAGAGTTAATCATAGCCTCCCTTTGGCAAAACAATCCATTTTATAAAAGGGCCACTTGATCAGTTATGCCATGATGTTTTTGTGCTGCCTTGAGTTATACTTATACCCTTCCGAATCCCGCTATGGATAATTTTGTCCCAAATACAGCACAGGGTAGGTACACCTATATTCCACAATGGTGAAGTTAGCATTCCAAAGCAAATCCCAAAGTTCCTCTAATTCCTTTGTTGACATTTGTCCTTAGGTCAAAAACCAAACGTAGTGGACAAAAAATAGCAAGGAAAAATGTTAAACATGCTTGTCGCAAGGCTCCTAGAAGGTTAGAAATGTGTTCTTTATGAAAAGTTTCAAAATTATGCTTAATTTTGCTGGATGTTTGTCTTTTGAAATAAGTAGATTGTGACCTATGGGTTACCATGTTCCTTTTCTCGTTCACCATAGGTGCTACCAAAAGCTGGATTATTTTATTCTTGTCTCAGTAGTCCAACCCATCCCCCCTTATCCCTGAATCAAATGAGTCTGTGGCCAATTTTATGATGTTGGCATTTAAAGAAACTATCAACTGGTTACTCTTAAGTGGTTGGGCCCATCCGAAGACAGAATGAAGAGTTTTTGAAAGTTTCTTTATCATGGAAAGCTAAGGCATAATACTATTTAGTTTTTAACTTTCACTAGGCTCATATAGGTCTTCGACTGCCTATTAGCTGTCAATTTTTGCTGATTTGGGAAATTTCATTGTCTCTTGACGACATTGAGTTTTAATGAAAATCTGGGGGATGTGCATTTGGACTTTCTTGCTGCTGTTCACTTGCTAAATGTCTAAAGTTAGCATGTGTTATTATGTATTCCTAAACTTTGTCTATTTGTTGTTCTTTTACAGGTATACGCCATTGACTTTGGCCTAGCAAAAAAGTATAGAGATCTTCAAACGCACAAGCACATACCATACAGGTATGTGAAGAAAATTTCTATATGTTACGGGTTCTCCCCCTGCCTTAAGATCTTCTGTCCATTTTATGTTAAGATCAGTGAGTAAATTGAATTGTCTGGAGGTTCTTATGCAAATTATTGGTATTTTATTATTGGGGATGTACACATCTATATGTTAGTGGTATATTTTGTGTCCATTTGCACTGTTTTTGCTGGGCAGACACGAAAGATGACCAGCTGCTCTCACAAACATTTATTGCATAAATATATGTTAACTAGCTTCTCCCAGGAATAGCTTGTATGAGTCTTCCAAGCATTGGCTTGTCATGAATATCGTGATATATGTGGTGTTCATGAGTGTCATTTGTGTTTTCACTGTCTATGCCATGTTGGTGTGGAATGGGGACACTATTAGATGATTAGGAGGTATTTTTGTTGTTAAGGAAACATGAGTAAGGAAGGGAGAGACCATAGTTGTCAAAGGCGAAAGGCGCATCGAGGCGCAAAATCCTGTGGGGACTAAGGCGAGAGGCGAGGCGTGCGCCTTTTTTGAAGCGAGGCGCACCTATGTAAAAAAAAAAAAAAAAAAAAAGCATATAACAATACTTTAACTAATATAGCGATTCGGTCATTTTTTAAAAATGAATAAAAAATGTAAATTGCAAGTTGGAATTAATAAAAGTATTGTTTCAAAAGATAAATAGATGATTATGTGGTTTAAATAATACTATTGTACTGGATTCAGACTAGTAATTAACTAACAAGAGAACAAAAAGTAGTGGCTGCGTACTCTTTTTTTTCCTCTTTCGTCAGTGGTATAGTATTATAATACTCTGTTAAAGCATAGTGATAGTGGACTGGTTATAATATTATATTATATATCAGACCCCACTATGAATATATTATACATTCACACTCCACTATGGATATCAAATACTCCAGACTATCACAGTATTACACCCACCTACGAAGAAAGTTGCAGACAACGAAGACAAAGAAATAGCAGACGACGAAGAAATACCAGTTAGTTCGATCGACGAAAGAAGCTTCAGTCTTCGTAATCGACGACCTAGAACTCTGTTGAAGAGATTTTTGGTAGCTCTACAGTCCAAAGGTGGAGTGATGATCTGTGCGTTAAAGCTCTAAAGAGTTCTGTTCTTCGTTTGAGTCTGATTGTTACACTCTGTTCTTCACAACAGGTGTGTAAAGCCCTAAGTTACACTCTGTTTTTTGTTTGATTAATGAGCAATTGAAACTTCGGAATGGGTTTCCACCCTTTGTATGCCAAAAAAAAAAAAAAAAACCCTGTAATTTATCTATTACCCCTAAAATTAGACAAAGCCCCTCTGAAATTGAAAGAAGCGCGCTTTTTTAGCGCCTCTCGCCTTTGCGCCTTATCGCACCTTTGCGTCACCTCTTTTCAATCACCTTGCCTGGGTGTGCCCCAGGCACAAAGGGTGCGCCTCGCTGCACCTCTCGCCTAGGCGCGCCTTTGACAACTATGGGAGAGACCAACAATCCCATGATGTTTTCCCCAAAAAGGGCAAGATGGAGTGATATTAAAACTATGTAGCTGCCGTTGAACATTAAGACATCATCCCAAGGGACGCATTTCTTGATAGGACTGTTGTTCATCTTTAAAGATAGGTGTCTCTCTCTTTCAAACTCACTATTCGAGGCAGAGGGGAAATGTTCTCAATTTGTGGGCTTCTAAAGGTATATAATGGTGGTGGTTAATCTAAACCATGGATCAAGTACAGCTCTTTTTGCACAATCCAGCTCTGGAGGGAAGGCAATTAATTGCTTGCCCTGAGGAATGGCGATCTTGGGTTTGTGGGCTTGTAGTAAGTTTGTGGACTTCTAAACGTAAATTGGTTTGCTACAGTGTTTTAAAAGGCATGCGCCTTGTGCTCCTAGGCATTGAGGGGAGGTGAGGCGCATGTATGTGAGGCGCACTTGAGGCGCGTGCCTCAACGTGAGGCGCGAGGCGGGCGCCTCATGGTTTTTTGTTTTAGATCTGCACTCAAATTAGTACATAAGCCATCTCTACCATTGATCAATGAGGCGTAAAAGTGGAGTAATGCACTGGGCAAAATCCTTCAATGTAAAGAGACTCTAATCGTTAACCCAAGAGAACTGGAACAACTCTAACTGATACACAGCACAGCAGCCAACTCTTGAAGTATTGAATAGAACATGATTTTCTTCTTCTTCTTTCTTATATGGTCAAAATTCTTCTTCTTGTTCCTCTTCGTAAGCTCTGTTTTCATTTCTTCTTTTATACGGTGAAAACAAAGTCAGCCTTACTGTCACTGCTCACAGAATACTTTTTAATGCTATTTGTCTTCATTGCTCGAGTAAATAAATAGGGAATTAGGGATTAATAAGTATTATGGTATTTGAAATAGTAGAAGCATATCTATGTTGTAATTTTTTCCTATATTAGTATTTTAATTATTTTCTACAACTTGCGCCTCACTTTGATGAGGTGCACGCCTAGCCTGCGCCTAGGCTACAGGGCCCATGGCGCCTTGGTGCACCTAGTGCCTTTTAAAATACTGGGTTGCTGTGCTAGGACCATCTTTTATGAGCCTCTCCCGAAGTTACAAAAAGAAGGATTGAGGACTAGGCAGTGGCCTTCTAATTATAGGATCATAACAGCGGGTAGCAGGTTGGGCTTCCCTGTCAATACATATAGAGGGGTGAGGCCCAGGCCAGTTCAACCAAGAAAGAAAGTTTCATAATGTTCTGCATGCTGGATGAGTTATTGGCTGGCACGATATCCGGTGGCTGGGTGAGAATGTTCACAAACGAAAGATAAAAGAAATTTGGGGGTAATAGGAGTTCAAGGGAGAGCAAGGTTGAGATCCGGGAGACTTGGAGCAGATCCATAACTTTTGAATAGGAGTGGTAGTGGGAAATAGGACTTCAGCGTTGGAAGAGGCAGAGTTGGCTGCGGCCTTCATTTCTTGATTCATCGTGGAAATAGGGGATGCTGGCAGTGAGATTTAACTTTTGCTTTCAGGAGGAGAATGGTTGGATGTTATCTCAGGGAGCTCCCATACCAGCGATGGCACTAAGAGCCCACAAAGCGTAAGGTGCCATCGTCTTAAAGGGAGTGAGTGAACGACTCAGAGTGTCTAGCTCGGGAGACCAGCCCTCGGGAGGGATGGGCTGAGCTAGACCAGTTCCAGTGTTGGTAACAATAGGAGTCGGCTTGCATTATTGAATGTACGTGCACGGGGATGTCAAATTGAGTGATAAGCAATCTAGCTCTTTTATCTGAAAGTTCGCTTACCCGGGAGAAGGTAGAGAGCAAAACCAACCCAACAAACCAGTATTATGAGTTTGTTAGAGGACATTAGAAGGAATGAGTATGCGGAGGGGCTGATTGTGAGAATTTCATAGAGGTAGGAGACTAGGTGATCTTTGTGTGCTGCCAAAGAGGTTTAGGCCGAAAACTCAAACTGTTGAGGGTAAGTGAGCTGGCTTTGTCAGACTTGCAGTTTCTTTATCTGATCAGTATTGTTCTTCTAAAATTCAGAGGAAGAAGAGATGAACTGAGGCTGAACTCATTCTATTTGTTGTCTTCTTTCTTCTATATCGTCAATACAACTGATGCAAACATCTACTTAGCTTCTCTAGGAAGTTTCACCTACAGCCACATAATGAATAAACGCTTGGACTAATTGTCCTCTACATAAACTTACTCTACTTAGGACTAGAATGCTTCACCTACAGCGACATAATGATTACATACTTGGACTAATTATCCTCTACATAAACTTACTCTAATTAGCACTAAGTACAACATAAACCCTACTATAGGGAATCAAATATCAGATCTTGTATGAAGTGTTATTTGGACAGCACATTACATCAGTGTTGCTTCCTTTAATGTGTTTGATCCATAACTCCATTTAGTTCCCTAAAATGCTGAAGTTATTGTTTGAGTAGAGCTCAGTAGTGATTCTTGATTTTATACATCGTGTGGGGCTGTGAAAACTCGGACTTCTACCCATGCCAATAGTTGATTTGTTATTGCAAACTATGTTTCATCTACTTGCTTCTTGCAAGAAAACAAGGTGAGAGTAGCTGAAATGAGATGCGCCATATTCTATTTCTTCTTTGATGCCCAAGAAAGTACCCAAGAACCAAGATGATATGCATGCGCGAAGGTACTCTTTATATCACCAATGCAGCCACCCCAATCACTATCACAAACCCAATCAATTTCGTATTCAAATCTCTATGATCCTTGATTCTACAGCCTCCTGGCTCTGAGCTAAAAGTTCCCACCTAATTTCTATTCGATGCTGCATCAACCTTCTCGGCATCTTCTGTTGTGGAGGAATTTTTATTTCCAATCAGGGGTGTTGCCATGGGTTACCACTCAAATCCCTGACTTCTTTAGGATGATTTTTGATTTTTATACGTCGTGTGGGGCTGTGAAAACTCGGACTTCTACCCATGCCAATAGTTGATTTGTTATTGCAAACTATGTTCCATCTACTTGCTTCTTGCGAGAAAACAAGGAGAGAGTAGCTGAAATGAGAATGCGCCATATTCTGTTTCTTCTTTGATGCCCAAGAAAGTACCCAAGGACCAATATGATATGCATACGTGAAGGTACTCTTCATATCACCAATGCAGCCACCCCAATCATTATCACAAACCCAATCAATTTCATCTTCAAATCTCTGTGATACTTGATTCTACAGCCTTCTGGCTCTGAGCTAAAAGTTCCCACCTAATTTCTATTCAATGCGGCATCAACCTTGTTGGCATCTTCTGTTGTGAAGGAATTTTTATTCCCCATCAGGGGTGTTGCCATGGGTTAACACCCACTCAATCCCTAACTTCTTTAGGATATTTGCACCTGATTTCTTGTGTTCCGAGCACATCTTTTTCCCCTTGATAAAGAAAATGATACGGCAAGCCCATGTCGTTATTTCATAATTTTCGTATTCTCTTTCTCGAAGTCTATATTCTGGAATCACGTTTTCGTCGTCACCTGAAAAACAACAACACATCACTATATAGCTACAACAAAAATGGATTATTTGGCTGTGTTATGCTCTTGGAGCTTGCTTCAGCCCATAGGATACATTGCTCTATTCCTTCACCTTGTGTTACATCCCCTTAGGTCGTTCAACATAAACTTCCTCTTTTAATTCTTCAATTGGAAATGCTGATTTTATGCCAACTTCGAAGAGTTTCAGACCTTTTTGGGTTGTTATGGCAATAGGAGCTTTAATGGTACCTCAAGCCTTGCATCCACACATTAGCTTCTTTAAAATCAATTCTCAACTAGGGTGTTTGTCCTTTTCCTGTTTTATAACTAGCCCCTGCCCCCCACCCCCCGTGCAGAATGAACCATTTGAGTTGAGCTTCCCTTTAAATATCCATTTCACACACATGATTTTTGTCGTACGGCTTTTCCACCAATTCCCATGTGTTCCGAGCTTTGTCCTTAAGGGCTTCTTCAAAGCTTTAAGATTACTTCATACAAAATTACATCTATGTGTACACATCACTCAAACGCCTCATGTTTTATAATCTCGATGGGGTTGTCTTGTAGAATTTCTTGAAAACTATCGTTAAAAGTCGTTCTTTTACAAGTGAGTAGGGGCAATTCCCACCAATCGTAGTGGTTGTGGCCATGGGCATGTCCGCATCCTTAACATTTCCGTGTCTGTGCGTGGGGAATGGCAATTACCTCTGACCTCCCAGCCCCTATCCAAACGGGTAATGATGTAGTAGATTTAAGGGTAGTAATGTCATTTTAATGCCCCTTAGTGTGTGTAGGGTTTTGGAGTCTACAAATAGGTGTCTAGAGTCCTCATTAGGTAGTTTTTTTATATTGATTAAAGAATATAAAGAGCTTTTGCTCCTTGTATCCCATTTGGGATCCTCTATATCTTTTATTAAATCTATCCTTGATTTGATTTGCATCATTTGGTATCAAAAAAACTGAGCTCAGATCCTAACCATTGATCTCACCTGAATCTTGCCGGAAACCTACTTCTCGCCGGGAAACGGCGCCGAAACTTTGCCGGAGCCTCGCTGGGGTACCCAAACACCTCCTTCAACCTTGAATTTGAAGGATCTATCCATAATCAACCCATTTTAGCCCTAAATCTAAGCTGTTCGAACCAGAATCGACCCTGTTGAACTCTATCTCAACCAACCAAACACAGAAAACCTAGACATGGCATCAAACGACCTGGAAAACACTCAATCGCACCTCTTCGACCTTCGATCTGTTGATTAGAAGGTTGTTCGACCTTCGTTGAGTGGATTCGAAGCTGTTTCGACCCCAATTGAAGGCTGTAGGACCATTTTCGAACTCGATTCCTGCTGTATCTCACTTGAAATCACTCGACCAGTCTCGAAATCCACTGCTCAGCCTTCGACAGTACTGTTCAGCACTCGACATCACTGTTCACACTTGATTAAGGTACGGAAAACACTCTACGGCACTCAAATCTTGCTGTGTGGTGCTCGAATTTGGGTTTTGGCCTTCGAAATTGGGTTTTTGGTCTTCAAATCTGGGTTTTGGACACTTGAATCTGTGTTTTAGCTTCGATATCAATTGGGTTTGTCTAATTTGTTGAAGTTTGTTGCAATTTGTTTTGATTTGCTGTGATTTGAGTCGATTTGGTCAGTATTTGGAGTTGTTACTGTTGATTGGTTGTGATTTGTTGAAGTTTGGGGTCCCAATTGATTGGGTTTTACTTGATCAAGGTTGAATTGATTGTGGACTTGATTGTGGGTGTTTTGATGACTTATAGAGATAAATGTATAAGAGGAGGTAGAGGTAGAGCGTTCATGGTGAATAATGGAGATGGAATTGATAACTTTGGCAACCAAAATCATTTTAGGAATGACATTGAAGAGTCGAGTATACAAATTGCTACCTTGAATGATAATGTGCAAATGTTGTTGTTGAAAAGACCACTTGCTACCTTGATTAAGAAGGTGCATCGTTTACTACCTCACGAAGGTATTTATGATTCTCATAGTCAAGCTAAGTTTATTATTGACTACAAGGAAGAGAACATTAGTGATGGCCTTGAAGAATCTTATGGACCCGTCAATCCGGACAAGTTTGAGGAGGAGATGAACCTCACTCTGGATGTGTTTGAAGAGGTGCAAGAACTCGGTCATTTCAATGGATTTCCTATTTTTGATGAATATCCAAGTGAAGAACTTGAAAGTGTTCTTAAAGATGAATCTTGTTGTCCAACTTGAGGACAAGTTGTTTCTTTAGAGGGGGAGTTCTGATGCAGTAGATTTAAGGGTAGTAATGTCATTTTAATGCCCCTTAGTGTGTGTAGGGTTTTGGAGACTATAAATAGGTGTCTAGAGTCCTCATTAGGTAGGTTTTTATTTATTTATATTGATTAAAGAATATGGAGAGCTTTTGCTCCTTGTATTCCATTTGGGATCCTCTATCTCTTTTATTAAATCTATCCTTGATTTGGTTTGCATCAGGTAATCCCCGATCCGATAAGCAAATGGGGCGGGGATGGTATTTGCTTCCCCCGATCTATTTTAACCTGATCCGACTCTGATGATAGTTATTACTAATTTTTATATTTGTATATCTATATATGTTTTGTTATTTTGGTATTGTAAGAGCAAAATACCCTATAATAAATCACTATTTTGTGTCTTTGTTTGCTTTGTGATATTTTTTTGACTATCATTACTTGTTAATATCTTGTTTTCTTGTCAAAACATTCTAAAGAACAAAGTTATCAAAAATTTATATGGTAAATGGGGACCCAATTTGTCCCCGAACCCAACACATCTCCGATTTCTCCCGCTCTGAGTCCGCCTTTGAAAGGAACGGGGCGGGTACAGGGGAGGGAAAATCCGGCACCAATCCGACCCGTTGCCATCCCTACTATGGCTTTGTGCTTACGTAGTCCTATAGGATTCTGTGGTGGAGAAATATAAAAAATTGTAGTGATTTGTTGGTTTCCATTTTGTTGTTTCACTCATATCTTGCTGCACTTACTAGACAGGGAACAAATTTGGGAACGTGGAACCTTTCATTTGTTTGATAAGTCAACATTGGGCCCAATAGACCGACTAATCTGGGGACCAATTCCAGTGTCCACTTGTGAGGGCCCAAGTAAAGCCGGGTAAAATCCTCGTATGGACTAGCCCAAGACAAGAATTGATAGCATGTGGGTGGGAGTCGAGTTACCAACCAAAAGCTTCTTGATGCTCCGTTCACTTGTCAAGAAACTAGTGGAGGAAAACCGTTCCCGAGAAATTTATAGTGAAGTGAAATAACAAAAATTGAAAATTAGTACCTATATGCCTTTGTATGATAAAGTTGAAAAATAGTACTTCTAATTAGGTAGAAACTAATGGATAAGAAAGATTCGGCAAAAGCTTGTGTTTTTGGCAGGACCTGTTTTGAGGGAAAACTAGTCCTAGTGGGAAAGCTTTCCTGCTAATTGAACACATTAAGAATTTCAGGAATATTTAACATTCCCGTACTTTATTTGACAGTGAAGTCATTGTGCAAGCTTGAAAGTAGTGGAGCAAGTATATCATTTTGTTCTACCTACAATTATGTGAAATGCTGATATGACTCTTTGGCTTAAGACCAGTGGTTCCAGATTGAGTCGTTTAGTTGATATCAGGGTATACGACAGGTGATAGAAATCCTGTACTGTACATATTTTGATGCCTGTATCTTTTCGGCCCTCTCATAAACTTTTTTACATGACTATATCTAGCCTGTCCTTAATCTGCAGTTTTTTTTGCTTTTCGAACATCGTCATGTATTTGTTTTTTCTCACAGGGAAAACAAAAATCTCACAGGCACAGCTCGGTATGCTAGTGTTAACACCCACCTTGGAGTCGGTTAGTAAATCTAACTTGTTGCAACAATTGACAAGTTTTTGTACAATAGCAAGGTTCACTTTTCTAGTTTTTATGTTTCGCCTAATTGCATTTGAGTGTGATTACTTGCCAGAGCAAAGCAGAAGGGATGATCTGGAATCTCTTGGTTACGTTCTTATGTATTTTCTACGGGGAAGGTAGAAGTCTGATAGAAACTTTACTAGCCTTTCCCCCCCATAGCATTTTTTCATTTCTAACCCGATTCAAATGAATTTTTTTCTTAGCCTTCCTTGGCAGGGTCTTAAAGCTGGGACTAAGAAGCAGAAATATGATAAAATTAGTGAAAAGAAGATGCTTACTCCCATAGAGGTAGCAATACTTGTTATTGATGCCACATTGCTTAGACAGTAATTACAGACTGATCTCATACTTGTATGAGATTACAAGGGAATATCATTGTTTAAAAAGTTCTGTCGTATGTTCTGTACTTGGCTTCTTCATTTTTAGAACTTATTAGCCTTGGATTCACTACTCCATTTAAGTGAAATTCTTACTTGATATTTGCAGGTGCTGTGCAAATCCTATCCATCGGAGTTCATATCATACTTCCATTACTGTCGATCATTGCGATTTGATGACAAACCAGATTATTCATACCTTAAAAGGCTTTTCCGTGACCTATTTATTCGAGAAGGTTCAGTGTACTTTTGACTTCACATCCTCCTATTCATAGTGTCAGTTTCTCCCTTTTCTGTTTTGCACTGTTGACATTTGATGCTCTACCTTGAGCCAATACGACTTCAACTCAGAGAGGTTTCTTTAGTTAATTTTACTTGCACTCCGTGTACTTTGACCATGTTTAACTCTCACCCCCTCAACTTCACAATGAGATACATACATCCTCTAAATAGGGAAGGCTGAGTTAAGTTATTCTCTAGCGCATAACAAAATAGCAATAGTGTACTAAATAGATTGGGTGATAAAATTTCCTCCAAAATCCATCACAATTGGATGAAGGTTGAGGAGTGGAGAGGCAGGTCTTTTGTGGAAGTTAGACATTGGGAAGGATTATGACCATATGAATAGGTACTTTGTTATTTATCTATATAGGAAGAAAAGGTTTTAGGTGCAGTGGATGACGTGGATCAGGTTCTACAGATCTTTGATGAGAATATTGGTCATGATCAATGGATCTTCTGCCAACTTTTTCCAGACAGCTAGGGGTTTTGACAGGGAGATCCACTATCTCCTTTGCTTGTCATGTCATTCTCATGATGAAAGTGCTGAGTAGGATGATTAGGAAGGCAGTTAAGGTGGTGTTTTGGAGGGGTTCGCGTGGGGAGTGAGGATAATACTATACTTTTTTGCTGTGCGGATGATGTGCTTCGAAGCTGTGTCCGGGCTTTTAGAGTGAATGTGTGAAAGTATGAAATCATCCCAGTTGGAGAGGTTTCATGTGTGGATTGGTTGGCATCCGTTTTTTGGCAGAAGGGGTCACTCCACATACATATTTTTAGGATGTTATTGGAGGTCTTGTTTAAAGGATTCAGTGATAGAAATTTTTTAGAGGAGGTTGGTTGGGTGGAAGAGACAATATCTATCAATAGGAGGAAGGCTTACCTTGATTAAGAGTTTGTTGAGTTTTCCTTTATATATGTTGTAAGCTAGTCTTTGTTATCCCTACTTTTTTTCTCTTGTGGTTAAGAAGCTAGAAAAATTGTAGATTGATTTCTGTGGAGTGAATTGGGAGAAGAGTTCAAATATCATTTAGTAGATGGGGAAACAGTTGTACTCGTCTTGTAGAAGGGAGCTAGAGTAAGGAAGCTTGCTATTGTCAACCAAGCTTTGCTGGGATCCCATTGTCTTTTGAGGTTCGCATAAGGAAGGTGGGTGTGTGGATGGGAGGGAGCATGCTTCTTCTATTCCTTGGGAAAGAGAGGAAAGCAAGAGTAGAATTTGTTAGTTTGGCTAACAATTGGCATGTTATAGCTATTTATAAGGAAGCTTATGCTACTGTTGTGGTTTTCAAATTTTTTGCTTCAATTCCAGATGCCAATTCCCAACTTTGGATATTCTGATACGGAGAGAGGTTTTCCTTTTCCTTGCATCCGATGTTTTACTGAATTTTTGCCATGGCCACAGCCACAGCCATGGCCTGGTAGTTCCATGACCTGCAAGTGTTAGGCATCGCTGGGAATATCTAATCTATACTGATAGTGAATAGATCATAAGTATATTCAGGTGTTAGGCACCACTGAGAATTTCTAGTCTGTACTGATAGCGAGTGATAAGGAATAGTATTATTATTATTATTATTATTATTATTATCAGAAGTGATGAGGACTAGTATATTCCTCAAACATTGCTCCATTCCATCAAAACATTAACTCATGAAGAATTTCTAGTCTTCCATTCCGTCAAAACATTAACTCATGAAGAACTTCTAGTCTTCGATTTAATATTCTGATTCAAATTTTCAGATAACCTTTATCCATCGGGATCGGCATAACCTGCATAAGATATTACGTACTAGATTGTAAAAATTCTCTAGTCAAAAAACTGTTATAGAATTCTGTTTTCCTTTGATATATTCACTGATAATTCTGGTTGCCTTCTGGCAAAGATCTGTTTTGAAACTAGATTTTCAGCATCTTTAGGTAAAATGAATTTTGCAGAATTGCAATCATTATGGAGTAAAAGGGTTGATTTGGTAAATCATCCTTTAATTTTATAAACACATTTCACAGTGGAAAGTATTTCTTTTTTGATTGTGGAGTAATTTAGCTGCTCATTTTTCCATGCTCCAGAAGTGAATCTAACTAA
This sequence comes from Vaccinium macrocarpon, assembly GCA_022606695.1. Classification (NCBI taxonomy): domain Eukaryota; kingdom Viridiplantae; phylum Streptophyta; class Magnoliopsida; order Ericales; family Ericaceae; genus Vaccinium; species Vaccinium macrocarpon. Next base: position 9,905,492 of record CM040175.1, read on the forward strand.
TTCTTATTTTTTAGAATTAGGATTTTTCTGTTTGAGAATGCCTCCGTAACTTGTGTTGGATGCATCAGTCTCAACAATTTTGTTACAACTTGGATCAGGCAAACAAGGGCAAGTTAATTGTTTAGCTCGTAGCTTAATCTAATTGCTTTAGTATAGTATAGAGAATTGCAGTATCTTGATCAATACAGTTTAGACTGCCCAAACATCTCTGCAAGCGAGTTTTGTTACTAATTTCATCAGGAAATTTGGATGCAAACTCAGTGATCCTGTCTTTGAGAATAATTTTCCTTTCTGAATATTGTGTCCCAAAATCCTTCCGGTTGTTTGAAACAATTTTATTTTTGAAGCAGAAATGACTAAATGGGTGTCATTTCTTTTGATAAGATCTTAATCTTGCTCTATCTTTGGCTGATAGAAATTTGTTTGAAGCGGGTATCTTTGCATACTCAGACCCGAAGTTATAAGGTTTTGCCTGGATCAATAACTGTTGCTGTTATTTACTATAAGGTGATATACACTGTGTCGTAATGCTGCACTCCGTAGTGACCCAAAAAAACAATAGTTCTTAAGATTAATCTTTTAACCAATGTTTTGAAAACCAGGCATGGCCAGTTCGACTGGTTGAACCGTCAATCTGACCATGGTCCGGTCTGGCCTCTATGTGAGAACCGCTTAAAAGAAGCGGTTAAGCTGGGTTGGAACCGTCAACTCAACTGAACCAGAGGAGTAAATTTGAACTGTTAGGCAGAAACTTCAGTGCTCCCGTGGTAATGCTTGGCATAGTAAATGACCTTGGGTTCATAATGTGTGCAGCCATGACATGAGCTCATCTGATCATTGCTTTATAGCTGCTTGTGTTGCCTCAAGACTGTCTCCCTATCCACTATATCTTTGACAACCATGTCTTAGACCTTAGAAGGAAAAGATGCAAAACCAGATGTCAAACCACCAATGCCAATCGATAATTGCAAACTCTTTAGTAGATATAATATTCAGAAAATATACTACAAAAGATCCACTCCCCAAGACTTGCACTAGAAGAATGGAACATTGATGGATTATGAGAATATCAGATTTATGAAGTCGTTCATAAATTTTGATGTATTCTAGTGTTTGCAAATCCGTAGGAAACAATGACAAAGATATTGCCTCCTTTATTGTTAATGGTTTACTGGAAGCCTTAAAGTTTGGTGGGATAGTTTTTTTATCCATTGAACAACAATATGAAATTCTGAACTTAGTAAAAATTGAGGTGGATATTGCTCAAGCCACTGAGCAACCTATCCTCATAGTAGACAAGATGCCGTCTACACTCTTGTCCAAGCTGTTATCCTCCATTTAAGTGGAGCAGTAGATCAAAGACAAGAAAGGTATTGAAAGGAATTGAGAGTTGCTACAGAATCTAAGATGTCCTTCTTTTACCCATTTTAGATGGTACAAGAATGCCTTTATTACTAAAGTTATGCAAAGAAAAGATGCTAATTCTGAGCATTGGAAAGCCAAGTTTAATGATGGCTTACCACCTCTCCTTTGCAAAAGTAAGGCAGAAGCTTAAGGAATACAGTCAAGGAAAGGTTATTCCTTGGTCCAGATGTAATTATGGCCATTTGATCAGTATTTGTATCCTTGTTGGTCTTTATTTTTGCAATTATATGAAATTGCAATACCAACTAAAATAGCTGTCTTACTTGCAACAGAGAAATTGGTGAATTTTGTCAACAATTTGCTTATGATATGCGAGTAAATTACTGAAGAAAACAATAGAAGAAGTCTAGTTTTGAGCCTTCTAAACCATATAGAAAAAGATATAAAAAGTTTCATGATAAAGATTATACTAAATCCAAAACATCCAAAGAATAAGGGGAAAAGAAAATCTTTTTCCAAAAGAAAACCAAAATGGAAAAGGAAGCAAAAGCGATGACCAAGAAGAGATGAATTATTGTAGCTACAATAACGTCAGAGTAGACATAAAGAAAAGGAGATTTTTTTTTCTGTACTTTATGTCAACTAATGGAATAAAGTTTCAGCAGCAGTGTATGAAAGCTAAGGTTTTAGTAAAAGGAAGATTCCCTATACTACTCCATGGTATCTAGGCCACGTGGCATCCGGACTTAAGTAGAAATTTGAAGTCTGTAACAGTAGCATAGGTTTTCCTATAAATAGTTGTAACATGCCAATTGTTGGGCAGACTCTCAACTTGCCACGAAGCGGGAGCGGATGCAGGGATGGGAGCGGGAGTGGGGGAGCGGAGGCACCTAGAAGTTCCCAAGGTTGGGAATGCTTAAGGAGTGTATATAGATCATATTAAATATGTATGTAAAATATCTTTAAATACTGAACCATTGAAGGAAAAGTGAGACATATTGAGAATTTTCCCTATCTTAAACGATAAATTTTTTGGAAGTTAGATATTTTCAATTTCGAAAACTATGATTTTCATATTCTTATTTCCACACACTTAAAAGTTTGAGGATAATTTGCTTCAATGGCCTGATAAGCTCCAATCCTAGTTAGGAGTGAGCTTCCATTTTCAGGGGAGCGAGCTCTAGTGAAGCTCCCATCTTGGGAGCGCTAATTTGAGCTCTCGTCATGGGAGTAGCGCACCCATTTTAGAAGGATCCTGCAACTAAGGGTAGACTATCAAAATTCTATTCTTTCTTTTCTCTCTTTCCTAGATTCCTCTCTTTCCTATGCTATGTTACATGGACTCTCGTAATAGTATTAAGTACCTGTGTCGGACACTCGACACTCGGATAAGGGTGTGGGATATGTGTCCGATAAGTTTAATAAGACACTTCTATAGAAAACCTAATTGTAATTTGAGTTTATCATGGAAGTATGCACAAACCTCTCTTATTATCCATGAAATGCGCTATAGAACCTTAAAACACCAATTTACGTAAGAAAATACACAAAAAATAGAAACAAATTTGAATATTTTGCTGTGTCCCCATATCTTTGAAATGAGAAATAGTTGAATCCGACACCTAGATACATACCCGCACCCATACCCGAGTTTAAGTAACATAGTTCCTACGTCTTGTAATTCCTAATCCAAAGAATAAAAGAAGCAAGTCTTACTGAGCAAGTTTTCTTATCTTTACTTTAAGAACTGATCCTATATTTTGTTGGTATCAGAGAGGAAAATGGTGGGTGCTTGATTTGGGTGTAGATGGGGTGATTGGTCTTTTGTGGAGCTTGGAGGTGGGCATTTGTCATGGGGTAGGGGTGTAGAAAGGGATAAGGAAAAGGTGGGATGAGTTTTCGAGACATGTTAAGTGGGAAGTGGGAGGAGGGAGAAGTTTTGGTATCATGTTTGGCGTGAAGATTGAGTATGACATATGTTGCCCGCTAAGGGGCTCCAATTACGAATTGTGCCAGAAGGATTGTGAAAGATGTGGGGTGGGACATTACTTTTAAAGAGGGGTACAGGATTGTGAGCTGGACGAGTTATTAGCTATGGTTGGTGGTTTATATGACTCATTATCTTAGGAACGGGGGAGGATGTTGTGAGATGGAAGCTTGTGTACTTTGGGGCATTTGAGATGAGGTCTTATAATTTTGATTGCGGAGTCGAGCTTCGGATTTCCTTGGATGTCTATTTGGAAGACTTGGGGGCTGACGAAGATGTTGTATGCTCAGAATAAAATCCAAACATTGGATAATATTATCCAAAAGGGGGTTATGGCTAATTGGTGCAATATATGCATGTGAGAAGGGAAAACGGATGATGATTTGATCATGGATTGTGCCATGATACTTTTGTCGTGTGGCATGTATGGAATTTCCCGGCAAGGTTGGTAGACCTTCTGACCGAGTGGCAATGGGGCTAGACTCGCTAGAGTGGGTTAGATGAGGAGAAGGTATGGAGTCTAATACTGCTACGCTTCTTGTGGATTATTTGGAGAGTGGAATAGAGACATTTAGATAGTGTTCAATGCCTTGTGTAGACTCTAGAATGTTTTAGTATGTAGCTTGTTAAGTTGGGAGTCAATGGAGAGTAATCCATCTGTCGGCCTATTTCTTGGCTCCGTTGATCTTTTGCTTGCACGTTGAGGTATATATAGCCTCTTCGTTCTTGGCTTTCTTTTTATATAGGTGGCATCCTCTTGATGCCCTTTTACATAAAGTTTTATTGCTTGGAAAAAAACTGTTCCCTTTTCCATTTACAAGCAACCCACTTCACAATTGAAATTCGCCTTAAATGTTAACAAAGACGTAAGAACAAAACATAAATAGTATTCAATTGCAACAATATGTTATCCCCTATCATAGAGGTTTATGGGAGAGAATTGGAGAGAGACCTAACGTTTGGCAATATATGCACAAAATGGGTGCTCTCAAAAAATGTTACCATTGAAATAGCGGCGCCCTACCTCAAGGGACATTACATGTGTAGGAACTTGAGATATATATTGGAGATTTCAACCTTTGCAATAAGACAACAATGAAAGGATCAATTAAAGTAAAGAAGAAAGAAGAAAACTTAATGAAAAAGACTTGCTTCTTTTATTCTTCAGATAGGAACTACAAGATGTAGGAAAACAACAAAGGAAAAGAGAGAGAAAGAGAAAGAGAAAGAGAAAGAGAAAGAGACAAAGAAAGCAAGAATATGTGATAGTTTGCCTCACAATTGGCAATTTATAGGTATTTATAGGTTTAACTTATTCTACTGTTGCTGGCTTCAAATTTTCTTCTTCGTCCAGATGCCACGTGTCCTAGATAATGTGGAGTCAGTCCTATAGGGCATCTTGTTTTTACTAAAGCCTTAGCTTCAATCATACTACTGCTGAAAACGTTATTCCATAATTTGACATAAAGTAAGTGAATCTCCTTTTCTTTATGTCTACCCCGTCATAGTTGCAGTTTCAATAATTTAGCTCCTCTTGGCCTTTGCTTTTGCGGCTTTTTCCATTTTGATTGTGATCATGGAATCCCATAGATCCATATAATTTTGTTCGATGTCACTGGTGACATCATCTTTTGGATTTTGAGCTTCTCTAGCTAAGCGTGCAAATTGAGTTTGGCTGGAAATTTGCTCTGTTTCTGGTGGAGATTTTGATGTCATGGAAACATCATTTGATTTCGAAGACCTTGGAGGGCCAAATGCTGATGTTTTATAATGTAAATCAACTTCATATCCTCCTTAGCATCTAGTTAATCAGGATAAAGATTAAAGATTTTGAAGCATTAACTTCATTTGTTGGATGAAATTATCTGGACCTTCTGAAGAAGTGCTGACACTGGAACTTTGTACCAGATCCTACTAGGAAGATACATAATTTTCTATGGTGGCTTCAGTATTAAGACTTGACCACCACTTAACAAAGAATACTCCAGGGATTTCCGGTATTCGAAGATGATCATAAGCAAATTGAAAGTCTCACCTCCAAATCCAAGCAGTACGGAAATCAGTAAAATAATGAAGAGAATCTTGTCCAGAAGGTGGGTTTACTGCAGTTTTTTTCCTTTAGCTTTGGATGATAATCATACCCTAATGAAAATGATTTCAAAATGGATTTTGGTTAAGTTTCTGGAACGGGGCCAAAGAACTCCCACCAGTGTAAAAACCACGTAGGAAAGCCGCTGGTTTTAAAATCTCATGATTAATACTGAAAAACCTAGAATGGTTTTTTATCGGGTTTTGGTAATAAAAAGCATATGTCCAGGCTTGGACAAAAGCCTAATAATTGTATTTCTGGTCATTGTTTTTAAGATTCTGGTGGCAAAAGAGGAAAGCACCCATTCCTGCGGATGCATTTCACAATGGAACACTTTGAATGTGTCGTGGGACTATGGGTGTCTTTCTCAACATGACAGCGATGTGAAAACTGTATTGATGACGTTTATGTTAAGATTGCCTCATTTCTATAATGAGGTCTTGCCTCCTGAACAGTATACTCTTAGTTTTGGAGATGCATTTCTTTTAGATGCCAAGCATCCTGTTGCCATTGCATATCACTTGGAGATAGAGTGATCGCTGGTGTTGGTATATTTTTCTTGTAATATAGAGGTCCTTGTTCTAAGGCCTCTTTTGCACTCATTGGCTTGGATTGGCTAGAAGAGCCAAATCCCAACTTTGGATAATCTGATAAGGAGAGAATGAACATAATTTACTTGAAGGAGAGCCAATGAGAACTAGTCATTGGTGTCTGTAATCTATCATTTTTTCAGAACTTCTTGGTCTTGAGAGAGCTTGTTTCATAACCAAATCGATTGGTTCCAAACATCTTTATCCAATATCACACCATGAGATTCATCCGGCGTCAACGGTAATGGTGAGGATGAGTTAGTCATTCTGTTCTGCGATGGACAAGTTCAGGAGCGTTATGGGCTTCCTGTCAATATAGATTGCATGGATGGGGCTTGGTTCTGGTGATGGAGTTTGAGGGGATGTGGTGGGGTAAGGATTTAGATGATGGAGGTTTCAGTGGTAGCGATTTTCAGATTTTTTTAGGCTAGAAAGATAGAGTCATAGAGATGGAGGCAAAGGGACGAAAAGAAGGGCATTTTAGATATTTTTGATTGTTTTGTTAATGATGTGTAGTTCAGGACTGTGTATCCTATAATGAAGTAGAAGGGTGAGAGTTAAAAACGGCCAAAATACATATAAAAAAAATTCTCCTAGTTTTTTCTTCTTTCTTTTACTATTTAATTGCTGCAGGTTACCAGTTTGACTATGTATTTGACTGGACTATTCTGAAGTATCCGCAAGTTGGGTCTAGTTCTAGAGCACGGGTTTGTACTTTTTCAGAAATCCTTGAAATTGTTGATGTAATTTGAATATACATTCCTTACCTTGTTCTTCTCATTCTTCTTCAGCAGCCGGTTGGAAAATTAGCCTTGAACCCAGGACCATCTGCAGAAAAAGCTGAAAGGCCTCCGGGTATTTTTCTTTTCTCAGCAAGGTTTCTCAATGGCTAAATATATTTGTTGTCCAAATCAATTAATTTTATAGCATACCTTAAGATACATTTTGTCTATGGACATCACGGAGTCATGGGTTTTGCTATGTGCCATCAGTTTGCTCTTAAATATTTGATGAAGCAAAATGAGTCGTCGGAGCTTCAAAACTTTCGATGTTGCACTTAATTTCTGAATATTTTTGTATTTTGTTTAATCTATAATAAAAATAAGGTTAATTTCCCTAACTTATGCTATTATGCGTATCACGAAGTGAGGCAAGAGGGTCGAGATAGGTTCTCAGGTGCAGTTGAAGCCTTTTCTAGAAGGAATGCTACTGGTTCTGGTTTGCATGGTGAACACTCCAGGCACAGAGATCACTCCAGAAATAGATCTTCAGATGATGTACCATCATCGAAGGATGTGGTAAGTGGAATTGGCTATGAGCTTATTTACTGTTCCGTGCTTGCTTTTGCTTTTCAGAATACCCCTAGACCTGATTGAAAATGCATTAGTGCTGTGGTTAGATGGCAGTTAGAGTGGAAACGAGAATCTGTTTTTTTCCCTTCCTCTTTGGTAGGTAAGCAAAAGTTTCACTCAAAACCCCAGAAGGGCCAAACCAGGTGCACACGAATTCTGCATGAGGATTTATTGAAAAAAGAAATTTTCCTTGAGAAGGAGAATCTTATTACTGGAATTCTATACGGAATAATTCACGAGATACGTTATCCAGTATTTTTCTCCATTGCATTAGGGAATTTCTTAGAGCCTGCCCTGCTGGAACATGAGATCCACATGGTAGATTATGGGGTCGAATATTTGTTTACTTTGGGATTTTTATTTGGGTAGGTAAGAATAACTCTAACGCAGATTCCAAGTGAGTTGCTCTAATGCACATGTCCAATGAGTTGCAAACTTTTGGCAAGCTAAACATGGCAAAAGCTTTAGTAGTGGCAAACTACTTGTTCTTGTTCTTGTTCTTCTTCTTCTTCTTCTTCTTCTCTCACTCTCTCTCTCTCTCTCTCTATATATATATATATACGGAAAACTTCACATCCACACCTCCCGGAAATAAGAAAAAATTGGTTTTTTTTTGTGTTGCAAATTATTTTTGGAAAATCCGGTTCGTCTAATGTGTTTAGAAGGTGTTTTCAAGGATCAACGCGGGAAATCTTCAAAAAAAAAAAAACACCGGGAAGGGTTTGATCGAAGCAGTTTTCGCAAAAACTGTATTTATATATTTTTGCAAAAATTGCTTGGATCAAGCCCTTCCCGGTATTTTTTTTGAAGATTTTCTATGAAGACCCTTGAAAACACCTTCTCAGCACATTAGACGGCTCGGATCGTCAAAAATTTTTTTGGATCAAAAGTCCTGAAATCAAAAGTCCGGATACGAAGTGTTACATATATATATACATACACACACACACACACACGCACGCACACATATTGATGTTATTTTGTTCTTGTATGCATCTACCTATATAACTGTGTATGAAATCCATTGAAGTGGATATTATGTTGTGTGGATTTGATAGGATTCAAGATTCCACTATTTTGTCAGAGCAATTCACTATTCGATATGTGTTTAGACAATGCCAGTATGCCACCCATGTCCCCTTGAGATTTATGTAGTTCGAACCGCGTCTAAATTCACATTTCCATAATCTAAATGCCCATTTCCATAATCTAAATGCCCATTTCCATCTTCTGATGTTCAGTTCTTGATATCTTTTGCATCCGTACTTTTCAGCAAGTTGACTCTGAACGAGGACGTACTTCTCGAAACGGTAGTACTTCGAAAAGGGTTGTGGCGTCGAGCAGCAGACCAAGCTCATCTGGGGAAATTCGGTTGGGTACAGGCAGTGGTCGCCTATCTACAACCCAAAGGGTCCAACCCGGTTTCGAGTCCAAATCATCATCTTTCACCAGGGCTGCAGCCACAAAAGTCGGCCGCGACGATCCTCTCCGAAGCTTTGAGCTTTTAACGATTGGCACAGGAAAAAGGAAATGAAATAACAGGGAAGGCCACCATTCTCTATTTTTAGCTTTTATTAAGATCTCATCGACATTATAAGTCCAATGCGCGAATTTTCGTTTCACTGTTTATGTTATAAGTCCAATGCGTGAATTTTCGTTTCAATTTAAGTTTTCCTAGTCTTCCTCACTGATTCTTTGCTGCTATATTTTATACTATGCGGTATCTGATCGAACAAAAGGAGATTAAAAATTAATCTCAAGCTTAGGGAAATGTGTTTTTGGACCGCGGTAGAGTTGTAATAATTGCAATTGTGTTTGTTGTACTAAGAGAATTTTCTGCTTTTGGTAATGCACATTCGGCCATGTGGTTCTTAAAATTGAGTGTTAAAGTCAATTAATCGAGTTTGGTTATATGAATTCGATTTTGCATTCATTGAGTTCTGTTAAGGGCATTGTATTTCATAATATCAAAAAAACACATGTGTTAAGACTTGAGAGGTATTTATTTGTTAACGTGTTGTTTTAATTTAGGGTACTCTCTCTCTCTCTCTTTTAAAACTAGACTAGATCTAGCTGACTTCATAAAAAATACTCCCGTCCCTAAACAAAAATGTAGTATTTCGTTTTGAGCTGTCTCTTAATAAATAGAATATACATAGCTACACACATAAAATGGGACGGAGGGAGCATGCCTGCTTGTTGTAACTAGGACGTCGTTCCATTCTAATGTCGAAGAAATGCCCTTCGCTTATGCAATAACCGCATTGTGTTGTCATTTTAACCTTTTTCCTGCAGGTACATAAACAAATGGTATTAGAGATCAGAAAATAGAAAAAGAAAATACACATAATCCTATCGTCTCTTTTTTAAGTGTCCGACATTTTATGTAAACATCATTATTTCATTCAAAAAATTATTAATCACCATATTTGCCCATTGTGAAATACATAATTCTTATCCATTAATTTTCAAAACTAAATCTAATTTGAAAGGCAAAATAGTAATTGTATTAACTTTTATCTATTAACTTTTCAAAAATTTATATTTATCAAGTGACAACAAATTGAAGAATATTGGACCATAAAAACATGAACAAAGGGACCAGGATGTTAAAAAGCTCAACATGTTCTTATAACATTTTCAATATAAAAACGATTAAAAAATGTAAAATGAAAAGGTGGTTTTATTCAAAACCTCAGTCAGGACATCCCTTCTCTCCCACTTCGCATCTCAGAACGCACCGTTCTAATAGAGAGATATTAGAATTTTTTGGTTCATCAGAAAGATAACTTGTATTATTAGATAATGTACAACTATGGTACTCAATTGTATTACACTAGAATTTTAATAAGACATGTAAACTCTTTATTGATGTCCCAAATCATTTAAGGTTCTTTATGCATTGAGAAGTGATTTATTACGGTTGACCACATAACGACATCAAAATGAAAAGAGCAAAAAAGTAATAGAAAGCACCCAAAAAAGTGGTAACCTCGTGTGAAGGGATATCAGATGGATAATTACTCTCTCCGTCCCTTATTAAGGGTAAGTTTTCGAATGGATTTTATCCATTCGTGCAGAGAGTTGATAAAATCTTGGATTTTTGAATGCAAAAATCTAAGATTTTATCAACTCTCCTCACGAATGGATAAAATTAAAAGCTTGATTTTATCAGATTTTGATAAAATCCATTCGGAAACTCACCCTAAGAGTCTTTAGATGTCTAATTCTTAACAAATATATATAAAGTAAATTCGTGTAAAAAAAAAAAAGAACGAAAGATTTCAAAAAAAACTTGACCTTTGGACTCAATGTCCCATAAGTACTTGTACATTAATGCTTGACCGTTCGGGTATATAATAATTAACTCTAATTTCGTCCCAAGCGCAGGACTATAGACCGGTGCAGCATAATAAATCCGGAAGTACCGGAGTCGAACCACAGAGACGGTCTACGGTGTTTCACTCAAACTATGTCAGCTCTATGTTTGTAATCGGCTCTCAGGTAGCCACCCCTTGCTCAACTGGTTTAATTAATTAACTAATTTAACCTAATTTAATTACTGAACTCTGAATTTAAAAAGGAGAGCACGGCCGTGGGCACTACGGTGCCGCAACTAGTCTAATTCACATTCACTCGGGCCACAATAATCCAATTAATAGATTTAAAAATATGGAAAGATAATTCCAACAAATGCGCACCGTTGTCACCAATCTCTACGCATTTAAAATTGGTAATGCTTGGTTTTGTTTGCTAGAAAAGTTCCGTATACAAAAATTGCGCATTAATTGGAGTAATTCGGCACCGAGGTAGAACGTAAATTAGCCTGGCCACGGAACACCTTGTCCCGGCCGCACAAGACTCGCGACTACTCACGCATTATTGAAGAAACAACAAAGATAACGCAAACCCTAGATCTAAACATCATGAAACAGTGAAAACGATAACAAAGAATTATACTAAAGATTGTGCAAAGAAATTACCCTTAATTAATTAAGGCAAGCATCAATCCACGCTTGAAATCTTGAAACAAATGCCGAGGAAGAATATATGAGATCTCAGAGTCAAAAGTTGAAGAACTAAAAAATCAGAAAATTGCCGCCCCCCTCTCCTAGGTTAAAAAAAACAAGAGTATTTATATCCCCCGTTCGAAAAATCCCTTAAAAACCTAATAATCCTCGAAACTTATTGCGCGCGGATGACCAAAACGGCCGCGTTTTGGCATGACCCTAAGCCATTCGGTAGCGCTACCTAGAAATAGGTGTAGCGCTACGCCTCCTTTTTGCGCTTGACCGTGAAACGGCACCGCTCAACACCTCCATAATAGCCTCTCTGAGAGCCATCGAGAACTTGTGTAGCGCCACCGCCCTCCTTTCATGCAGTATGTTGACCGCTGACCCTCTCGTGTTGATCGTTGACCTCTCTTCTATCGCTTGTAGCCAGCCACACCTATTCCGTGTAGCCAAGAACATTCCCGATCATTTTGGGACCCTTTTTAAGCCATCTTGAGCGCCCCAAGACATTGGGGTAGCGCTCCCGACGAGTTTCGACCACCCCATGCACAACTCACTTGCCTTCAACTTCTGATCGACGTGCATGGCCCTGAAGAATATTAAAATTGCACTTATGCACCTAGATTACCTGCAAATCACACTCGCAACACAGAAACACCACATGCACGCATTAATTGGAAAATAAAACTTAAATCGCATGTAAACTAAGCCAAAAACTCCCCCTAATTGAAACCTATACATAAAGCTTCTCACGCGCCATCACATCCCCAACTTGAGCGCTAGTCCCTAGTAACTAAATCTAAATAAAAACAAATCTAAATAACTACAACGACTCAACAAGTGGATCACGAGGGTTATGCAACTTGTATGCGACATCAAGTGAACAATTAAAATATAGTCTCCTAATTACCTGAACTTCGGTCCACAACCATGCTCCAACAAAAGTCAATAATTTCACTCCTCAGCAAGATCTAAGATAAAGTTCTCTCACGCGGCACAATATCGCCGTTCTCACCAAAACACTCTACATCCCATGTGAGGCGCCAAGGCGATCAACGTGGATTTGAACAAATCACCACGCGCCGACCCAAAACAACGCCAAGATATTCAATGAAAGCTCAATAAACAGATACCACACATTCACAATCCAAATATCAAACATGCATGCGAAAGGGTCAAATAACGTGCATCGGGTCAACTAAGGGCTTTATCAGGCTTGTAATGACCGCGGTAAATCAACGAAAAAGGGAAAAACATGCAAAGGGTGACGGCCTGTATAAAAGCTCATGGTCAATCTACCCAGACTGGCCGTCACCAACACAGATAAACACAAACACAATCACATAGAAATAACCAAAGGTTTATCATCCTACAGAACCAAAATAAAACAACCAATGTTTGACACAACCACCACGTGCCACATACGGTCACACCACTGACATAAACAGAAAAACAAAATGAAATAGTCTCCAACAACTCAAACATAAGAAATAATAAAAATAAATGCAACACCACCAACTACGCCACGTCCAACCCGTGTCCAACTCCGAGCTCAATCATCTCCTCCTCCAAATTCAGCATCAGACTGCTCATCCTCCAATGGTGGATCCGCAAAGTCATCACTCACCTCCAAATCCGGCCACTGCCTAGGCTGGAAAGGTCCATAAAAGTACCAGCCTCGGGGGTAACCATATTCTTATAAAATTCTTCAACTAATGCAGTATTATAACCGGGATTAGGTTCAAACCAAAAACCCATACCTTGATCCCGGATGGCCTGAAACGGCGAAAAATCGTTGGGCCACAACCCATCCTCTATGATATGCCGTTCATTCTTCACCCCTCTCTGTTTGATCGAAGCCTCCCACTTGGCTTGGTTATCTCTCTCAATTTGGTCCCGGTCCCGACGTTTGGCCCGGCCCGGATAAACTTCCTCCACACCACTAGAGGCCCCCGCTACAGACTTTCCCTTCCCAATGTGCTGCCTCTTGGATGCCATAACTCAAGGGTTTAGGGTGAAAAAGTTTGGGTTTATGGGTTTTCTGATCTGGAGATTTTAGTGGGTTAGAAGGAATTTGGTTTGGATAGAAAGATAGAGGAGAATGAGAGGAGTGTTTTTGTAAATTTTGGTGAAGATTGGTGAAGTTTTTAGGGAAATATGGAAGCTTAAAGGCTAGGGTTTTGGGGTAACAATGGAGGTAGGGTCGGGAGGAAGAAGAAACTAGAAGTATGGAGAAAGTGGGAAAAAGTGGGAGAAAGAGAGAGAGAGAGGGCGGTTTTTTTTTTCCTCGCCAGGAAAGTTATCGAGCTACACCATTTTAGGTGTAGCGCTACAGATGACGCCATCTTTTTTTTTGCAAAAGTTGGGGTTCATGTTTAAAAGTTACTTTCGAGATCATGGCATCCACAAGCAAACATTAAGTTATCCCAAACAACAATACTCCTGATTGAGGTCTTCTACGATTAAACACAGAGTTGGACCACCAGAACATCACTCCACCCAAACACCGGTTTCCTAAGTTTTGACACAGGAACTGACACAACTGTTTGACAAAGGGTCAAAGGAATATATTTAGTGGTATAATCATGCAAAAATGGCCTTATTTCATCCCCTAAACACGTCATCGACCCTCTCACATGCATATGAAACATTCACATCATGATATGTGATACAAACGCCTACTATTTAATACAAGTGCGGAAAGTGAAGAACAATGAACATGGGATGCCTTAAGGAATTACTGTGCACAACGTGAAAACACCTACTCAGACTTGCCTATGGCGTGAAAAATATTCAACATGGATGTCGGATATATGCATGTGAACAAGTTAAACAGGCAATTAACGAGACAAAAATCTAGCATACTCATCTCACTCATACAAACAAGCATAACTAACGTATCCCCTGACTTCGAAAATTAACCAAAAATTAAAAATTCAAACAAATCAAAACGACCCCTAAAACTACTAGCAACGCCAAACAAATCAAAACGTGTACAAAGTACACCCCTTCCCCAACTTGAAATGTGTCACTCGCCCGGAAGCGGGAAGACAAAACATCAAAAGAGAAATCAAAGATAAGGGAAAGAGATGGACCGACGAATGGCAGCCAACCATCATGACCCCGGCCGATGTATGGGGAATTTTGCGTCATCGCTGCTTTTCGTCATTGGTACTGCTTCCAGGATTTGCTCCTTCGGACCCATAGAGGTCCACAGCTAGTCACACAGGGCCGCGTCGAAGCTTTATAGGACTAACAACCGCCACATTTCGTGGCACCCCTGCTTGAGGCTCCTGAATGCCGCACTCACTCCGACGGAGAGGCCCAAACTACCAAGGCTGGTGTGGTAGCATGCTCGTCCTGCAAAAGGCTTAAGAAACAACTACCTACTAGGCAGCAAATGACATCAGTACCGCCCGCTAGTGGAAGCCGGGCCACAACAAGTAGTAACAAATATAAAGAACACCACACACAAACCAAAAAGGCAAAAAGAAATAACAAACACCACCACTTTTGTTTATTCCAAACCAAATTCAAGGCTAGAAATTAGGTGGCTATACTAGACCATCTTTCCTTTTTATTTATTTATTTATTTATTTTTTTAACAGAAACAAACAAGAATAAACATAAATTATGAAAAATGAAGTAAAACTAAAGAAACACAAAATTTGCCCTTACTAACCGGAGCTGGGTACACGATCCTTATTTAAACAGCGGCGTGCAAAGCTATGAGAACCCAAGTCAATGATGGGTACCCCTATCGCTAGGGGCCGGGTCCACACTCAATTAAGAGCATGGTACGCGTAAGCTACCCGTGGGACCTCGGGCCAAAAGCCTAAATAATCGGGTCGTCCGGAATAAAACAGGATCGACCAACTCCTCATCGAGGTTCTCCTACTTCCTAAAAATTCCAAAATGGTTTGAGACCGCCCATTAACTTTAAACACATTACTATCCTTCGAATCACGGACATCAACTGAACCATTTGGATGCACTTGCATCACAACATAGGGACCTTCCCAACGGGATCTCAACTTACCAGGAAATAAATGGAGACGCGAATTGTAAAGCAACACTTTCTGACCCACGCTAAAGGTTTTTCGCTGAATATTCCTATCATGATACGCTTTTACCTTAGCTTTGTAAATACTGGCATTTTCAAACGCGTCGTTCCTAAGCTCCTCGAGCTCACATAACTGCAACTTCCTATGCGCACCTACCATATCTAGACTCGAATTGATTTCCTGAATGGCCCAATAGGCCTTCTTTTCTAACTCAACTGGCAGGTGGCAGGCCTTACCAAAAACAAGCCGATAGGGTGAAGCACCCAACACGGTCTTATAAAAGCGATCTGGTAGGCCCACAACGCATTATTTAACCTGATTGACCAATCCTTCCTAGTCACACCTACAGTTTTCTCCAATATACGCTTAATCTCTCGATTTGCTAACTCGGCCTGCCCATTAGTTTGGGGGTGGTACGAAGTGGACACCTTATGAGTGACTCTATACTCCCCATCGGCTTTTGAACGAATCCGGAAGGCTTCGTGAAGTCGTTACGATCGAGATAATGGCGCGTGGCACGCCAAATCTCGACAAAATATTAGACTTAATGAACTCTAGCACGACTCGAGACTCCATAGATTTAGTGGGTATCGCCTCCACCCACTTGGACACATAGTCCACCGCAACTAAGATATACTCATACCCATGCGACATAGGTAATGGACCCATAAAGTCAATGCCCCAACAATCAAAAACCTCTAGCACAAGAATGGGTCGGAGGGGCATCTCCTGACGTGAAGACAATTTGCCAAGCTTTTGGCAACGGTCACATGACCTACAAAACGCATGAACGAGCTTAAACATATCAGGCCACCAGAATCCACACTGTAAAATTTTGGCGGTGGTCTTCTTCGCAGAGAAGTGACCACCGCACGCCTCGCTATGACAGAACTCTATAATCCCCTTCTGATCAGACTCGGGGACACACCTACGCACAATCTGGTCCGCACAGTACTTAAACAAATATGGGTCATCGAATATATACTGCCGGACACTCCTCAAAAATCGTTGCTTCTCTTGGGTAGACCATAGGGAAGGAATCTGCCCTGTTACCAAATAATTGGCAATGTCAGCATACCACGGGCACTCATTAGCGGCGAACAATCGCTCATCCTAAAAAGAATCTCTAATGGGAAGATTTGAGGTGGGGTCCTCGAATTCCGGGCGAGACCGGATGGTCGACCACTACGTTCTCGACCCCTTTTTATCCTTGATAATCGGGGTGGAATTCTTGCGTTAAATGAATCCACCGAATGAGGCGAAGCGTCCCGCTTAGTCATTAAGTACTTGAGGGGCCGCATGATCGGTAAAAACCGTGAATCTAGCAACCCACTAGGTAGGGACCGAAACTTATCTAACGAAACACCATCAAGCACAACTCCTTTTCGGTGGTGGTGTAGTTCATCTGCGCCTCATTCAAGGTCTTACTGGCATAATATATCACACACGGGTCTTTCCCTCTCCTCTGCCCTAAAACAGCTCCGACTGCATAGTCAGAAGCATCACACATAAGCTCAAAGGGAAGACTCGGTCACGGGGATTTGCCTGTCAGGCGAGTTGTGAGACTCGCTTTAACTTCCGAATGCCCCTCACAATCATCGGACCACACAAACGGTGCGTCCTTTGTCAATAGCTGACACAACGGACGGGAGATAGCACTAAAGTCCTTAATGAATCGCCGGTAGAAACCAGCGTGTCCCAGAAACGAACGCACATCCTTAATGGACTTAGGTGTTGGGAGATTTCGGATTAAATCAATTTTGGCCTTATCCACCTCAATACCCTTAGAGGACACAATGTGTCCCAACACGATTCCCTGGGTAACCATGAAGTGGCATTTCTCCCAATTAAGCACCAAGTGCTTCTCCTCACATCTCTGTAAAACCTTTCCCAAATTTTCGAGGCATCCATCGAATGAATCTCCGAAAACCGAAAAATCATCCATGAACACCTCTACTATCCTTTCCACCATATCACTAAAGATCCCCATCATGCACCTGGAAAAGGTACCAGGCGCATTGCACAACCCAAAGGGCATGCGACGGTATGCATAAGTTCCATAAGGACAGGTGAAAGTGGTCTTTTCCTGGTCCTCTAAAGCAACCTCAATCTGGTTATATCCCGAATAACCATCCAAAAAGCAATAAAATGCCCGACCCGCTACCCTCTCTAAAATCTGATCAATGAAAGGAAGAGGAAAATGGTCTTTCAGGTGCTCGCGATTGAGCTTCCTGGTAGTCGATGCAAACTCTCCATCCCGTAGGAACTTCGGTCAACACTAAAACTCCCTCGTCGTTGGTCACGACGGTCACTCCTGCCTTCTTAGGCACTACTTGCACGGGGCTCACCCACTCACTATGAGCAACTGGGTAGATGATCCCCGCGTCTAACAACTTAAGCACCTCAGCCCTAACCACGTCTTTCATGTTAGGGTTAAGACGCCGCTGAGGTTGCCTAGAAGGCTTAACACTTTCCTCAAGAATAATGCGGTGTGTACACACCGTTGGAGCTTATACCATGCAAGTCCGGTCCAAATCCGATGTCAGCCCACAATGCTCTCTCAATAAATCAAGCAATTTCCTCTCTTGATCTTCCTCGAGGGTCGAGGAGATCACAACCTGATAGGTATCATTGCCTTGCAAAAGGCATACTTAAAAGCGTGTCCGGTAGAGGTTTTAACTTCGGTCCAAGGCGGTTGGACAGATGACGGAGAAACCTTGAAGGCGGAGGGTCGCCCAATGGCTCAAACATAGGGTCATGAGTGACCCACACAATTCTCACAAGACTCCTCAAAATCTAACAACTCGACAAGTTCATAGCCTCTGCTTTGAATCCAAAATGATATTTCCTGAGGTAAGGGCAACCTCCAAGGGTCCTTATGTACAGACCGTGTCGATATGCTCACGACTAACGTGTCAATGGACCACAACCCTCGAACTCTTCACCATCATCCTCTAACGTATTGACACTGAACACATCCACCTCCATTCTTTCCTCCCCGATAGATAACTGGACCTTGCCAGTTTTGCAATTCATCACAGCGTTGGAGGTGGCTAGGAAAGGACGCCCTAAGATGATGGGGGTCTTCTCTAAAGATTCACGACCGGGACTAATGTCCAAAACAATGAAATCAGCGGGGAATTGAAACTCCCCTACCCGGATCAACACATCCTCTACCACTCCCTTGGGCACTCTAATACTCCGGTCAGCTAACTGTAGCGTGACTGGAGTCTCACTAAGGTCGCCTAGGCCCAATCTCAAATATGCTGAATAAGGGAGCAAATTCACACTTGCTCCCAAATCCAACAATGCCTTATCAAAATTTTGACCTGCTATGGCTATGGGAATGGTGGGACACCCTGGATCCTTGCACTTGGCAGGAATCTCAGTCTGCAGAATGGAGCTCACTTGCTCCGTCAGAACCACGTTGTTCTGACTCTTGCGCTTTGGTGTGCATAGGTCCTTTAATACCTTAGCACACTGAGGAAAGGATTCAATCGCCTCCATTAGGGTGATGGGGAATTGAATCTTCTTGAACAACTCAATCATTTTATTGTTCATGCTTGGCTTAGGTCTCACCGCCAGTCTTTGGGGAAATGGAGCTAACGGTCTTGCTGGTGGCGTTTGAGTCATGGGGGCCGCGACAGCAGGCTCCCCCACCTCAGGTGACTCCTCTCTCTCAACTACTTCCTCCCGAGGCACCTCAGCAGTATCAATAATGACCTCAGGCTCAATAACTGGCTCCAAGGGTGGAGCCTGTCTCTGTGTTGGCTGAATAGTCTTATCAATGGTTTTCCCACTCCTCAGAATGGTGACTGCCTTAGCCTCTTCCTGATTTTGCCCTTGGATATTGGGGCTTGAATTTCCCACAAAATGGGCACCTGCCTGACTACCCTGGGCTGGAAACCTACCCTTTTCCTGTTGCATTTGGTGATCACACCGCAATAAGTTGGGTCATTTGGGCCGGGGCCCCAATTTCTTTGCTGAGTGTCGATCCTGAACGTAATTTTCGATCGCATGAGGGAATTCATGGAATCCTCAAAACGGGGGTGGTGCGGTCAAGCAAAAACACAGGGGCGGACAACGAGTGGATGGACCTCCCCCTCTACCTTGCTGTAATTGGTAATTGTAAGGAATAACTTGGCCTGGCGGGTGCCCGGGTACACAGGATTGATGGAACTGGGGCCCATTGCGGAGGTGGCCTTGGGGGAGTTGGCGCTTTGGCCTCCACTGTGGGTCTTTGATCGACCACCCAAAGTTAGGGTGGTCTCTCCATCCCTGATTATAAGTATTGGAGTATGGGTCCCAATTCCTTACAAAGATTTACCTCTTCCCGAGTATTCCTCGACTTGCTCCCTTAAGGCTAAAAATCCGGGGCATGCGGTTGCAATGTGCCCCTTACAAATACACCACCGCGAGACTTCCTCTATCTTCGACCTCATGCCTTTGGGCGAAGTCCGCCTAACTTCTAATTCTTCTAGCTTTTGTGCGATCTTTTCGACCTGGGCTTGGAGTCGCTGGTCTCGTAAGGTAACGGGGATAACATTGGAACCAGAAGGTCCAGACCGATCAAAATCAGAGGGTTCTAACGCCCTCTGCCTATCTGTAGGTCATCCAAAAATCCCAACCCTCATCCATGCTTTTGGACAAGAAGTCAAGCCCCCCACTTACATGAATACTCTATATCTTTGGATTGTCTCGGGTTGAGACCAGTGGAAAAATTCGACCAACTGTATCTTTTCAAAACCAGGGTGTGGCATTCTTAGGAGCAAATCTTTGAAACGCTCCCATGCCTTCACAAAAGTCTCACCCCTCTCTTGCCTAAAACCTTGTATCTGACGCCTTAAACTATTAGTTTTAGCCTCAGAAAAATACTTTCAGAAAAGCCGTCCATTACATGTGCCCATGTGGTGAAAGACTGAGGCTTTTGCATTCTAAACCATCTAAGTGCGCCATCTCTTAAAGTGGCCTCAAACAGCTTGAGGCAGGCATTGTCGTATTGGGTAGTAGACGCCAGGTTGCGCACTAACCCCTCAAATGTCCGCACGTGTTACGGGTCATCAGACTCTCTCCCGTAAAAGTTAGGGAGACTATTCGAACACCGGGCTTGGCGGTGGAAGGCAATTGCGTGCCTCCCGTGTCTCATGAGGAAACACAATCGCCCGGAGGAGTGGTCCTCGGGATTCAAGTCTTGCCTCAAAGAAGGGTGTTGTACTACACGTTGGTCCCCATGTCAAAAGATTCCGTTCGGTAATTGACTTCGACCACGACTCTAACCCATACAAATGGATTACTTAAACTAACTGACTCGATAGGTAAATCTATATAAAGTCCACTAATGGGAATGGACTCCGCCGACTCTCTCTTCGACTCGACGGCGAGTTTGAAAACTCGATCGACTTCGACTGTTTCTCTATCCTAACCAAACGATTTGTACGATCACGGTAATAGAGAGGATCAGGTTTACGCTCGACTTGCTTATCTCTACCTATGGTGACTCAATTAAAATTTCACAAACCTAAACCTAACACTGTTTGAACACACGTCACCTTCCCCGGCAACGGCGCCAAAAATGCTTGACCGTTCGGGTATATAATAATTAACTCTAATTTCGTCCCAAGCGCCAGACTATAGACCTAAGTCTGACATAATAAATCCGAAGTACCGAGTCGAACCACGAGGCGGTCTCTGATTGTTTCACTCAAACTATGTCGACTCTATGTTTGTAATCGGCTCTCGGTAGCCACCCCTTGCTCAACTGGTTTAATTAATTAACTAATTTAACCTAATTTAATTACTGAACTCTGAATTTAAAAAGGAGAGCACGGCCGTGGGCACTACGGTGCCGCAACTAGTCTAATTCACATTCACTCGGGCCACAATAATCCAATTAATAGATTTAAAAATATGGAAAGATAATTCCAACAAATGCGCACCGTTGTCACCAATCTCTACGCATTTAAAATTGGTAATGCTTGGTTTTGTTTGCTAGAAAAGTTCCGTATACAAAAATTGCGCATTAATTGGAGTAATTCGGCACCGAGGTAGAACGTAAATTAGCCTGGCCACGGAACACCTTGTCCCGCGGCGCACTGACTCGCGACTACTCACGCATTATTTGAAGAAACAACAAAGATAACGCAAAACCCTAGATCTAAACATCATGAAACAAAGGAAAACGATAACAAAGAATTATACTAAAGATTGTGCAAAGAAATTACCCTTAATTAATTAAGGCAAGCATCAATCCACGCTGAAATCTTGAAAACAAATGCTGAGGAAGAATATATGAGATCTGTAGCCGAAAAGTTGAAGAACTAAAAAAAATCTGTAAAATTCGTCGCCCCCCTCTCCTAGGTTAAAAAAAACAAGAGTATTTATATCCCCCGTTCGAAAAATCCCTTAAAAACCTAATAATCCTCGAAACTTATTGCGCGCGGATGACCAAAACGGCCGCGTTTTGGCATGACCCTAAGCCATTCGGTAGCGCTACCTAGAAATAGGTGTAGCGCTACCGCCCTCCTTTGCTTGCGTTGACCGTAAAACGGCACCGTTCAACACCTCCATAATAGCCTCTCGGTAGCGCTACTGGAGAACTTGTGTAGCGCTACCGCCCTCCTTTGCGAGTATGTTGACCGTTGACCCTCTGTGTTGACTGTTGACCTCTCTTCTAATGCGCTTGTAGCGCTACACCTATTCTGGTGTAGCGCTCAAGAACATTCTGATCATTTTGGGACCCTTTTTAAGCCATCTTGAGCGCTCCAAGACATTGGGGTAGCGCTCCCGACGAGTTTCGACCACCCCATGCACAACTCACTTGCCTTCAACTTCTGATCGACGTGCATGGCCCTGAAGAATATTAAAATTGCACTTATGCACCTAGATTACCTGCAAATCACACTCGCAACACAGAAACACCACATGCACGCATTAATTGGAAAATAAAACTTAAATCGCATGTAAACTAAGCCAAAAACCCCCTAATTGGGCGCCTATACGCAAGCTTCTCACGCGCCCATCAATTAATAAACGTCAATTAAACCCTTGACCTTGTCACTCCGTCATCAATTCCCCCTATGTCCATTCTCCATCCAAGACATAACGGAGACTCCTAGTTGGCGCTTACGTGGATATTTGTGGGACCTATTCCTCTCTCAGTAAACATTTTGGTGGGCAAAAATTTCAAAGTAACCCCTAACCTTTTGAGTCAATGTCTCATCTACACCTGGACTTTAATAAATGTTTATCAAACACACATTCATTTCTTTCTTATCAGTACCACAAATAGCACTTGAGATCATCTTCCCCCATCTTTTGTATGCATGAAATCAGGCTGCCATATGGTTTGAAACAAATCTCAACCCTCCTCTAAACCTAAACAAGCTCTCTCTCTCTTTCTCTCTCTCTCTCTCTCTCTCTAAGGTGACGTGGGAAAATCATCTGCACTGAAAAATCATCTACCTCCCCATTTTCCCACCATCAAATCAGTTCTCTAATTCAAGAAACCTTTGGTCAATTTTGAGAAAAGCTTTTTGATGGGAGTACTCTAAAGCCAAGAATTTGTCAAACCCATTAATAGTTAATAAAACCAAGAGTTCAAACAAGTAAACAATGTGTAAAATATTTAAATGAGAGGATGTTTTTCAAAGATGAGAGAGAGAGAGAGAGAGAGAGAGAGAGAGAGAGAGAGAGAGAGAGAGAGAGAGAGAGAGAGAGAGAGAGAGAGAGAGAGAGACTCAAAGGGGAGGAAGAGACAGACCATAGGTGTGAGAGAGGGAGGGATAGGGAGGTCCAATGATGGACCAGGTCGGACCCAAGTGGCGGTGGTGATGGTTTGGCGGCAGTTCTGATGGGTAAAAAGGGGTGGTGAAGTGCGGCGCTGGCTGAGAGATAGAGGAGAAAACCGAGAGAGGTGAGTGAGGGAAAGAAAGAGTATGGCAACTGCAAATGGTAGCAATAGCTACTACTGCATGAGCACAACAATGTCACGCTCGGCAACGATAGTTGGCTATGGGTGTTCCATTCGAAAAAGAAGTAAAAAGGGAAGGGGGAGAGAGGAAGGGAATGGAGGAGAGAGGAGAGTGAATGGTTGATTTGTGGTTTGGGAATTAGTTGACCCGATGGTTTAGGAGTGCGTGGTTGATCAGTGGTTTCGGAGTGAAGAGATCCAGTAATTTGTAATCGAATGACTCTCTTTGAAGGTGAATGTGAAGTGTAGTTTTGGTCAATGACATTGATGGCGTCGACGGTTGCTCAGTAGTGTAGGCCATGGATATAGTAGAGGGAGGAATTTTAGGTGGAGAGAGAGAGAGAGAGAGAGAGAGGTTGATCAGTGGTTTGGGAGTGAGGAGATCCAGTAATTTGTAATCGAATGACTCTCTTTGATGGTGAATGTGTAGTGTAGTTCTGGTCAATGACATTGATGGCGTCGACGGTTGCTTAGTAGTGTAGGCCATGGATATAGTAGAGGGAGGAATTTTAGGTTGAGAGAGAGAGAGAGAGAGAGAGAGAGAGAGAGAGCATGGTTGATCAGTGGTTTGGAAGGGAAGAGATCCAGTAATTTGTAATTGAATGACTCTTTTTTATGGTGAATGTGCAGTGTAGTTTTGGTCAATGTCAGCGTGATTGATCAATGGTTTGGAAGTGAGGAGATCCAGTAATTTGTAATCGAATGACTCTCTTTGATGGTGAATGTGCAGTGTAGTTTTGGTCAATGACATTGATGGCGTCGACAGTTGCTCAGTAGTGTTGGCCATGGATATAGTAGAGGGAGGAATTTTAGGTGTGTGTGTGTGTGTGTGTGTGTGTGTGTGAGAGAGAGAGAGAGAGAGAGAGAGAGAGAGAGAGAGAGAGAGAGAGAGAGAGAGTATTGAACATCGTATATATTTATGGGTGTTTTAATTTTTAGGGTTCCACACAGCACAAAGATGAGGGAAAAAATTCGTAATTAGGGTCATATATTCCATTTATTGAAGTTCAGGTGTAGAGAAGACATTGACTCAAAAGGTTAGGGGTTATTTTAAAATTTTTCCCCCACCAAAATGTGTAGTGAGGGAGAAATGGGTCCCACAAATGTCCACATGCTTTGCCAGCTAGGAGTCTTTGTTATGTTTTGGACGGAGAATGGATAGGTGAGGAATTGATGACGGAGTGATAAGGTCATGGGGTTCAATTGACGTTTATTGAAGTACATGTGCTTATGAGACATTGAAGTACATGTGCTTATGAGACATTGAGTCCAAAGGTCACGGGTTTTTTTCCGAAATTTTCACCTCAAAAAATTCAATTTCTTTGCAAAGAAATTGAAAAAGCAATTGGAACAAAAGTAATTTATTTTATTATCAAAATATTTATGTCTTTTCGTAATGAGCTCTTAAATAGGGATGGAGGAAGTACAATCAAGTAAGTGTTCAGATTATTTCTAATTACTGCTATATTTGGTTCTAAACTAGTCAATTTACTATTTTGTGTTGGTGATACATGGTTTCACAATTGAAGTGGATATTACTCACCACACTTTGTTCACTTCACATTTCTAAAAATAATTTCAAAAAAATTCTTACCCCATTTATCATCTCTCTAATAATTAATCATATTTCTCTCTCTATTCATACATTTTTATCCAATCATTATTCTCATTTCTCTCTCTATCTCTCTCTAATTATTACACATCTTTTTAATTATTACTTTTTTCAAAAATTCATCCAAACATTATCTCAAAAATAGTTCTCCAAATTCAAAACTTTCAACCAAACACAGCGAAATGTTTGCTCTTTATGGAAATTCCAACTTTTTATCGAGTCAAAGTCTTTGCTCTTAAAATTGTTGCGATTTCCACATAATTACCCTTCAAAAACAAATGTTGCCTTGAAAGTTTGCCTTGTTCTGGTTGCCAAATGAAGAAATGAAGCAAACATTTTTGGACAACTCAAAATGGAAAGATGTGCATACAAAATGGGAGGGGTATATTTTTGGATGTAAGTTTGATGGTTTATTTGTTTAGAATTTTTTTGTACTCTAATTTATGCAAAAAAATAAAAATAAAAAATCAATAGCATTATACACCTATCACTTTAGCAAAAGATTGCCTTGTGTTTCCAGAAAAGAAGTAGTCACTGAAGTAGACTCATTAATTGCCATACCCCTAAGGCCCTAAAAGGTTAGAGGAGAATCTAAAGCTAAGACCAAATTGCATGTGTAACCAGATTCTTAAAGCGAAGTCCTTAATTTCTTTCTTCATCTGCTTCTTTGTTTAACCTACCAAAGATTGGGTATTCTTTCTTGTGCAATAATTGTGAAAAACTCTTTCTGTTGAAAAGAACAAGTAAATCAATTTATTCATGAAATTTGAACCCATCCCTATATGGGTAATGACATTTAAACGTAATCTTTGAATGTGCCTTTTTGTTATATGCGTAATATGTAGAGTGGTTGTATTATGGTAATAAATAATGACCGTTGAGAACTAATATTTTCATTTTGACAACGAAGAAAAAATGAATAGGTTGGTACGATAGGTTTCACCTAATGGACAGCTGTGATGCCCGTAAGAGAATGAATATCATCACTATTCTATTAATTAATTTCCAAATTTTGGCCTATTAATTTTCAGCAAATTAGTATTTAAAAAGAAATTAAATACCATATTATATATTTTTAATTTTTTTCCTTATGAAAACAACTTTGCAAATCATTTTTCACGTCGGCAGTGATTTACAACTCATTTTGACCTTCCGGTTGAGCAAGTCAAAATTCAAAAATTTTAATATGGTTCATAAACATTAAAAGTAGATAATCACAAATTAAATATACGAATCCGAATTGACTATAGCTCTTTCCGCATTAACTGCGATAATAAGTCCCTACGGAACTTGATGGTTAAGAGATGGTTGATGTGCTATAAATAGCTCCACGGTGGAAACTCCTCAACACATACCAATTACATCACTCTCTCTCTCTCTCTCTCTCTCTCTCCAGAGCATGATGCAAAGCCCAAACCACTCTACACTTTATGCGTGTAGGGAATGTGATAAGGTGGTTGTGGGTGCTCATGAAATGATTAGACATTTTCAATTAGCTCACATGAGAGGCAATGAGATAATTTATGAAGATCTCAATCCCAAACCCTACTCAAATAACCTAGATCAAGTTCGAAATTCCCTTAGAAGAAATTTGTCACATCAAAACCCTATTCCTAGCGCCACCCAGAGTCGCTTTCAGTCAATTCAGCACTATTCATCGGTCGAACAAAACCCTAGTAGCATCACCTCTCAAGTACCCTCCTCTCATGGCGCTAGAATTAGTAGCCATCAAGTTTCTCCATATACACCCCCATCATTTAGAGAACTACTACTGGCATCAGTTCAGCCTGTGCCGAAACCAACCCCACCACCATTAGTTCACATACCGATTTCTAATGGCTCAAATTACCAAGATCAAGTAGTTACTCATCAAAACCCTATTTTTCCTAGCGCCACCCATAGTGGCTTTCAGTCAATTCAATGCTACTCATCGGTGCAACAAAACCCTAGTACCATCACCTCTCAAGTACCATCCTCCCGTGGTGCTAGAATTAGTAGCCACCAAGTTTTTCCATATACGCCCCCATCATTTAGAGAGCTACTACCGTCATCAATTCAGCCTGTGCCAAAACCGACACCACCACCATTAGCTCACATACCGATTTCTGATGGTTGTAGTTTTCAATCTCCACCAAACCTAGCACCGCCACTGCTCCCATTTGTTGTGCGAAACCAAAAATTTGTGAAAAAACCTTCTGTCCAAGAAGTTGAGCATATATTTAAGGGGGGAAGTTCAACTCATGATTGCACTAAATTGTTAATCGACAAGTTGGATATACCAATTCCCGATGGGCTCGAGGGGCTCGGAAGCAATGAAGAGAATGCTGGAAATGGAGTCAATCCCAAAATTGATTTGATGCTAAAACTCTGAATGTTTCGAGTTAGCATTTAGTTTTAGCATATCATCATTATTCAATTGTTTACTTTTTTAATTTTGTTTTGCTTTTGCTTTTGTTTGTTGGTGTTTGGTTGATTGATTATGCTAAGTGGTGCTTGCATGACCCTATATCATTATTTGTAATCATTTTGATACTTGGTATCGGTATTTGAAGTTAAGTTTGTCTTTCATTTTGGCAAACCAAATGAATTATATGGGGTTAAGGTTTTGTGTATTTCCTATGACATCAACTTCAGACCTCTAAGTTGCTACATTCATCTTGGTGCTTGCATGACTTGTAACTTAAAGAACTCTATTGTTAAATTTCAGATCAAATCTTCCCAAAGTTACTCCATTCGAGTTCGTAAGAAATGGGGTGATCAATGTAACACTTCTATCAAACATATTACAAACGAGTCCATTATTTTATTATAAATTTTGTTGGAATCACCTTGATGTTTTTTTTAATGACAAATACCCCCTTTATTTATGAGTAATAACCATACATCTGTTGTGATTTGAGTAATTATTTCATCGGTATCAAATTAACCGATAATTAATTGTTCAACCAATGATGAAATTAAACAAAAGTGAGTTATATTGCTATATTTAACAAAATAAATAGTAAAAAGTTCTCAATTGTCAATCTTTTTGACCCAAACGTAAAAAGTTTGTTTCATGTGACCAAGACGTTTCTTTCAACGAGTAAAAAATACTGGGTTGTTGGTCGATTTTAACCCCCTTTTATTTATTAAAATAACTCTTCCAATGGGTAAGCAAAGTTATTTTGACTGAAAATAATACAAGTTGATACCTTTTTTTATTTATTTTTTATTATCAGAAAAGGTGGATTATATTTTCTAATATAAGTAACTTTTCTCTCATTCCATCACTATTTGGACAAACAAGTGTTGATTTGGAGTATCGATGAAATTAACACAAATAGAAACTAACGACTCAGGTCTTCAAACGCCAAGAAATTTGGCTAAAAGAAATACAACACTTTAACCCTGGGGCGGTAGCCTAACGACTCAGGTCTTCAGGCCCCTCTACGGATCGCCCTGGCTCCAGGTTGGACAGTGAGCATCATTGGGTTTCGGTCCCATCCGAGAGAACCGGTGCAGATTTGGAGGCTCTATGGTCATGCCCAGGTGCAAGTCACCAAGTGGGCAGGCCCCTCCGTTAATTCCTTTCTCGTTAGCCAAAAAAAAAAAAAAAATGTAATGCTGGACCAAACACTCACATTAATCCAATTTGAGCCATTGTCATTTGTCGACCTGGCTTCAAGATTTCAATAACAACAAACCAAATTACCTCCACCCCAACAAAGAAACAATGCTTGGACATGCAAATTGAATAAGCAGACGACCCAGCTGGATAACAAAATATTGTGGTACGGAAAACACCCTGGTGTTTAAAGCCTCTACAACTTGTTTTTAATTTGAGTGGCAACAATCAATTCTACACACTGTTTTCTATCACTAGAAGAAAATATAGTCCAACCGATGCCTTCGGTGGCATGTTAAAAAACGCCGCCACAGTCTATTTTTCACGCCGCTGGTAAGGAAGGCCGCTTAATGTATTTTCCGATGCTTAGAAAACACCGATAGCATGAACAAATGCCATCGTCCATGCTAGAAGCGTCGCTAGAACTTTTTTTGCATTAGTCGGGCATTTTCCGGCAATTTTTAGCGCCGTAAATGTTCAATTTTCTTTGTACTACTGTTTCTCGGTTGTTGGGAAAACCAACGGTGTTGGTTGTATGCGTAGGCGTGGTAGGACTTGTTGACGTTCAATGTGTAAATAATAGTGAGCGCCTTGATTCTGACCTCTAAATGTAGGGAACCCAAAGAGTGAGGCCCCAATGAGGTTCGTGATTTGCCTCGGTGCGAGGACTTATTGATCTCCCAACCTTGTGAGAAAAATGAGGAAAAGAAATATCAATGCTAATCAAACTCCATTAAATGGATTAGTAGAGTTGATGTACAAGGAAAATGAAAGGGATAAACTAGGCCAGGCTAGAAAAAGATAATTTTTTACTCAATGGATTGAGTGAAACGTGTCCAAAACCCGCCACATCATTTTCACGGGCCATTCGCCTGGCCCCGAATAAAATACATAATAGGACGAGTTCCATTAAAAATTAGTTGGGCCTTAACTCAACAAAATAAAATTAATGTGATTCATTAATTTTACAAGTGAATTTAGCCCAATTCGATCCAAAAATAATACTTTTTGGCCCTTTAAAAAAAAACGCCATTTTTGATATAAACAATGACATTGCTGAATTTATTCAATCCCAAAAGACAGCCTTCACAAGGGTGACATGGCCCAAGTTGTTGTACGCCATGTTCAAGTTGCAATACACCAACGTTGAAGTTGGACAGAGCTCTTGTCCAGTTTTCCTTGGTCTAGTCTAGTTCATTTTTTGGGCCTTTGCAAGCCACAACAATGATCAGAATTGTTCGTTTTTATAGCCCGTCGAGTATATTATTCACATAAAAAATTATGTAAATCAAACATTGATAAGTACATGATCGAACATATTCATTCAAGGAAAATGGGATGACAAAAAAAAATTGAAACATATTAAAGTGCCAATTAATTTTTTGCTTGTACAATTTTTTTGTTTTTTTGGGTAATTACTTGTACAAATATGTTTTGTTCATGTATATATTGTAACGCCCCCAAGATTAGCGCACGTTAATAGTGTTATTACAATCATCATTAAGTCAAATCTCTAACTTAAATCCAAATTGCAATATCCAAAATAATTACATAAATAGTAACTGGGGTAGTACTAGGGCGACGCCTATCCCTGTGCCGGGTCATCCCCCATGCCGGCAGCAAGCCCCGCTCCAACGGACCGGTCCCCACGATAGTGTTCCTGTTCATCTAGATAAGCTATCATAATACGTTCGAGTCGCATAGGCAACATCATGGTATTATGCCAGGGTCACACGAATGCAACACTGTGAGCAAAGCTCAGAAGTTCACTACACTAAACTTCTAAGTAGTAATTCTAGAACAATATGTTACGAAACCATGCATATAACTTATGTACGGTAAACCATGCAATGTTTCATGCTATCAATGCGGATCAGAGTAAACATGCGCAGAGAACAATATCTCGTCTCAGTATCTCAAGGTTAACCACGTGTCGTTTCTTGCATCAATCTAAATCGTTTTTCTCGTTTCGTGTCGTTTATCGTTAATTTCTCAAAAATCCGTTTTTCTCAAATCAGTGTCTCTTTCAGCATTCTTCTTCAAATTTCATATATCTCACATTGCTCGAAAGTTATTGGTCCATTTCCGACTCCTTTCAGCTGACGGCACCAACCTTTCCGCTCGAGGTCCCGACCGTCATGCATCATTGATCTTAACAGCCTGTTTGCACGGTCCGTCCACCCCGCGACTCACACGACACAGTCCCGGCCGTCTCATATCACTGAACTTAACCAGTCTATTTATGAGATTCGTTCACCGTGTGTTGTGCACGCTTAGCCCAAACATCCAAGTTCTCTCCGCGAACTGGAAGTGGCGCTCTCGCTGCACTACCGCATCACGACCATTCCTCCAAGTTCTCTCCGCGAACTTGAGGTGGTACCAATTCATCTCATCACATATCACTTCATTTTATTTCATTTCCTGAAAATCTCAATTTCTTATTTCAAAATCCATTTTCATTCTCATCTCTAATTTCCCGCAAAACGTTTTCGATATTTTCAAGTTCAGTGTCATAATCATATCGCGTACGCTCTCAACGCCACATGCAAAATCATGCTCATGCAATAATCCATAATTCCTTTCAAATTTCATATCCTTCACTTAGTCATTTTATCACATAAAATCATACAACTAATTTCACCCTCTCTCTAAAATGCAATATATCCTCTCATAAAATCACACTTTTATTTCACCAACTTTCTTCCAAAACAATATTTCAAATCTCTCAATTTATTTTCTCATCAACTTCATTTTCCATCTTTCTTTTTATCCTCTCCAAGGAAATAGAGTTAGTCAATCCATTTTTCAAAAATCCATTAATCACATACTTCTTTTCTACAAATCCCTTGTCAAAATTTAGCTCCATTAATTATGAGCCTACAAAATATTCCATTCCTTTCAAATTGTATTCCTATATTTCTAGTAAAACTTTTCTTCCAAAAATCTCATTTCAAGTCATCTCTTTCTTTATTATATCAAATTTTCTTTCTAGGAAATTTATCAACTCTCTCTCTATTTATTTCTTTACTCTTGCGAAATTCATAATTTGTTCACAATAATCTAGTAAAATCATTTCTAGAAAACTTTTATAAAATTTTCTTTCTTCATACTTTCTTACAAAATTCCTCATAGTGCATTTATTCTTTCTTTCTAACAGTTTTCTCACACACTTTATTTTATGAAAATCACTTTAACAATAATCATTTATTGAATGAATAATGAACATTTACTTTTCTATGAAAGGTTAACCCAATCATGCTAGAAACTTTGACTAGAAAATTATACAACTTCTAATCACTTCTACTAATCTTCTAACCACTTTAATCCTACAAATTCATTTTTAACTTCATGAAGAACCACTTTAATTAGAATCTCATTATCATTCTTATTGGTTTTTCAACATGAATTCCTCTTTCTTAGACATCAAGTAACATGCTTATTCACTTATTGGGTGTATATATATATTACTCAATCAAACTCTAAAATCACACTTGGAAAACTAATTAGAACATAATAATTATTATAGAAATAACTCCATAGAAGGTTAGTCTAGTAAACTACCTTAGTTTCCGGGTGTAAACCGGAAGCCGAAAAGCAAATCCTTGGTTGAGAGACTCCTAACTTGCTCACTAATTAGCTTAACAAGAAGCTAATTAGAACTCAAGGAGGTTGGCTAGAGAGTAGTAGTAGTAGGTGGTTTGTTGGGAGATAGGAAGACAATACAAAAGAAGAAGGTGCAAAGGTGATACAAGGCACAATAGGTGGCCTATTTATAGCAAAATGGACCTCCCTCTCCCCTCTCTCACTCACGGCGCGCGCACACACACACACACCAAAAATTTTGATGGGTGGGGGGAGAAAATTATGCTTGCCATGCACATGGCAAGTACCCTAGGAGATTCTCTAGGTTTAGGGTTAGGTTTAGGTAATTTCTTGCAAGCAAGGTGAGAATCTTGGGTGAGTACATTGATGTGAGGTTGGGAAAGTATAGTGGGAGAATATATGCTCCTAGTTGTGTAGGTTTAGTGTGTAACCTTAGTTATAGGGTGTTTGTAGTGTTAGATATACACAAAATGCTTGTATGGTGAGGTTATGTATGAGCTACTACCAAAACAACAAGGCTTAATCTAACTAGTTGGGTATAAAATGAAGGCTAGGTGGGAATCTTCCAAATCCCCAAACTTGCTTGTGCAAGTAGCCAACCAAAGAATCTTGCATATG
Source organism: Vaccinium macrocarpon (assembly GCA_022606695.1). Classification (NCBI taxonomy): domain Eukaryota; kingdom Viridiplantae; phylum Streptophyta; class Magnoliopsida; order Ericales; family Ericaceae; genus Vaccinium; species Vaccinium macrocarpon. The sequence goes on from CM040175.1 coordinate 9,938,358, forward strand.
CAAGTGTACTTATGTACACTCACACACTCCAACTCACTCTCCTCTTCAAGCTTCCTCTCTCTCTCTCTCTACCAAATCTCTCTCTCTAACTCTCTCTCTAGATCTCTCTCTAACTCTCTCTCTGACTTAGTTGGTATAAGGTTCTATGGTTGAGAGATAAAGGAACTAAATGGTATCAAGGTGTTCGGTTAGGGTAGGAACGGCGGTTGGATAGGTTTTGGGTATTAAACTCGGTCCTTGGGTGTGGCGGTAGTGTATCGGATGTGTTACTCGGCCTCGCACGCGCGTAAACATGGCTAGGTTATAATTTATTCAAATCAAAAGAATTTAATGAATATTTAATAGGGAAATATTTCAATTAATCCCAATTTAAATTAATTAATTGGATTTATAAACAAAATTTTTATTTACGAAAAATTAGGGTCGTTACATAATTACCTTGATAAAGTTTCAAACTTTTTGAGGCGCAATCTTTCACAACAAAACCTTAACCCTAACACCACCCGCAATGGCTTTCAACCACTTCCGCACGACCCTTCGATTGAACAAAAACCTAATTCTATTGCCTCTTAAGTGCCCTCCATTCAGGTAACTGGAAATAGTAACCGTCAAATTTTTCTGCATATGCCCTCATCATTGAATGAGATTAAGCTTGAGCCACAACAAACACCACCGGTACAAGGCACCGGTGGCTATATTTTCCAGCCCTTGTCAAGCCTAGCATCACCACTAATCCCATATGTTAGGAGATACCATACATTTTTAGATAAAACATCTGTCCAAGAAGTCACCAAAAACAGTAACCATCAATTTTTTCCGCATATGTCGTCATCATTGAATGAGATTAAGTCTGAGCCACAACCAACACCATCGATACCAGGCACCTGTGGCTATATCTTTCAGCTAGAGGTGGCAATTTTGAACCCAATTCATGAACCCACCCAAATCCACCCACTCAAAACCCAATCCGACCCACCCATATTAAAATATGGGTTATAAATGGGTGAACCCATACTAACCCACATATACAAGGGTTTATGTGAGTTTAAAATGGGTTGGACCCAAAATTAAAAAGTTATTCCAGACAGTTGTTGTTGGAGTTATCAAGAGCGTGGAGAAGAAGGATCCATTAGGTGCTAAGGTCACAAAGTCTGCTGCCAAGAAGAAGTGAAACATGAAGTCTGGTTGGAGTTTGGTCAATTGTTATAACAAAAAAGATCTGTTTTTGTTGTTTCGGGGATAGTTTTTATTGTCGTTGCTTCTTGGTGCTTGCGACCTTAGATTGTATCAACGATGGTGTCGCCCTAAGCATAGGGCTAGGTCGGCAGTAGCATAATAACCGATAAGACCGGGTCGAATTGTAACGCCCCATGTAGACCACTGGCCCAGTACCCTGATTTGATCCACAAGCCACACCACATGGCCCAAAATGCTTAAGCCCAAGGTACTAGTAGTAGCCCACATGGTTTGTTATATATCCAAGATCACTCATCTAAACAACTAATGTGGGACTAAACACCATCTAACTCCAAACCTGGGGTATCACAATCTTCCCCCCTTATGAATGCAACGTCCTCGTTGCATAGTCCTAGCAACCTCCCCTGGTGTCTGTGGTGGCAGAGCATATCCTACCCACCACTTGGACCAAGGCGGGGCTCTGATACCATTTGTAACGCCTCATGTAGACCACTGGCCTAGTACCTTGATTTGATCCACAAGCCACACCACATGGCCCAAAATGCTTAAGCCCAAGGTACTAGCAGTAGCCCACATGGTTTGTTATATATCGAAGATAACTCATTTAAACAACCAATGTGGGACTAAACACCATTTACCCCCAAACATGGGGTATTACACGAATTCACAGGGATCGAACGCACCCGGCGTGAGATTTGTCTTGCAAGTGTAGGTTTTCGGCCTTAAAGCGGCAAACTTGGCTTTTGGAGTTTGTTTGATGGAATTCTCTCAACTTCGAGAACGACTCAGAAGATTTAAAAGACTAATTAAACTAAGGCAAAGTCTAGGGGATTTTAACAACCATGACCAAAGCTAATCCATTACTCTCTTGATTACCGGCTTGAGGCATCGTTAAATACCCCCAAACGGAAGATTTAGATTTTAAAACCATTTACAAGAAAATATGTTTATGAAAGTTTAGAGTTTTTCGGTTTATTTGACAAACGATTAAGTTGACATCACCCTAAGTATCACACGTGCCTAGTAGTTAAGCTCTTGGCTACGTGTGATCAAAGAGATTAACAAACTCAAACTTTGGTACACAAAATGAAACACTAAATCATTGATAAACAGGGAATGAAAGATTTTTTATGAGATGAACGGATTAAACTTGAGTCATGGTGTGTTAATCACCCCATGACTAAGCCTACGTAAACTACTCACAAACCATAGCAAGAAATAAACCTAGAACTTTGAAGAAAATGCAAAACATGATTTATAAACTTAAAAATTGATTTTTAATGAAGATCTCAAGTGTACCTACAACAATAACTCTAGAGAAAATCACAAACAACAAATAGAAACTAAGGTTTTAAAAAGAAATAGCTAGAACAACACAAAAACTAAATACTTAATGAAGATGCAAATAAACTAAATTTATAGAACAATCACAACGAGAGGAACAAGTTTAATACACAATAAATAATTGGGAAATGAAAACTTACTTGAGTATTCTAGAGAGAGAAAACCTTAAACTCTCTCAAATGGAGGAGAGAGGTGAGCAAAAACTAACTAAGAAATAAAAGAGAAAGTGTGAGAGAAGGAGAGAGGAGAGAGCCCAATATAGTCTCACTTCTCTCTCTTACAAATATCTAATAAAGCTCTCACATTAACAAAAATTTGTCATTAATAGAATGTACATAAAGTTCACTAAATTGGCTGCCCGGGTACTTTGGATCGATCCTCTAGGGATCTGGATCGATCCAAACTAATCAGTTGGACGTTTGCTGTGAAGTGGATTGATCCACTATAGGTCTGGATCGATCCAGATGACTTTGGAACAATTTGTTCAAGTGTGGATCGATCCAACTTCATCATGGATCGATCCAGATGAGTCTGGAGAATTTTTCACAAATGTGGATCGATCCACATTCACTCTGGATCGATCCAGAACTGTCCATTCAGGCAGATTTTTTATCCAACTTCGCAGGCACTCCCCGACTTTGTTTGAACTCAGAATGAGGTGATTTTTGAACCGTTGGAAAGCTCTATGAGTCTACTTTCTAACCCAATCAACCTCATATTCATAGCCTTTGTATCTTGAAAGTAATGAGCCTTTTTTTTTTTTTTTTTTTCAGTTGGTCATATTTTCTCGAGGCTTATAACTCCAAATTTCTTGTTCTTTTGTTCCGGGCCTTCCTTGAACCTTCAAAAGCTTCTTAAATCGACTTCTAAGCTTCAACGATTATCTTCCACGGCATTGCGGGACCTTGCATACTTCCGGATACAACCGGGGATTATTCGAAACTTGGAATACACCTTTTAGCTCTAATTTTCTGAAACTCATAAAAAACACAATTTGCGCAAAATCAATCGTATAAAGACACAAAATGCACATGTGTGTGATCATAATGAGTGAGATAAATCCGGATATATACAACATTTGGGACTTATCACCTGGTTGCTGGACCGGCGGTGGCGACAATGAAGTTTATGCTTGGAATTCCAAGTTTTGAATTTGTTTTTTAAAATTTCTTTGCGAGGAGTTAAAAGATAATTTCTATTTATTTAGGATTTTGCAGAGTGCAGATATATTGGGTTGTGCAAATTTTTGTTACAAAACAGATTGGTTCGCTATGCAAAATTGTCCATATGGGTCTTGATGGTAACCGAAACCAGCTGGAGTGAGTACATCGTGGAATATTGTCCTTGCACATGGAATATTCATTACAATAGCACACACTCTCTCTTCTTTTTTTTTCTTTTTTTTTTTTTGAAATTTGGGTTGGGTTAGGTTTGGCTTGACCTATATTCAACCCACCCATATCGAACCCATTTACTTTCAACCCATATTCAACCCACCCACATTCAACTTATAACCCATACCAATCCACACAAACCAAACCTAACCCACCCATTTACCACCTCTACTTCCAGCCCTCGTCTAGCCTAGCATCACCTACACTCCCATTTGCTATGAGATACCACACCTATTTAGATAAAACATCTGTCCATGACGTTGACCATATATTTGGGGTGACAAATCAAGGTCATGATGTCACTAAATCTTTGATGAACAAATTGGAGCGACCAATTTCTAAGACGGCAAAGGGTCTTGAAAGCAATGACAAGCGATTCAATTCAGAAATTGATTTAACCCTAAAACTCTAGATGTTTCAAGATTTCAATTTCCTTTCCTTTTTTGCATGTAGTCTTTCTTAAATGCCTGTTTTAGTCAGGGGTCGGAGGGAATTTTCCCTTTTTCTTTTTTCTCTTTTCCTTGTTCTTTTTTTTCCCCCCCGGGAGGGGGGAAGGGTTGGTAGTTCTTGATGTGGAGTTGCTTATGTTCAGTTGCATGGAAGATCCAACATCTTTATGTTTTTCACTTTGTTATCATCATTTGAGGTTAGAAGTATCCATTAGTATGCAATTACAATGGCTCTCTTCATTTCATAGTTTAGTTTAGTTTTAATTTTGTAAATATTACCCTAGTTTTCTCAGTTTTAAATTAATGGGTTAGAATCATAGAAATGAGTGTCCCCCCTGATTGTCAGTTTTTCAATTTTTTTTTTTACCTGCAACAAGCTAGCTTTGTTGATGAAACTTGACTAAGAGTGCATCAACTCGGGGAAGAGGCTAGGGTAAAGGAAATCACATTGGATCACGTCATCCTACTACTGCAACCCGCCATCAACAACAAAGAAATCACGCCATAACACCTCCGTGACCCTAGACAACAAGGATGATATCAATCTAGATCATAAAAGCTGGAACATCAACCCACCGCACAAAAATTACGGTGTTGTGGCAAAAATAATCCAAATGAATTATTTTTGTCTCTTTAGTAATTAAATAATTGCATTTTTTTACTTTTGCGTCGATTTTTTTTGGATTATTAGTTCTTCTCGACGAGAGAAATCTAAAGACTACAAAATGATTAACTAAACTAAAAATTTTGTGAATAAAGACAAAAATAATCTTAAAAAGGGCAAAAAATTGAATTATTTTCGTCTTCAGCAAACTATTTAAAATTTATGATAATAATTTTTTACTTTTTAGATTACTCTCGTCGATATGAACACGAAATTTACAAAAAATCAATGCAAAAATAATAAATGTACAAAAAAAATTGAATAAAGGTTGCCAAAACACCTAGGAGTATGAATGTCATCATTGAACATTTTTACTTTTTCCACACAAAATATTTTTTATTCCAAACACATCAGAATTTTAATAATATCATCACCTTTTCTCTTTTTTTTCTTCATACAAACAATTTTGCCAGATCATTTTTAATGTTAACGGCAAAGATTTACAGCTCATTCTGACCTTTTTCATTGATGCATTTTGAATTTCAAAAATCTTATTAATGATGCATAAACAATAACTTTAAGTAATCTGTACTAATTTAAAAACTGGAAGGATTTAAGTGTTTCCCTCGCGGTACATTCTCCCAGAGCCCCTCTTTAACACGTACAAGTACATCTGATTGGAATTTTTAGTCTCCGTTCTTATTTTTAGATTAGAGATTGACTTCCATGAAAATAATGATCATACGGAAATCTTTATGGTGTGGTGAAAATTCATGTGAAATAACATATTCTTCTGTCGCAAATTGTTGGTCCATTTTCACTCTTTGGGACCTCTTAAAAAATTGTCTATATCTTTTAATTTATAATACTTTTATATCAAATATTGATCTTATTTGATACATCTCCATTAGTTTTATTAAACAAAATTTTCAAAATCATAAAAAATATTATAGATTGTGAAATAGAGACAAATGTTTAAATGATACGACAATCCAAAAGATGTGAGCAACTTGGGACGGTGGAGTACAAAGTCTAGGGATGGAGGTGGAAGTTTATTTTGAAAAGACCCGGCCATAGTTTTTTTTTTTTTTTAAAATCTGCAAAAATAAATTTTAATTAATTCTCGATAAATGGTACAAAGAGAGGAAAGAAAAATAGAGCACATCACAAATAGCCAAAATAACTAAGGAGTAGGTGGACTCAAGGAGAGGCAAGGGGTGTCAATTGACCCCGCTGGATTAAAATTTTCTATAGATGTTTACATATATTTCTTGATATTTTGGTAATTTTGCCCAAGACCCTACACTCGATTCACTAGATTTTATCCCAAGACATTAAATATGTACACCAGTTGTAAATTTTTGACCCCACTGATAGGAAAATTCTAAGTTCACTTAAATGTCTATATATGCGGTACAGCTTTCTCTTTAGACCGCCAGAAGTAATTAAATGCAAGTATGTAACTAACCCATATAATAATTAAGGTAAGATTCCGGTCTGTTGGGAAGTAATTTTTCGGTTTTGATGCCAATATGCCCTTCCCCTTGTTAATCTGTGTAATTTCATTAATTATTAAAATCTTTTCTTCGCGTAGCAAAAAATAAATAAATACTCGGTAAGATAATATGTCCTTGAAATATTTTTTTATTTAACTTTTTTATTTCAACAGTCATACACAGCAGAGGTTGATGTTAGTTAAACCATATCCAAATGTGGTCCCTAGTGTAATACTTCATCCGTTCTTAAATAAGAGCCTCACTTTCTCTCTCTTGTCATTTTTCAAATCAAAAAAATGAAGTACTTTCGTGTATCATTTTTCAATTTTTTTTTGCACCGAATTAAAGTACTCGTCAAGTACTTTAATTTGGTGCGAAAAATTTCGAAAAATGATTTACAGAAGTAGTTCATTTTTTTATTTGAAAAATGACACGACTTTTCATAGTGTGGAACATTATTTTGGAACGGAGGGAGTAGCACACAATAAAAAAAAATGATGAAACGGTGGGAATTTGGTTCAAGCCCTTCCAACAGTTCGATTGAGCTGAAATTTCATGGGGCCCTTCAGAAAAATATTCTAAGAATAATGAATGGTTTGGATCATTCATGTGAGACCCAAAAGTGGGTCCCCGATCACCCTCTGTGCATTCTCCTTTGTACCCATATGTTTACCGATTTTCTACTCTCTTTTGTCTCTTTTGTGTCTGTTGTTTATGTCATTTAATATATATTTTTTATCAGTTAACTTTGTATTTAGAGCAAACTGAGATCTATTAAATAAAATTCTATATTTTATGTTTTTTGAGATTCACATTGAAAGATATCGGCAATAGACACAAAAGAGACAAAATAAATAATATTGAGAAACAAGATGGGACGGAGGAAGTACTATTTTAAGCGGTCGGTTACATTAGAGTTTGCATGTTATTGTTGTACTCCACATTGCATGATTTTAATCTTTTTATACCGAACAAATCAGCATTTTGAGATAATCGATATGGCCCTATTTCTAACTTTTCTACCTGATAAAAAATAAGTTGTAAATCATTTTTGATGAAAAAAAGCAATAATCTATAGAACATTCTGACATTTTTTCGGTAAAGCAATTTGTACCCAAGAATATTAATATCTCATGATTCACAAAAAAATAAAGCTCAGGTTTGCTATAACCACTAAAACTTGTATAAATAATTGTACAGACTCTTTCATATACGATACGTGGAACCTACCATACACATATAGGTCCCACATATCTCATGTGAGAGAGTTAGGTAATGAAAAATTAAATAAACGAATCGCAACAATATCACTTTCCGCATTAACTGTGAGTAATGAGTCCCAAACAGAACTTGAATATCTCCCGTACCATCTATAAATTGCTTCGTTCTTATAACAACTCAACACATCTCGATTACCATCCCTCCCTCTCTGTCTCCTCTTTCTGGCATGATGCAAAGGCCCAACGGTCCTACGCATTTCGCATGCTGGGTATGTGATAAGGTGTGTGTGGGTACTGATGACATGGTGAGTCACTTCCAAACATCTCACATGAGAGACCATATGATAGTCCATGGAGAGATGAATCTTAAACCCTACCCCAATTACCACCTAGATAAAGTTCCAAACTTTATGGGACGTAGTCTTTCACAGCAAAACCCTAACCTTAACACCACCCGCAATGGCTTTCAACCACTTCCACACGACCCTTCGATTCATCGGAAACCTAATTCTATTGCCTCTCAAGTACCCTCCATTCCGGTCACTAGAAACAGTAACCGTCAAAAAATTTCACATATGCCCTCATCATTGAATGAGATTAAGCCTGAGCCACAGCCAACACCATCAGTACCAGTCACCGGTGGCTATATCTTCCAGCCCTCGTCAAGCCTAGCATCGCCAACATTCCCATTTGTTATGAGCTACAACACGTTTTCGGATAAAACATCTGTCCAAGAAGCTGACCATCTATTTGGGGTGACAAATCCAGGTCATGATCTCACTAAATCTTTGATCGACAAATTGGAGCAACCAATTTCTGAGGTGGCAAAGGGTCTTGAAAGCAATGACGAGAGATTCAATTCAGAAATTGATTTAACCCTAAAACTCTAGATATTTCAAGGTTTCAATTTCCTTTCCTTTTCCGCATGTAGTCTTTCTTAAATGCTTGTTTTAGTCAGGGGTGGGAGGGAATTTTTCCTTCTTCTTCTTCTTCTTTTTTTTTTTTTTTCCTTGGTTTTTTTTTTCTTTTTTTCCCTTGGGAGGGGGGAAGGGTTGGTGGTTCTTGATTTGGAGTTGCTTATGTTCAATTGCATGGAAGACCCTACATCTTTATGTTTTTCACTTTTGGAATCATCATTTGAGGTTAGGAGTATCCATTAGTATGCAATAGGAATGGCTCTCTTCGTTTCATAGTTTAGTTTAGTTTAGTTTTAGTTTTGTAATTATTACCCTATTTCCTCAGTTTTAAATTAATGGCTTAGAGTGATAGAAGTGAGTGCCCCACCTAATTCTTAGTTTTTCAATGTTTTTTCTTTTCTTTTTTTACCGGTAACAAGCTAGCTTTATTGATGAAACTTAACCAAGAGCACATCAACTCAAGGAAGAGGGTAGAGGAAATCAACCAAAGGTTGATTGAAACAACAAAAGCAAAACGAAAAAAATACCCATGACCCAACAAATAGTCTTCCAAAATGACCTCATCCTCATCGCCATCATCCACATTGGATCACATCATGTCACCGACTCAACCCACCATCAACAACAAAGAAATCACGCCATGCCACCTCTGTGACCCCAAACAACAAGGACTATGTCAATCCAGATAGTAAAGGCCGGAACATCGATCCATCCCCACAATAATTAAGGGGTGGTTTGGCAAAATTAATCCAAATGAATGATTATTTTGTCTTTAGTAAAAAAAAATTGCATTTTTTAGTTTTGCGTCTATTTTTTGTTGATTACTCCTTCCGTCTCAATTTGTTTGCTCAATACAAAACTACATGCAATTTTCAAACTAAAAAATAATGTACTTACAAAAATAATTTTCTAATCAATATGGATCTTGTTTAATGGATCTCATTGAGAACTTTAATACGGTGCAAAAAAAATTTAAAAATTATTTTGATAAATACATTATTTTTTAGTTTGAAAATTGCACGTTGTTTCGTTGTGAGCAAACAAATTGGGACAGAGGGAGTATTAGTTTGCCTCGATGAGAAAAATCTAAAAGATTACAAATTATTAACTAAACTAAAAAAATTGTGAATCAAGACAAAAATAATCTAAAAAACAAAACCACAAAAAAATTGAATTATTTTAGTTTCCATTCTTATTTGTAGATTAGAGATTGACTTCCTCGAAAATAATGATCATACGGAAACCTTTATCGTGTGGTGAAAATTCATGTGAAATAACGTATTCTTTCTGTCAGAAACTGGTGGTCCATTTTCACTCTTTGAGACTTCTTAAAAAATTGTCTATATCTTTTAATTTATAATACATTTATATCTAATATTGATTGAATTTGATAGATTTCCATTATTTTTATTAAACAAAATTTTCAAAATCATAAAAAATATTATAGATTGTGAAATAGAGACAAATGTTTAAGTGACACGACAGTCCAAAAGATGCGAGCAACTTGGGACGGGTGGATTATGTAACTCTTTATGAATGAAAATAGTTACGGTACGGTGGACTCCAGAGGCAAGGGATGGATATGGAATTTTTTTTTCCTCTGATAAGTACTTCACTTTTATAAAGTCCAAACAATCAACAAACAAACTAAGAAGATAGCCCTCGTATTACAACTGAATGATGGACAAAGCAACTACACTATACATCTCAAGCATGAATAAAGAAATAGGAACAAGAAGCTAGCAAAACTATGCAGTAGTAAAACTATCCAAGCAACACAACTCTGGCAGACAACCCCCAAGTTGCACAGATTCGCTTACTAACCAAAGAGGGTTTCATCCTTGTAGCCGAGCTTAAGAAAGCTCGAATTGAATCAATGGTCAATTGAGCCACCTTATCAACCAAACAAGTGTTTTGCTGAAATATCCTAGAATTCCTTTCCATCCATATAAAATAGATAGAAGTGGCTAAAGATCCTTTCATCGCCCTACATCGAAAATCATTTCCAGTCACATATTGGGTAAACCAATCCATGATTTCAGAAAACTTTGACTGTCCTCCTAAACTAGATAACTTGCTCCAAACTTTAAGCCAAACATATATATATATATATATATATAATGGGCACTCAAAGAACAGATGGTGGTGAGATTTTGTCGTCATAGCACATAAGGAGCAATTCACATCTACAGTCATTCCCCAACTAGCAAGTTTGTCCTTAGTATTCAGTCTATGTTGAAAAGCCAACCAAAAGATGAAAGCCCATCGAGGTACATGCTTCTTGAACCAGGCAATCGTTGTCCATGGTTGCTTAGGAGATTGTTGCCTGATTGTTTCCCATGTAGACCTAGCAGAGTAAGATCTTATTTAACTAATCGATAAAGTGGGGCATTGTGGTGTAAGTTCATTTTGACGATGTGGGTCTTGATTGCTCTATTCTTTCACTATGTTCTTTTTCACATTTATAAATCTCATAAAGAAAACCTCAAGAAAGTTCGATGGTTAGTTGTCTGAAGTTTTTATTGTAGGGATGTGCACGGGTGACGTGTTGCTAGTTGCTATTATGAAATGATTAGTTTGGAGGTTTATTTGTGAATGTCAACTTTATTTTATATCTCATGTTTGTTATATTTTGTTTATATGCTTATGAATGTGTATAAAGGGGATCCCTACTGGGCGAAATGACTACTCACCCCTTTGCTACATCAGCCTTTCATGTACCTAGTATCATGAATTGGGATGCGAGTGGTGCATGACATTACTGCAACAGGGCATGAAAGTATTTTTCTTCATTAGCAATTCTCATCCTTGGAAATCAAAGTTATATTTATTTATTTTGTCTTTTTTACTACATGGGAAACGTGTAACAACCGTACATGTGGAAGTTTGTTTTGGAAAGACCCGGCCATAGTTTTTGTTTTGTTTTTTTTTAATCTGCAAAAATAAATTTTATTAATTCTCAACAAATGGTACAAAGAGAGGAAAGAAAAATAAAGCACACATCACAAATAGCAAAAATAGCTAAGGTGCAGGCGGACCCAAGAAGAGGCAAGGGGTGTCAATTTGACCCCGCTAATCAAAATTTCCTATAGAAGTGTACATATATTTCTAGATATTTTGGTAATTTTTCCCAAGACCCTACACTCGATTCACTAGATCATGCCCCAAGATATGAAATATGTACGCCATTTGTAGATTCTTGACCCCATTGGTAGAAAATCCTGCGTCCACTTAAATGTTTATATATGCGGTGTAGCTTTCTCTTTAGTCCACCAGAAGTAATTAAATGTAAGTATGTAACTATCCCATATAATTAAGGTGAGATTCCATTCAATTCTCTTAACTTCGCTGTTTAATTAATTCAAGGACGAAGAGCCCATGCAATAAGTCATTGTGATGTAATCTTGACCTTATTCATGTAGGTACAGGCCCGGCCCTGAGATTTTTGTGGCCCCAGACGATAATGTAAACCAAGACCCTATGTTTTTCTAGAGAAAAAAATTAAAGAACCAAGATTTATTTCAAATGATAAATACCGTGTTCCATATTTTGTCTTTTTTGTTATTCATGTCTTCATGTTAATAAAAAATAGTTTTCAGTCATAATTGTCTATTCTTATTGCAAGAATTAGAAAATCAATTGAAATGGGCAATGTGAACATTTATGAATACGCACGAAGTATTTTATTTATTTTTCTCCCTAATTACTACACCGGCAATTTTTTTTAAAAGAAGTCAACAAACGATAAGGATGTTGTAGTGGAAAGGGGAAAAAAAAAGGAGGTAAGAAAAAAGAAAAGGGAAGAGAATGTAGAAAAGGAAAAAAAAGGCCCTTGGGAATTGAACCTTGGCATTTACCAAGAAAAACACAAACTTTTCCACTATGCCAAATGCTTCTCTATTTCTTGTAGTGCAACATTATATATTTATTACTTGTTATGAACATATAAATATCTAATTGGGGCCCCAAAAATTGGCTATTTTTGGTGGGCCCCAGTCCTGGGCCTCCCCAGCCTGCCCACAGGGCCGGCCCTGTGTAGGTACCATATGTCCAACGTATTATAATAAAAGATCGATCGAGTCACATGCGATATATAAAACTCATCGTTAATTAGCGTATCTATCTATACTATATAGTATTGCCGGAGCTGTCTTTTGAGATAAGCCCCTTTGAATGTGACATGGCATAACGTAGAATTTTGTATGTTTTAGATATTTCAAAAATTGTACGAATAATAAGATAAATATGAATTGGAAACAAAAACCTATTAGGTAGGAGGGATCAAATTCCGTTCTTTGATGAGGGCGTCTATATTGGTTTTTGTTCTATTTTCATATATAACTTTTTCAATATTTTTTGAATTTGCGGACTCTGTCGTCCCTTAAGAGATGGCAGAACCGGCCGACTAGCCTTGTACTTTGGTCTCTTTGCTTTGGTTGGCTCCTTGCCAGCCTTGCTCCTCTGTTGGAATAAAGCCTGATTTTTATGTGTCAGTCTGTTGGGAAGTAATTTTTCGGTTTTGATCCCATCTTGCCCTTCCCCTTGTTAATCTGTGTAACCTTCCTTTCATTAATTATTAAAATCTTTTCTTTGCTTAGCAAAAAATAAATAAATACTCGGTAAGATAATATGTCCTTGAAATATTTTTTTTATTTAACTTTTTTCTTTCAACAGTCATACATAGCAGAGGTTGATGTATGTTAGACCATATCCAAATGTGTTCCCTAGTGTAATAGCACACGAGATACTGATATATGGATATTTCTTTAGGTGATGTGAATCATTTACTCTTCATGGAATCAGAGGTAATTAAATAGAGGTAATATATCTTAATGACCATTGACTAGATTGTGCTGTCAACATGAAATATGGAAAAATATTACAGACATGTACGTATTACAATACACACAAATTTGGTGTTTGGGGTTTAGTTTTTTCCTTTTGATTGGTTGGTTATCTTTTTGACAGTCTTCCAATCTTTTGGGTCTCGAGAGACTTTTTGGTCTTTTCTTGCCCCGTTTAATTTTGTATCTTCGATATTTGATTAATAAAATCTTTTTTGCCATGAAAAAAAAATACACACAAATTTGGTATGTTCATAACACCTTATGACATACATATATGGTTGTTACATGCATCAAAAAAAGTGTTCAGAGTATACATGATTACTTTTGTATTTGGTGCTAAAGCTGTCAATTTGACGTTTATAGCCTCTCTGATGAGTGATTTTCTTAATTAAAATCACATTGCATTTCGGATTTATGCTTAATCATTCATTTACCTTAATTACACTCTGGTTCTCTTATGGAGTACAAAAGTTTTCTTTCCCTTAATTGCATCATACAAAAGTTCTTAGTTGCATTATAAACCTACCACATTAGCAAAAGAATTAGACACTGAAGTATGACATTGAAGTATGACCACACCAAACCAAACCGTGTTCTACGTCTCAAGCAATTAGGGTCAGTTCACGAATTCTTCTTCTTTTCTTTTCTTTTTTTTCCCATTGAGCTCTATCTCAATGGCTACATGGTCACTGAGATTTAGAGTACTCATATCTTTCCGGATTACCGCATCTAATGCAATTTGTTTCTTACTCTCTTTGTAGCGTTACTACCCAAATCTATTCTATCAATGAAGTATGACCATTAATTGATAATACAATATATGGTTACTGAAGTGGATTAAAAGTTGCTAACACATACCAGATTGTGCTGACCAGATTCTTAAAAGTAAGTTATTTCTTTGTTTCCTCGTTTTCTTCTTTTCTAACTTTTCAAAAAATGAGTAGTAGTCGATGGGCAATAAATTTGAAAACAATTAATTAAACAAATTGTCTCAAGAAATTTCAACCCATTTCCCACTTATGTCACATGTCTATCCTAATAACCGATGGGAAATCTCAGTTTTGCCAGGGAGGGAAAAATGAGTTTTAGCTTTTTTTTTTTATAAAAAAAAATGGGTAAGTTGGTGCCCTACTAATGAGTCTTCCACCTAATTTTCTACTCCCTTTTGTCTTTTTTTGTGTCTATTGTCTATATCTTTCAATATATGATTTTTTTTTTTATGAGTGAACTTTGTATTTAGAACAAATTGAGATCTATTAAATAAAATTCTATATTGTATGTTTTTTATGATCCACATTAAAAGATATAGGCAATAAACACAAAAGAGACAACATAAATAATATTGAGAAACAAGATGGGACGGAGGGAGTGCTATTTTTAGCAGCCGGTTACATTAGAGTTTGCATGTTATCGTTTTACTCCGATCCACATTGCATGATTTTAATCTTTTTATTCTGAACAAATCAGCATTTCTGACATTTTTTCGGTAAAGCAATTTGTACCCAAGAATATTAATCTCTCATGATTCACAAAAAAAATAAAGCTCAGGTTTGCTATAACCACGAACACTTGTATAAATAATTGTACAGACTCTCTCATATAGGATATGTGGAACCTACCATACACATGTAGGTCCCACATATCTCATGTGAGAGAGTTAGGTAATGAAACATTAAATAAACGAATCGCAACAATATCACTTTCCGCATTAACTGCGAGTAATGAGTCCCAAACAGAAATTGAAAATCTCCAGGGCTATCTATAAATTGCTTCGTTCTCGAAACAACTCAACGCATCTCGATTGATTACCACCTAGATAAAGTTCCAAACTTTATGGGACGTAGTCTTTCACAGCAAAACCCTAACCCTAAAACCACCCGCAATGGCTTTCAGCCACTTCCACACGGCCCTTCGATTGATCAGAAACCTAATTCTATTGCCTCTCAAGTACCCTCCATTCCGGTCACTGGAAACAGTAACCGTCAAAATTTTTCACATATGCCCTCATCATTGAATGAGATCAAGCCTGAGCCACAGCCAACACCATCGGTAACAGTCACCAGTGGCTATATCTTCCAGCCCTCGTCAAGCCTAGCATCACCTACACTCCCATTTGGTATAAGAAACCACACATCTTCAGATAAAACATTTGTCCAAGAAGTTGACCATCTATTTGGGGTGACAAATCCAGGTCATGATCTCACTAAATCTTTGATCGACAAATTGGAGCGACCAATTTCTGAGGCGGCAAAGGGTCTTGAAAGCAATGACGAGAGATTCAAGTCAGAAATTGATTTAACCCTAAAACTCTAGATGTTTCAAGATTTCAATTTCCTTTCCTTTTCCGCATGTAGTCTTTCTTAGAAGCTTGATTTAGTCAGGGGTGGAGGGAATTTTTCCTCCTTTTTTTTTTTTTTTTACCCTTGGGATGGGGGAAGGGTTGGCGGTTCTTGATGTGGAGTTGCTTATGTTCAGTTGCATGGAAGACCCTACATCTTTACGTTTTTCACTTTTGTTATCATCATTTGAGGTTAGACGTATCCACTAGTGTGCAATTACAATGGCTCTCTTCGTTTCATAGTTTAGTTTAGTTTTAATTTTGTGGTTACCCTAGTTTTCTCAGTTTTAAATTAATGGGTTAGAGTGATAGAAATGAGTGTCCCACCTAATTATCAAATTTTCAATTTTTTTTTTTACTGGCAACAAGCTAGCTTTGTTGATGAAACTTGACTAAGAGTACATCAACTCAGGGAAGAGGGTAAGAGGAAAAAAATCAATGCAAAATAATAAATGTAAAAAATAATTGAATAAAGATTGCCAAAATAACCCTAGCTGTATGAATGTCATCTTTGAACATTCGTACCTTTTCCCGCAACACATCAGAATTTTAATAATATCAACTTCTTCTTTTTTCATACAAACAATTTTGCAAATCATTTTTAATGTTAACAGCAAAGATTTACAGCTCATTCTGAAATTTTTCGTTGATGCATTTTGAATTAAAAAATCTTATTAATGATGCATAAACAATGCAATAACGTTAAGTAATCTGTAGTACTTCAAAAACCGGAAGGATTTAAGTGTTTCCCTCACTTTATGTTCTCCCAAAGCCCCTCTTTAATGTAAGAAACACTAATAACACAAGTACATCTGATTACTGATAAAAAAAAAAAAGTACATCTGATTGAAATTATCTGTCAGCATTCTTATTTGAAGATTTGAGATTGACTTCCATGAAAATAATAATCCTACAGAAACCTTTATGGTGTGGTGAAAATTCATGTGAAATAACATATTCTTTCTGTCCCAAATTGCTGATCCATTATCACTCTTTGGGACATTCTTTAAAAATTGTCTATATCTTTTAATTTTATTAATTCTTGACAAATGGTACAAAGAGAAGAAAGAAAAATAAGGCACATCACAAATAGCCAAAATAGCTAAGGTGGAGCATGGAAAATAAAAGAACATAGAGGGATGAGTTGGATGTATAAGATAATAAATAAAAAGCATAGCAAACTAAGCTCCCATTTTTTCTCTTTTTTTTTTTGTCATTCGTCATTCATTATCTATTGTATGGGGAGGGAGGAATGAGACTCAATTCCAAAATACAGATAATTTCTACTTTCTTCATTCCCTTAATCAGATTATGGGAAGGCGATGAAGATCCCTTGCACCTTGTTGATCTCTAAATTCCTACGTTCGAAACTGCTTCAATAAACCTCCAAGCACCAGAAAATTGTTTCCATGGTCTTCAATTTCTTCTTCAATCGTTAGCTTTTGAATTTTGTTAGATCCGATTCTCAGTCAAAAACACCCAAGGATTTTTCTGATCGATTGGCACGCTAAGAACATCCTCAATGACTTAACCAAAATTAAATAACTAAAAATTGTCACAATTGGTTATCCTTGTAGAGGTTGCTAAAGTTAACAATGTCAAATTCCACATTGAGATTTTTTTAATCCCTAATAAAAAAATAATAGACTTCCCATCACTTATTCAAATTTGGATAACCAATAGTTCAGGCCTAACCGTGCAGGGGTAGGTTACCCAATTTTGCCCTGGCCCAGTTCTGCATTGTCTTCAGCACATTGACTGCTTGATTGGATGCCGAATTGATTTTGGGTTGATAAAATAGTAAGGGGAGATAAAATAATAGGAGTATTAGTTATGAAGGGTGGGCCCATGGCTCAGATTGGTGTAACATTTAGGAAATATGATAAATTAGTACTTGATTTGGATGATTTTGTAAAAATAAGGATAAGATTGGATGGATGATATAAAAAACTGTCAAATGACAAAATTACCCTTATGCATGCCCATATTGAATTTTCCATTAAATCAATCAGATAATTACAAAAAATTTAATTTCTTAATAATTTAACAACAAACTATAATGTTATATATTTATTTTTTATTAATAGTCTACAAACAAAAGGCTACAAAATTACCCCACACACGCTTCCAAGTGGATTGAGCTTCAGACAAAAGATTATCACATTTATTGGTCCTAATTTTTAAAAGTCTCACTTAAAGCAATATATTTCCCACTCAAATATAAAATTCTAAACTTCAGAGTTGCTAAAATCAAATGTTTTTATAATCAAACGTTTTCTTGCGGGTATCTATGAACATATTCCAGCTTTTATAATCAAATTTTTATTCAGTCTGTCCCGTTTAATCTCAAAATATTGAATAATCATACTCCAAATGTTTAATAATATGAACAACATAACAAAGAAACTCCACATATGAAACTTAAAAAATACAATACCACTGAAATTTTTTAGGTATCTAAATGGATATGCCAGGAGTATTGGGGGTAGCAACGTCTTTTGGTAACAACCCTGCCAAATTTAAGAAGATTCAAGTGGTGTTTGATATTCGACCTGTCCATATTTAAAAAGATTCGAGGGGTGTTTGATATTCTAACCTAGAGGGGGTGAATAGGTTTGAATTCTAAAATACACAATTTTTTCTCTTGCAAGCAGAGGAATTAGAAAATCAAACAGATAATTAATTTAATGAAGTACTGGACATAAATAAAAGATGAGACATGGGACTTTTATAGTGGTTCGACTAATTACTTAATCCACTCTTCGGTGATGTTAACCCGAATACTTACCAGTTCCACTATTTTCTCAGTACTTACAACACGGTTGGATTTCAGAGGAGCCAACACCCCTTTACAATAACTTCTCTGGTACACACAGACCAAATCACAAACTCCTCACACTAGTCCACTCAGACCAGTTCACAAACTCTACATTGGTACACATAGACAAGTTTACAAACATCAGCCAAACTCTACTCGGTAAATAGGGAAACAAAATCCTAACTAACAACACAGTGGATTGGGTTTCTTCTCCTACAAGGTGGGTTCTTATGTGTCGTGATTCAATCCCTTTAAGTAAGGGGGATTTTACAAGTGTAGGCTCACACACAAAGTATAAAAATCTACTGTGAAACTCTCTTTCTAAAGTCTGAAGAAGATAATCTACAGTGTATATTTCAGACTTGTTTCCTTCAAATGTTGAAGATTGATTCCCTTGAAGGCTTGCTTATCAAATTTGTAGACGTCTCTTATTTTTTATAGCAAATGAGTGCATCTCAAAAAGTCTTCAAATGACAATTCCAACGTTCATATCAATTAATCCCATGATTTCTCCTTTATGGCTGAACAATCAACGTATCATTTGTTTTTATTTTCTCTAGCCAAAAAGTCAACATATGAAACAAACAAATATTGGGTTAAAAGTTTATGCTATCATATTTGAAACAGCCCAACAAGTATTTTGCAGTAATTGCAAATCTCTCAGAAGTAGCAAATCTCCCCTTTTTCAATATCCAATAAAAAGAATATGGCTATTTAAAATTGAGCCTACAAAATTCAAATTGTGAGCCGCAAATAATAAAAACAAGTATAATAATATATTTGGTGCAATTTGAATGATGAAAATCTATAAGAAATTTCGTGGAATTAAACATGAGAGAGAGAGAGAGAGAGAGAGAGAGTATAAAAAAAATAGCGTAGGACTACACTGGGAACCCGCCTAAGTACTACACTGGGAACCCTCATGGTAGAGGTGTCAAACAGGCTGGGCTGGCATGGGCACGAACACGATTTTAGATGGGCACAACACAGAAGGGGGCTAGACGCGGCATGGGGCACGCCCAATGTACAACACAACAAATACTAATTTTTAATGTTCCAAAAAATAATAATTTTTAATGATGGATTTTCTAACTTTATGTTATACACTTTTTAATAAATCAATACAAATATTTTTCGAATCTCAATACGTCAAAACTCGGCTAGATTATACAAAATAATTCAACGAAACTCAGAGGCCGACACGATTACAAAATGGCACTTCACAACACAGCACGATTAAGTAAAAGGGCTGGCACGACACAGTTTAGTAAATGGGGCGACACAACACGATATAATATAGCAGGCTAAAAATCCTATGAAAAGTCTCACCCTTTTTTGTAGTACCGGCTACAATAGCATTTGCTGAAACGCTATATATACCTTTCTTTAACATTTTTGGCATGCTATAGAAACCAAGTTTTATTGTAGTGATGGTTGGCATGAACGGCCAGCCCGTTTAACATCTCTACTTATCCACTTGAGCTTCCACCAACTCTATTCTATTTAAATGGGTATAGGAGAAATGAATTCCTAACGGTGTGTAAAATGACTAGGGCCTATTTGCGAAGATGGCCCATTATGCCATGATGTATCCAAATCATATTTTACACTCATGTGTAGCCCAAAGAATTAGACGAAGTAGTCCTACAAATCCCATAAAACAATTAGCCCAAGAATACACCATTTAAGCAAATATACGCAATAAAATCAAATTGAACTTCACATTTTTATCTCTAAAAATAATTAAATTTACATTAACATTTTTGCCATCATAATTGAAATCTATTCTAACAAAACATTATCATCTAAATCAAATCCCCAACAGTGTTATTTAGTCTTGCGCCAATATAGTCCGGGCTTCTTTTTTTCTTCCAAACCAGTCATAACAATAGGCCCGGAATTACTAATCCAGGCACAAGTTTAATCCGGGCTCTTAGTCCCCATCCAAATGAGCTCTGAATGGCATAACAATTAATAACCTATAACCAATGTCCCCAGACAAGAGAGGAATGCTAATTGAAACAATTTCCAAATATGTACTATACATCCATTTATTTAAGAACTATCAATATATGTGTATGGCCAGCATTTGGTCAAATTTTGATGGTTTGTAACACGTCCATCAATTGAGGTCTTTCCTCCAATATCCAAGCAAGAATCATGGCGCCCCTCATATTGGCTTTCTTAAATTTCCATCTCACAAAATGTTTCCATTTCCTCTCCAAAGGGTTGGAAATCAATTCATCAACCTCATTTATTTGCATTGAGAAAAATAGAGTTCGACATGATTTTAACCTTGATTTTCTTGCGACGTGTGTGTGAAAGTAAGAAATAGATCAGGGAGGGTATGGCTTAAGTTTAGGTTGAAAACTAGGGTTTGTTTTCGGCATTAGTCTTGTAAGAATGGGAACTTTGTACCTTCGGCAGATCAAGGAGCAGGCATCCTCTTTTCTACATGAGAAATACAAAACTGCGAAGTTGGTCTTAAGCGATGTTACTCAAGCTGAATTGTAAGTATTCTCTCCCTAAATCCTACTTTAAAAAACAAGTTTATGGTTAAAATTTGGTGTGAATTCTTGAAAATGAATATGAAAATCGCGTGCGTTGCAGTGATTTGGTTGGATGTATTGGATACTTTACTTTACTAATACGTCTAATACATTTTCTTGTAACGATATTTTCCATCGCAACATTAAAATGAACAAAACGACAAAACGTAATTGTCCTTGTGTATTGCGCACGCAATAATCTTGATACCATCGGATTACACCACCAAGATAATCGTTCCGTGTTCCGATCGAATCATGATATATATCACGGTTTAGGCATCTCTATCGATGTACACGTACAAATATGTAAGAAATATGCATAATTGTAGATATATATTCTTCCGCAAATATATATTTGTCTGTGTGTTGCGGGAATTTGCTATTATATGTTCATTGTACCGATACATCTAGTAAAGCTATTACTATTTCTAAAGACATAAAAAGCCTTGAGATTTGATTCTTATCAAGTCTAGCTCAATTCTTCTTCTTCTTTTTTTAAGGCGAAAAAGATTTTATTAATCAAATATCGAAGATACAAGTTTAAACGGGATGAAAAAAGCAACAAAATTGCCTCTCGAAACCCAAAAGATTGAAAGACTGACAAGAATACCAAACAAACAAAACAACCTACACCCGATATCAATACACCACCTCAATAATCATGGCAAATTATGATACACGATTTAAAACCATCTCTCTCTCTCTCTCTCTCTCTCTCTCTCAATATCATGGAAACTTTATATCGAACTCAAAATTAATTAACAATGAGTGAAGAGGTCCTAGCATATATTAAGTGATCACTCATTCCACTCCTAAGCAATGTGGGACTCTTGTTCCTTAACATCCCCCCTCACGTCCACATTTGAGGTCACATGTTGCCACTTTTTGGGTCCTATCATCGTGTAACTATTTTGCTAGTCTGTCATCGTAATGTGTGAATTGTGAATTTTTTTTATAAAAAAATGTGGGGTGATATGGGCCTCGCTTTGATACTATGTGGAAACTTTATATCCAAATCAAAACCCGGCCAATTGATAATGAGTGAAGAGGTTTCAACATATATTAAGTGATCACCCATTTTACTCTTACAATATGGGACTCTTGTTCCTTAACAAATATATCTGCACACCTTGTGTTAAAGGTTAGCCGAGGAAGCAACAAATAACGATCCTTGCAGTCCTGATGCAAAAACAATGACCCAGATAGCTCAGGCATCCTTCGACATAGATGACTATTTGAGGATTGCTGATGTCCTTCACAGGAGGTAATGTTGGAGTATCACTTTTGGTCTCATTTGATTGACAGCACTAATTGATATTGAAGGGATCTATAGTCTCACAAGAGATAAAATCCCACATGATCGATTAATTAAAATCGGCACAACAATACCCACTTTCACGACCATATATTTTGATTATGACACTGTGGATCTTAACATTGCGAAAGTTTAACAACCCCTTAACTTTGGCTTTTCAATAAATCAGTTTCGTTTTTGTTCAATTTTCCTTCAAGTTTATTAGTTTTGCATCAAGTTGGTGTAGATTATTAATTTGTCTCGACGTGAGAAATTGGAAAAGTAAAAATTATGAGAATTACTCAAACTTTTTAAAAATATCCACCTAAAACTACGAAAAAACAGTTGGACTGTCTTTAACTATCTTTTTCTTGGATATTTCTAAAAATAAGTGTATAATCCGTGTAATTTTTTAGTTTTCCCATTTCTAACGTCGAGACGAATCAACCACAAAAGTTTGTCATAAAACTAACATAGACGATAACAATGTGAATAAAGACAAAACGAAAAAGTACAAAAGACACTTATTGAGGAACGGGCTCTAAATGGATAACCAAAAGTTGATATGCCAAATTTTGGTTATGCCATTGGAGATACTTAAATATATATTCTAACCAAACACCAAATATTTTGGTCGCTGTGTATATATAATCCAATCCAATGTTCATGTTGGTGACCCAATGTAGGTTTTATAGCATTGACTTGAAGCAGTGGAGGCAATACTACAAATCAATGGTATTGCTTGATTTCTTACTAACTCATGGTCCTGAAGAATTTGCTGGGGAATTCAGACGTGACTACCGTACCATCCAAGAGCTCGGCACGTTTCAACACACAGACGAAAATGGGTAGCTCATCGTTCATTTTCTTTTTCAATTCAACTTTCAAAAGAGATTTATAAAGACAATTTCATGCTCTTTTACTAGAAAAGTGCTATAAACACCCGAACAGATACAGTGCGCGTAATAGCATTATGATTTGTGTTAATCTCACGTACGTGCTTATCATTTGTTATGATTAGGTTTGATTGGGGGAAGAACATGCGAATGAGATCAGAGAGGATACTAGAGCTTCTGAGCGAAGGAGAGAAGCTAAAACAAGCGCGTTTGAAAGCTTTGAAAATCACAAAAGAAATCCAAGGTTTTGGGAATTTTGCGTCGTCTCCTTCCTCATCCTCGTCTTCAAAAATGTCAAATGCTTCGACTTTTGGCTCAAACACTACCTCCTCAAGCCCTTCATGTTGGGAAGTAGGTGCAAAAACGAAACACGATACTCAACATGCAAGCACTAAAAATGGTGAACTAGATAGCATTTCAATAGGAGAAATGGAAAGCGAGAAATTTAGCACTCCAACAGGCGATATTGAGAACGTTGAGGGATCTCATGTTTGGGAATGGGATCGCCATCATCCGGTTGACGAATCTTGTTCTTTACTCGACTCTGAAGGTGACGACGGAGAGGGAAAAGAGGAAGGAGAAAAAACTTATGGTTTTATCAAAGAGATTTGCTCGAGGTTTACTGGGAAAAGTCCTTTGAAACGTATTAACGGTGAGAAAGTGCCGTTTAGGAGCCTTTCCGATGTTGGTAAGTTGAGGAGGAAAAAGGTGGATCGCCAATTCTCCAAGGAGTATTGAATATTAGGTGATAAAATTTGTTTTGCTTAAAATTTTGAACTTGTGTAGAAATCTAGGGGTATCGTTAGGTGTCTTGATTGTTCTGTAAGTTCATATATTACATTGGGACAGAGTCAGAATTTTAGCTCAATTGAGCCGGAAGAGGAGAAAATTAGCGTATTGAAATGTGTACTTGTCATATTTAATACGTTTTTTGTACGTGTTTTCTAGTATAATACAATACACTACATGTTAAGATGGTTTTTGGCCCATTTCAGCAATAAATATGTGCAATTTTTTCCCTCTTATATGGATTAACAATAGTCAATGTATTTATTTCTTATCTATGTGAATTGGGGCTTAACCATTTATATACTTTAGTGAAAGGATAGGATTCTCTCCGATCATTGGAGGGTTTTATCCAGTTCTTTCGGGATCCTTCTCGTATCTGTTTTCAATGGTCGAAATCTTTAGAGCTCATCGAGAACATCAATCATGTAGAAATCATATCCATTTGATATTTGGTTTTATGTTTTGCAAATGCATTTTTATTAAAAAAGAGATTCATTCAATGTTTAAATCTTTGTTTTTTTCTAACATAAATGTGTTCCACTTATAAAAATAATAGTATGAACATGATTTCCGGCATGGATGATTGGATGATATTCTTGATGTTCTAAAAGTGAACGAATTTTAACCATTGAAGTTGGGGTGAAAAGGGACCTGAAAGGCCCAACAAGGTAGTCAAGTCCTTGAATGGAAAGGACCTTTATATCCCATCAGTAAACTCTCCTTGTTCAGTTTTTCCTTTTTCTTTTAATTCAATTTCGCACTCAGATTGCTCCAATATTTTCCACTACAAAAGTATTCAGTTCCTTTTTGGTACTTCCTTCCAATTAAAAAGTAATACTCCCTCCATCCAAAATAACAGTCCATTACTAAAAGTCGTGTTATTTTTCAAACCAAAAAATTAAGTTTTTTTGTGTATAATTTTCCAAAATTTTTCACACCTAATTAAAGTACCAATCGAGTACTTTATTTTTGTGTGTGCGAAAAAATTTGAAATTTTTCACAAAAATACTTAATTTTTTTTATTTGAAAAATGACAAGAGAGAGAGCAAATAAATGACTATTATTTAGGAACGGGGAGAGTAATATTTATTGAAGACAAAAAGAAAGATCGATCCCAGCTCAAGTTATGACCAAAAAAAATTCTTCAAAATTGGATGGTTTGGTTCCGTTGTCGAGCAAAATTTTCTTTTTGGAAAAAGTGAAAGTGGAGCAGCTCTCCAATATTTGTGGGAAACTTTTCTTCACGTTCGATGTTTTTTTTGCAATATATTATTTGATAGTTTTCGATGAAACCCTTTGAATGGTGCAAAAAAAATTAAAAAATTATTTTAGTAGATATATTATTTTAGTTTGAAATTTCACATAATTCCATAGGAGACCAACTTTATGGCCAACTCAATTAATTATGACAAAAAAAACATTTTCTTCAAAATTGGATGGTTTTCTGTTGTCGATGGAGCCAAATCTTCTTTATTTTATTTTTTTGATTACCGAATCTTCTTTATTCGAAAAAGTGAAAGTGGAGCTGCTCACCAATATTTGTGGGAGACTGTTTTTCACGATTAAAAATAAAAGAAAACGATTTTTACACTTCATATTTTGATAATCACACTATTTTTTGTCTTTTAGTGTTCATGTTATACATATTTTGAATATTGCAAGCCAAAATTTGGAGTGTGATTATTAAAAAGAGAAGTGCCAAAATTAATTATCTTAAAATAACTCATAGCAATTATATTGAATTAGACCTGAACCATTACAAATACTTAGGGGAGTTTTCCAATAGATTATTTGATTTTATCATCTTTGATTTTATTATCATCTTTTACGAATAGATAAAAAGAAGGTGATTTTATCACACTATATTATCCACAACTATTATCACACTAGATTTTATCTATTAGAAAAACAAGGTGATTTTATCACCCTTCCATGAAACATCAACTAAAATCAAATTTCTCATTTTATCTCATAAAATCCATTGGAAAACTCCTTAAACCATCAACTGGGAATTTATGTAAGGAGAAACTTGTGAAGGAGTCCAATGGTTCTTTTATTCTTTTCCTTGGCATAGTTGTGTCATCCTGAACTTAAACCAGAGACTTCACTTGTGAAGTAAATCATCGCACTTTCCGTCAAACCAATTAAGGGGTGTTCTACTAACAAAAAACTGTTATTTTCCAAAAACTACATCATGTCATTCTCTCATAATACATCACATAAAAACCCGTGAAAAATCAGTTTATTCAAAAAAAAAAAAAAAAAAACTAGCTTAGTGGAACAAAGGAGCTAGCTTGTTTCCTTGCTAGATACTACTACCTTTTTTTGAAAGATGAAAAACTTTATTAATCTTGAAAAGAGAACAAGACTAATAAGGCATAGTTTTCCAAAAGTTTTAGCAACTCAGTTGCTAAAATCATGGTACTTCAAATCAAAAAAATTAAATGTTTTCGTATATTATTTTTTGAATTTTTTACACCGAATTAAAGTACGTGAAGAGTACTTTAATTTGGCGAGAAAAAAAATCGAAAAACGTTACACGGATCCACTTCATTTTTTTTATTTCAAAACCATAATTTAGCACCTATTGAACTCATTTGCTAAAATTATAGTGATTTTAGCAACTGAATTGCTAAAATCTTTTAGAAAACTATATTTAAGGGCAAGAAAATGTAATAAACACAGTTACCAATTCAAGAATCAAACCCAAAGACCTAAAGTCTAACACCCGTGGGTCAAAACCCAGATACAATCTGGTATTACCATTAAGATTTTTCTAAACCATATTAGTATTTCCATGTACGTTGCACATATCGATCGGTATACCGCCATAGAATATAAATAAAAAAAATAGAGACTTATGTGCATAATTGTTTGAAATTTTTTTATTAAGTTAAAG
This sequence comes from Vaccinium macrocarpon, assembly GCA_022606695.1. Lineage (NCBI taxonomy): Eukaryota > Viridiplantae > Streptophyta > Magnoliopsida > Ericales > Ericaceae > Vaccinium > Vaccinium macrocarpon. The sequence goes on from CM040175.1 coordinate 9,965,409, forward strand.
ATCTAATTGATGTGGTGCAAAATAATCGAAAATTAAGACCACGTTATTTATCGAACTGATCCACGCCTATTTTGACCTAATAAATCACTTTCATTTATTTTTTCGTCCTTATTTGATTTTTTCATGTTAATTATTTATGTGTCAAGTTTTTATGTATTATAGGTTCATCTCGATTAAAAAAAATCACAAAATAAAAAATTATTACTGAAATTCTCAATTTTTTGAATAAAATTGAAAATAAGAATTAAAAAAACTTATTCATCTCTTTATTCAATAAAATTTGAGTTTGGATCATAATCTCTTACTTTTTTGATTCCTCTCGTCGAAATAAACTAATAATACACAATAAGTGTTAAAAAATGACTAACGTGAAAAAAATCCAAATAAAGACGAAAAATAAGTCAAAGTATCTTATGAATGAAGCCAAAATAGTTTGGAGTATAGGCTATCGATATCTCACCTTTTCACCGCCTACAAGAATACTTATGATTGGTTTTGTATTTTTATTCATTACAAAATAATCACACATGACTACTTTATGGTAAAAAATAGGAGTGTTGGAAAAACAATTGGCCGCCTTCTGAGAATACCGGGGATAGATTTTTTTAGAGAGACTTACGTAGCAAAACAAATAAAACCATCACTCTTTTTCTTTAATTTCAAGCGAAATTAGAATTACATTCCATAATATTAGGTCCACAATAACCAAACCCAGCAAAATTAAACTAGAAATTAATTCAGAAAAGAATCAATTAGTAATAATTGGAGTAATTTTTAACTGCAACAAACTTATGTGTATTAGCAAAATAATCTGTTTTGGATTGTCTTTATTCAAAAAAATTTGTATTGCATCCATTTTTTTTGGATTATTACTTCGTCTTTACGAAAGGAATCTAAAAAGTCAAAAATTATGGTAAAAAATATTATTTTTTAATGAAACCAAAATTTTTGGTTTATTGAATTATTTTTTGCTTTATTTAAAATAATTTGGTTTTGATTATAATTTTTGAATTTTTAGATTTCTCTCGTTAAGATTAACCAATAATTCATTAAAAAATTTGATGCAGCATAACAAATGTAAATTTTTTTGGATAAAAAAAATCCAAATAAATTATTTTACCAAAAAAAGAGTGAGCTGCAAGAGTATAAGAAACCAACCACATTTGACCTTTTTTTTTTTTTGAACTGCAACCACATTTGACATGTAGACAACGAAAGTGTATTTTTTGCTAGTTTAAGGAAGGAACCAGACCTGCTCCATGTCGTGGGCCGTGCGACGTGGGGCACATTGGGCCCACGCGTCATTATCCCACCTCCAAACATCCAACTTTTCTTTCTCAGCTACCACAATTAAAAATTGTCCACTCTCAGGGAGTGTCTTCTTTCTTTTCAGTACACATAAAATATGTCATTTGAATTTTTTGAAAAAGTTGTCCGAACTAACTTATACGCAAATTAATTAATGGGGTGTTCCACTAACTTAATTTTTTTTCAAAAAATTAGTTTTTCTCAAAAATCGGGACAGGTCATCATCTCACAATACATCACATGAACACAAAAACCAAGACAGTTTTAAAACAAAACAAGTTAGTGGAACACCCCCTAATTCTCCGACTTCAAAATAAATGATCTGATAAACTATTTAGTCACTCCAAATGGTAATATCAAAAGTGTTATCCTTTGTCATGCTAGGGGTGCACGTAGTCTTTGTTTTCCAAACAACAAGTGCTCCTAATTGGTAGACTTAAGAGGTGTTCCACTAACAAGATTTTTGAAAAAATTGGTTTTTCCCGATTTTTTATGTGATGTGTTGTAAAAGAATGATCTGTTTCGGTGTTTGAAAAAAACAATTTTTTGTTAATAAAACAATTTTTTGTTAATAAAACACATCCCTTAGAGCTACTAATAGTCTGGATTGGATTACAATTTGGACCAAAAGTTATATGGTCAGGATTTAATCCGACCTGTGAGTCACTTTCGGTCTCGGTTTTATCAAACAAATTACATTCTATATTCTAAACAGCAACTATCAACCAAATTATTCATTACAGCAAAGACACTGAGAGTTTTCCAAAAGTTTTAAAAGTGCTAAAAAGGTTTAAAATAGCTTATGCATGTGAGGAGAATGACCTAGCTCGAAATTCATGTTTTCTTTCGGCACTTTTAGTCAATTTGGAAAACTCCACACACAAAAAAGCAAAAAAAAAAAAAATACCAACGAAGCTTCCATGTTCAAACAACAAAATTCAAATTATTAATCATTACATCAAAGCACTATCGAAGCATTACATTAAGCAACCACATTCCATGCTAACTGCAATGGTTATGATTTTAGGGTTTGGTAGAAAATTAGAAATAGAATGAAAGGAATATAAATACAGATTGTATACACGCTTCTTTTTTTTCCCCATTAGTGATAGAATTATACTTTAGCCCTTAGGTTTAATATTGATACACAAGTACTTATGATAGGTAAGATTGTAGCTATTTATTGAATATACACACGTATATTTATGTAGCATTTGTAAATATTTTATGCACAATCTGGTTTGGTTAATCCATGATTTCATATTGAAAATTTATGGATCGAACAGTATCTCTCGATTTTTTAATTTTTGAATTTGTGTCTGGACAATTAATCTACAAATCTAATCCAAAACATTCAGAGCGGTTTCAAGATTTACCGGAATTTTTTTACGCAGCCCTAGGTAGCCGAATACGTCAAAAAAGGTGAGGGTTTGAAATATTAATACTCCACCTAACCTTAACTAGAGGTTGGAATCGGTTTGTATTTCAAGTTATTGACTGACATAAGTACTCCTTTATATCCCCAGTTGATGAAGTGTCATTATAAGAAAGGGTTACAATACACACCTCTTATTTAAGTGTATATAATACACACCCCTATAAAAGTTGCAAATTTTTTTTGTTAAAGTTACGATTCTTTTTTTTATAAAAGTTACGAGACACACCAAAATATTACAAATCATATTGCTGAAAAGTTACGAAAAAGTAAAAAATGTCACGATTGCCATGAGGTGACACAATCTATATTATACAGTAGGTGCATATGGTACATTTATATAAAGGGTGTACTGTAGCCATTTCCGTCATTATAATAATACTGCAAGTATTGTGGAACCCATATGGATATTTTACGGTATTTTTCAAAAAACAATACACAGACCTTGTCCCGGGTCTCCCACAAAATTGGTTAACTTTCACTCTAAGGAAAACCCAGTTTTTTTTTTTTTTTTTCCTTACAAAAATGGAAAACCCAGTGGTAACAAACAGAGAAAAGTACATATATGAGGGGCGTTTTGGTCATTCATGATTATAGATGTCACTGTTTCTTTGGTTGAAATGTGGTATTAAAATAATCAGGGACGAAGGTAGAATCATTTTGAAGAGGGTGATTAGGGGAGACAAATTTTAGTATTCCAAAATTTTAATCTTCATATGATATGTGTTAGTATTTCATGTTATAGACCGCCGTATATGGAAATTTTGAGTTTTTGATCCAATACGGTAAAAATATGTGTAGTTTTTAAGTTTTTTTATTTAGGAAATTAAAATACTCAAAACCTATATTGTTTTACTTATGAGAGATATTGACAAACTTTTCTGGTGATGTAACAATACCTAAATTTTAACTAGGTCAAATTATAATTATTTACATTTTGAAACCTGATATACTAATTATATCAAATTCATTAAAAATAAACTTCGGGTGGGGCCAAAGCTCCTCCCAACTCACAAGAGTTCCATTTTTCTAAATAATACTATGAGTGTTTTCTTCATAATCATATCTCACCCTATACATGCGCAGGGCGGATAGAGGGGGGGTACACAGGGTCCGGGACCATGCACATCTCTTAATTATCTCATCATTGGTACTATAATTTAGGTTTAATTTGTTTATAGAAATCATGAAAGATCGATCTCTGCAAAATTGGTATATAGTATATGAAGGTGATATTTTATTTTTAATTTATAAATACATATGATTCGGTCCCCCATATTATTATGAATTTTCCATTCGCCACTGTCTGTTTCATGATTGGACCTTAGGCTTCGAGTTTAATTGTTCTATTTTCATAGTAAATTAGGTCTTGTCTTGATTGTGAATCCTTCAAACTTATGACATTCGCAAAGAAAAAGTTCGGATATCAATTTGTTTTTCCTTTTCGGACATCAATTGCTACACAATCCGGTCATATTTGTTTGTTAAACTATTTTGAAAGTCGGTTACGCAATCATGCTCGATTATACGTTCATCATTTTCAAACGACTTTTGTTCTTGGCAAATTTTATACGATGAACCATCATTTTCGAACGACTTTGTTCTCAACAAATTGTATACGATGAACCATCATTTTCGAACGACTTTTGTTCTCAACGAACTTTACACGATGAAGAATGTAGATTAATACGGTAGGGTGGAGAGTGGATTATAATAGACTCACAAAAGTGAACTAAAAAAAGTCAAATCTTGAAAATTCTCAACATTGGACAAAAATCAAAACAAATTTTTTTTTTCCCTCAATTAAAACGATGGAAAAGATGACGAGTAACTATGTTGAAAAGGAGTCGCAACATCAAACTTCTGCAGCATATTTGTATATGTTTTCATATTACTTGCACCAACTTTTAAAGGGAAGAAAACGACAAAAACTTAGGTGCAAACAGGGTATGAGTAACGTGGTACTTGTGTGGTATATTTAGACCGTCCACAAATAAATTCGATGGTCCAGATTGAAATGCATTTTTCATTTTGCTTTGTTTTTTTAAAAATCCAGACACTTTTAATTTCGACCGTCGGTTGCAATGTTAGACGGCCCGAATGTACCAAGAGAGTACCACGTGGTACCCTCCCCATACCCAAATTCTTCTCGAAGAAAACACTGTCGAAAAAAAAAAAGAAAAAAAAAATCAAGCATTTTTGGAGTAAGAGGGTACAATGGTACATACGGGGAAGTCGGTCATTTTTCGTCTTTTTCCTTTTACGATATCTTAGGCTAAGTTTGGCTAAAAAAGTCAACTTAACTTTTTGTTTAGTCTTTATTTAATTTTTTTTTGCGTTTGTTAGTTTTGCATCAATTTTTTGAGTATTATTGTTCGTCTTGGCTAGACGAATCCAAAAAGGTAAAAGATTATGACTAGGACTTTCAATTTTTTGAATAAAATCAAAAAAGTGTAAAAAATTGACTTTTTGGCTTATTTTTGTCTTTATTCAAAAAAAATTAAGTTTAAGTCATAATTTTATATTTTTTTGATTCATCTCGCCGAGACAAACCAATAATACACAAAAAGTTGATGAAAAACTAAAAAATACGAAGAAAAAAAAATCAAATAAAGACAAAATAAAAAGTCCACCAACTTTTTTGGCTAAAACAGGCCTTATTAACTTGATTGTTTCGAAGATGATCTACACATTATTTTTTTAAAATATTCGGTTTTAATAATTAAGGTGAATTCAAAGTGAGCCCCACGTCCCTTCTTAAATTTTTTTAGATTAGGTATTGAGAAAAGAATGGGTGTACATAATTTTTGGCCCCCACCAGCTCCGTCATTTTGTAATCAAATTTCCTAAACCAATCGACCTTTTCCCTTTTTTTCTCGGGGAAAACTTCAACTTCGCTACAAATGAATTAAGTTTGTTCATGAGATCGATCAACTCGGAAAGAATCAGGTTCGAAATCGATTTGTTTATTAAACGCATAAAACTTGAGCCTCAATTTTTCACTCGTTTAATAAATAACTCGAGCATGAACCTGACCTTATTCAACTCGATAAAGTTTGCAAACTTTTTATTTGAGCAAGTAAGTTTGCAAACTTAAAACATAGATGTATCATGAGAATTTAATATATTAAATTGAATATAATATGAAATATAAGAAACTTTTAAATTTGCACTTATCTATTTACATAATAAGAATTTTTATTTGTGGCTCCATACTTATAGGAGAGTGTAAATATATGATGTTTGTCGCTAGTTAAGACTCTTGAACAAGGTTGAGCTTGCCTCAAATCTAGGCAAGCTCGGCTTCAGCCCAGTTCATTAAATTTTTATTGAGCTCGAGCTAGTTAAACTAAACATTCTAATTACTACTCCTTCCGTCCCATTTTAAATGTTCCTCACGTAAAGTCGTGCTATTTTGACTTTAAAAGAAAATGTATTTCTAAATATTTTTTTCAAAATTTTTTACACCATTAAAGAGTACTCGTTAAAATATTTTGAACGGTGAAAAAAAAATTTAAAAATTAATTTTGAAAGTATTTTATTTTTTAAAGTCAAAGTAGTCCGATCTTTCGTAGCAAACATTTAAATTGGGATGAAGGGAGTATTAATTACATCCAAAACACCGAGGCCACATCGAGTTCCTTTTTCACCACCCATTTACGTGATTCCACCGTCAAAGTGGCACACAAAATATTACAAGAAAAACTTGCATGCAAATAGGTTACTACCGTCACGTAGTTTCTGTCGTTACATTCGAGCCGTCCAAAACATAGAATTTTGGGTTAAATTTATCTCCAAAATTTACAAAATGGCCATCCTCCCCTTAAACTTACAAAAAATTTGTCGTTAAATTTTGATCATCCAAAGCATGTTTGAACAACTTCCGATATGCCGATGAGTACCAGGTAACGGTACCGGTTCAACATGCAAGTTTTTCTCCGATATTAGGCTCAATCACACGCGGATATTCCTCAGCTGTCTTACTCTCACGCACTATCTCCCTCGTCGTCGGCATCCGAGGAGAGAGGAACACAACAACGATCCATCGGATCGATCTCTCTCTCTCTCTCTCTCTCTCTCTCTCTCTCTCTCTATAATTACTAGAAAAGCATCTCTCTCTGAAGCTCTGTGCCAGTTTCTCTTTCTTTCTCTCACTTCAAAAGTCTGTTAATGCAGTCATTAAAGCACGACTTTTTGCGGTTTTGGTTTCACTTGTAGCCCTCTCTGCAACTTTATCGCCGATCTCAACTCATTTTTTCCCCAAAGCTGAAACAATTCTTGTGAGATTCAGAGATCCAAACCCCTGCAATTACACACTCCGCTATCATCTGATCTTCATTTCCTGAGCAATGAAGTCTACCACTCGCCTTGACTCTGCTGTTTTTCAGCTCACTCCTACTCGAACAAGGTAAATTTCTCAACAAATTTCCATTGCCATTAACATTTTTTTGTTGTTTTGATAATTTGTGTAATTCATTAATTGAACTGAGTCGTGGGTAATCCATTTCCCCCCAATGTTGTTCATTCTTTAATGGCGAACTCAGTTTTGTATTGGGTCAATCGATCTGAGTCGTGGGTAGTTAAATTAATGAATTTGACGTTATTTTTTTTGTTAAGTTAATGATTTAGGGAATTTTGATTGGATGACTGTTCGTTTATTTAACTTTTGTTCGGTAATCGTCTTGGATTTTGTAATTGTAAAGCATTTCTGTTTATTTCAGGTACTCATAGTTTCCATATGTGGTTTTCCATCACTCATTTCTGTTTTTTTTTCCCTTGTTAATTCTCTTTTCTTCTTCTTGTTATTTGGTAATTGAGTGAAAGTATTTCCAAAAAAAATTAAAAAGAGAAGTTGTAAAGGCACTGAAAACATGCATCCTGAATTGATTAATGCCGTTTATTCGAGAGAATGTGTGGGTTTGGTAATTTTCTCTTTTCCTCTCCCGCTCACCTGATTTTACGATCAGATGAGTGAAACCGGAATCTGTTTTCTCCCTTCCTAGTTAAGATGAGCGAACTGTTTTGTGTTCCAGTTGGAGGGCACTCCAATGCAACCCTCACAAGACTCAGATAACGAGTAACGGCATACCTTATGGCGAGATTGTACCTTTCAAACTGTACCAGTTGGTTGGCCTAGATCAGGCCCTTCAGACCAATGCCCCTTGTATTGTTGGCTAATCCCATCTTGTGCCGCCGAAACCTGGTTCGCCCATTTCCGAATGCTAGTCATATTACTTGACGGAAAACCTTTTGGAGCAATGAAGCTCGATATTTTCTCTGGATGACACAGATCCTAGATACATTATTCTCCCCTGAAAAATTAACTACTGTCACTCAGGCAAATGAAAGTTGTAGGCTAATCAGATACAGAACAGCTTAGTGTCACTGAACTTGTGAGATACTGAGACTTTCTTTCTTTATGCCTTGGTTAATACTTGTACTGCAGAAAATGCATTTTGGTTGTTCTATGGTAAATGGAAAAGTAGTTATTTTGAATTGGGATTGGAATGCTTTGTCTGTAGTAAAGATATTCCTGCGGCAGCATGTTCAAGCATTTGGAGCTTTACCAAAAAAAGTTTTTAGGATTGAAAAAAATTCGTTGTTTAGTGACTAATCCTGGGATTTTCTATCCTTTTTGTTTTGATTTATGCTCCCTTTTGTCCACCTTTTTGCGTAGATATTTCCTTGTTTCACGTCTGCTTGAAATAAGGGGAAAAGAAAAAGAGAGAAAAGATATTGTTTAAGCCATGGATTCTGCAATCTCCTATGTATTTAAACTGCTGTAAAATAATGTTGACATTTTTTTATATTAATATGCTGTTGATGACATTAGAGGATTATAATTTTCAAAAGCAAGCTTAACACTGCTGCTCTATTATCAGGTGTGATTTGGTTATCACTGCAAATGGGAAGACGGAGAAAATTGCTACAGGTCTACTGAATCCTTTTCTTGCCCATCTGAAGACTGCTCAAGAACAGATTGCCAAGGGGGGTTATTCAATTGCACTTGAACCTGAACCTGGCAGTGACAGAAATTGGTTCACCAAGGGCACTGTAGAAAGGTTTGCACAGCTTTATTATGGTTGTGTTTGTGAATTGTGATATATCCTCTAAAGTCTAAGTCAAAATCAACACACTTAGTTATTATGTCTGCAGTTACTTTACTTTGAGGTGGATCAGATCCCTATGTAGTTTTAACATTCTTGACTTGGTATAGTGTCATATCTTTCAATAGACATTAGTTTGTGGTAGTTCAAGTTAGGGAGGTTACACTGAAAGGGGGCTCATTTTGAGTTTTGATTTTAGTCATCGGACTTTGTTATTGAAGCCAGGTGATGGCTTAGAGTTGTTGTAGTTGTTTTATAATGGGCTCGAAAGCCTTTGTTGTTCGTTTCTGGTTTGAACTGGGGGATTATCTGCCATAGAAAATCAAACCCTAGCAAGGGTAACATTTTAGAAGTGAGGTCCAGTCAAATCTTCTAGCTATTCAGAAGTAATTTACATAACTAGCTGATTTAGGGTGCCCTCAATGGCCTAGTACACGGCATACCACTGAGATTGTGTTCTAGGACAGTTCTCTTATTTGTCAATTTTGTTACCCTTCAATGGGACTCTTGTTAGGATTTCTGAACCGTTTCGAATACTTTCGCTGTGTTTGGTTGAAAGTTTTGAGAAATATTTTTGAGATAGTGTTTGAATAGGTTTTTTAAAAAAGTAATAATTAGAGAGAGGTGTAATAATTGGAGAGATAGAGAGAGAGAGAAATGAGAATAATGATTGTAGAGAGTGGTATGAGTAGAGAAAGAAATATGATTAATGATTGGAGAGATGAGAGATAGGAAAAGAATTTTTTTAGAAAATTTTTGGGTAAATTACATTAAGCCCCCTTTAACTATCACCCATATTTGAGTTACCCCCTTAAACTATAAATTCAGACACTTAACCCCCTCAAAGTATGTGAATTCAAAATGGAGTGGAAGCCGTTAACGGAAAATTTGCTTTAAGCCTGGACAACACTTTTTTTTTTTCTCTTCAAATTCCAATTCTCAACCAAGAATAAGAGATACTATTCAATATACCTTTTACAGTCACAACACATATACACTATGCATGTGTTTATGTATATGCTTACAGCAACCCATAAACCTATATACATATGTCATATGCACACACATACATACATTATATTCAGCTAGCCTAGCCGCTGTTGGACACCTCTCCGCCTTCATTTATCACTCAAATAACAGATTGGAAACTCGAAGCAAGTCGAAACTCGAAACCCAATTCGATTGAAACCGTACCCTAAATCAAACCTCAAATTGCGGCCGTGAAATCCCAAATTTGAAACCCTAAATCTCGATTCACCTGTTAAAACCATTAAACGATGTGTTTCCATCGACCAATGGGTGAAGTCAAACCTTAATTGCACATTTAATCACGCAGTTGCCGGCCATTGTCTGCTCGCCTTCTGATCGATATTTGGTTTTCTGTTGCTTATGGTTCCATTGGTGTTCGATTCCGATGGGTTTCCGGTGGTTGATGTCAGCAGCTGAAAAGGGGAAATGAAAAGGAAGCGATGGCGATTGAAGAATATAGGAGATGGTTTCCGGATAGTTTCAAGCAATAGCAGCAGTGATGGTTTTTTTTTTTTTTGTCCACGATGATTATGGCTGCTTGGTGGTGATACATACATAAGTGTATGTACATAACTCCAAAGGGTATGTTTGGATTATTCTAAAAGTTGAAGTTGAAGGATGTTTTAGTCATTAGATTTTATTAATCCTAACATGTGCATAGCACATGCCGTTTTCCATCCAAAATCTTAAGGGAAGGGTAACGAAAAGAACGGAGTGTCAATACTAGTATACTTTAAGGGGGTTAAGTGTCCGAGTTTATACTTTAAGGGGGTAACTCGAAAATGGGTGATAGTTAAAGGAGGTAAAATGTAATTTACCCTATTACCCAAAAAAATTTGGAAATGTAAAGTGAACAAAGTATTTCAGATGCAAATTTTGTTGCAATTCGGTAAATTTGTTTCATCTCTGTTGTTACAACAAGCATGAAGTAGAGAAAGAGTACCAACAGGCAAATACACAACAACACAAGATTTTACATGGTTCTGTCTGAGCACAAGCTTAAAATCAGATCCACGGGCGAAGAGCAATAGATGATCCACCATGAATGAGGAGAGATTACAAAGAGAGCTATATCTATTGCTTCAAAGAGGTACAAATAACAAGGAGAAAACCCTAAAACTCCCAAAGTTCTCTGTTTAAGAAAATCCTTAAATGAGTTAGAGCGACTTTATTTAGATTCATTCTATGTCCAATCATATGGACGAAAAAAATAGTGCTCCCAAGAGATTGACCATCTGGAAGGAGTGACTCCCTCTCGGACTCACCTTGTTGAATTCAAGGCAAAGTCACTATAATTCTCCACCTTGACATGAATTCAATAGAACCCAATACCATAGAGCAATCCTCTCGCCATACACTATTCTCCAAAACCCTCCAAGGGATGATAAGCAATGGCAAACACCAACTTGAACTTGACAACATGACTCATATGCTCAATCCTCATATGCCACAGTTGAGCTAGATCCAAATTTGAGACCATTGGTTAGAAACTACCATAGTACCCACAATCGTATTGCCATAAAGCACAAAGAGGGTACCCAATTTGTGACCCTCATCATTACAGAGCACCCTTAGAAATGCTCAATGTCCTCACAATACCCAATTTGTGGCAACAATGTCCTCACAATACCATCATGCATTCTGACTTTAGGGCATGTTGTGTGTTGGGAACTTACTCGGATACATGGTAGGAACATTCAGAGTCAAGAATCCACTCGTTATCTGAATGGACATCACCAATAATCAATGAGAGAACAGTCTCTGACCCATCTTAATCATCTTCAGCAATACCAAAAACTACCTTCTCTTCGTTCTTGTCCTTATTTTCAATTTATGACAATGTTTTTTACTGTGCCCAGTTTCTTACAGTAATAACATGTTAATGTTTCCCTTATCTGGGGACTATGATCTAGAAACCCCTTTATTGCCATTATCGCTTTCATCTATTCTTCCCCACGGACAAACCATTATTAGCAAAACCCTCATTCTCACCGGATATCTTTTTCCTCAACTCCTTGGAAGATAGTCTAGATTAAACATCCTCCATGGGATAAAATCCTCTTCTTAAAGTAGGGTAGTGACAAAATGCTCATATGATATGGCAAATAACATAAAATGATAAGCACTTGATCTCATCATCAACTTAACAACGTATTTTTTCAGGTCCATAATAATTATAGTTAACTGGTGTAGATAGTCCTTAATGGGCGATTTTCCCTCATACCGAAATGTATACAGCATTTTTCACATACAACTTGTTCACGAGAGACTTCTTCATGTAGATACTCTCTAGCTTCATTCCGTGTACCGGTAGCCGTAGTCTCCTCCTCAAACTATCAAAGCACATCATCGTCCGGAGTTGACTGAATCAAACTGAGTGCTTTAGCATCAAGTTATTACCAAACATCATCCGCCTTCTTTTTAGATTGCACCTCCTTCTCCAAGACTGTTTTGTGTAATCGCTGTTGAACTAGCAAGGCATGCACCTTGGCACACCCTCGATTGAAGCTGCTTGCCCAATATAAATTGGGTGCACCCAGACTTACTTAAAAGCTTAAGCCTATGAGTGATGAATCATCCAATTTTATATTAGGACACATCTCTTATTCTGTTCATCCCATGCAGGACTTAACATCCACAAATGTCATAATAATTACGTTGCCCTTTCATTTTAGGCTTTGAAGGAAGTGGGATGTGGACTTAAGTCTGATTGTATTTGTTTTGACAGGTTTGTTCGCTTTGTAAGCACTCCGGAGATCTTGGAACGAGTGTATACAATAGAGTCTGAGATCTTACAGATCGAGGAAGCAATGGCCATACAGGGCAACAATGATATGGGTCTGAGCACTGTAAGTGTTATCAGAACTTTTGTGTCCAGTACTCCACGAGGGCATTCAGTTTTTATGCCCCCTTTTCTGTTTGGCAGATGGAAGAATATCAAATGAAACCAGCGGGAAGCAGTGAAGGTAATCACAAATTGGGGGGAAAAAGTTGTCTTGCGTAATGTTGTATATTTTCTTCCTTATTCAATGATCTTCACCTGTTTCATTTTCTTTCCCATGATTTTTTCCCTATTTGCCCTTTTTGGGGCCAGGGGATGGCCAGATTGTTGGTTTACTTTCTTTTTAGTTTCCTTGTCTTCTGTGAATTGGAAACTTCCAGTGTGGTGAAGATTCCATTAAGGAGATGTTTGTCCTCTGTTGCATGCAATGCTGAATGTATTGATGGCAACTATAAAGTGTAATCTTTTCTTATGGTGCTGTCTTTCTCTTTCAATGTCTGGCAGTCGGCAAAGCTGTGGTTGATGCGAATGATGAAAAGGCAATTGTCCTTTACAAGGTGACTGAGCATCAAGTATTTTCATCATATGATAGACATATAGTACACTATTATAATATGGTTTCTCTTGCTGGCAGCCCGATTCGCATCCACCTGAGGCAAATGGTTCTGTCACAAAGGAAAGAAATTCAAAGTACTCTCTTGTGCTACTATGGGTGATAAATTTATATTTCCATTTTCTTTTTGTTGCTCAAGGGTTTAAACATGAATGTGTTCATGATCTTTCTCCAATGTCTTCTCACTTAATTTTCATATATTGTATTTATAACATAGTAAATTATTTTGATCAGCATTAATCATTTAGCACGTATACAAGTAGGCTAAATGTCGAAGTTATCAAGGTCGAATTGAACCCTAAGCATGAAACATTTGTTTGAATGCCAATGCACTATCTATTCCATTTGTGGGCAACCCATACAATAAGTGCATGCATGCAGTGTCTTTTTTTCATTTTCAATTTTCCTCAAGTTCCTCTGTTGTCATAAATCTTCTATGCCTTCATTGTCATCCCTGGTTAACGTGTAAAGTACATACGCTTGGGTCATGAAGGAGTTGAATGCAACTCGTCATTTTTTGTCCGCAAGAAACACTTCAAATGCAGTGTGTTTGTTTCTTCTTCTTTTTTCTTCAAGTATCTAGTTTAATAAAGTTCCTTTGCAGATGCACACATTCTGCATTCCTTGGTTATATTTTACAGTACTCTTATCTTGTGTTTTTCCAAGTCCAATCACTGTCTGCACTGATTTGGCCTCTAAGATAGTTTTCTTATATCAGTGGCTCAAAAATATCTCTATGGATGCTCCTACTCCATGTCTCGCATTAGTGTGATTGTTATCTTTGATGGCGGTCCAGTGTCTTGCTCCTGCTGGTGTTGTGGTGGTCCATCCGCCATTATAGTGACATCAGGTGTATGAAGTACATATAAGTACATGAAGATTAGTTGAGAAAGGAAAAGCTGATGATTCCTTGCTATAGTTCTAAATTTACTGCTTTCACATTCATCATCATGGATTTGTGAATTTACCGAATGATTCTCATTCAAGAATTCACTGATTCCCTTCAGAAATAGCTCATAAAGATCAAAATTAATAATAAAATGCAAAGTTTTAAGGTTGTTATGCCTTCTGTCATCTGATCATATGTCCCATAGCTGATCATATGTTTTAGAACATTTCTAGGAGCCCTCTTCTCACTGTACTTGATTTGCATATTTGACCAGAGTCCAGCTTTTAAAAGTCCTGGAGACACGCAAAACCGTACTGCAGAAAGAGCAAGGCATGGCCTTCGCACGCGCTGCAGCAGCTGGTTTCGACATTGAACTAATGGCACCATTGGTGTTATTCGCTGAATGCTTTGGAGCCTCACGTTTGATGTAAGCAGCAATTCCCAACAGGGCACTTTCTTTTTTCATTCCAATTTCTGTTGTCTTTCATATGATGTTCTATTGGTTAGAGGTTTTGGGTCCCCTTTTATACAGTTGCAGAACAATGCCAGTTTTTTTGGCTTTAGAAACCATTTTATTATGATGCTAGATTTATCCACTCCGCAGGGATGCATGCTTAAAGTTCAGAGATCTGTGGAAGCAAAAACATGAAACTGGCCAGTGGGTTGAAGTCGAAGCAGCCGAAGCAATGTCTAGCCGATCAGAATTCTCTGCCATGAATGCCTCAGGCATTATGCTTTCCAGCATGGCTAACAAGCAGAACGAATCAAATGGTGACTTAGTTTCAGAAGACAATGGACAAGCAGCCATTAATGCAGCTGCAGGTATGACCTCCATTTAAAAATATCGGTAATTCTCCCACCTCTGTCATCATCTCTTACAAATTTATCACTCTGCTGGTACCACCCACCCATTCCACACTTATGCAAAAGATGTACACTGAAGTTGGAGTGCTGAAAGGCCATTTTGACTGTTCGTGGAGTTGAGACTTGGTAGTGATTTTCTATAAAACAAATGATTTTTAGTGTGAGCCATTACTACTAGTCCAAAATAGTGGTTGACTGGTGATAGTTGTAGCATCACTTCTGCATGGACCAAAGTTAAAGGGCTTTCTAATTTTTAATATACTAGTCAAAAAGGTAATTTAAATTGTTTAATTTCTACAATTAGAATTTAAAATTATAAACAAGACATTGCCGAAGTGAATCAGTGGGGAAAAGTCTAGAGAGTCGATTCGACCCTTCTGTATAATAAGAAGTTAGTATAATTGAAAGTATGCATTAGAATATCGCTGTTACAACTTAAAAACATAATCGCTGTGTTTGGTTGAGAGTTTTGAGAAGAATTTTTTGAGAAATATTTTTGAGATAGTGTTTGGATGGGTTTTTGGAAAAAGTAATAATTAGAGAGAGGTGTAATAATTGGAGAGAGATAGAGAGAGAAATAAGAATAATGATTGGAGAGAGGGGTATGAGTAGAGTTAGAAATGTGATTAATGATTGGGGAGATGAGAGATGGGAAAAGAATCTTTTTGAATTTTTTTTTTTGGAAATGTGAAGTGAACAAAGTGAATAAATTCTTCTAGAGAATATTTGTAAGTCCCGAGTAGCATAGACTCTCAGAATATTATAACCAATCTTCTCAATGCACTATTCGTCTCTCGTACATTATCCTATCGTAACCGAACAATATAAGAATCAAAGAAAACGATGTAAGATTGATAAGAAGATGTTAACCTTTCACATAAACAAATGATAGAATCCTTAAACATTATCAAATCATGGTTCAAATACTTTGAAAACCCTACAATTCATACAAAATTATGTTACTTAGAAGATGGTTTCATCTAACACGCCAGAAGATGCGTTTAGCCTCGTATGGTGGATTGGACCTTCAAGTAAGTCATCAATGGTGGAAAGCATGGAAACCTTCAAGTCTTTTCTCTTCTTACTCCTTGTGTCTCTTTAAAGTTCAACAATCATAATCCTGGTGTAAAGAATCTTTTTTGGACTCTTAAAGTCCAAAGAAAACTATGGAACCCCGACCAAAGGTTCCAATTGAAAAGTTACAGCCTTTTAGGCTCAGCTGCCGGCCCATTTTGTAATATTAAACGACAGAATTCAAAATTTCTTTTTTCAGACAGTTGTAGCCCTTCAAGTTTCATTCTAACCCAACTTGAATCACCTCAGTTAGATGCTCGAGCAAAAAGTTATGGTCAAAATACCAAGAGCTCCCCAACTTGATTCCTAATTGTGGATGGAATGAAATTCTTTATTCTTCCTAGTTTGATGTAGATATCTTTGAGGGTTTCAAATATTCAAGCCTTCTAGGTCTTCTAAGATTATACTTCTTTCTTTATTCCTTACTTTGGCTTTCCTCAATTGCAACTGGGTCCGTCTTTGAGCCTTCAAACTTCCAAATTTGAAGGCCAATTCGCGAAACCGCTCCCTTTAATCCACAATCATGAAAATATCTCAAAATATGTCAAGTAACATGGGTTCAGGAGTTAACGAGTACAAACCAAGGGGCTTTCACATATGCATTTTGGCACTTATCAACACTATTGCTTTGACTTTCACCAACCATGTTGAAGTTTGAGGTGTAAGATGCCTGCTGTATGCATCCTCCTCTTTTTTTTCACCTAGATCGGTTTCTTAAAGTTTGATTGAAATTTGATGTCTGCATTTTATTTCTGTTGAGATCTATCGGTTCACACTTAAATTTAATTATCAAGCTGAATAATCTGACAAGACTCATACTTTTATGGGATTCCGAAAGGTTGAAGTATTCACCATCTTATTTGGATAGTCTGGTACTGGTAGTGAAGGGCATGCATGAGTACTTTATGAGAGACATCTCAAAGATTTTGGGAGTCTTCATCATCTGTCATATACGTTTTGGCTTGTTCAAGTTTTATGTGTCTTCTCAAATATTTTTTGGAAGAGAGATTCCTTGTTGTATTGGTTTGTATTGCTCTCAATCCCTGTTAATATTAGTGTTGTGTGGCTGATCTTTTTTTTTTTTTTTTGTTCACCCTTTGTACATCAAAACTTGAAATTATCTTCACTTGGTTCATGGTCTAACTGTATCCACCTTTACCCAGAACAAAAGCATCCAATGGATCACCAAGTCCCAGTAGGCCAACAAGAATATTTTCAAAGTCAGTTTCCACATCCCATGTATCCTCCCTGGCCTATCCATTCTCCACATGGTGCTCTACCAATCTTTCATCCATATCCTGGAATGCCCTACTATCAAAATTATCCCGGAAATGGCCCATTTTATCCACCACCTTATCCTCCAGCAGATAATTCTCATTTCAATGGTGCTCATAGAGCAGGACAGAAAAGACAATCCATGGATAGCGGGGATGGAAACACTGAATCAGAAGAATGGCAGACGGACCCCACCAAAACAAGGTCCCCGGGTGATTTAGAGTTGGAGAGTGAGTCTAGGAAGAAAGCTGGCAGATCAGCTAGAAGGCAATCAGGGAAAGTTGTCATTCGGAACATCAATTACATCGCCTCAAAAGGGCAGAACTCTTCAGGCAGCGAATCCCTATCGGCTTCTGGCTCTGATATGGATGAAGAAATGATGCACGAGGACTCCTTGTCCTCAAAAAGAAAAGGAAGGAATGCAAAGTCTATGGATGAATCAAATTTGTTTAATAAGGAGGGAACTAATTATGAAAAGGAGACAGAGGGAGGAAACTGGCAAGCATTTCAAAATTTTTTACTGAAAGACACTGATGAGCGAAGTCATGCTGCTGATCAAGGAATGTTTGATTCAGAAAAGAATGTTCAAATGAGGAGACGGAAAAATACTGTAGGTGACGATCCTTTAGCTGATTGGAGATATTCAGCCGAGGTCCAGGATGGGAGGATGACTGAATTGGATAATGCTAGTGGAAGTATGACTCGGATGTTGAGGACATCTAATGATGAAGTTTTGACTTCTAGAGAGGGTCATTATGGCAATGGTAGAGGATCTCCATATAGCGAAATGGACGTACAATTTACCGAAATAAATGGAAGAAAAGTTGCATGTAGGAGGAATACAAATGATGATTTTATGATTGCTGGACGAGAAACCCAAGCTTATTCTATGAGTTCAACAGATCCACTGGCTTCAAATGGATTCAGGCATGCTACCAATAATTTGGATAAAAGTTCACAAGAAAAGACTGATGAATCCTTCATAGTTCCATTCCGGTCGATGTCACTGGATCAAGTTGGAAATGACAGCAGAACTGCTATCGATATGGATTCTGAGCTGCCTCATAAAACAAAAAATAGTTCTAATAGGATTGTAAACCAAGCTAACTATGAGCCAGATGAGTTAAGCTTAATTCCTGAACGTGGGACACAGAAAAGGAACTTTGGATATGACCCTGCTTTAGACTATGAAATGGAGGTTCATGTTGGTGATGCTGCTGCAGTGGATAACCGTAATAAGGAAGAAATGGCAGATGTCAAGCAAGGGTCCAAGAAGTCAGATAAGGACAGGAAGTCAAATTCCTTGGATAAGAAGAAGACCGTTGGGCCAATACGTAAAGGGAAACCATCGAAGTTAAGTCCTTTAGAAGATGCACGAGCTCGTGCTGAGAAACTAAGAACGTACAAAGCTGATCTCCAGAAGATGAAGAAAGAGAAGGTACTTCTGCTTATTATGCTTGCATTATCCACACTCTTCAGCACAGTGAGAAGTTTAGCAACAAAATGGCCTGTAACTCTTGTGAGATCATAACTTACCAATCTGAATCCCTAGCTTTTGCTGCATGGTCTTTTTATGACAATTTAGACTGCATTGGTTTGGGCATAAAATATTTTCCTGAGCACATTACCTTGGGAAAGCATTTAGGCTCTGTTGGTTTGTCTTTAAAATATTTTCCTATTTTGGGGTGTGTGTTTGTTCAAAATAAGGGTAAATGTTTTACTGAATTTTCCCAAAATCTGAAGTAAAATGGCTTTTTCAGAAAAACTTGGTAAGTCATCTTCCGGATGCAATCTTCATTTCCCAATAGTATACCTCTCAACATAATCCCTCTCTCTCTATCTATCTCTCTAAGACGCACAACACAAATTGATACACCTGTGGGCGACCACATCAACTTTTTGATAGAACCATACATCTGGGTCCGAATTCACTAAATTATCGAGTACAAAGAAGAGAAAAGTACAATGGCTATGTTCGTTTGGTAGTTTAGTTTAGTTTTGATGATGTAAAAAGGTGTAATGAGTGGAGAGATCAAAACTAAAACTAAACTAAAACTGGGAAACGAACACAGCCAATAAGATTACGAGCAGTGCATGTGTATTTCGTTTGATGAAATCAGAGACGTAAATCGAGAGAGGATAGGTTGAGGGACTGAGATGATAGCTGAATATAGAAATGCTATTAGTAACAATTAGAAAACATATGATTTAGATAGAAATTTATGTGCCAAAAAAATATTTTTCAATTACCAACCAAACACCGGAAAACAAAAACAAAAGTTTAGTTTTGGCAAAATCATTTTATGTGGAGAATTTTGCCGGTTGAAATTTTTATGTTGAAACAAAGGAGCCTTTACGTAAAACAATTTTCAGCGAAACGAAGGTAAACCGACTTTCCCATTTGACTTGCGGAAGTCATGTTACGGACTTCATCAAGCAGTGATGATGCAGAATTGGGGTGGTTTGCTAAGAAATATAAAGCAACCATGTATGTGCAAGTGTTCTTGGTTGTAACGAAAATCTTCCAATTTCTTGGATTGGATTGACATTATCAAGGCAAAATCTGGAAATGAGAAGTGTAAAATGTTTTATGTACAAGGTTGCACATGAAACATGTTTTTTTCTTGTTAAGTATTTTATGTTCAGGCAACCGAAGCCCTCTTTTTTCTTTTTTTTTGAGTAAGCATTTTTGGCATTTCAAACGGGTTTAAGTCTCTTTAAATTATTTCTTTTCACAGGAAGAGGAAGATCGGAAACGACTGGAAGCTTTGAAGATGGAGAGGCAAAAGAGAATTGCAGCAAGAGCCAGCTCCACCGCTGCTCAGTCTACATCCTCACAGAAAAACAAGAAACAATTACAGACAAAACTTTCACTTGGCTCTGTCAGAGGGTCAAAGTTCAGCGATTCAGAGACAGGATCATCATCGCCTCTACAGAGATCTAAGATAAGAACTGCTTCACTTGGATCCAATGTATCTCAGAAAGCCTCTAAAATCAGCAAATCAAGTAGCGGAAGCCACATGCCAGGGAATAGGTTGACTAGATCAGTTTCATCATTGTCAGAGCCAAGAAAAGCAAGGAGTAATGCAACTCCTGATTCAAAGCCTTCCATGGTGCAAATTAGAAGACTATCCGAGCCTAAAACAGTGAGAAGCCCTAATGTTGCTCCGGTGAAGACTCCAGGTGCGGAATTAGTGTCAAAGCAAAAGTTTTCTTCTGAGCCTGAGAACAAAAAAATATCTGCTATTATAAACCTTGATAGAAGCAAGGCTGCAACACTTCCTGAACTGAAGATAAGAACATCGAAAGAGTCTTCTGATATAGGCTGGAACAAATCAGCACCCAAAGAGATGGCACAGAAAGTGAATGGGATCAAGTCTTCTGTAACATCCAGCATTACTGAATTAAATCTGAACAATGACGAACACACACACCAGAGTGAGGTGGATGACAATCCAGTCATTGATAAGACTATTGTGATGCTTGAGCGTGAGAAGCCTTCTCTTCCTGTTGTGCAGTCATCAGATGAAAATATGGTTATTCAAAAAGAACACTATGGCAGTCATGACAAAGTAGAGAAAAATGGCATGATATCAGACTATGCAACTATTCATGCACCAGCTTCACCCATGGAGGGACTTGTGATTGAAGCTGTTCAAAGTCAAATACAAGAGCAACCCAAGTTTCATATGGTAGGATTTGGTAAAATCAGAACTTTTTTATTTTATTTTTAATGGTCCACTCATACCGAAACTTATGAGGTTTGCATATAATAACCTTGGCCAAGTGAAGCTAATTAAATTGATACTCACTGGGCCTTAAGATTTTATGTACCAAATGAAAGCAATGTTCAATTGTAATAGTAAAAGTACATCTAGTTTAATTGGGATCTGGATTGGGGTAGATTAGGCACAGATCCTAACCTTCAGCATTACTGCACAAAGTGGCTGCTCTCTCATTTGAAAGTACAACCTCTAGGCCATGTCAAGTTGCGTCCATGTTTTTTTGAAAGTAATAGTATAGTAGAATTTTGTTAAGGAAGCGCTTGATGCTAATTTGTATGAACAAATGACTAAACGGATCATTTACATTTATGTGCCTAATGTTATTTGACAGCCAATGGTGGTCCTAAATATTGCAGTGTCCTAGATTCTGGTTGTAATTTTGAAAGTTAGTGTACCCAAAATCTGCTAAAATATCATGAAGATTTGTTAATTCAACTATTAAGAGACTATTTGAGCTCATCATCTTTTATCAGGGTAACCTATTTCAATTTGTTTGTTATATTGAATTGGCTTATGGAGCAAGTTAATCTCATTCCACAAAATCCAAACTCTGTTCTTCGGTTATGAGAGAAAGGAAATTATTCATAAACTTTGTGTATTGGAAGCAATCAGATTTTCTAATTACTCTAGCATATGCCATTTGTTTGTCAGGTAACATCTGCAGAGAAGGAAGCAAAGAATTCTTCAAGCGTCCATACATCCGGAAAACCCTACCAAGCCCCCTATGCTAGGCTCTCTTCTCTAGAAGAACCCGGCACTGCAAATCCAGAAAATGGCAAAACACCTTCGACTAGATTAGAGACAGAGACGATGGGTGTTAAAGCACAAGTTTCTGGGTTTGAAGACCTGAAATTAGCAATGATTCCTGAATCCCTAGCCAAGGTTCAGGTGAAGGAATCACCGAAAGGGTTTAGACGGCTCTTGAATTTTGCTAAGAAGAACCATAGTTCAGCTGCAGCTGAGCACGGTGTTGAATCAGATAATGCAAGTGTTGACGGTTCAGAGTTAGATGGCAATGCAACAAATGCAGCTTCTTCTATTGAAGGTAACATGTATTTCTTTACTTGTATTTGCACTCGTTTTCTGAAAGATACAACAACAATAACATAACCCATTTAGTCCCCAATAATTGGGGGTATTTGCACTCATTTTCTGTAAGATAACATATAAAAATGCAAGATATTTTTCCGTACGTTTTGGATTAATACTTCCCATAGCTATTCGAAGACAGCATCTAGTTTATCAACAGTAGGTGATAGAATTTTCAGAATGTAAACCTTCCACAAGTATTGATTCTATCTTCTACTTGAAGGAGCAGATTTGACTTGAATGGTATATATGCTTTTCTTTGTCCTTGGCACTATTTGCTACATTAACTTGCAGATATGCTTCGTGATGCGTAATCAACTGATTTTAATATAGATCAACAATGCTGTATAGTAATTCATTACTTGTGGGCACAAAGAACCCTTCATAAAGTGCGGAAGGATAAAGACCAGAGAGTAGTTCAATAGTGATATTACTACATATATAAAACTTATCATTTGATATGATGTGGTTCATTACATCTACTGCTCCAAAACTAAGGACCACCAGCATGCATTTATTTTCCAAAATGCCACTACCAACTCATTTTGTTGATGCAATGTCTACTTCTTGGCTTGAGAGAAAAGATGAGTTGAAAATTGGAGCACAAGATGCCAATTTCGGTTGGTTTTTTATGTCAAGTGTGTGTCATTGCAGTACTGCATGATAATTGAATAGTCTATTGTACTTAAACATGAGATACGAGATGAGCTTATACTACTCCTACATTTGTTTATAACAAGAATGAAGTTAGCTTGTCAGTGTCATTTGTTTAAAACTTATTGTTTATCAAGAAATTAACTTTATAAACAATAAGTTTTGTTTTCGGTCAGTGTCAGTATTTTTTTTCTTTTCATTTTGATCAAGTTGCATTTGATCCACCTGACACTTGTTTAGAAGCAAGGCAAGCTTTTAATTTAGTATCTTATTTTACTGGATTGAATCAGTTTTGAGGTTCCCTTAAATAGTATAATGCCATGCCTATTTTGCAAGCTGACGTTGTATTAATGGTTCTGACGTTCAATTAAATTGTATCATGTTATATCTAGTTTGCAAGCTGATCTCGTATTAATGGTTCTTAGTTTCATGCTCAGTTCATAGATTGAAGAATCTGATCTCTGAAGATGAAAACCCAACTACTGAAGCTACTTCCCAAAAGTGTAAGTGATTGCCACACTGCTCCCACTCTTTGAGACTAGTCTTATTTTTTCTGTCCTGATTTTCTCTCATTGGTTACAGCTTTGCGCCACTTCTCTCTGTTGTCGCCCTTTCGTGGCAAGACCACCGAAAAGAAGTCAACATCATGATGGGGTTGACGTTGTGGCGAGGGTTGCAGATTTATTTTCTACTTCGGTCCTCTGTGGGTTTGACTTGAAAGGTCATGTATCAATTTGCATAGCTACCACGGGAATGAAGTTTTATCGGCACTGTATCATTGTAAAAAAAGGGAATGTTCAGCGTACCCTCGATTAACTTTTATATCCGGTTCACTTACTGGATTTCAGAAATGTATTTATGCATCAATGGACCTTTGTTTACAACATGAAGATTTCTTGGATTGTTTTGCCTCATCAACCTCAAGTTCTGAGCATTCAACTGGGTTTATACCCCAAATCCCGCTTTCGGTTGTGTCTTGCAGGCTATAGCCTCACAGCGATGTCAATTCAGAAACCAATGTTTCTACATTATGTATCATGCAGATTTCGCAAGTGGAACTATTTGTGCTATATTGCACATCGTGCAACTAGGAGAGAAATTGAGACAGGAGGACTAGGTATCTCAACAGCTTTGTATGTGAGGTTATGATTTGGGACCGTCTACTCTATGTATAATGAAATGAAGAAGTTCCTTGACAGATAAAAAATTGTTTAAAGAATCGGTTTAAGGTCCATTATACAAACTTGATTAAGGCCTGTTGGCACATAAATTTCAACCAAATTTGGATGGCCTAATAAGCCTGTGAATCAATAAATTTTATGTTGAGCCTGCGGAATATCAAGTTATGCTGGCCCAACAAATATCAAGTTATGTTGGCCCAATGAACCTGATGAGCCCCCAATATTGTATATATTGGGACTCATCTTGCTCATTTATCTCATACATGCACGCGATTTCGCACTTGAAATGTTTGATTTGCGCGTAGTTTGGTTTTTGTAAAGTTTCAGGTTGAACGCGTGGATTACGCCCATTGTGAGGGCATTGAGAACCTTGCCGCTATCAAGGGTCACGCGTGCCCCATGGCACGCCAACGCCGGGCCTCACTAGCCACGAAATGACGATTCGGTTGAGGCCCGGGAAAGTGGGGTCCGGGATTGAACAAACGCTCACAAGACCGATGTTCATCTCCCCCGAGGTCACACGATTCATTGGAGTCCATAAAGAAATCCGGAAGCACGTAATTCAAGCGGGGTTTACATAGGAACGAAATTCAAGTTTTGGAGAAGTCGGATCGATCCGACAGTCTATGGATCGATCCAAGTTTCATAAAATCCCATCAAAGCCTTTTGGATCGATCCGAAAGAAGTTGGATCGATCCAAGTTCCATGATGTTCAAACAGAGCCTTTTGGATCGATCCGAAAGAAGTTGGATCGATCCAAGTCTTCTTCAACAATTCCCCAGCAACTCCTTTTGGATCGATCCGAAAGAAGTTGGATCGATCCAACTTTGGTCGAAAATCCCACCAGAGCCATTTGGATCGATCCGAGTTGTTTTGGATCGATCCAAACAAGCCCGGGCACCCTTTTTAATGCACTTTATGTACATGCTTTTAATAGAAGGTTTTTTGTGTTGTGAGAGCTTTTAGGATCTTTTTAGGATATTTTGTAAAGGGGGAAGCATATCTATATACACTCTCCTCTCTCCTTCTCCCTCATGACTTAATTACTTACACTTTTGGTGTTTGGGTTGTTTTAGTCATTTTCCTCCTAAAACTCAAGTAAATCTTCATTTTCTTTCAAGTAGTTGTTGTTTAATGTTGTAGTTGCTCGTCATATCTCTGCATAAACTACGTTTGCTTACGTTTTTATCAGTTAAACCATGTCCTTGCCCTTCTAGTCATTTCTTTTGGAAAAAAAAAAACCAAGTAATAGCGTTAGTTGTTAAGTTTCTCAAGCATTAAAGTAGTAGGCTAATTTAGGCTCTAATTAAAAAATCAATCTTTAGACTATTCCATTATGTTCTTTATTTCCCTTATAACAATAACCATGTTTTCTTTAATGATGAACGAGTAGTCGGCTTAGGCTTGGTTATGGGGTGATTAGCACCCCGTGACTTGGGTTGGTTCATTCTCCTCGCCAATGTCGCAAACTTTGCATGTTAATCAAAGAGTATGGATTGATTTTATGTATCAAAATTGCGATTTGTTAATCCCGTTGATCACACGTATCCAAGGGCTTGACCACTTGGCACGTGTGATGCTTCGGGCTATGGCAATCAAAATGTTTGTATAAATGACACAAGAATCCTACTCTTTGAGAAACACCACTTTTCTAGTAAATCGAGTTTAAGTACCAAATCTTCCGTTCGGGGTCGTTTAATGACGCCCCGAGCCGGTTATCTTAGGGGAGAGTGAATTGGCCTAAGGCATGGGTGTTGAGAACCCCTAAACCTTGCCTTCCTTTAATTAGTCTTTTTAATCACGCCACTCTACGTTAGTTAAGTTAATTCCACCCACAAATCACCGAAGCCAAGTTTGCCGCTTTAAGGCTAAACACTCATTCGCGAAACAAATATTCACGCTCAGCACATTCGGTCCCTGAGGACTCGACCCGGACTTCCGGTTACTATGCCACTCGTCACCTAAACCCTACGCTTGGGGAAAGCACGTTGAGATACAATCCAAGGACGCAAGCAGAACCCGCAAATCAATGAATGTGTTGGGTCTGCGAATCAATAAATATGTTGAACTCGCAAATATTAAGTTATGCTGAGCTTGCAGATCAACGAATATGTTGAGCCCACAAAGGCACAAAACATTAAATATGTTGGGCCCAACAAAATCACGTATGGGTCAACATAGTCTTAAGTTAAAAAGACGTAGGCCCCAAGAATCACTTCTGAAGAAGCGGATGAATATTCCATGGATGCTATCAGATGAAACCACCTTTTGAAATTGAATAGAGGAGGGAGATAAGAGCTACTATCCTGATCTTATTTCTAACGATAATTCAAATTTGAATTAACCTTGATAGCCAAACATCATCTGGTAGTTGGAGCACTCTATAAATAAGAGGTCCATCATCAAAGGAAAGCCCCCCATCTCTCATCTCCCATCTCTGACTTCTGCCTCTACCTCTCTCCTCTCAACGTAGAAATTATACGTCTACGGAAAGCACAACAGAAAGGCAAGCATTCAAAAGCATACACCCCGCTCAAGCTACTCACGTTCTTCAACTAGCAAGGTTCTACAAGCTTCGAAGATTAGTCACAGTAAGCTTCGAGAAGTGCTAGGTAAAGGGTTCCAATCCCCTAAATGTAACGTGTTCTTTAAATTATGTAAATCTGGGATTTCAAACCCAAATCAATAAAATAAATTTGTACTTTTACTTTCTCTTATATTTGATTTGTTGTTTTATTCTTCATTAATCGGAGGTTTTACTTTTATGGTATGTAATTAACGATTTGGATTCCCAAATCGGAAATAGGAGCCTACAAACAAATAATTAACATTATTCACTTGAACAATGGATATATGGGATACAAGTTTCGAATCGTGACTCAAAATCTTTTATGATACAAAATTTGTGTCTACAAGGCCCAATCCACAACTCATTTAAAAAAGGCAGGGGATCCACTACTGGTATTCTTGAAGGTTTGAAATCTACTTTATCTTTTGATCAAGATAAAAATATCCTCACACTAAATTCCAATTTCTAATCATATCCCACAACATTATCACCGGAAAAATGGTTGGTGCCGGAAAGTTTGCTGGAAAAATGACCGGTTTCAGAGTTCGTCGGTGCTGGATATGGTGACTGGAGATGAGTAAGAAGATGTTGACTGATGAAAATGTTGACCAACAAAAATGTTGATTGTAATACAAAATAAATAAATGAAGGTGGACAGAAAAATTTTACAAGTAAGAATAGATAAGTTCATCTATTGGATAAATAAGAAAAGATAAGTTTATCTATTGAACTTTAAAACTAATTTACAGTATAAATAAGAATAGACAAGTTCATTTGTTTATAAATAGGACTACTTAAATATGATTATATAAGTTCATCTATGGAAATTTACGAATATTTTCATACCACAAACATGAACAGATAAAATCATCTATTGTTGAAATTTTAGGCTAATTCAAAGCATATATAATCTGATCAAATTTTAGACTATGAGAGTTCCACTAACAAAAAACAATTTTTTTCAAAAATCACGATAGGTCATTCTATCACAATACATCACATAAAAAATCATGAAAAGCTAGTTTATGCTAAAAACACCCTTACTGGAACACCCCCTAAATAGATAAACATAAATATAAACAGATATGTTCATCAATTGAAATTTACTACTAATTTATAGGAATATATAAGTTTATATGTTGTACATATCTAGTTACCATTATTTATTTTACTCCCTTCGTCCCTTTTTAAATGTAGACATTTTCATTTTGGGTTATCCATAAATAAGTGTGTGATTTGAAAAATTAATGGGTAAAAAAGTTTGTACAATAATCATGTTGCCCTTTTGAAAAGTTAGTGCGTAAAGAGTTAATAGGTAAAAGCAGAGGATAATTTTGGAAAATAGAGGTAAAAATTGATGTGAAAAGTGTAAAGTGAAGGAAAAAGTTGATATGAAATGTATAATGATGATGTTTCTTTAATAAGTTGGATTTACGAAGAAACACATTTAAAAAGGGATGAAGGGAGCATTATATAGTCAACATATACGTTGTAATGTCGGTCAACACTTTCTTCACCATCTTCGGCTACAATGTCTATCGCTGGTGACCAACTCCGGCTTCGACCAATTTCTCGGCCAAGCAATTTTTCCTGCTGTTAGTGTTGGAGAGAAAAGTGTGTAGATCGGAAGAATGGTATTTTTTTTTTCAAGTTGAACTAGATGTGTTACAAAATATGCATATTGGACTAAAGACTAACACTGTGTTCGTTTCCTGTGTTTCCACAAAAAAAATTTGAAAAGCACTTTTTCCAAATTAAAGTTCTCTAGATGGAGTTTGCCTTGGTCATTTATTAGTCAAACTTTTGCCACTTTTCCCAAAATAGTGGGCTCCACTTTTGACTCACCAAAAGGTTGTTGAGAGTTTGAGGAGATAGAGAGAGTCATAGAGACATGTGCGGCGTGGGAAAATTGGTGTACCATTCTAATTAACGTTTGTGATTAACCCATATCAATAAAACAGACGGCTAGGATTAGGGAGGAGGACAGTGAGTAGTTGCTTCTGCTTTTGTAGAATTGAGGAGAGAGAGGTAAAGGAGGAGAAAGGAGAAGCAGAAAAGAGAGGTAAAGGAGGAGAGAGAAAAAGGTACTGGGGAGTCAAACAGTAATTAACACTATGTGGTTGAGAAAATGTGTAGGGCCCATAGTCAGACTTTCCATCCGATCATTATTTCTAAAATATTCAGTTTCGAAATTTGAAAGTCTGTTTGAGATCACTAAATGAGCAAAGTGTAAATCTCCCAAAAATTATTCTGAATAGGGTAAATTTGACTGAACTCCCCTGGGTTTTGAACAAATGCAAGGAGATCCCTTGAGATTTTTGAAATATCACTGACTTCCATTACTTTTTAATAACATTCTCCCATTCATTAACTTTCCATCCAAAACTTGTTAATTCGACTATGAAATGGGGGATGATTGGATGATAGTTTCAAAGGTAAGGTATTTCAAAAACTTTAGGGAAGGTCCTTGCATTTGTGGTAAACTTCTAGAGAGGTAAGTGACATTTACCCTTCAGAAAATAGAGAGCAATCAAATCACATTTTTATCATGTGCTAGTAGCTCCATGTAAGAGCAACAACAGCAGCTAAGCCAAAAATTTGGCCAAAATACTTGGTGTACAGTGCATATAGCTACCTTGTCAACATCAAAACTCCAACAATCTAACCATTTTACCTTACCATTTATTAAAATATTGTTTTTTTTGTATATATATATATATATGTATGTACGAGCGCTCACAGTCAACCCAGCTAGACTTCGTCCGTGGCCCGTCGTCCATCGTTCATCCTACATCGCCGTCGTCCATCTTCGTCGATTTGTGCCGATCGTTATCGATTCCATTTTCCGTCTTCCTCAATCAACTTTGCCGTCGATTGCCGATCGTTGCCGATTGTTTGGAACCTCCATCGCTGCCGATCTTTGGAACCTCCATCGATCTTTGGAACCTCCATGGCTGTGGCCACAGAGAGAGAGAGAGAGAGAGAGAGAGAGAGAGAGAGAGAGAAACAAATATTAAAAAAATGAGATGCTGGTGAACAGTGTCACGCTATATTTACCATAGCAATGTTCAAATATGGATGAGAAACAGTGTTTTGGCTTAGCTGCTGCAACACCCTTTTTCTTCCTTTTTCGGTCTATTTTACCAAAAAAATGGGTTTTACCCATTCTGCTGTTGTTGCTCTAAACAATTCAGTTACCCTACAGATATAGCTTTTAGTCTCTTTCTTTCTTTCTTTTTTGCGCACACCGGAAATATAGCTTTTAGTCTTTGTTTTACAATTAAAAATCACAATTTATTTTTATAATTATAAGATTCAAAATGAGAGGGGGAAACTGCACCTAACATCAACTCATGGGGAGGAAAATAATATTTACACATACGCGGTATTGTTATTTACCCGGACAAGCTTGCCCCTGGGTTGAAATTTTATAGAGAAAACACCTCCAAATTGAAATCTCCCACTTTTCACTTGAGATGCAAAATTTGTTCATAAAGAAGCGAAGGTTTTTTTTTTTTCCAACAAAAAAAAAGTGGAATTAAGACAGCACACTGGCAACCCAGTGGTCTTGATTCTAGTGCAATGTTATTGTCAAAGGGTGTCATGTCATTTCACTTAAAGTGGGAAATTTATTCGTAGAAGAGCTAGAGTTCTTTCCTCAAAACAGAAGGCTGAATTAAAACTGAAAAAAAAAACTATTCGTCCTCTTAAAAATTTATAGGTGATACGTTATATTCAAATGAACAATGCAATTTGACTCAAGTTGCAATGGCTGTGTTCGGTTCATAGTTTTGAGGGAGTTTAATTTAGTTTTGATGATGTAAGCATGTGTAATAAGTGGAGAGAGATAGAGAGAAAAGTGAGAAAAATAACAATGTCAGCAAAACAGAAACAAAACAAAATCGAAGCAAAGCTCCCAACCGAACATGGCCAATAAAGTTTCAGAACAGGTGCAATGTTTAGTTTAAGAAGATGCAATAATATGCTTCGGGTATATGCGTCCATTCAAGTTTCCATTATCACGGGAACTCGAAAAATTGTGAGTAAGGAGCACTGACACGTGACGGCCCGGATCTCTCTCATCACGCATTCATTCGGGGCTAGCAGGCCCAGCACTTACTGTATGATGATAATGGGTGTATATCCTTCCTCTGGTGGGTTCCAATGGGGTCTGCAGTGCATAAAAATGCACTGCACGATGCAGTGTGCATCATCCGATTGTCTATTTTGACAATGGATGGCTTGGATTTAATCTAAACAGCAGACGAGCAAATTTAATTCATTGTTCGGATATAATTTGAACCGTACGCTATCAAAATAGATGGCCGGATGCTGCACTACACGTACAGTGTATTTTGTGCACTACACCCTCCCTGAACCTCCAATGGAACCATTGCATTGCGACTCTTTGAGAGGTGGGGACATATACCCGTTTAAACCCCTCCACCCGAACCGACCCGCCCCATCAGGTATTGGTTTGATTCACCAAACCTGAATTCTCCTGAAAACCTCCCTAAAACCCTCTTTATCTCTAGCTTCCTCCCTCTGTTTATCAGAGCAACATCCCTTCTCTCTCTTGTTTTTCCAACACAGTCAAAAGGGGGGAGAGAGAGAGAGAGAGAGAGAGAGAGAGAGAGAGGGTGCAAATGGCGCTCTCTCGTCTCCTTCAAGTACAATCAAGACCTCATTTACAAAGACTAGGTAAAGAACACGACTTCCCAAAACCTGCTTTAATGGTACTCGAATATTGTGATGGAGTTTTCCCTTTTTTCTTCAATCGCAGGGCTTGTTAACGCAACAAGGTGTTGGTGTTACTGCACATCTTCTTCTTCCGCTTCCAGTGGCGAGGCTGAGCAGCACAAGGCCGCAGCTGTGGAATCATTCTCCAAGTGAGCATCTTTCTTCGTATACATTGTCGTACTTAAATTAGTAATATTGTTTTTA
Organism: Vaccinium macrocarpon; assembly: GCA_022606695.1. Lineage (NCBI taxonomy): Eukaryota > Viridiplantae > Streptophyta > Magnoliopsida > Ericales > Ericaceae > Vaccinium > Vaccinium macrocarpon. The sequence continues at coordinate 9,997,007 of CM040175.1, forward strand.
GAAGTTTATAAAGTTAGACGAGTCTTGCTAAACACCGCCCGCTAGGCGGTTATGCATATAATGCCCAAAACAAGTTAAAATTTCATTATAGCTTTCATGGATATCGATATACCTTTCACTCGATATCTACCCTCTTAAGGTCTAGGGTTAGCATTTTCCAAGTTATATTCACGATTCACATACGGTAGGAAGGGTATTAGGGTCAAATGTCCACACACAGTCCAGTAATTTGTTCATATTATCCCCAACCACTTTCACAATCTATTATCTATTTTTCATATAGTCACTAAACACTTTCACATAGATTCTAAATTGTGAATCTTGTAGAATCTAGAATCCATAATCTATTTCAGTAAAATAATTATTACTAATAAGCAAACCCTTAATATGCATCACGAAATGATTTGTGTTATACTCTGACAATTAAATTCGCCGATTAGAACAAATAGTGGGGTTTTTTTTTTCCAGTTTGATTCCACCAGAAGGAAATTTTCATTTCTTCACTTGTTATTGCTATTGCTGTGGATACAAAGGCATTTCCATAGGAAGTAATAAAATGGCATTCAGTTTAAATTTGAAGTGCTCTATCTTTAAGAAACGCTTCAAAGGAAGTAGCAAAAGTCCCACACTACTTTTATTTAGCTTTGCCTATTCAAGTTTTCAAGTTTGAAGAGACTGAAATTACTCTTCAAATTACCACGTCAACAATTATTTTCCAAGGTATTGGTCAATAAATTATACTCCCTCCGTCCCTATTTAAGTGTGTTACTTTGTAAATCCAACTTATTAAAAAAACATCATAATTACACCTTTCACATCAACTTTTACCTCTACTTTACACTTTTTACATCAAATTTACCTCTACTTTCCAAAATTATCCTCCGCTTCTACCCATTAACTCTTTAGCCATTAACTTTTTAAAAGGACAAAATGATAATTGTACCAACTCTTACCCATTAACTTTTCAAAACACTCCTTTATTAAGGGCCGTCCAAAAATGGAAATCTAAACACTTAAAAAGGGAAGGAGGGAGTAACTTTTTATGAAAGGTGAGGAACCTCTAAAAAGCTAAAGAAAATATTAAAAATAAAATTTTCGAGAGCATGTTGAAGGGCACTGGATTGTAGGTAAGCAAAGTAGATGTTTTGTGTAACCTTTAGCTTCATCCCTAGGAGAAGCTCTAAAACATTGAAAATCTAGGAAGTACAATCGAACATGCGAAAAAGACGTATATGGCCTTGTGTGTGTTTATACTTTGTAGATAATGTGGTGATTTGTTTACATCTGAAAGTCTTGATTCAGGTTTGATTGCGGTGAGGGCAAGGCTATAAAGTCATCATCGCATCTAAAGAAACCCATTCTGGCCAAGGAGCAAAAGGCTGCGGTTGTGGAATCATTTGTCGCCCAGTGAGCTTCTTTGTTTTAATATCCCATTATTAAATGATTAGTGTTATACTCAGATTGGTCGAAGTTCAAATGAGTCAAATGACATGGAATTTAAACTCTCTGATTGGAACAAATAGTGGGTATTTTTCAGTTTCATTCCACAGGCAGACATTTGTTATTTCTAAGGATATTGGCATCTCTATACTAGGTGACAAAATGACGTTCTCATTAAATGACTGAGAGTCATTTAACCAAAAAGCAACAATGCTTTGGTGTAGCTTTCTTTATAAACTTTGAAAAGAGAGGAAATTACTCTTCAAATTACCACCTCAACAGATATTTTTCAATTTAGTCAGGAATGAATATTAATTTTGTACAAAAGTGGCTCCCAAAAAGCTTAATAAAGGGACGGCTCACTTATCCCCAACCCTAACCCTCAATTAGAAGGAAGGAACTAACATTTCAAAAATCTCTAAATTGGGCTCACTCACCCGCTTGACAGAAATTAAATTTTCGGAAAATTTTGGCGCACTAGTTTTAATGCCTATTCAACTTTCCACATACGTAAGCAAAGTATGTGTTTTGCATTAACTTTTTCTTCCTCCTTTGGAGATGCTTTAAGACATCAAAGATCAAGGAAGTCCAGTCGAACGTATGTGCATATGTATGATTAACAATAACAAGCAAAGAAATATATGGCTTTGTCTGTTTTTGTGCTTCGTAGATACTGTGGTGATCTGATTACTAACCTCTGAATGTCTGATTGTTAGCGTAAGATCAAACAAATTGTTTATTATATTGAATAAGACAATGTAGATATTTGATGTGTTCTGCCAAGGTACTAGGAAATAGAAACTAAGCAAATTGGATATTTCTCAAAATTTAAGCAGATAGTAGTACATGGAATGAAAAACCACAGAGTAGAACTCCCAAATCAAGTTGCCTTATCCAGATATCACTTTTGACACCAAAGAGAAACCTAATCTAACAATGAAAGGGTTGTCCCAATTTGTATCGGAATGCTATCTCTTTCAGTAGATTGGACCACTTCTTATTCTGAGGCTGTAAAGCACTGTTTGCCTTCTATTAAGCGACAAACCCTTTTGACTTTTTGATAATTGGAAAGTTTTGCAGGTTCATATTTGTCTCTTTTGTGTTTGATAACTAATCAATTTGGCAATTCATGGGAACGTTACTTGCATAATGTGTTCCTTTTCGTGTCATTAAAGAACTTAAATCTGATCCCATCCTAAGAACAAGGGTATGCATATGAAACACAGTGATTGTTTCAAAAAGGACAAAGGCACGATGGGGGGATGTGACAAAAGGAATTTGTGCAAATTTTGGCTTTTGTTTTTTATCTTCTAGATTTTTGACTCCCAAAATTTCTTCTTAACTGTAATTGACCCTGGTCGCATACCCACCTTTCTCTAACTTAAGACACGCGTCGAAGCATGTCCTGTTGTGTCCCTGACTTGAAACTTATGAGTTATGACATTAATTGGACAAGCCAGGTGCCATTTGTGACCGACACAGATACAATGACCAATTAGGCTTCATAGCTTGCATCATATGAGAAGGTAGGTAGAGTAAGTTGTTTAGTGGTATGTCAACTAACTCTTAAAGAAAGAGACTGGGGACTCGGAAAGGTATGAAATGGAAACGGTGCACAATAGAGATGTCCGGGTGGTTGTAGCTTGAGGGTTAGAGCTCTTGCCAAGTTTTGATGCATGTCGATGATACTCTAAGTCCAACAATTGCCCATGGAAGTCTGCAATACAATTCCCAATAGCATATATAGACCACTAAAATCCAATACCCCTTTTGCATTGCAGTGTGTGAGCTTGCTTCAGCTTCAAATTTGGCTGCTTCCTTATAGCGAATTGGAACTCAATTACCATTTTTAAGAACGTGCATGATGTAGGACAATCTAAAATTTTTTGCATCGAGGGCTGCACTAGTACACCCTAGTTTTCTTTCCCTAACAATGATTATTCGCTTAGGAATTTGCTTTTATGGGGGTGATAGCCCTAATTTTCTTTTACTAAGAATAATTATTCGCTTAGGAATTTGCTTTTATGGGGGGTGATAGCCCTAATTTTCTTTTCTTAAGAATAATTATTCGCTTAGGAATTTGCTTTTGTGGGGGTTCATATTTAATTATTTTTGCCTGCACTAGAGGTATAATTGGATTATTATTTGAGGGTGTAAATTTAGTAGGTTACATTTGTATAATATTCTAGTATTAGGCTAATTAGATAAATATATCTATTTTCATTTGTTACCTCCATTATTCTAAGTAACTAGTTATGTAACACCCGTCCCACATCGGTCTTTTACACGGTTGATACTGGATATATAAGGAACTATGTAAGCTACTACTAGTAACTTAGGCTTAAGTGTTTTGGGCTATGTGGTGTGGCTTGTGGATCAAAATCAAAGTACTTGACTAGTGCTCTAAATGGGGCATTTCAGGTGGTATCAAAGCAACCCGTGTGCACGACCGTGTGGGCTTGAAGAATTTTCTAGTAGCCTGACCGCTACGGCGTTTGTCCGAGGTGAAGTCTAGGGAAATTATGTCTTCGGGTAGGTGACCTTGGCCTATGAAAAAGACTTGTGAAATAACCTGTGATTTTAGTGCCCAACCTTGCGAGGATATGAAGTTGGGGAGATTGTAACACCTTGTCCCACATCAGAAATCTACATGGGTAATTTTGGATATATAACAAACCATGTAAGCTATTAGTACCTTGGGCTTAAGCATTTTGGGCCATGTGGTTTGGCTTGTGGATCAAAATTAAGGTATTGGGCCAGTGTTGTACATGGGGCGTTTCACGCATTGCTAGGAATAATTGGTGACCCTAGTATTTGGACAAAGAGAGTGTAAGGTTCAATTCTGTGCTGTTAACTTTTTTGTGAACAAGTTCTATTCAATAGAATTTAGCACCCAAAAAAAATACATGAAGGATTTATAACACTCACAAATGCTTTTCAGCTACAAAACTGCACATTCAAATTATTAGAAGAGTTCCATACTCAGTCCATAAAGTTTTCATTCAACAAGAGTTTTGTGTAAGAGCAACCAAGCCCTCTATTACTCGGGGAATTTTGAAGACTGCGAGTCTTTTCTTGAAATTTTCCCGATTAATGTAGAAACCATAAGGGATATTTTATTTATATAATAAACTGGGTAGTTTGTAAACGAGTATAAAGTTGAATTGTGTGCTTAGGCTGAGATATTTGAGTCATTGACCAACAACTTAGGCTCCGTTTGTTTCGGGCGGAAAATGTTTTCTGGAAAACCTTTTTCATGGAAAATTTTTTCTAGAAAAGAAAATGTTTTCTAGTGTTTGGTTGTTATATGAAAACATTTTCTAGAAAATATTTTCCATTGTTTGGTAGGCATGGAAAATCACTAATTGACAAACTAACCAAAATATCCTTGTAAAAACGAAAATGGTACCCATACTACATAAAGGATAAAAAAATCCAACATAACCTGTGCCATTGACATAAATATCCTTGTAGTATAGAAACAAAATTCAAGAGAACTCAAACAATAAACAAAGAACATGTTCGGCTCACATGTCTTAACAAGCATACTCCTAACACATATAGTTCATCAACTGAAAAAACTATCTATTCCTCCTAGCAATAAAATCTGCCCACATGGCATCACTAATCTCCTCCCTTTTTCTAACCCGTTCTCTATTCTCGACTTGAACTTCCCTTTGTGTTTGTTGGACTCTAGGATTTGGATTTCTAGCCATCTCATTATTTACTTCTTCCATAATTAGCATCCATAGGATCCCCCCTTTACATAATTGTGAATGGTGCCGCATGCTAGGACCACATCCACTCGTGTCTTGAAGGACCAAAACGGTTCTGCATCTATTACGCGAAAGCGTTTCTTCAAAACTCCAAAGCACCTTTCAACTGAAGATCGCAAGGAAGATTGAGTAACTCTCTTTTGTTTTGAGGAGGATTGTTACCAAATTCTTTCAAATGGTATCGATTACCACGATTGGGGGAGATAATTCCTCTTCAAACCCCATCACCAGCATCTCCAAGATAATATTTTCCTGCAATTTAACAATGAAATTAGAGACACTTGCGAATGATACTAATCAATTAAAAAAGAAACCACTTTCTGCCTTACCTTCAGGAACTTTAAATCCCCTTGGCCTCGAGAGTGCATGGTCAAGAATACGAGAATCATGTGCACTTCCTTCCCACCCTGCTAAGACATTTTGGCTTGTTTCACCCTTTCGGCAACGAAATTTTCCTTGGAATTCGAGTGGGACAGATGCCCGAACATGAGTTCCATCTATTGCCCGAATCATGTGAACTTTCGGTTTACAAAAACAGAAAAGGCATTTACTTGAAACAAGCATTAACAAAAGAAATTGAAGTGAGAACCACAACACTGTACAAATCTGAACAACATATTCTGCTTAGGGAAAACTTTCGGTTTGCACCATATAAAATAGCTTCTGTGCACATACTCTCCGTTGGGTAGAAATAGCTTAACATAGCTTTCGGTTTGCACCGTATAAAATAACTTTCGTTTGCACCTTTATAAAATAGCTTCTATTTCTACAATGTACTCTTTGTTTCCTACTACATTATACCAAACATTCCATCTCAGTAAACTCAGTCAATCAAGCCAACTAGACAAACCATGACCCTCTGATTTTAAATACTTCATGGTTCTACAAGCTCGTTTTAAATAGTGAACAGTAATTGTAAAGGAATGATGTACGTGAAATGTGTCTCAGTCCATGGAGAAAGTTAACAAGCTTTTGCAAATTTGCAGTTTGCCTTTTTTAATATTTCCACAGGGCCACCATGGTTTCTGGTTGATTTATTTGTTGCATAGCAAATTAAACTTTTCCAAGAGTTAACGAATGATCATCACATGATTGCAAAATTCAAGCACAACTAAGTAGTTAGCACAATCAGAAGTCGAGCCTGCTAATACAAAAAACTTCCACTTCAAAATTCATGTGGATTCAATTGAACCCACAAGACTCCATATAGCTCCACCCACGAGGATCACACAAAGTAACTTCAGGAACTCTTTAACATTTTCATTTGAATTGAAGGGTAGGTCTACTTACTGATAATGTTATGATACTAATACCCCAACTTTTGGCCAAAGTATCAGAGATTAGAACAGGAAATACTTGAAACCAATGTCTCAGACATTTCATCAAACAGGTAATACCCTAATTTCTACATACCATGTACTTACTGCTAGACAAGCACTATCCTAGCCATTGAACACAACACACTGAAGAACATGGCACATTGATAAATATCTGCACCCAAAAACCCACAGGAAGGGAAAAAAAAAATCAATTCTAGTTCAGATGTGCAGGAGTTGAATCACAGTTTTCCTTTTGGTTCAGAGAAAACTTACCTAAAGTCATGTAACCAAGAAGCCCAGTTTGTAAGAATGCAACACAGGTAATCTGAATGTTTGTTACTTGGCAAGTGTTTGGAGATAATTTTTTGTTCTTGTTGCTCGTATATCAGTGCATTTAGCATTTCAAATGCAGATCATTACATGATTTCTGGATACTCTAGTATCATTATCTAATTTGTACTCCTGTAATCTAGTCCAAGTAGCAAGGTGCCAACAGATTGGAGCTTTGTCCATGTTGGACACAATGAAAATGTGTTCAACACTTCGTGATTCCTAGAATGGTAAGTGTTAGAATTTCTTGGTCGATTTAGGGTTTGGGTAAGGATTTCTGGGTTGATTTAGGGTTAGGGTTTCTGGTAGATGGTGAATGATGGGTGACAACAGTGGTGGTGATGGGTTTGTGGTAGGTGGTGGCTGAGGCAAGAAGTAACACTCTGATACCATGTAGTTTAGAGAGAAGAGAGAGAAGTGTTTAGGGTGTTAAATTACCCTAAAACACGAGACCTTTATTTATATTGTGAGATACTTCATTACATAACTCAATTACCCGATGTGGGACTAAGTCTACCATTATTCTAACAGCAAGAATGAAAAGGAAAAGGATGGAGGGTTAAGGGATGATGAGAGAAGGGATTGAAGTGGTGGGAAGATATTCCTTGATGTCACCATTTGTAATCTCTCGAAAAATGTTTGGGAGATAGGAGGAAATATTCCCCATTTTCTAGAAAACATTTGTTCAGTGTATACCATGAATTGAGGATTTCTTGCTCCTCTCTACTCTTGTCTTCTTATTCAACTGGATAGAAAAATTGGAAATTCCCATCTATTCCCTTGAATCCTTGGAATACTTCCTCTATCCATCCTATTTGCCTTCTACCCCATTTTTTTCTTGGTACAAAAGAAAACATTAAATCCGTGGCTAACAACATTAGGGCTAAGGACACATGTAATAAGCTGGTATTATCCATGTCAGACACAACCACTTGTGCAACCTTGAAACTGGCTGAACACTCCAAATGTTTCTTGCCATTTCGGTCATTTTTAGTGTTTACAGGGTGACACATTTTGAACAAATGGTGACATACATGTCAGTCATTGATCAAATACATTAGTTATTCAACAAGTTACTGGTGAAAAGATGATATGTTAGTTATTGATCCCTCATCATGCAGTGTATTGTTTGAAATGATGTATATCACCTGTACAACATCGTTTGCTTGAACATATTTTAGCTAAGCTTTTGTTTGTTTCATCATTTTTTCACAGTGGTATGTCAATGGTGAACTGACTTGCTCTTGCTGTACTTCTTTTCTTGTTTCCACATTTGTATCAATGTATCTTTTTTGTACCCTGCATCTTTTTTTTATGCTACCCTACCCTACATTTGCTGATGTTTCCTTTGGAATAGTCCCATCTTTGTTTTTGGAATTTCCCTCTTTCAAAGTTTCAGCGTGAATGCCTTCCCTTTTGATATGCCAGCAATCATCTGGTTCAACTGCTTGCAAGATCAGTTAAAGGTTTTATTGCATGAGTATTGGCTTTTTTCGTGTCTATGCTTTATTTTCTTTTTTCTTTGTGGGTGAGAAGCTTCCCAGGTGGGTTGTATGTGTATTTTCTCATTTCTGCAGCTGGAGTCTTGTAAAGCCAGTTGTTTACAAGTACATGCTCTCTGAAGCCCTTTCCCCTATGATTGTTCAATTTACAGATATATAGAAACACATCAAGGGACCTTCCCTAAGGTTACACACGTAAAAAACAATGTGGGAGGATCATGGTACACTGTCAAAGAAATTCTCACCAAGCTAAAGGAAAAAATGTTGGGAAATCCTCAGCTGCAGAATCACTCTACCAGTGATACATCAGATTATACAGTTGATGGAACAGCTTTGGAGGTCATTACAACTCATAGGAGTGGTGATAGTTGTGAAATTGGTGAGGTCAGAAGTCCAGTGATGAATTCTGAACTTAATAATGACAACACATTGCCAAGTTCAACATCCAGCATGTTAAGGGAGTACTCGTCTGAGAATATGATCGGTGCACCAGGTTTTGAGAGTGTCCAAACACGGCATAAGTTCGATGACGCTGAAATTATAAAACTTGAGAGTATGATTCAATCATCAACAACCTTGCTGAATTGTGGCAATAATGAGGAGAATTGTATCAATCCAACCTGTCACGTACCGGAAGAATCTTGTTCAGCAGATTCTGTTCTTGAAGCTTCCAATGTTGTTAAGATGCATAAAAATTTTAATGGACACCAAAACCATCAACCTGAAACGGAAAAGAGGACTTCTGCAAGCTTAACGCCAAATGCAGGCTCTAAGGCTGGTGGAAAGCATTCTGTACCGATTGATGGGCCTCAAAAAACTTTGGGAATGGAAGATCTTTTAACAATGATAGGGGAGACAAGTGGTGAAAAGAATGATAGTGTGACACCCAATAGTCCTGAGTTGTTAAATGAAGCAACAGGAAGAGGAGAAAAAGGCTGCGATGATATTTGGGTTTACTTGACTGCATGAAGGAGACAACTAAAGAGAAATCAAATCTTAGACCCCAAAGCAGTTTCACACCCAATAAAAGAGATTATACAAGCCTTAAAGGTGCACTTGAAGAGATGCGACGTGAGACTAATTCCCTAAGGTCTGACAATAAGGCTAGAAATGGTCCGACGAATGGCCGCACTACGGTTAAGGACACCAACAACTTCAAGGAAAGTCAGGGTAATTTATATAATGGTTCTTTATTTGAATTATTTGATACAAATCCCTTAAGGAAGGATATTGAAGGGCATCCCACGAGGAAGCATAGTGAAGGAAGAGGCATAGATATTGGTGCCTTTGATTCCACAAAGTCAAAACCAAGCCGACAAGTTCTCCTTCCAACTAGCAAACAGGACTTCAAAAAGACTTCAAATGCGCTTTCGGCTGAAAAAGGTGCTGATGACAACAAAGTTTTGGTGAGATTCTTGCTTGCATCGACCAAAAGAAATTACATAGACCTACAATTCACTAATTGTGGGTGCATTACGAGGGTTGAATTTCATTCCAAAGGAGGCTTATTCAAAACTGCTTGCATTTATTTTGAGGTAAGCGGGAATTTGCTTGTGTTTCAGACATATTGCAGGACTTATGGCCCCTTTGGTTATTGTCTAATTGGTCTCAAGTTAATATTTATAGTGATCAATAAAAACTTTGTTAGGTGATATCTCAGTAGTGAAAAAGGACTTAAGGGTTCCATTAATACCCTGGCCCCAAGGGTGGTATGGAAACCATGTCTTTACAATGAACAATATTGAATAACTGATATCTGCATTAGAAGTCTACGACTACTGTTATTCACTTCAACCTTTCTAACTGTTGATGTTGGTTTCAATGCAGACGAAAGAAGGGATGCAGAATGCTCTGAAAAAAAATGGTCTAAGGGTGGGAAATAAAACTCTCATTGTTGAAGCAGCTCGTTGCAAGGATAACATCCCCAGCAAAACTTTAATTCCTAGTCTGATTGGTTATGCTGACATTCCGGCCTCATTAGTGAAGAATCCAACCCGAACAGTGATGATCACACAGCTGACACCTGGCATAAACTTTCGTGACATTGAAGCAGCTCTTGCCTTCTGTGAAAGCAAAATATCTGGTTTCTTCTTTGGTTCTTCGTGTTCTGTTGCTTATGTGGAATTAGCTGTGAGTACTTTTTATTCTCGGTTTCTCTCTTTTTTGTCCACTTATTTTTTTACTTTAAATACCCTATTCAATGCCGGCACGGCATTAGTATTACTGCTTGGACTAGCTTTCTAACTTGTGGGGTTGGCATTACGAAACATTACCCAGTTCCTAAGCTAATGTGAAAGTACCTTGTAATTTCATGTCAAATTTAGGAAACAATTATGTAGTCACTTGTACTTTGTGGGTCGTGCTTGAATTTGCTTCCACCATCATTTGTGAATTAAACTTGCTTCTAAATGTGCAAAGAGAAGTTTGGACATCTTTATTTGTTGTTTCACTCATTTACGCCTGTGCCACAGACAGAAGAGGCCAAACAAAGGGCACTTGAAAGGAACTCGATTACTGTATCCGAAAAGCTGCTACGAATCTTCAGACTGGATGCACCAAGAACAACTGTAGTCAGGATTTCGAACCTTTACTATCCGGCAGTTGAAAAAAAACTTGAAGACATATGTGCGTCTTTCGGGCAGGTCAAGCTTGTGGTTGTGAGATGCAAGGAAGTTGTGGATGTACACTTTGATCCTATAGAGTGGCCAAACATGTTAATGATTCTTAACAAGTAAGTAAATGCGCGTCTATGTAATGATTTTTGGGAAATGCTTTTAGCACCCCCTTTTTATTTGACCACATCACCACACTCCTTTGTTTGTCTTTAACTGAATTTACGATAGGGCATTTCATTTGCTATTATTTGTATTGGGAGTTAAAAAAAATGAATGGTAGTTTCGCAATTTCACTGATTCCAACTGGTAAACTGGATCAGACCTCTGGTTTGGTATATGGGTTCAGCCTTACTCCCTTGCCTGACCTACACAAGGAGCACCAGTGTTAGTGCCCAACCGGTAGGAGTTGAAGGGGAAGACACCCGATGGTTAAGTGAGAGAGTCGAGATGGAGAGGAAAGTACAGAGGGTTTTTGGTAAAGAGATGGTTTATCGCTGTACCTTATATAGAGCTCCAAGACTTGCCCTACAAGTATTTTTGTGTTGGGCATAGGCAGTAACTGCTTCGGCTGATGTCGCTCATGATGTATGGAGCAAGGCGGTTATGCGCACATGCACGAACGGCCTTCCGTAAATCTTGCAGATCAAACCGGTCGGATCCAGTTCGGATAATAACTAAACAAGTCGGTTCACATCCGGACAGCCAAGACGGCAATGCCAGTTTGGTGATCTGAGATGGGTGGATCCGAACATAATATTTGGTCCGGCCTAGTTGTTCGGTTTGGCCCAACAGTTGAGCCTGGCATGGCTACTGAACCATTGGGCCAAAAGGAGTTCGGTTGTGCAAAAGTTGAGTGTTAACATCGTTTTCTTTTCTTTTTTCTTTTTTCCCCCTCCTGCATTAGACTTCTAATTATGCTTATGTTTCTGTATATAGGTTAAACGGATTGCTAGTTGGCAATAGCCACTGGATAGCTCAACCAGCACCCGTCTTCCCTCCGGAGGTTCTTCATGTTCTTTGGAAACACCCAGATGAAAGACGGCGTCTGAAAACACAGGTTGACAGTTTATTGCAAAAGGTTGTGGACTGTCCTACTGAAGATAAAGTTAGGTTAGCTTCCATGACAAATGAATACTATAGTACGGCCTGTGAATGAGTGAACTTCTAGAAAAAATTTATGCCATTAATTTACGTCATTTGTTTTGAGGGGAATGGTCTCTATGCCCAGTTTTGGAAATGCTCCTCTGTAGAGAAATATATTTGGTTTGATTATGTTAATTGAAGATGAGGTTCTCCTATGGTTCACGTAGTCGCGATCCTGTTTGTAAGTTGTCATTTCAGGATTGTATTCCCTTGATCTGTAAGGGCAATCACTGCAGAATGGCCTACAATATCAGCAAGGCTAAGGATCCTCTTTCAAATTCTGAACCAATGGCAATACGCAAACAGGAAAAAAAGCCTAGCCAGCCTGATAAGTTGTAAAAGTCCGTAACAAAATTGGTGTTCCATAGAAATACAACACTCGGGATGCAATCTGCTTTTTAAGCTTCGCAAGCTCTGGGTTGTAGGCACCTGGGATAGCTAGTTCGAAAAGAAAGAAGGTTTATCTAATAATATTCCACTAAGGCAGTTTTGTTTTAAAACTGCCTTGATTTTTGTGTTCACATTTTTTTATGTGATGTATTATGAGATGATGACTTGTCTTGGTTTCCGGGAAAAACTAGTTTTTGGAAAAAAACTAGATAGTGGAACACCCCCAACTCTTGAAGGTCAACTAACCTCGATTTTTGCCAACATGAGCTTGAAACTATCAAAGTCATTGAGGGTTCCTTTTTTGCACAATCTTTTTTAAAACTGCCACAGGAGCTATTATCCTACTTGTTCTTAACGTCGGCCATTACTGAAATACAGTTAAATCAGGCGAAAGTACTAAAAAGAAGGAAAGGAGCTTCAAAATCTCAGTTGGATGTCCTCTTCTCCTCCCCCTTCTCGATGTACTCTTATTGAGTTTCATTCATAATATTTCTTTTTGCGATAAAAAAGAAAAAAGAAAAAAAGGAGCTTCAAAATCTCATTCAGCCTCCATCGCTGCAAGCTGCAATCAACGTCTTCTTCTTTGGGACCCTTTTGATGTCAATTGTAATGTCAGTGAGAGAGAGAGAAAGAGAGAGACTCTTGAAATTCATTTGGCATCTCAACATGTCAGGGACATCCACAAGAGCCACTTAAGAAGGATAATTGACCGTTCCTAACCAAGAAATGGACAGGAGACACGAACACGATACCAAATTCATTCATTGCTACGGTTTGTTTGATAGGAGTAATTCGCTCCTGGGTTTATAGGCGGTATCGAACCACTGCCTTGGCAATTTCTGGGGTGCACCTGTGCTCTCTCGTCACTTTTGCAATTCAGAAATGCTAAGTACCAGAATTAGTACCCAGAAAGTGGGAATGAGTGTATCTGAACCACTCATTCCCACTTTCCGGATAAATTCTAGATACTTTTTGTGTGTATGTAACATTGCTGGCTCCGGAACTCCTGGCCGGGGATTTAAAACCATAGACCTTCACTATTCATAATAAAAGACTTTCTCAATATTGATATAAAAAGAAGAGAAATTAGAACATAAATTTGACTGTGCTTATGTACTCGGTGAGATCTACAAAATGTACAGCTTCGATCATCAATTTGAACCCGGAATGGGCCCGAAAAATCAAGAAACTGAACGGTCCAGTTCCACCTTAATGTTGGAGAGAATCTGAACCCTCGGGCTGTAACTGTCGAGACCGTTAATAGTGGCGACGACATCTCAGTCAGTTTTACTCAAATAGGAATATTTAATTAGTATCAAGCATTAAAGAATAATTATTCAATAGTCATAGTCCGCACAACCATATGGTGCTCCGAAATCCGATCACTCGAATGCCACATATTCACGTAGGGCTCATATATTTAATCGTCGACCTCACGAGAATGTGTGATATTAGAGTGTTTTGGATAACCAAGTGGCCGTGCTCCGGGAGGATTGAATAATTGGACCCCATTACAATGTTGATTCATTTTGATTTTACGTTAAATGCATGCATAGTTGCATACTCATGTATGGGGAAATACATATAACATTGGCACATTCAGAGCTCCCACTTTTAGATCTCGCTTGCAATTCTCTCTCTCTCTCTCTCTCTCTCTCTCTCTCTCAATCGCAGGTTCTCATCGCCTTCATCATTTTGAAACCTTATCCTTGTTCGTAAGTGTTATCAATTTCATCTTCTATTGATTAATTAATATTTGCAATGTCTTAATTTATGCTGGTTTTATCTCGTCGCCACGTTGATTGATTTTATCTCATTTGATCTATGAATCATCAAATGCTTCTTTGATTATTGGTTTGGTTGTCAGAATTTCATACAGAACACAAAAACACACACGCATAGATATACACTAGACGCCCGAGCGCACACACGGTGCGTGTGCCAATATTATGCAAAAAATGGTACCATTTGGCGTATATATGCATTTTAGATACACGTAGATCTTCTTGAATGGTTTGAGCCATTTTTTCAAGTCAAAGTTATTTTTTAGCTTGGTACAATAGTATTTTGTCACTATTTGACAAAGTTGCTATAATGATGCCAAAGCCGATTTCGCCCTTAACCGATCACGGCTGTTGAATGACTTGTATGATTTCATAGAGATTTGAACAAAAAGAATAGGAATACAGAAATGCAGATGTGGCAATAAATGACTTTTCCATTTCTTGTGCCAAATTTGGCTTGAGAAACGGCAAAGCCATTTTCCGTCTTAACAAATGGCTGACCTTTGTCTTACACATTTTCTCTTCGACAATTACGATTTTCTTTCATTTATATATATTATATACAGACACTTTTTTTTTTTGGAAGCATGATATCAGTAAATACCAAGTGGTGAATGAAGTTTTGTTTTGTCTACAACACAATCCTTGAAGACATTATCATTGCCAATAATTTCTTAATGTTGTTTCTTTTTCAGTTCATTACTTTTCATCTGATTTTTAAGTATAATAGAAAATAAATATGTTAATCGCATTTCATTCCATCTCAAAAACTAACCCAGACTTTTGTTTCTGGTACATCCGGATACTGCAGTAAACATTGAAAATGGAAGGAACTGTGTTTACCCCTGCTTTGGAGGAAATGAAGAATGTCAAGTCTGACAGAGGAGAACTGTTGACAAAGCCTTTCTTGGATGTTTGCAAACACATATTGCCTATTCTAGGTGCGTTTTGTTTGCAGTTTAAGCCAAGGAAAAGCTCAAATGTACAAAATTATCCTTCATATATGACATTGTTGCTCAAAATACCATGTAGGTGCATGGTTGCTCAAAATCCTTCTTCTTGTAACTGTTTTAGTACGATGTAGCTTTGTTTCCTCTACTACTGCATTTTCAGTTGCAAATACTTTTTTCTGGTCAGAAATAGATCTTAAAGTTCATTGCTATTATATTTTGTCATAGGAGTTATATATGATCCGAGTTGTTTTCCTTGGGGCTTCGTATTGGCAGTTCTCTAAACTCTTGTAATATCTGATTTCAGACAAATTTGGAGCTGCAATGACGGTAGTGAAATCTGATATTGGCGGCAATATATCAGTAAGATACTTTTACTTTCATCGGATCAACTAATGTCCCCTTGAACTCTCGAATTTCTTGTTTGCCAAATTTTGTAATTTGGCTTCTGTAGACACCATGAATATAGCTCAAATGGAATCCTTTTTATGTGCATTGGTTAATGCACCCATGTTTAGCCTGTGGCATTCGACAAGCTAGAAAGTCGAAGATTTTTACCAGTGACAAAAGTTTTAATAAGATGCTGGTTTATACCGTAATGAACCTACATCAGACTTGCTATTGAATCCGCTTACATATATAATCTTGTGCCTAAGGTGCCTCTATCATGCTAAGGACAAAATCATGACAAACACTGATTGAAGGTATGATGGAACTAAAAGTTCACAAAAATCAGTTAACCTAGCATTAGTCAGCGACACAGGCAGTACTATGATTCAAAAAACTGTCAAAAACGGCCTAAGTGACAACAGGAAACAAAGATATCTAAAGAACAGTAACAAAAAAGTAGAGCCTGAAGAACCTTTTGAATTTTGTTCTTTATTATCCTAGAATTGACAGCTAGCTCTAGACCAATTATCTCAACATTTGGATGTATATGAATTTGGTTCATTGTCCAATGTTGGTTTTACTTGCAGAGGTTGGAAGCAAAATACTCGACCAACTCATCCAAATTCAACTATTTGTTCAGTTTTGTACAAGCTGAAGTCGAAACGAAAATAGCAAAATCATCATCAAGTTGTACAAATGCTCTTCTTTGGTTGACAAGGTATGTAATTATTTGCCTATTCTGCCCGTTGACATTTCTAATTTGTTCCATTTGGAACTATTTGAGATAAATCACCATAGAAGTTGAGTTTGTGTAAAATAGAATACTTTATTGCTTGAGAAAGTAATCGAGGAAAGGAAACAAAGTTTGTTAAGAGTTTAAGTCCTAGAATTTCTACTAAATTATATGGAATAAGATTTTCTTTAACCCTGGATCAATAAGAAGTGGGTAGTGGGAATACTAACTACTTGCAAAATGAAGTTTTTTCCAAGTATATTCCGCACGACAGTCACATATGATTAGTAGTGATTGAATTAATTTAAAGAGTCAAAAAGTCCTCTGAATCGGAATTGTCTTTTCTAAAACTTTTTTTAAGTTTATGTTTTTTTTTTCCCTCATTATTTTAAATCCTCTCATCACAATGAATTCAAAACAACCAATATTTTTAACAAAAAAATAAAAGCAGTTCAATGAAAACAAGAAGAATTCACTAAATAATGGCTTACCTAGAGTTATAGTTGAGCATATAATTACCTCATAACATCTCTAACCCTTACTAAAATTAATTATGATTCTACAGAGCAATGGATTTCTTGGTGGAGCTGTTTCGGAACCTACATGACCATCAAGATTGGTCAATGACACAAGTTTGCACCGATTCCTACGCCAAGAGTTTGAAGAAATGGCATGGCTGGCTTGCTAGTTCAAGTTTTACTGTAATGTTTCTAGTGACTGCTCAATCAATTTTCTATTTCATTCATCGAACAAGATCATTTTGTAAGACATTGTCATATTAACCCCTCAGTATTTAGACTCTTTCCTTAAAGAGTAACAAAGCTCAAATGCCCCTTTAAGTGTCTATTTAGAGCAAGTAATTCATTGTTCCACATCTTCATACAACTTAAGATAGTACGTAGTCTCAAAAGCTTAAGTGTTAGGAAATGGCCTCAATAATGTATATCAAACTATCTTGCACGTGGAGTTGAAAATTTTTATCGATAGAGAGAAACGATTACGAAAGGGAGAAGAAGAATGCAAATGGGGGACAAATGCAAACATAGAGACTTGAACCCAAGATCTCTCCCAACCAGAGTTCTGATACCATATTACATGGTCTTGGGTAGAACTCAACCCCAAAATAGCTATTGAAGTGAGGGTGCCCTTACGCTTATATACTTCATATTACTTTGGTACTTAGGCCGTGTGGGACTTCACTTGACAAGTGCAATCCACTTTCTATTGCATCTTTGCATGACTTGAATTTATGGATGCAAATTCATTGTAGCAAACTTACAAGTATATTTTCTTGTTCAAGTTTGACAAAATTTAGTTAAATCCTAATGTAAGAAACTTTGTTCCAATCATCTGTTGAACTACAAAAGAAGATGGTTCTGCTTGTGAAGTAAACTAAGTATATGTCTTCTTCTTCTGTTCAAAAAAAAAAATGTCTTCTTCTTTGTAGACATTATTTTGACTTGGTTGGAATCAAATAACAGGTTGCTATCAAGCTTGCTCCAGAGAGGAAGAAGTTCATGGAGTTGATAGGAGGAACCGGGGATCTTGATCCTGATATGGAAAAATTTTGCACCACATTCTCACCAATACTCCAAGAGATCCACAAGTTTCTGGTAAGAAACACCACCCCACTTTCTTGAATTAATCAAGCAGGTTACTCAAATAGAATCAACCAAGGAAATGGCTTCATGTAGCCGTCCTGAAGTACTTGAGAAAATAACCATAGTAGATATAACTTCAAATAGAATCAACCAGAGGAAATGGCTTGATGTAGCCACCCTGAAGTACTCAAGACAAAAGCTCGTTGAGTTGAGTTCGTATCTACAACACTAAGTAATGATATGTTTGGATCAAGGAATTCAGATGGAAAAAATAAATAAATAAGCGATTTCTCTTTGCAAATTATGTTTCCCTTGCCTTTTCCCGTTCCCCGACAAATCATTCCCATATCCTTGATCCAAAATCAACCTAACTCCTATATAAACAACATAAAACCCAGAAGGGAGAAAAGCACATACTAATATACATGGAATCAAGAGGCTAAGTTGTAGTAGCACTTGAAAGTAAATAACCCATCAAACACCTTTCACGAATGTTGCTGCTATCATTCTTGCAGAAGATTATGAACAAAATTTACGTAGAAAAATAACATTTGCATACTTTTTTTTTTTTTGGTAAATACATTTGCATACATTTGGTTTCCCTTAACACACACTTCGTGCAGGCTGGTGTTGGCTTGGATGGCATGAAAGCTTCATGAGGGAAGGGGTCTTTCTTATCAGCAACTCTTTGTTCTGTGGACCTCTTTTTGACTTATTTCCAAAGTCATCTTTTTCTTTGCTTTGTTTTCTTCATGTCTTACAGTCTTTTGACTTCCGAAACTTCATATTGCTTGTTTTCTCAGTAATTTCCGTTGTTACTATACTAATAACTGCTAAATCCCATTTTTCATTCAAATATATGTTATTTTACCCAATTGGTAAATTGTAAACCTTGTCCTGTTGAATGGTTTTGTCACCAGTTGAAAATGAATGAACCCCGAGGCACAATAGGTTTGGGGTAGAATTGTCTCAGTTTATTTGGTGTTTGCATTTGTAAATTCAATCTAAACTAAATTTGCAATACAAGTTTTGAGGTAGGAAGACTATCGGAAGAAAAAGGGGAAAAACAGATAAGTTTTTATCAAAATTATTGATGAACTGATTTAGGATGTTCATGGGTACAGATTCTTAAGAATTTATCAAGAGAAATGAAAATAATAAGAACATCAGAAACACAAACTTAACTCTAGCTTTTACTTCTTCTTCTTTGTGATCGAAAGATTTTACTTTATTATCTTGCTTCGTTCGTTTCATATATTCTTTCCTTTCAACTAAATATTCCTTTCCATTATCATCCAAACCAATCATTGTTGTTTGATTAATTACACCAAACTCAGGTATGAGTTATGAAGTACCTTGAAACACAATTTGAACAAGACTCAACAAATTTAGTTTAACTAGTTAATGAGGTGAACGGCTGGGGGATCAATTACTCTTTAGACTCGGGTGGGGTCCCACGGTGAGAGTATAGAGAGATGGGATATGGAGGAGAGCTCATCGTGAAGGTCCTTTGTAAAAAAGCACTATATTCATATGCAGCAGGTATTTGGTGCAACTGTAGCACGGTGGATCTGGTGTTACTAACTCGGCTTTCTAAATGAAGATCACGTATTTTTATCTGTAAACCCTTCGTGCTCTTTTCCAAAACAAGCATAAAATGAGTTGGATATTAAGCTTTCACATAAAAATTGCCTATCAGAATCTGTTTTGTGAACCAACTTTGTGTAAACAACTCATATTCTAGAGAAACATGAAGAAAAGAAAATCACATAATCAAAAGTTGTTCTGCTCCAAAATGAATGGGACGTGAACATACTATGTGTTTTTATTTGAAACCTAATTTTAAGAAGGCCTATAAAATCTAAATTATGAAATGACAACCAAGGAAGGTTTCTAGTTTAGGACAGAGGAGTTGGTTTCTTGATGAATAGCACATATCTCTTAGGACAATGCTAGGGGTACCGAACCAAATGGTACCAAAAAATGTACCAAGCGGCCTGCGGGGTCTACCTTTGGGTCTCACACAAATAATCCGAACCGTTTATTATTTTTAAAATAGTTTTTGACTGTTACTGAAATTTTGAATGAGAAACTAAAATATTGGATCATCCGGTTACGCATATCTAATAGAGCTTATTTTTTGCAACAACTCTCGAAAAATTATTTTAAAATTATTAAACTATTTGGATTATTCGTATGTGACCCAAAAATGGGCCCATAAGCAGGGGCGGAGCCAGGATTTTAGTTTAGAGGGGTCAAAAATTAGATCTATATACAAGTTATTTTTCTTTTTGCTCAGGCAAATAAATAACTAAAATTAAGAGGTTAACTGTAACGTAGATTTCGAGTGATACATTTACTTTTTGTTTTATAATTGGTCCCAATGTCTTATTATATTACAAAAATAATATTCGATAGCCTCATTTGTAGTACTATCAACTCTAGAAAATAAAATAAAAAACTTGAGATTTCTATGCATTTTTAAGCAAGTTGGAGCAATTTATGAAATTTTTACGGGGTCAAAATTACAAAATTTAGCTCTAAACTATCAAAAATCCTTATGAGAAATTAAAGTGAGAGGGGTCAAGTACCCCTATTGTACCAAGGTGCCTCCGCCCATGCCCACAAGTTGCTTGTACATTTTTGGTACCTTTGGGTCAATACACATATCTTTATCATACCTCTCAACAAAAGAACAGTTAGGACCCAACCCAAAAATAGCAAATTACATATGACGTTTGTTGAGCATAAAACACTAAGGATCCTCCCCCCTAAAAAGCTGGCCATCTTGTGGTTTCGATAGATCCACAAATAACAAAAGAAAAAAAGCATAGCCACCAGAAAAACAATTGTCAAAAACCTGTTAAGAAAATTCAGAGTTCATGTCATATATCTCTCTCTTTTTACATGCAAAGAACATGAGAAATTCCTACTAATTGGTTGAACTTTTGTATTTATCTTTTTCTTGTATTCAAGATTGATTTATTGCACATTCTGAAAGAGATGACACCATGTTTATTCCAACGATGGGAGAATTTGATGTGAGGTTTGTCTTGCGAATACCGGCTTCTCCATGGCATTCTCTCAAATTTTCTTCTGAAGGTGGGTGCTTTCGTCATCTGCCAAATTTATATTGGTCCCCTAAAGATTCTTAAAGGGAAAAAAAAATTGCATACTTTTTGCAATAATTTTGGATCCCATGATCAAATTTTTCTACCTGCACCGCCATTTTTACGGTGAAAATTTGATGGTGATTTGAGAGCAGGCATTTGGAGCAGTAGTAATGTTGTGGGAGAGGGAGGCGAGAATGAAGCTTTATTTGGAAAACAAGCGAAATCAATGGTGTTATTTTTGTTCTAAAATTTTGGATTGTTTGGATCAATTTAATAAAAAGTGTTTACAATTGACACATGTTTTGGTTTTTGCTTTTGACTTTAGGAAAACAGGAAAAATATATTCAGGAAACCAAACGTCGCCCCATGTTTGTTGCAATCATGATGTTGACATCTTCTTTGCTAGCAATGCATCCATTTATTTTCATTCCACATTTTCTTGCTTTTGTCATTCTTTCCATTGAATTTTTTTGTCATTTGAATACCTTCTTTTCTTGTTTCTGTCATTTGAAGATCGGAAGTACCAAAAACTCAGAGGTGGAACATCTCTTGCTCGCCAAGATGACGACAATGAAGGGGATTTTGAAAGGATTAAGATACATCTCTCAAATATTTGGTACATATCTTCCACTCTAACTCAATGTTCTCTTTGTGGAAAACCAATGCATCTCTGTTTGGTTGCCGAGAAAATTTTGATTGCCACTTCTCTCTGCATGGGATTTGTGGACAAAAAGCATGTTTATAGTATTTGGAGATACAAATCTGATTCAATGCTATCAATTATGGTTGGATGATTAAGCGGTTAATTGAAGAACTATTTGGAGCCAAATGCCAGGGAAGAGATACATAAATCATTGGTTTTGTAATTGTCTAATTGATTGGATGATTTGTGCATGTACATTGGGTATGGTCTGTCAAACCGAGGGAGATTGAGAGTAAGAGATATAGAAAGAAACTTAGAGAAAGTTTAATGTGTAATATGTATGTAATAAGTACGCTTTTGAATAATATTGTACTGGTAACTTTCGCAGATAACGAAAAAGAAGAGGAAATGCAGATAGGGTACCCTACGGATGTAAAGCATGTTGCACACATTGGAGCGGATGGTCCCTCTGCAAATACACCAAGCTGGGTGGGGTTTTTTTTTAATGTTACCATCCTATCATGTAGCACTAAAATATTTTGCAACCAAAAAATGACCATAGAAGTTTAACTTCAAAACTTTGCAGATGAATGAGTATAAACCCAATTCAGAAGGCTCATCTGTGCCATCAAATAGTGAACCCAAGGGGGGTAAGGCTGCTACTAAAAAGTCATCTGGAGGTACCATTTCCTAGTCGCTCTTGCAATTTTGACAAATAAATGTGACACCTATTCTATCTATGATGAACAATTGTTTTTTGGTAAAAAAGGTCCACTGCCAATAGACGTTACGGATGGGCAAAACCCGTCAGGTGCCCCGTTGGACTCCCCAACCCGACGCCACTCAAGCAAATCGAAGCATTCTAGGCGGCACCACTCTTCTGGCGAGTCAGTGGTTTCACTGGGTTCCCCGACCCAGGACCCATCAGAAATCAATAACAAGCCTAGGCGGCACAAGAACTCGGGTGATCTCGATTCATCGACCCGTGATTCACCCGGACGGGCAAGGCGGATCCAGAACTCTATTCTCGGGTCGGAGTCTCCGTCTCAGGGCCAGCCGAGGATCCCAAGGCACTCTCGTCAAAAGAAGACCAAGGGCACAACGGGAGGCGGGTCATCGTCTAGGTCCAAAGGACTTGACCATTCGAATCAAAATTTCCCTTACTCAGATCCTGGACCGGGCCCGGGCCCAAGTTGAAAAGCAATGAGTCTTTGCCCCACATTTGGTTTTGAAAAGTTGGAATGGATGTGATGAGATCAAGAGGAATTAGTGGTTTGAAAAAAGGAATGGATTTGGTGGTTTGAAAATTAGAAAGGTTTGACTATTTTATGTGATGATGTAACTCATTCAGGTCAAAACAATGTTAATTTAGTTATTTGTTCTCTAAATTTCTCTATAGAGCAGCTCATTTGAAGAGTTTTGCCTAATCTGAGTGATATTCTTGAAAATCTTATTTCGACCTTACTTTATGTTATACGAACTCTTCAAACTATACTACTATCAAGTTTCAACATCGTGATTTGGTGGTTTGTATATTAGAAAGGTGTAACTCATTAAGGTCATAATAGTGTTAATTTAGTTATTTGTTCTCTAAGTTTTTCTATAGAGTGGCTCATTTGAAGAGGTTTGCCTAATCAAAGTGATATTCTTGAAAATCTTATTTCGCCTTACTCTGTTATAGGGACCCTTCAAAATACACTCCTATCAAGTACCAATGTTGTGATTTCATACTCAAATGCATGATACGCGTCCTTTATGACCTTGTACAAAAGTATGGTACCTTAGAAGAAAAAGAAGCTCATAGGAACTCCGAAGTTGTAGAATATCCGTTCCTGTCATCAGGTCATGTATCAATAAGATTTATGTAAATCACAAAATACTTTCCCTCAGTTACTTCCAAGTTCCTCCAAACTAATCATTTCAATACAAGCGCGCTTGTTATAGAAAAGTTGAAAAGATAACTACCATACAAGGGGGAAATTTTCAAAGTTGCACAAGGAGTACACAAATGGAACAATACTCAGAGTGGACTTTGCTAAACAATGAAGTATTTATTACAGTATACGGAAATACACACCACCAAAACAATCAAGTTTGGACATGGCAACAAACCAGAGGCAGTAGCATCTATCACCTTGCCGCGATATTGACTATGTTTTGCAGTGGACTGAGCGGAAGATGATTCGGGCCTTGGATTCGTTGTTTCACTGGGCGTAAGCAAGCAAGGTGGACCCGAGACTGGTTGCAAATAGGCAGTTTGCTCGCTTGCATTGTTGCTTCCTTCTCTTTAGGGACGGGAGCTCCAGTAGGGTCCTGCATTTGATGTGGTAAGAGAATCAAGAATTTGTATCGTGCACGTACGTAAGAGAGGAACAACACGATGCAGTAGATGCAAAGGCAATTAAAAGCATGAAACCAATATAATATGGGCCCTTCGACTAAAGTGATCCATCTGAAAAACAGTACTCTCTCCCCGTCTCGCAAAGATGGTCCACTATTCTATTTTGGGATGTCCCAAAATAATTGTCCATTTAAGTTTCCAAACATGTAATGCCATACTCCTATTTCGTCCCTCCTTTTGTTTTACTTTAAATAGGAATGTCAAAAAACATCCCATCAATGGACAAAATTGGAAATTTGAAAAAAAAAGAGTACAAATAATAATTATGTTTCCTTAATAAGTTGGGTGTCCAATGAGGGACCGACAAAATGAGACGGAGGGAGTACCTGATTTTGTAGAAAAAAGAAAAAAAAAAGATCTATAAAAGAAGTGTCTCATAGATTTCCTCCTTCGTATTTGCGACGAAAGTGATCCTATAGCATAAAAGTATCACAGCATAGAAAGTATCAAGCAATGAAAAGTATCACGGCGTAGAAAGGATCACATACCCCAAGTACAAGAAAAGTGAATGCTTGTTTATCCGCACCAAGGTGGATTTCAATCTGCTTCCTCAGATCAGCAAGTGTTGCATCTTTTACAACCTTTAGAGTACCGATAAACTTCCCCGGATGCTCGTTTGACACCTCCCATTTTACATAAACTTCAACCGCATCGCCACTACTTACTTCCAATGGGTTGTAGTTCTCCTTCGATTTCACTGCTATCTCCTCAGAGTCCCGCCTTTTGTTCATCTGTGTTTTATTAAATACCAACTCATTTAAAGATTTTTTGACAGTAGAATCCTCTCCAATTGTCCTCACTGGAGATGAGTGAGGATCAAAGTTTTCAAACCTCTTTTGCGTCGGGAATGGGGTCCCGTTGTGCTGAGAAAGCTCTCTATAATTCCCACAAAGTGTGAAAATAGTTTGGATTCTTTTTCGCCTAGAAGAAGATGTCTCCTTAGCATTTTCAGGTTCAAGTTTTCCAGGAGATGGTGTAAAAGACCCTGAAGTGAAAGTGACCCTTGGACCTGAGTCCTTAATCCTACTAGAATAAACTGTCTTCTCCTCTATTACCTCTTTCTGTTCTTCTACTTCTTCGCCTTCCTCAAATACAGTGCTCAACGATGCTTTGTTGGCAATTAATGGGCCAAAAGCATCTTGTACATCCCTATTAGAGTTGTTGGACATTTTAAGACCACCCTCGGACTGTTTGACATTGTGGACAAAGGAATCTTTCTTACCCGTATCCAAATCCATCGATCTATCCAAATCCATTGATTTCTCCATGCCCGCATCCTCGTTGGAATAAATTTCTAATAACCTGTTTGCAAAACTACTTCCATCGAATATGCTAGCCCCGTTATCTTCACCATTTCTGCCCCTAGAACGGCTTAGCTCTAACTCAATTTCCATCAAACGCTGCCTTAGCATTTCAACTTCCTGTTGCTGTTGAAGCATCCTTTCTTCCATCTTCCTCCTTTCAGTCTCCACAATATCATTTGCCATTTTCTCACATTCTTGCATTTTCTTCTCTAATTCGCTTTTCAGCATCTGGGTTCGCTCGTTCACCTTCAAGTTAATCTCCTCTTCGCTCATCCCCAATGCAAGCTTGGCCCTTAAAGCAGAAATTTCTTCTTCTTTCTTCTTCAGCTCTTTGTTGGCTTCATTGCGCTCCTTTTCCCTCAGCTTGTTTTCCATTTGGAGCTTGAAAATAAACTGGTCCATAGCTGCAATCCTTGATCCTAAAATAACTGCCCCCGATGAGGGATCTTCAGGGCCATTTTTGTCCTTGAGTGGTGTATGAGGACCGCGAACAATGCATTTTGCTTTTGCTCCATATTCCAAAGTAGATATTGTCTTGTGCATCTCCTTAGGATCTGGGCTAGCGCACAATATCATCAAAATCTTCGACTTATCGTCCTCAAAAGAATCCTAAGAACAGAAGGAACATCGGGATATTAGCATTGACATGCAAAAAAAAAAAAAGAGAAAACAGAAGAACAGGAGAATCATGTGAGTCACTGCCAAAAAAATTTACCTGCAAAAGCATAGTTAACTTGCTGTCCCTGAATGGAACATGAGAGTCACCATTAGCAATAGACTCAACCACCCGCTTCAGCGCTATATTTCCTTGGTTGATCTTTCCCGTCTGCAATATAGAGGGAAACATAAATTGAGCCTTAGGAAATACACTTAAATAGATTTGGCAGAAGAAAAAAAATACAAATTAGTATTTACAGAAGTCTACCTGCATTTTTGCTTCTAATCCAATCTGACCGGCTTGCTCAATGTTTTCAGAACCTGCCATGTCAACAAGCATGAGCCGACCACCTACTGTTGGGACATCAAGAATTATCTGCAGAACATAGAAGTGTCAGTTCAAGAAAAACAGAACTCCAGAAAAGAAAAAAGAAACAAGGGATGTGTCCTTGAGGTAAAGTTTTGACAATGATTCAAACCATGCAGTGGCTTCGAGAGCTTCTCTCATTGCATAATGTGCTCTTAACGATCCTTCGCTTCTCAACTTTCTGGATCTCTTTCGATATCTTCGCAGCTTCGTTTCCAGAAATAAAAGTTGCATTCTTTGCTTTCTTTCCCATTACTTCCAGTCTTACCTGCAAACATGTAGCATTGAAACGATGAAGTTACTAACAAATTAACAATGAGTTGGTTACTGACACTAAAATTGTACACGGGCATAACAAGAGGCCTAAGGGGAACAAAAAAATACCATTTATCTCATTTTTCAGTAAAATTAGATCACATTAGATAAATATCACACTAATACCATTTTCTGTTCAAATTTTGCATTTCAACAGAAGCGGCATCAAATCTAGAGCAGCAGCCTCAAGCAATTAACCTAAGCGCGAGACTTGTTAGAGCAATTAAATCTAGAGCAGCAGCCTCGAGCAATTAGCCCGCGAAGTCTTTTTTTCTCCTCCACAACAATGTTTAAATTTTCAGAGATTTCACTTCATACAGTGGCATACAAGTTAAGTTTTTCTTCTTCTTAACTTTGAAGGTCGTTTGGGGAAAACAAGACTTGAACTTGAGTCTCTCTATGGGGAATCGATACTCACACAAAAGTCAACCCACAATCTCCATTTTTCTCAGGTGAGAGGCATAGTTTGAGTACAACATAAAGGGTAGGCTAATGCAACCTGCACATCAAAAGAAAATAGAGCAAGTCTCTTGTGATATTTGTGTGACCAATAAAAGTGTTTATCACATTTCTCAGTCCATAATTTTTGAAATGTCACAGCTTCAAAGTGCACTGGTTATCCAGGCTCTAGCAAATTGCGTATAAATTAGCATCCAAAAGACAATCCTTCTGTATCATAGAATCAAATTAAATTTAAAAATTGCAAACCCAACAAAAGAATCAAATTGATCATGCAGACAACTTAAATAGTACTATTCCTGCTCACATTAGTGCACACTTAAAACCCCAGAGCACCTTAACCCAAATTAAAGAAAATTCATGAACATCAAAAGAGTAATATAATTTCACCTTTGAAGCACTGCCCTTGGGCCACCCAAGACTCAGCCCACCGCCATTATTCGTCGACAACAGATCATAAATTTCTTCATTGTATATCTCCAAAACA
Source organism: Vaccinium macrocarpon (assembly GCA_022606695.1). NCBI lineage: Eukaryota > Viridiplantae > Streptophyta > Magnoliopsida > Ericales > Ericaceae > Vaccinium > Vaccinium macrocarpon. The sequence continues at coordinate 10,024,726 of CM040175.1, forward strand.
GTGACTTGAACAAATAGCCCAACTCCAACACTCCCACCACTGGCTCCACTCTCTTCAACCCCTTCACCCAGTATGTCCCTCAGAGACTTGTACACGATCCCCTGCTGCTTAGCACACCCAAACATAGTGTGACTCTTGCCCGACCCGGTTGGCCCGTACATCATTATGGTGCACTTAGCCCCCAGTTTCACACCGTTTATCCTCGACTCCACAAACTTCTTGTAAAACCCGTCAAGGTCTTCCTCTTCTGACATCGAAACTCCATCGAGACTGAAATCCCGGTATCCGATTTCTGTTTTTACACGGAGAGATTGGCGGTCTGGGTTGATTTGCAATGCCGATATGGGTTTTTCCTTTCGGTCTGGGTAATCGCGGATACGGCCTATCACTTCCACTGGGTGCTCTGCTGTTGTAAGGGTATCTTTGATCGTGGATGTCGGATTTGGTGATGGTTTTGCTACGGCGTAGTTGAGTCGGTGTTTGGCTTGGGATTGTGGGGTCTTTGAATAGGTAAATTGGGTTTGATTTGGCTTTGATGGTGTATGGGGATTTGACTTAGCCATTGAAAAAAAAAAACCAGATAAAAAAATCTTTATACTTCCTGAATCTCTGTTCTGGGTTTTGAAACGAAAAGGATCTGAAAATATTTTGCTTTCCGAAAAAAAATTAAGATTGAGAGAGAGAGAGAGAGTTTAATTGAAAGCTGAGTTGAGGAGAGAGAAGCTGACACTTTTGGGGGAACTTATTAGGGTTTGATTCACTGCACAGAAAGCTAAGAATTGTAGGGGGAGATGAATTCTGCGTATGGAGAGAGAGAGAGAGAGAGAGAGAGAGAGAGAGAGAGAGAGAGAGAGAGAGAGAGAGAGAGAGAGAGAGAGGGTTTTGACTTTTGATGTTTGAAGTTCAATTAAAATGTAGCCGTTACGATTTCTAACGTCTTTATTTTTCTGGCGCCTTCTCACGTGAACTAAACAGCGTGTCACGATTTTTAACGAATCGGTTCGCGTAGTTGGGCCGGGCCTGACAATGAAGTCCATCTTTTGATCCTTTTAGTCGGGTTGGCCTGTGGGTTAGGCCCAACCCCAGCTCAGCCTGAAAATTTTTAAATTTGCAGGAAGTTGGAGCTGAAATTTCTCTTTCATGGCTGGAACATAAACAAGCTAGAGCCAATCACAGTGCAGTCATCAGTCTCATCCCGCACCTGAAAATTGGTCTGCTTGTTTGCGGAGTATGTTTTGGCGCAAGGAAGGTATTGGAAACATGTGTCAACGATTGAGTCTCACATTGAATAAACAGGAAAAATTTGGAACTTAATATACTATTGGATGACTCACCACTTACAAGGCTTAACCTTTTAAGTGGATATGAGTCATTCAATGTATATTGGGTCCATGTGATGTGGTGGACTCCGTGGATACTCTCCAACAGATTGGACCTACGCACACATGTGAAGAACCTCAGGCGGATCAGACTCCTAATAGAAGGATATATAATAATAGAGGGATAAAGAGTTGAATATGGTTGAGGGGTTATTATTTTAGAAGGGTTGATTAAAAGTTCATTTGTTTTTGTTGTTGCTGTATATTTGTCAATAGAGTACCCTTAAAACATTTTTCAGATAAAAACTTTCTGAACCTTGTATATCAAGGTTGGTGGACCATGATCTATTGACTAATTTCTCTTAGCACCATAAAGAGGTCTATATCCTGATTTCGTGGAATAAAGACCTGTGGACGTATGAAGCCAAACATAATGACCAGAGTAAGAGCTGTTTGGAGGCGAATAGCCAAAAATTTGGGGATTAGTGAATACAAAGAGGTATCCATCTTCCATGGTACAAATGGATCGATTCACTGTTCCCTACCACCGCTTTTTGGAGCAAACTAATCCAGTTATCCAACAAACAAAAACAATTTAGTTCAAATCATTATACTTCAAACTCTTAGTTCATTGATTGATTGCTTCTTTATTTTCTATTTCACTTCATTATCTTTTTTTACAACTTAGAAAGAAAGAAAAAAAAAAAAGGGATCGATTTTTATTTTATTTTAATGATTTGCTTAAAGAAGTAAGAAATTGAAAGCGGAAGAGGGTGGCCCCTAGCTTATTTTGACAAAAGTTGTAGTCTGTGTGGAAGAAAAGAAAACCTAGGAATCTTGAATCTTGACACATTCGACTCCGCGTGTGAGATGTTTCTATCCAAAAAAGAGAAACTTTTTAGTGCCGAGTGGATATGGACATGTGGAGTCTGAGCATACATTTCAGTCGTTCAAAAGTATTTAGAACGGCTCAAATTTTAATCAAAGAAAAAGGAGTGTAAGCAGTTGGCATTTATGCTTATTGGGTTTGCGTAGTTGAGGCGCTCATCAATTATTTATTTAAATTTGTAGAAACAATAATTTCCAGAACTCTGCTTACAGATGAACCGAGCCGAGCCAAACTTATCTGTGTTCGAACTTTCGGTTTGTTTATTAAATGAGCTAAAACTCAAGCTTAAAATCGGCTCGGTTGTAAACGAGCCGAGCCTTTAACAAGCCAAGTTTGATATATTTACTAAACGGATCTTTATAAACGAGTTGATTCTACAAAAACGAGTCGGGTTTTTCAAGCCCAGCAGAGCCTTGGATTGTTTTCTTCGCTCGTTAATTGAACAAGCCTCAAAACTTAATATCAAGCTTGGCTTGATTACTAAATGAGCCAAGCCCTAATGAGCTAACGCTTGAGCAACTCGGTTCATTTTTAGTCATACTTCTGTTTAGTTTAGCCATTTCTTTTTATATGTTTTAAAGTGTACGAACCAGTCTATGCACACATTGAAATCGTCCCTGAAAATCAATCGCACCTTCCACTAGGGGCATTTATTGACATCACATGTTAGTTTTCAAACCTAAAATCTTAGGACGGATAAAACCGGTTGAGTCCCAAAGCCCAAACCTTGACACCTAACCCACAGATTTTTTGATGGGTCCGTCTATTGCCAGCCCAGTGGGCTGACAATAAACAAAAAAGAAGACAAAAAAAAAAGCACTGATTGCAATGTATTTTTTACACTTTTTAATACACTTGCACACATTTGTATTCACTTTTCACGTATTTCACTGATTGCAATGTATTTTTTACACTTTTTAATACACTTGCACACATTTGTATTCACTTTTCACGTATTTCAATACATTTTTTTATCCCTAAAAACAACCCAAGCTGATTTTAGAATTTTCCTCTTTCATTTCCACACAAAATCATTAGATGCCTAATTATTCCATCTATTTATGCTATCTATCATTATTTTTTTTTTTGTTCTTTTGGTATCACTTGCAATGTTTATATCATATTCTAACTCCTTTTTTTCCCTTCAGATAAGTATATTCTAATAATTTTACTTAAAATCTTGCAAAATGACCGGTAAATAGCAAAAAATTCTTTCACTTAAAATCTTTCTGCAAAATCTGTTTTATGGATATCATCCTAATAATTTTACTAATTCTGATTATAATCTAAAAAAGTATAACCTAGAATTAACAAATCAGAATCTAAAATATAATCGACTCCCAAACACTCCCTATATGTTCACATATGAGTTTTATTTTATTTGTCAACACTCTGTGGACGGCCGATTTAATTAATTGACTAACGCAGAAAATGTTTTCCCAACTTTGTAAACAATAGTCATGGTTAATATGTACACATAATCAACAAAACATGCACCAATGTGCGTGGCCTTACATTTATTTATTTATTTATTCGAAAGTCGAAACGGTCCGGCCTGTTTATGCGTGTTTCGATTAGGCCCCTCTCCGGTCTCCCCAAAAGCAGGCAATCTGCACTAAGACTAACAGATTCACAAGAATTTATTTTCTTGCAACCTGATCCCATAAACCGAACACTAATCAATTTTGTGGGGAGTAAACCAACGCTGACAAAGGGAGCACCACTGTTTGTGGCTTTTTAATTATCCACTCGAAAGGCAAAGGCATGCTTTCAGTGGCTGCACCAAGTTGTGTGCTTTGGCTAGCATTTTTTACTTTTTATACCAACCAACTTAAAAAATATTTTCACGGTTTCGCATCCTTTTTTTTTTAAATGATTGTTTATCAAAGATATATATTGCGTATCTCTATTCAAAAAGTAAAAAAAGAATTGTTAAAAGATTGGCTAAAGACGAATGCAACCTATACAAACCTATTACTATCACAAAAAAATTTCTCAAAACTACCAAATGACAATAAAAAAAAATAAAAATTGTTGTTTTATTCCAAACTTTCATGCACGTACAAAACCTTATGCATAACCCATTTCGCACGTACCATCAAAAGAGTTTAATAAATTCTCAATGTATTCCAAAATTTATAATCCACAATCGAGAATCTAAAAATAATTGGTTCCAAAACTCTCCTTATCTTCGCGCAGCTATATATTATTTTCTTTTTCTTTTTCTTTTTTTGTCTTTGAGGCTGCAACTTGTATTTATTTTATTTTTTCATCTTATTTAGTTATTTTTTTTGGGGTTAAGCCCTAAGCATTGACTAATGCAAATTAACAATTAATCTTTTCCAAACTATTTACTATAAACATAAACACTAGTCATGTGGTTTGGTGAATTATTATTTTTTAGTTACTTGTAGCAATCACTAAAACAACCACACAAAAAAAATGCAAGGGTAATATTGGCCATTGCTTAGCTTCGGACGGTGACTCCTGAAATTGTCAATAAACTTGCATGAGTTCTTTTATTGATAGCCCATTAGACTGAAAATAAAGTAAGAAGAAGACAAAAAGACACACACACACTCCAGAATACTTTTTTCATTTTTCTATACACTTTCACATAGGGACGGATCCTGGAATTCACCCCAATGGGGGCACCTTATTAATTATAATCGCGAAATTTTTTCGTAGTAAATGATCTTGCTAAATTAAGACATTTATAATGCATACTTTTTATAATAAAAAAAATCAAAAAATGAGCACACAATCTTAGACAACTTTTGAAGTATGGTTTACCTTGACATTAACAAATCTTTAGAATGATCGAGATGGTTTATTGATAACTTTTAATGAAAATTCCCCACGATGGTTAAAAATAAAGAAAATCAAAAGATATCTTCAAATAAACAAATAATTTATAAACCAATAATTATAAATGAACCAGCCAATGAAAGTTGAAACACAAAATTAACTCCACATTTTAAATTTTGAGATATATATGAGTGTGTTGCTAAACATAGCATTATATTACATAATTAAGTCAACGGGGGAGCAGGGTCAACGGGGGCACGTGACCCCCCAGGCCCCCCTTGTATCCGTCCCTGCTTTCATACAATTCTATACATTTTTCTCATATTTTAATACACTTTTTAAACTTTAATGACAGCTCAGTGTGTTGATTTTAGAATTCTTCTTGAAAGAAAGAGACTAGCTAGCTAAAATAGCAATATGGCTTTTTAAGTATGATATGGTCCAAAATCTGCCCAGGCCGATGTAGTTTTATATTTTAATTTTATAACCGAATGCCGAGGCTAATGTAGATGCTCAAATAATTCAAAAGACAGAGTCATCTCTTTTTTGTACTCATGACCAAATAAAAATAAAAATCTCTATGTTGTACTACCTTCGTTCGTGAATTCAATATGTTGTCTCTTCTTCTTTTTCAATATGTTTCCCTTCAAGTTGTTGTCCTATACGGTCACCCATGGACAACAAGGTCTGCAACACCTAAATCACATTTTCAGGAGCATACCTCAATGCTTGACCAACCGGGTGACCTAAAATAAAGACACGTCCCAAGCGTAGAACTCTCGACCGATGTAGCATAATATCCGAAAGTATCGGAGTCGAACCACAGAGACGAACGAATGTGTCTAGGACTCAAAGGTGATGGGTTCACAGTTTATCTTGGCTCTTAGGTAGCCACCCCTTTGCAACTCAAATGATTTACCAACTAAATGAATGAAATTAATTAACTAAGGATTTAAAAGGAGAGTACAGCCGTGGGAACCCAGCATCCGCAACTAGTTTAATCAATGTTTACTTGGGCCACAATGATTCATTTTATTGATTTTAGAATAAGAAAAAGGATCCCTAACAAATGCGCACCACCTGTCACCAGATTCTGTGCGCATTCGAATTCCGGTGATGCCTGAGTTTTGTTTGTTAGAAGAATTTTCATCTTCTAAAATTGCTCAAAAATTAAATTAATTCGATCCCGAGGTAAGAACATTAATCAAACTAGCCACGGAACGCCTTCGCCCTACAGCCGCACTCTACAAAATTACTCACTCATGACTTAAATAAATGCAACAAACATGTTAAACCTATATCTAAACATGCTTCAAACAATTGAAATAAATAAAGCACAATACCAAATATTTGCAGCGAGAGAACGGATGCGAAGAACAAGAAATCAAAACTAAAAATCCTAAATAACTTGAATTAAACTTGAGTCTGAAAATAATCCTGAAAACTACAGCCAAAGTTAAACAAATAAAACGTAAAGTATGAATGTGGAACCCTAATCTCGAGTGTTAAGAGAGTTTTTATATTAATCTACTTAATTTATAATTAAAATCCTAAAACAAATCGGAATTTTCTCGCACGAATACCCAAAATGCCACTATTTCAAGGCCAAATTAAGCTCTAACCCTTATCTCTCATTTTGACCGTTGACCTCCCTATTGACCGGTTGACCTTCTAATCATTCGGTAGCGCTACACCTCCAACCTTCAGTTCAATTTTTGACCCCCGCTATGCCACTTTGTGAGCGCTCCATCAAATCCCTATAGTGCTCACGATGAGTTACAATCACTTCCACGCGAAATCAACTTCAACACTTAAGTTTCCTCAGCCTTGCATGCCCTCAAGCTCGATCACGGCCTTCAAGTCTCTGTAATTCAATCTTGGTGCTAAAACAACCTTATTTTCCTTAAAATTAACAAAAACACAAAAACATACCAAAGCAACGCATCAAGTGAAAAATAGAGAATAAATTAGACAACAACGTGTTAAGACTATCCTATTTACAAGTTGTTGGCCTATACCGTCACGAATGGACCGCAATACATAAAATCACATTTTCAGGAGCATACCCCAAACCCCTGCAAGTTGCTGGCCTATACGGTTAAGCATGGACCGCAATACCTAATTCACATTTTCAGGAACTCAGGGACTCTGTCGTTCGTTAAGGATGACAGGACCTACCGACCCGATCTCAGCTGTTCAAATGTATTTTGTGCAGTCCATATTTGAGGGGTGCCGAAAGGTGTTTTAGGTATTTTAACTCCCTTCAAATCTAAGTCGTCTAAAATACATTTAGACAAATAAGGTCGGTCGGCAGGGCCTGCCATCACTACTGGGACAACAGAGTACTCAAATTCGATTTTAAGGAGCATACCCAAAACTGCCAAGCCAGGAAACGCTTCATTTCTCGTAGCCAGACACTCTGACTTCCCCACTATGTCGGGTTGCTATGAGCCACACTGGGCCCATGTTTCGGGGACTCGTTGTAAAAGGGGGCAAACTGTATCATTAATCTGGTGATCCCCATAAATATTTAATGCCACTGTTTCTAGTATCTTTTACTTTTTCTTTTTTGAGATCAATCATTTGTATAGACGAGAGAAATTAAATAAATATAAAAATGTTGATTGAAGTTGAGAAGACAAAAAAGACCGTCGTTTTGGTATTTTTTCCTGTTTGGTATTTTTTTCTTCTTTAGTGATTATTTTTTCTTTTGGTCATAATTTTTTAATTTTAGATTCTTTTCGTCAAGACAGATGATTAGTCTTAAAAATCACGCGAATCTAACAAAAATTTAGTAAAATACAAAAAAAATACAAAAATTGAAAAGGCAAAAAAAAAAAAAGTTTAGGAGAATGGAGATGTGTGTGCACTGACGAAACTGTGCTACACAACGGTAGGGCTGCAAATGAGTTCTGCTCGATTACCACAAATGTGCCAGCCGAGCCTTCTTGTGTTTAAGCTCGGCTTCTTTAGTAATCGAGCAGAACTCGAGCTTGAGTTTGGGCTCGTTTACGAATCAAGCAGAGCAGATCCATACTCCAGGCTCATCCCGAAAAAGTTTGTATAGGCTTAGATCATTTATATAGGCTCATTTAGCAAATGAACCGGACTTCGCTCCTTTACAGTTGAGCTTGTAAACGGGTAGAGCTGATCCATACTCTAGGCTCACCCCAAAAAAGTTTGTATAGGCTTAGATAATTTATATAGGCTCATTTAGCAAATAAACCAGGCTTCGCTCGTTTATAGTTGAGCCAAGCTCAAACTTGAACTTGAATTTTCGACTCATTTAATAAACAAGCCGAGATTAAACACAAGAAGGCTCGGCTAGCACATTTGCACCCATACACACAAGGTACTGTCTGAGGCCATCTGTACAATTGTTGCAATGTAGGTAAAGTATAGTGCAATTGATGAAAATTTTGTCAACAAATTTAAATTTAGGCGCAATCATTGCATGTCCCTTTAAAAAATGGAAATTCCTAAAAGCGACTGCTCCCTCTGTATATTTTTAAAAGTGTTGTTTCGTAAATCCAATTTATTAAACAAATATGATCATTACACCTATCACATCAATTTTTACATTTACTTAAAAAAATTATCTTCTATTTTTACCCATTAACTTTTTAAAAGGGCAAAATAATAATTATACATATTTTATTCATTAACTTTTCAAAACACATACTCCCTCTGTCCCAATTTCTTGGTCCTTATTTCCATTTTGAGATATCCCAAAATATTTTTCTCACTTCTAAAAACATCCATCAAAATTGGGTCACTTTCCAATTTTACCCGTAAAAAGTATTTTTTCCATCTTTATTGGTTAGTCTATTATCTTTTATTTTATAACGGTTTTTATGATTTTGAAAATTTTGTATAATAAAACTAATTGATATCTATCAAACAAGATCCATATTAAATATGTTTTGACTTTCATACAATAAATTAACCTCACAAATTTGGCCACAATAATATTAACTGGATTTAGGGGCAAAATAGAAAAGTCAATACAAAGTTTTCACACTCCTTAAAAACCCACTTCCCCAAAAGAGGCCAAAAAATTGGGATAGAGGGAGTACTTATTAAAGGACAGTCCAAAATAGAATCCTTAACAATAAAAAAGAAACGGAGGGTGTATCAATTAGGAACGGTGGAAGTAATAAGAAATTGAAAGTGGAATAGAGTGGGCCTCTGGCTCCTTTTCAAAGTTGTGGTCCATATGGAAGAAAAGAAATAATCAGTCTAGCACCTTGTTCAGTTTAGGTCTCAAGACCCACCCTACATGGTTCCTAATAATTTTTTTTTTCTATTTCTCTCTACTCATTACCCCAAAAACTCTCCTTCAAAACTCAAATCGAACAAAACCTAGATGCCCAGAATTTATCCAAAAAAAGAAAATCAGTTGCCTAGATTCAAATTCTGGGATATTAATTTTTAAATTCTAGATAAATTTTGGAAAAGGAAACCAGGAAAAATTCTGGAAAAGGAAACCAGAAAGTTTTGATGAGATTGGAATCGGCACTTTTCATGTGTGAGGTATATCAAAAAAGGTAATACTGGAAGACTGATATAGATGGCCCATTAAGCAGGTGGCATTTATGCAGCATCACTACATACACATAGAAAAAATACTCGGAATTAATTTACTCGGAATTCTAAACCACTGATTTCACTTTCTTGTTACATTTTGGGTAACTTATTATTTGCTTTCTTTTGTCTTCGAGGCTGCAACTTGTGTTTTATTTTATTTTATTTTATTTTATCATCTTATTTATTTATTTATTTATTTTTTGGGTTAAGCCCTAAGCATTGACTAATGCAAATTAACAATTAATCTTTTCCAAACTATCTACTGTAAACACTAGTCATGTGGGAATTAAATTAAGGCCTTTTAATAATCCAGTTGGAAGGCAAAGGCATGCCTCGAGTGGCTGGGCCAAGTTGTGTGATTTGGTGAATTACTTTTTTGACTACTTGCAGTATTCACTAACAACAACAACAACAAAAAATGCAAGAGTAATATTGACCGTTGCTTAGCTTCAGACGGTGACTCCTGAAATCATCGTTAAACTTGCATTTGGAAAATCTTTGCAGTACAAATGTATATAATTTTAAATAAGAATTAGTTGTTTGTATCGTATTTTTCAAGAAGTCAAAATATATTATAGGTAGGTTGATATTCCAAAGTACCAAAAAAAAAATAATAATAATTAGATCTACGTCATATTTTTTGTTTTCAATAATTGCGAGATTCAGTATTCTTTTTTTTCTTATTAGACTTGATTTGCACAAAGCCGATTTCGAGATTTGTGAGGCCTAAAGCATTTTTCCAAAGGTCCCCCCTAAATCTCAATATACTTATCAAAATAGTTAAGGGAAAAAAAAAATTCATACTATGATTTAAATAGAAGGCCTGATTCGATAACACAACGCAATTGATTTAATTTTTTTTTTTTCGAGCTTCACTTGTACATGAGTCTATAAAGTTTTAGGCCGCAAAATTTAGTCAATATTTGGGGGTTTAAAGTGCCGGCTTTACGTGTTTTAACCTGAAGCCAACTCTGTTTGCAAGTATTAGGTTTTTGTTATTTATTGTCCAGTAAGTTTGTGGTCTCATAAGCTAGAAGCAAGCATTGTAAGAGCATCTCCTACCCATCTCTAAATCTCCATTTTGGAGAACCAAATTTCTCTTTTAGAGAATCCATGCCCTCCAACCCATTTACATTTGGGGTCTCCATTTTGGAGACCCAACTCCCATCCTCCATATTTGGAGAATCTCCCACCAAATAGAAACCCATCTCCATTTCTCTCTTTTTACTTAAAATTACCATTTTATCTTTTGGATGTATTGATGACAAATTATAATACCAACCATATCCTTATTTCTTTTTACTTAAAATCACCATTTATTGCTACTTGAATGGTGCTATTATTGTTGGTGGAAATGAATGGTTTTGTCTGCTCACGTGCTTGGACATGAAAGTATTAGACATGAAAGTAAATTAAAAATCTAGTTGCATCATTATTGAAGGGATTACATCTTCAAGATGACCAATAAGCTTCACAAAACATTGAAATATAACAAAATGGGGGCCCTTGCCCATACATCACCCCAGTTGAGTATTACCGAGTCTTTCCCACAAATGCTCAACCAGTGCATAATGGTCTTCTTTGTTCTTCAACCTGTTATGCCTAGCAAGGAACAATTGAAATTTTTCTGCTTCATCCATCACGATATGAGCATTTGGGATGATTGGCTTAAATTTGAGGGAATTCGTTCCAGAAAGGAGAGGGTTTTTTTTTCTAAAAATGGAGGTTTAATTGAAGCCTTGGCGGAAGAGAGAGGGGGAGTTTATTTAAAAGTCTGGCCAGAGAAATGCTCTCAAAAGAGACCAAATGACTCTAAAAAATGGGTGAATTGAGGGGGAATTTTGGGAGGGAAATTTTGGAGGGGATTTTTGGGAGGAAAATTTGGGAGATGACAAAAATAGAGAATTGAGGTTGGAGTTTCCCATTCTCTATATTTGCTTTTTGAATAAAATATATATATATATATATTTTGAGTCTCTAAAATGGAGATAGAGTGAGAGATGGGTAGGAGATGCTCTAAGCAACCGTGGAGCTATTCAGTTAAGTACTAATATTGGAAAACAAAGATGCTTCAATATGTCGTGTATTTCTGAATTCGATATTGGATTGGTTCTTAGCAAGCTAGGTAGGTTTTCACCTAAGGAAAGCAAGCTACTAAAAGTCGTGTTGAGTAGAGTTCAAAAAAATTAGTTAAAACTTTAGGTTGAAACGGTGCCCCACTAGTCCTGATTCCTGACTCCGCCAATGTCGACATGAAACAGTGTCCTAGATTACAAACAAGGACCATGAGCTAGATGAACAAAGCCATTACCCACTTAGAGCATCTTTATTAGCCTTCCTAAACTAGCTTTTAGGCTAAATAGAGAGCCAACCCCCTAAAAATCTCAACAAATCAGCCTCTTTATCTTCTCTCACCAATTTACTTTTGCTACAATGCCTACTCAAATTTGAATAGGCACTGTTCACGCACATGATGTATTTTTTAATCCCATTTCCGTCTAATAAGGTGAGGTTTAGCCTAAAAAGCCAACTTAACTTATTTTTTTGTCTTTATTTGATTTTTTTTTTTTTGCGTTTATTAGTTTTGCATCAATTTTTTGAGTATTATTGGTTCGTCTCGGCAAGAGGTATCTAAAAAGGTAAAAGATTATGACTAAAACTCTCAATTTTTTGAATAAGATTGAAAAAAGTGTAAAAAGCCGACTTTTTTGACTTATTTTTGTCTTTATTAGATCATAATTTTTTACTTTTTTATTCTTCTCACCGAAACAAACTAATAATACACAAAAAAATTGATGCAAAACTAAAAAACATGAAAAAAAAATCAAATAAAGACAAAAAAAAAAATAAGCTAGCTAAATTTTTAGGCCGAAACATACCTAATTTAGTCGATTTAAGGTTTGAAAAAAGAACTTTTCCTCCTCCGCCTCAATCAATTTTATTGTCCCTCATTTCATCCTAACCAGATAAAAAATCGATTATATCTTTCAATCGGTAATACATTTTATATGCAATATGGATCTTAATTGATAGATCTTAATTTAATCTAATAAACAAAATTTTTAAAATCACCTAAAACATTGTAGATTATAAGATGTAACACTTTGAAAAGTGACACGAACTCCCAAAAAGGACTATAAAAATGGGATGGAGGGAGTAGTTTATTACTGTACTTTGTAGTGCCTTGACAACAACTCCCCCCGCGGGATAGATCGCCTAAATTTTTTGAGTTTTTGATAAAATGACTTACTAAATTATAAAGGGTTTTTTATTAAAATGTGTCCCCAAAAGCATGATAAAGCTTAAATTAAATGAAAGATAATTAAACCTTTGTTTTGCATTTAAAAATCTAAAGTTATAAACAATAAAAGACAAACTCTTTTTTTTTTGCATTTAAATTGAAATATATCAATTATTTTTATTACTTTCTAAAAAAGTAGATTTAATTAGACTCATTTAATGAACCTTATTATGTGTCTGGGGGGCACATTTTAACAAAACCCAATTATAAAAGTGTTTTTGTGTTTAATTTTGATATTTTTTTGATGAATCGGATAAGAATGCTCTTAGAGTATGCACTTTAGGCCGAACCACCTGAGCCCAGTACCAACAAAAATTGGCAGCTTGCAAAAAAACAAAACGTTACTATAGAGAAAGTGACAGAAAATACTTGTTACCTAAAAGCATTTACTCCTACTTGAGTTAGACATCTCGGTGTATCACTTTCCGACCCATTAAAGAGAGAAGTGTGTAATTAGTAGTCCTGAACCACCGATACGTGATGTTCTGAAAAACTTCAGACTCACACATTTTTTTTAAGTGTATAGACTCCACGCACTGGCAGAGCTATGTGGGGGCTGGGTGGTGTCCGGACCCCACAAATGTAATATCTACTCTCTCCGTTCTAATTTGTTATATTTATTTTTTTTGGACGTCTCAAAAAAATTGTTTATATTTTTCAATCTATAATATTTTTTATTATCAATATGGATCTTGTTTGATAGAGCTCAATCAATTTTTTAAAACAAAGATTTCAAAATCGTAAAAAATATTATAGATTATAAAATATAGACAATTTTTTGAGAAGTTCCAAAAAGGAAACAGACGCAACAAATTAAGACGGAGGGAGTAATTTTTTAGGATTATATGAATTTTTAATATAATAACTTCTTAAATCTTTGTTAAAATAGGTTTGATTTAGTAAAGTCATGTTTATTTTAAATTCTAAATTCTCAAATTTGTTCATAAACAAATAGATAAGCAAGCATGTGAGTGTTGTTGCAACATAAAGAAATACAACAAAACGGTTGATATACTTTTTGCCGAATTAATTAGGTTACAATAATTTCAATGTGCAAATGCATTATATTAGAAAACTAAAATTCTACAGCATTATATGTTTACTCGTAGACAAAATCATATCTATTACATCGGCCTCCCTTGGACCGAAATCCTAGCTCGGCCAATGACCTCACATGAATCTGTTGTGCTGGAGTGATCTAAAAAACTACAGTCTATATAGGTATGTTCTGAAACTACTAAACAATTACTCCAGAGGCATCTTTTTTTTTATACACTAGTGGGAGAGGAGAGTCAGTGGTATTAGCAAGTTAGACAACAACCGCACCCCCTCGTGGAGCTCGAACCTCCGCCTCTACTGAGAAGACAAATAAACTTGCCAGCTATGCTTGCTTGGCAGTTGAGAGGCATCTTACTCATTTATCTCTGCAAACGAGCATCACTTTACTGCTAGGAATCCAAACCGACACTAGCTAACAAGCCTTGATTCATTGTTGCTAAACTTGCCAACCACCCCTTGCACAAACTTTTACTATTGACCCCTTTTTCCCATTGAGTAAGGCCCGGTTTTTCAAAAGATTTTAGCATTCAGGTACTAAAATTATGATATTTCAAATTAAAAAATGTAGTGATTCCGTGTCTTGTTTTTCGATTTTTTTCGCACCAAATTAAAGTACTCCTCGTGTACATAGAACCACTTCATTTTTTGTTTTGAAATATCATAATTTTAACACCTGAGTGCTAAAATCTTTTGAAAAACTAGGCCTAAGAAGAAAAACAAACTTAAAGAGATCATGACGATAACAGTTACAAATCCAAAGGAACCCCCACCGAATATCTAGGGAGTGGTTACTTCTATATAAAAAATGATATATACGTACACACTCTCTCAACCACTCTCCATCACACCCTCTTTCATATGTGTGGTGGGGCTCACCCGGTGAGTCCTAGTGGGCCCCACCATACATGTGAGAGAGGATGTAGTGGGTAGTGGTTGAGATAGTGTGTATTTATCATTATTCTTGTACATATTAGCATGAGAAACAACCTATTTGGCCTTTTTATTTTGTCCATTTGTAACCAGGAATCCTTACGAGGCAGACTCAGGCAGGTCAATTTGGGTCACAGCCCTGCAGGTTAAAACAACTTCATTTCACCTTTTAGAGAATCCATGCCCTCCAACCCATCTACATTTGGGGTCTTCATTTTGGAGACCCAACTCTCATCCTCCATATTTGGAGAATCTCCCACCAAATAGAAACCCATCTCCATTTCTCTCTTTTTACTTAAAATTAACATTTTATCTTTTGAATGTATTGATGACAAATTATAATACCAACCATATCCTTATTTCTTTTTACTTAAAATCACCATTTATTGCTACTTGAATGGTGCTATTATTGTTGGTGGAAATGAATGGTTTTGTCTGCTCACGTGCTTGGACATGAAAGTATTAGACATGAAAGTAAATTAAAAATCTAGTTGCATCATTATTGAAGGGATTACATCTTCAAGATGACCAATAAGCTTCACAAAACATTGAAATATAACAAAATGGGGGCCCTTGCCCATACATCACCCCAGTTGAGTATTACCGAGTCTTTCCCACAAATGCTCAACCAGTGCATAATGGTCTTCTTTGTTCTTCAACCTGTTATGCCTAGCAAGGAACAATTGAAATTTTTCTGCTTCATCCATCACGATATGAGCATTTGGGATGATTGGCTTAAATTTGAGGGAATTCGTTCTAGAAAGGAGAGGGTTTTTTTTTCTAAAAATGGAGGTTTAATTGAAGCTTGCCGGAAGAGAGAGGGGGAGTTTATTTAAAAGTCTGGCCAGAGAAATGCTCTCAAAAGAGACCAAATGACTCTAAAAAATGGGTGAATTGAGGGGGAATTTTGGGAGGGAAATTTTGGAGGGGATTTTTGGGAGGAAAATTTGGGAGATGAAAAAATAGAGAATTGGGGTTGGAGTTGCCCATTCTCCATATTTGCTTTTTGAATAAAATATATATATATTTTGAGTCTCTAAAATGGAGATAGAGTGAGAGATGGGTAGGAGATGCTCTAAGCAACCGTGGAGCTATTCAGTTAAGTACTAATATTGGAAAACAAAGATGCTTCAATATGTCGTGTATTTCTGAATTCGATATTGGATTGGTTCTTAGCAAGCTAGGTAGGTTTTCACCTAAGGACAGCAAGCTACTAAAAGTCGTGTTCAGTAGAGTTCAAAAAAATTAGTTAAAACTTTAGGTTGAAACGGTGCCCCCACTCCCGATTCCCCGACTTTCGCCGATGTCGGCGTGAAACAGTGTCCTAGATTACAAACAAGGACCATGAGCTAGATGAACAAAGCCATTACCCACTTAGAGCATCTTTATTAGCCTTCCTAAACTAGCTTTTAGGCTAAATAGAGAGCCAACCCCCTAAAAATCTCAACAAATCAGCCTCTTTATCTTCTCTCACCAATTTACTTTTGCTACAATGCCTACTCAAATTTGAATAGGCACAGTTCACGCACATGATGTATTTTTTAATCCCATTTCCGTCTAATAAGGTGAGGTTTAGCCTAAAAAGCCAACTTAACTTATTTTTTTTGTCTTTATTTGATTTTTTTTTTTTTGCGTTTATTAGTTTTGCATCAATTTTTTGAGTATTATTGGTTCGTCTCGGCAAGAGGTATCTAAAAAGGTAAAAGATTATGACTAAAACTCTCAATTTTTTGAATAAGATTGAAAAAAGTGTAAAAAGCCGACTTTTTTGACTTATTTTTGTCTTTATTAGATCATAATTTTTTACTTTTTTATTCTTCTCACCGAAACAAACTAATAATACACAAAAAAATTGATGCAAAACTAAAAAACATGAAAAAAAATCAAATAAAGACAAAAAAAAATAAGCTAGCTAAATTTTTAGGCCGAAACATACCTAATTTAGTCAGATTTAGGCTGAAAAAGTACTACTCCCTCCGTCTCAATTTTATTGTCCCTCATTTCATCCTAACCAGATAAAAAATCGATTATATCTTTCAATCGGTAATACATTTTATATGCAATATGGATCTTAATTGATAGATCTTAATTTAATCTAATAAACAAAATTTTTAAAATCACCTAAAACATTGTAGATTATAAGATGTAACACTTTGAAAAGTGACACGAACTCCCAAGAAGGACTATAAAAATGGGATGGAGGGAGTAGTTTATTACTGTACTTTGTAGTGCACGGACAACAACTCCCCAGGCGGATAGATCGTCTAATTTTTTGAGTTTTTGATAAAATGACTTACTAAATTATAAAGGGTTTTGCTAAAATGTGTCCCCCAGGCACATGATAAAGTTCATTAAAATGAGTATAATTAAACCTTTGTTTGCATGAAAAATCTAAGTTATAAACAATAGGCACAAACTTTTTTACTACTTTTTGCATGGGAAATTGAAATATATCAATTATTTTTATTACTTTCTTAAAAAGTAGATTTAATTAGACTCATTTAATGAACCTTATTATGTGTCTGGGGGCACATTTTAACAAAACTCAATTATAAAAGTGTTTTTGTGTTTAATTTTGATATTTTTTTGATGAATCGGATAAGAATGCTCTTGGAGTATGCTCTTTAGGCCGAACCACCTGAGCCCAGTACCAACAAAAATTGGCAGCTTGCAAAAAAAAAAAAAAACGTTACTGTAGAGAAAGTGACAGAGAAAATACTTGTTACCAAAAGCATTTACTCCTACTTGAGTTAGACATCTCGGTGTATCACTTTCCAACCCATTAAAGAGAGAAGTGTGTAATTAGTAGTCCTGGACCACCGATAGAGATGTTCTGAAAAACTTCAAATCACACATTTTTTGAAGTGTACAGACTCCACACACTGGCAAAGCTATGTGGGGGTCGGGTGGTGTCCGGACCCCACAAATGTAATATCTACTTTCTCCGTTCTAATTTGTTATATTTATTTTTTTTGAACGTCTCAAAAAAATCGTTTATATTTTTCAATCTATAATATTTTTTATTATCAATATGGATCTTGTTTGATAGAGCTCAATCAATTTTTTAAAACAAAGATTTCGAAATCGTAAAAAATATTATAGATTATAAAATATAGACAATTTTTTGAGAAGTTCCAAAAAGGAAACAGACGCAACAAATTGAGACGGAGGGAGTAATTTTTTAGGATTATATCAATTTTTAATATAATAACTTCTTAAATCTTTGTTAAAATAGGTTTGATTTAGTAAAATCATGTTTATTTTACATTCTAAATTCTCAAATTTGTTCATAAACAAATAAATAAGCAAGCATGTGAGTGTTGTTGCAACATAAAGAAATACAACAAAACGGTTGATATACTTTTTGCCGAATTAATTAGGTTACAATAATTTCAATGTGAAAATGCATTATATTAGAAAACTAAAATTCTACAGCATTATATGTTTACTTGTAGACAAAATCATATCTATTACATCGGCCTCCCTCAGATTGAAATCCTAGCTCGGCCAATGATCTCATATGAATCTGTTGTCTTGGGAGTGATCTAAAAACTACCGTCTATATACGTATGTTCTGAAACTACTAAACAATTACTCCAGAGACATCTTCTTCTTTTTTATACACTAGTGGGAGATGAGAGTCAGTGGTATTAGTAAGTTAGACAACAACTGCATCCCTCGTGGAGTTCGAACCTCTACCTCTACTGAAGAGACAAATAAACTTGCCAGCTATGCTTGTTTGGCAGTTGAGAGGCATCCTACTAGGAACCTTGTTCTTCAACCCATTTTATGGCATAAAATGGGAGATTTTATGGCATTGTTTTCTCAATACATAAAATGACATGTCATTTTATGACCATTCCATAAAATGTATTGGGAAAACTACATAAAATGTATTGGGAAAACAATGTCATTTTATGACCATTCCATAAAACTCCAACTAAAATGAGAATTCTTATTTTATGGCATAAAATGTATTAGAGAACAAAGCCATTTATCTCTGCAAACGAGCATCACTTTACTGCAAGGAATCCAAACCGACACTAGCTAACAAGCCTAAGCCAACCACCCCTTGCACAAACTTTTACTATTGACCCCTTTTTCCTATTGAGTAAGGCCTGGTTTTTCAAAAGATTTTAGTATCCAGGTGCTAAAATCATGATATTTCAAATCAAAAAATGCAGTGATTCCGTGTATTGTTTTTTGATTTTTTCGCACCAAATTAAAATACTCCTCGTGTACATAGAACCACTTCATTTTTTGTTTTGAAATATCATAATTTTAGCACCTGAGTGCTAAAATCTTTTGAAAAACTAGGCCCAAGAAGAAAAACAAACTTAAAGAGATCACGACGATAACAGTTACAAATCCAAAGGAACCCCCACCGAATATCAAGGGAGTGCTTCCTTGTATATAAAAAATGATACGTACACACTCTCTCAATCACTCTCCATCATACTCTCTCTCATATGTGTGGTGGGACTCACCCGGTGAGTCCTAGTGAACCCCACCATACATGTGAGAGAGGGTGTGGTGAGTAGTGGTTGAGATGGTGTGTATCTATCATTATTCTTGTACATATTAGCATGAGAAACAACCTATTTGGCCTTTTTATTTTGTCCATTTTGTAACCAGGAATCCTTACGAGGCAGACTCAGGCAGGTCAATTTGGGTCACAGCCCTGCAAGTTAAAACAATTTCATTTTATCACCTTTTCATAAAATGTACCTAAAATCTATTGGAGAACAAGGCCAAAGTTGTTTTCCGAACTGATAACATGCAGGGCCGGCCCCGGGGTAAGCCCCGCAAGCCCGTGGGCTTGGGCAACCCCCCGGGCTAGAGCAACCCAAAAAAAAAAATTTATTGAGTAATACGTTATAGTATTTAATTATAATGAGGACATTGTATCATTATTAGCACTGCAGCACAGTTGGTCATTCCTATGCCAGTATCCCCAATTGGGGCAGGTTCGAGTCCTCCCTACCCCTTCTGTATATTTTATTATTTCGTTTTGGTCAAATTACACTAACCTCCCCTGAGTTTTCAAACTACAACAAGAACTTCCCTTAAGATCTTTTAAATGACAATGTCCTCCATCTCACTTCTAATTAGATCATATTGCCCCTCACACACAAACACCTAGGTAACTCCCATTTCATCTTTAAGTACGAAAAAGATTTCTTTTGGCTACCATAATCGCCAAAAGTTCTGGTTATCAAAAAAGTATATTTCTAACTATAAAAAAAGGAAAAAAACTAAACTAATAAAAACAAAATACACAACTAACCCAAAAAAAAACGTAACTATTATGGGGTGTACGGTACACCCCTATACGTAACTTCAATGTATTTTTTGATAATTAATACCCTAAAAATCTGTATTGCCAAAAAAAAGCATAAAAAACACCAAAAAATATGTGTATCATCGTCCAAAACTATTGTACCATATACTTTCAACGTACATCTCTTCGTAGATAACATAAAATAAGCGTAACACACACCAAAATTATGCACAATATACAACAAAAAATACTAAAAATTTCCATGGTAGCCTTCCTGTTTATATATCGTAATAACTCCATTACAGCTTATACTACACTTTTATTTTGCAGCAAACCAAGAAGAATTTGCTTAAAAAATGCAAGAAAAGTTCTTTTCTTTAAATTAGAAGCACTATAAGTAGAGTTTTATTTTGAATTTTATTTTTTTGATTTAATTCAAGCTAAAAGAAAATATGTGACATTGATTTTTTTTTATTTTTATACTGCTATGGTTTTTTTTTTTTTTTTTGTTATTTTTATATTTTTCTTATGACTTATAAATGTAAGTGGGCAACCAAGCATGAGGTCGGGCTTGGGCAACCCAAACCTCGGGGCCGGCACTAATAACATGTAGTGGTTTTCCTATAGATTTTAGGAGGATTTTATGAAAATCTCATAAAATCATTTTTATATTTTATGTGTTAAGATTGGATTGTCATAAAATATTAGATTTTATGAAACAAAAATCTGTTGAAGAACGAATTCAAACTATAACGTCAATTGTTTTTGCTAACCCTCCTGTGAATTTCAAGTACCCGCACAAGTTCGAACCACGGAAATTAACGTCAAGTTTTAATGGTAGTTATCTATCTTGAACGATGTTGTAACGAGTTAGCACTTCTGCAATTTTACCACTTTGTATTTCCTACTGGTACATTTTTAGTCTTTTTTTTTTTGGTAAATGATTTTAGTTCATTGTTTGATTGCTTCTTTATTTTCTGTTTCACTTTTTTATTCTTTTTTTACACTCTAGGGGAAAAAAAAGATCTTTCTATTTTTATTTTTATTTTTTTTATGATTTACTTGGTCTATGTTTGGAAGTTGAGGAAAGAAGTGGAAAAGAAAAGAAAATTAAAAAAATTTCCTCTCATTTGTTTGGTTTTCAAATAGAAGGAGAGAGGAAAGGGAAGAGGAAGGAAAAGGAAGAGAAAATTACCTACTTTTTTTCTCTTCTTTTCTCTCCATGAGTGCAAATTTTCCCCTCATCTTTTACAAATCAAACAAAAGAAAATAACAAATTTCTTCCCCATTTCTCCTTTTTTATTTTCTCTTCTCTTTCTCTTTCTCTTTCTCTTCCACAACTTCCAAACACAGCCTTAAAGAAGTAAGAAATTGAAAAGCGGAAGAGGGTGGGCCCCTGGCTCTTCTTGACAAAGTCGCCTGTGTTTGGATGAGTTTTGAAAAGAAATTTTTGAGAAGAATGTTTGAGATAGTGTTTGATTTAATTTTTAAAAATGAGAATAATGAGATAATGATTAAAGAGAGATAGAAAGAGAAATAAAATAATAAGGTAATGAGTAGATAGAGTTTTTTTTTTTAAAGATGGAATATTTTTTTTTTTTTTTGAAAATGGGTTAAAAAAGAAAGAGAACTTTTCAGTGCCAAGTGGATATGGACATGTGGTGTCTCCGAGCATGCATTTTAGTTGTTCAAAAATATTTTGAGTGACTCATATTTTTTACTAAAAAAATAAAGAGGAGCATTCAAAAAAATTTTGAACAATCAAAATGTATGCTCAAGCACCATGTGTCTGTGCCCACTCGGCACTCAAGATTAAAGAATTTCTGATCCAAAAACGGAAATATAGGAAGACTTCATGCAATTGGCATTTATGTTTATTGGGTTTGCGTAGGTGAGGCGCTCATCAATCATTTATTTCAATTTGTAGAGGCAATAATTTCCAAAACTCTCTTTATGGATGAACTGAGCCAAGCCAAACTTTTATGTGTTCGGACTTTTGGTTTGTTTATTAAATGAGCTAAAATTCAAGCTTGAATCCGGCTTGGCTTGTAAACGAGTTGAGCCTTTAACAACTGAGTTTGGTATATTTACTAAACGAATCTTTATAAACGAATTGAGTCTGCACAAACGAGCCGAGCCACAAACGAGCCGAGCCTTGGAATGTTTTCTTTGCTTGTTAACTAAACAAGCCTCAAAACTTGATATCAAGTTTGACTTGATTACTAAATGACCCAAGCCTTGACGAGCTAAAGCTCAAGTTGCTAGGTTTGTTTTTAGTTATACTTTTGTTTAGTTTAGCTATTTTTTTATATGAAACCTCAAAACTTGATATCAAGCTTGGCTTGATTACTAAATGAGTCAAACCCTAATGAGCTAAAGCTCAAGCAGCTCGGTTCGTTTGTAATCATACTTTGTTTTAGTTTAGCTATTTTTTTTTACAGACAATTGTTCAAAAAGACAAATTTAAAGCTTTAAATAGTGTTTAGTTCAACTTAATAAGACAATATATTGATGAGAAATTGTTTAGGCCGCAATGACAATACTATATAAAAATACCTTTAATGAATAAAAATAAAAATAAAAGAAGAAGGAAAACTCGGTTCCGCAGTACTACTGTTCGGTAATTCACCCAAAATAAAGAGAAGATGCCCGTCACTGTCGACAGTGACCATTCACCTTCCGTTGATCCATCAGATCTCCCCCACTCTCTCTAGTGGGACAAGATCAATTTTGGATAGGATCAATTTTAGGGGTTTCGACTCTTTAGGCTAAGTTGTAGTGGATTTAAACACTTAAGGTATATTTTCTAATTATAGAATTTTAATGGTTTAGGCACTTTCATAGAGTACCCTAAAATTTTAGGCACTTTTATAGACCTTAGGGTTTGGATTTATGCATTTTCATAAAATAACCTAGGATTTTAGGCACTTTTATAGGGTACCCTAGGGTTTAGGTTTAGGCATTTTTATTAGGTTTAGGGGTTTATACACTTTAATGAGCTAGAGGGAGCATTTTTCGAATAAGTTGGTAATTTGTCCTCTTGACATTAAAAAATTAGTTTGTGTCATATTTTCATAATTGACTGCTATATAATGTCTTTGTCGAAGAAAGACCCATTTTTAAAATATGTTTTAGAGTGTGCAAACTAGTCTACGCACACATCAAGATCGTCTATGTAAAATCAATCACTCCTTCCACTAAGGGCATTTGTTGACATCACATGATAGTTTTCGAACCTAAAATGTGGACGGATAAAACCGGCTAAACCTCAAAGCCCAAACCTTGACACCTGACCCATAGATTTTTTTATGGGTCATTCTATTGTCAGTTCAATGGGCTAACAATAAATACACTGAAGACAAAAAAACACAGATTTCAATGTTCTTTTACACTCTTTAATACATTTGTACACATTTGTATTCCCTTTCACGTATTTCAATATATTTTTTAATCCTTAAAAACAACCCGGTTTGCTGATTTTAGAATTTCCCTTTTTCATTTCCACAAAAATCATTGGATGTCTACTTATTCCATCTATTTATGCTATCTATCAAATTTTTTTGTTCTTTTGTTATTACCAGCAATCTTCTTTATATCATACATATTCTAACTTTTTTTGTTTCCGGATAAGTATATTCTAACTTATTTTATTACAACGGTTATCAAAAATCTATAAAAACATGAGAAATTAAACACTCTACACAGTAAGTTCGGAAACGAAAAAAAAAAGAGTCTTTCGCAACTTATTCTTCTTGTTTCCTGAGGTAATTTAAAAAAATTGAAAACATCTTTTAAATGTCTTTTAAACAGTTTCTAGAGAACATGTTTTGAAACTATTAGAAAAACAAGCCTCAATCCCCTAATGATAGTCCAATGTGTCCATTTTTGAAAAGTTAGCATGTAAAAGGTTGAATAATTATTATTTTGTTATTTGAAAAATTGATAGCTAAAGAGTTAATGATCAGTATAAGTGTATAACAATATCGAAAATTTGAATTAAAAGTTGATGTGAAAATTGTAATGACTAACATTGACTATTGCAAACAATATTTTCCAAACAATTTACTAAGTCATGTGGAAAAAGGACTTTTAATAAATCAAGTTGAAAGGCATAGGCATGCTTCGAGTGGCTGCGCCAAGTTGTGTGGTTTGGTGAATTAGAAGTATTATTTTTGGGACTTCTTGTAGAAATCACTAACAGAAATATTTAAGATTGTATAGCTTTGACAGTGACTCCTGAAATAATCGTTAAACTTGCAAATTAAATGACCAGTTTAAACACCGAAAAATTCTTTCACTCAAAATCTTTCTGCATAATCTGTTTTACAGATATCAACCTAACAATTCTACAAATTCTCATTATAATCGAAAAGCGTATAACCTACAATCAACAAATCAAAATCTAAAAAAATAATTGGCTCCCAAACACTCCCTATATCTTCACATTTGAGTTTTATTTTATTTGTCAACACTACGTGGATGGCCGATTTATTGACCTTTTTTTCGTAATTAAGCCCAGAGCCCTAAAAATTGAGTAAGGCAAATAATGTTTTCCCAACTTTGTAAACACCAGTCACGGTTAATATATATGTACACATAATAAAAAAACATGCACCAATGTGCGTGGCCTTTTATTTATTTATTTACAGAAATGCTATATGCAAGGAAAAAATTTGCAGATTTCGAACGACTAATCTGAGCCGCTCAAGAATTTTAGAAACACATTTCAAGTGAGCCTGTTGAAAACCAGTTCCATCCGATATGTTTAGATGCTCGATCCAAACTTTCATTTTTTCTTTTTTTCATCCGAGCTATTCAAAAATGAAAATTTGGATCAAGCATCCACACATATCGGATGGATCTGGTTTCTCGCAAGCCCACTCGAAATGTGTTTTTTAAATTTTTGAGCAGCTTAGATCAACTGTTTGGGATCCTGTTTACATATAAAATTAACCAGTCCAATAATTAATTGACACGTAGTCAAAAGTGTCAAATGTTGGCAGCTACTTGTTAGCGAAGATACACTGGATCAATCAGATAAAATTGAGTGAATACGTTGTCGTATCATTTCTCAAACTGGAAGAGCAGTTATTGGCAGTTACAAGCCATTGTTAAAATATAGATTAGCTTCGAAGCCATAATATTAACGGCTAAGCACACAAGCTCCACGTGTAAACTTGCAAAACAAGGCAATTGGCAGTTAGAACACGGGGAATACTTCTGGAATGCAGTTACTCCCTTAACATGTTATCATTTGAGTTGGTAAATAAACGCGTCTGATTTAAAAGCTTACGGGAGAAGAAAATTCAAATTAAATACGTGGAGGAGGAATAGCTATAGAAACTTTCAGGCGGAAGTTAGAGTTCAAAGCAAGCTAGATTCAAACTCATGGGCCGGGAAGTTCAAATCTATGGCAACATCTATAAATAGAAGAAATTGAAGAAGTGAAGCCCCAGGACAAATCTTGACAAAAAATTATCAAAAAACCTGATGTTTGGTTTGTTCATTTTAGGCAAAAGTAGTTTAGGATTTGAACCAGGTTCGAAGTAGTTTAGGATTTGAACCCGGTTCAAGTAGATTAGGAAGTAGTCTAGGAATTAGATTAGGATTTATCTCGATTGTTCTTGTAACAATCACCCCTATCTCGGTTGTTCTTGTAACAATCACCTGTTCGAAGTTCTGTTACTCTATATTTGAAGTTGAAGACAATTTCGAAGTAAGTTTACCTTTGATTCATCAATCGAAGTGTCTTGTCTCTTTATTGTTCTTTGATTTCCTAAGTTTTTTGGTTTGCATCTCTTCACTTATTAAGAAAAATCCTCTTAATTGAGGTAATTGAACCAATAAAACACAATCGCCTGATTAGGTTTGGTTTTTCAAAGTTAATCTGAGGGAGGAGATTGAAACTCTCTCTGACACGCTCGCACACAATCATTTTCCATTGCAAAGAAGTAAAAAGAACCAAACAGATCCGTACTAGGCCCCGTGAGGCCTTCCTTGCGTGATTCCTTGCTAATCTTCCTTGCACATATCATTTTTGATATTTTATTGACTTATTCGAAAGTTGAAACGGTTAGGATGTTCAAGTTGAGACAAGCGAGACTAATAAATTCAAAAGCAAGTCATTCACGCTGAGACTAATAGATTCACAAAGAATTTATTTTCTTACAGTCTGATCCCAAAAGTTGAACGCTGATCAATTGTATGAGGAGCAAACCACTCACAGAGGGAAAGGCATGCTTCCAATGGATGGCTTAAGATGAAAAATTACATAACCTAAACAAAATTATTATTACCAAAAACTTTTCTCAAAACTACCAATTGAAAAAAAAAAAAAAAATTGTTTCCACGGCGACTTCCTGAAATCATCCTCAAACTCGCAGAATCACAAATTGCCGGTAATAAAAAGAAAGTTAACTAGAAACAATTCCTTTTTTTATATGGATTAATCTACTGTACATGTAAGAATTCAAACAGTAAAAACTCTTTCATGTAAAAATTATGATTGTTTTGTGTTTTACCCTCCGCCCAGTGGGCAGATAATAGAAAGATTCTTTTTATATATATAATCAGGTGTTCAGGACAACTTACCTTGATAGCCCGTTGTCCATCCAAAATTTGGAAAGCTGTTAACTACTCGTAATTAGATCAAATATGGTTGCAATCATACATGTTGACACCCCATTTTGCCCCACCGCTCCGGATTAATTAAAAAAGTCCACAATTCGAAGTCTGATGAAGAAAGTAGCGTAAAAATAAATTTGGCACTTAAATTGCAATGATTAACGGGTCGATAATTAGAGGAGACAATTTTGGACATCTATCGGCGACCTTGCCATTGTAATGTATGCACCGCTATATGAAAAATGATATATCTTAAAACCTGATCGAACAATATCGATCGTTTCGGACAGGTAAAAAAATACACAAAGAGTATCTCCGATTATGTGAAGTGGGGCCAAAGCCTTAAATCACCGAAATGTGGGAAAACAAGAATTCCGGACTGATGAGTGCCCAAAGGATCACATAGCAATTAATTTTTACCGTCCTATATATACGGGCTGTACTGCTGAAGAAAGAAATTAAAGGGTCCGGCTTTGAGAAGAGGAAAAAAAAAAACCAAAAACGGATTAATGGTTTTTTTATTTTATCTTTATTCAAATTTTTTTTTCATTTTTTAGTTTTTTGTCAAGATTTTGTGGTTTATGGATTTCTCTCGACGAGACAAACCTAACAAGTATAAATTTATAGGCAAACTAAATATTTTTGAATAAAACCAAAATTAATCCAATAACCCGAGTATTTGACTTTATTCAAAAAAATATTTGATTTGACCATAAATTTATACTTCTTAGATTCATCTCGTCGAGAGGAATTCAAAAACCGCAAAATCTTGATGCAAATTAACAAATGCAACAAAAAAAATTGAATAAGACAAAAATGAAAAAACCAATAACCGTTTTTCTTTTTTTTTTTTTCCAAAGGAGTTGCGACCTCGTGGGGACAGCACCCAGGGTCTACAAAAGTAAACCAATGGTCTCTTGTTGTGGGAGGATTCCAGAGAGGGGAAAGTTGGTCCATGAAATCATTTTCAAAGGTGTTTTGCTCTGAGACAGTAAGAGAGAATTGGCTAGAAAAACTTCAAGAAAATTTTCTTTTCATTTTGTTTCTCATTTGTCATCTTCAGAGAGAGTTTTGTAGTTACCTTCCTCTTGTTGGTTTTGTTCATATTTAAAAAGACAAGGTTTGTCTTCGTAGGTTGGACATAAAACAAACGTTAAAATAAAAAATAAAAGTTCTCAGTTTTCTTCCTTTTTTTTTCTTTTCTTTTCTATCTTGTGTTAGTAAAATATAAATGTAGTTGAGTTTGGTTTAGTTTTGATGATGTCATAAGGTGTAATAAGTGGAGAGAGATAGAGAGAGAAGTGAGAGAAATGATGATGTCATCAAAACTAAAACTAAAACTAAAACTAAACTGGGAAACAAACAGGACCACAAAAGCTTGGAAGAGTTGTTAGTTTTCGGCCAAAGAAAGATTTTGCGGGCAATAATGTTAGCATAGTTCACTACAGTAAAAAAAATTGCTATCTTGAATTGTGGTTTCATTTTGCTAAACATTGTCTTTCGCTCTCATTGTAATTTCATATTCTAGGTAATACAAGCACTTGTTTTGTTATCTCTGTATCGTTCATTTATTATTACACATGTATATTTATGCTTCGTTGTTTGTCGTGGTCTTATTCATTTCAATATTGTACTTTCAGTATATATACATATAGATGTGAATATACCCTTTCCCTAATTCAAAATTTATTTGCATTGAATTGAGGATATTGACGCCGTCGAATTAAGTACACTGTCGTTGGTATCAAAAATGAGATTTGTACATATGTGCATGTTTCATTTATCCAATTCAATGCAAATCGATTTTAATTTTACCCTATTCGAGATTTAGTCATCCAAAATCTATTTGCAATGAATTGAGGATACTGACACCGTCGAATTAAGTACACTGTCGTCGGTAAATGAGATTTGTGCATATGTGCATGTTTCATTTATCCAATTCAATGCAAATCAATTTTAATTTTACTCTATTTGTGATTTAGTCATCCAAAATCCATTTGCAATGAACTGAGGATACCGTCGCCGTCAAAATTTAGTACACCTCAGTATAAAAAATGAGATTTATACTTATGTTCATGTCTTATTTAACCCGAAATTATCGCAGACACTACAAGATCAGCGGGAATAGGACTACCAAATTAAAAATTAAGTATCTCAATTTTAATCCATTTAATCATTTTCTATTGTGAGACAATTAAAACCACAAAATGAAGAAGTATAGCAATAAGCAAAAGAGCACGAACACGAGAATATACGTGGAAACTATTTAAGGTCTAAACACCCTAAGCATAAAACCACGGCCTAATCTACTAATTGCTATAAATCAAAAGGTTAAATCAAGAGTTATAGGATTATAAATTACCAACTTGCCCCAAGCTACACCTAACTTCACTCCTTGATTTAGCTCCCCGAGCCCCTTCTTGATTTCATAGCCTCCACAAGTCCAACACCCCTTGATCTCCGTATCAAAGACGGCTCCGGATCATCCGGCCACGTAGATATGTAGGCAACACAACATGATGTATGAAAGATATGATTTTTGTGAAGGTTTTGGAAAAACAAATCAATCTAGAGACAATCCATGGAGTAATAGAAGATTGCACTAGATTGATAGACAAAATGATCAAACACTAAGTTTAGATCATTCAAAATGCATCAAGCACACAAGGATATAAGAGTGAGGACTTCCTCTCTCTAAAAGTGGGCTAATGTAAAAAGGGTGCCCTCAAAATGAGAAAAACATGTATTTATATGCCTTTTAGTGCACCCTAGGATCAGCCAATGAGAAAGCACTTCGGATTGAGCAAAACGCGCCCCAGACACACTTTGGGGGTCCAAATAAGGGCATTGCGCTAAAGACACACACATAAGAGCATTACACTCCACCGACGCGCTTCGAATGCGCTCTTCAAAAAAATCTAATTTAAGCCAAGAACACTAAGAATGTGCATTGAAGAGCGCATAACGCCCCAACGCCCTATTTGGTGACCAGATTTACACTCGGATTTGCCTTACACCCGGATTTGTAATCCAAGTCCCACCACAAGCCGGCGTTTGGCGTATTTCCCAAATTTGAAAAAAAACATTGTTGGGAGTACTAATCCGGGAGCACCCAGATTAGCTAACGACAGCCTCACCCCTATTGTTAACAAATCAAGGTGGATTTGGTGTTTTTGGTACCAGATTACCCCTACAAATCCACCTTCTTATTCTTCTTCTTCGTTGAAATCACACACACAAACAGAAGGGGGAAGAGAGAGAGAGAGTGTGTGTGTGTGTGTGTACTTGAAAACCACGCCGGAGGAGTTGTAGAGTCGTCGGATCTGGACGAGGCCGTGGCCGTTGCTTGTGTTCTTCGGGAAATTGAAGACAATATCTCGAAGAAGAAAGACAGGTGTCCTTTTAAGACCCTATTGCATTTTACTAAATTACGCTAGAAGCCCCTGGAGATTATTTACATTTGCACTGAAAGCAAACATTTGTGATATTGTTTTTTTTTTTTTTTTATAGTTAAATTGGCTAATAACATTTTATTTTACTTTATCGATTTTCGTACGGAAATTTTTTTAAACATCTAGTATAATTTAAATATATTTATGTATTTAAGTTGTATTTATTCTTATTATTGTGTATTTATTCTAATTATAATGAAATTAATGCATTTTATTTATCAAATTAATAAATTGAGGGTAATTAAGTCATTTGACAAATTATCCTATCAAATCCACATTCCAAATCCTCCTTATCAAAATACCATCCAAACACCTCACTAACAAATCCACCATTCTTATGAGGTAGGGCCACCCTCATTACAAATCTACCCAAAATCATCTCCGGTCGCCAAACAGGGCGCAAAGAGTGCTCTTGCAAGGGCACAATGCTCTTAGAGGGTCCTTCGAGTGCGCTAGCTCCTAATTACACAGAATGTCTTGGAAAATATTTCTCTTTTCAAACTAAGACAAACTAAACTTCCTTCATGCCGTAGAAAAATATTTCTCCACAAAATCCAAAGGTAAAAATCAAGATCTAAATGCCATGGACCACATGATGTATGAAATGTAAATGCAATGCATATACCTCTTGAACGATTGTGCATTCATCACGACAATGGTCTTCTCGACGATTCATGATCATGGGAGCGGAGTATCTAGATATTCTAAAAATCAAAATACCTCCCAAACTTGAAGAGAAGAATTACAGACTCCAATGGTCTTTCGACACACCCGGGAATCGTCAATAAACCTAACATAACCAATTCCATGCAAATCAATTTTGGCATATATGGTTGAATTGAAGGTATACACGGCAAAAATAGGCTCTGCCATCTTGCCTTTTTATACCCTCGGATTCACCTTTCATTTTTTCTTGACACCTAGCTTTGTCGTAGAATAGGATGCCCCAAGCGTAGGGCTAGATTGTCGAAGACATAGTAACCCGGCAAGACCGGGGTCGATTTCCACAGAGACCAGATGTAACAAACATGAAGTTTAACTTGCAGTGAGACTTTTGGCGTTAAGACGGCCAACTTATGAGGTGGATTTGTTTGGTGGATCTCTTTCTACTTCTAGGATGACTCGGAGATTTAGGAAAACTAAATAAAGGAAGGCAAGGCTTAGGGGTTCTCAACACCAATGCCTTAGGCCAATTCACTCTCCTCTAAAATGACCGGCTCGGGGCGTCGTTAAACGACCCCGAACGGAAGATTTGGTGCTTAAAACTCATTCAACTAGAAACGGTGTTTCTTAAAAAGTAGGATTCTTGTGCCATTTATACAAACATTTTGATTGCCATAGCCCGAAGCATCACACGTACCAAGTGGTCAAGCCCTTGGCGACGCGAGATCAACGGGATTAACAAATCGCAATTTTGATCCATAAAAATCAATCTGTACTTTTTAATTAACAAGCAATGTTTGCATTAAGGTGAGGGGAGTGGATCACCTAAGCCACGGGGTGCTAATCACCCCATAACCGAGCCTAAACCGACTACTCGTTCATTACTAAGGAAAACATGGCTGATTTTATAAGGAAAATAAAGAACATAACAAGCAACTAAATAAACTTGATTTAAATGAAGATACTACCTTGGCCTATCACTTTATACTTGAAGAAATGAACAAACAACCAATCAAAACAAGTGTTAACTAAGGAAATACTAGGAAGAACAAGTAAACAAAATACTAAATGGAAATGGAAATAAACTTGATTTCTAGGAAGGTCTAACCAAGAGCTATAACATTAATAAACATGAAACTTGCATAAGTCCAACACTTACTTAGGAAAACTAGAGAGAGAAAGCTTGGAAATTAACTCCCATGGAAGAGAGAAGGAAGAGCAAAAATAAAATCTAAGTTAAAGTCTAAGTAGTTAGTTGGGAGAGAGAGAGGGAGGTAGAGATATACACACACCAAAATATCCCAAAATATCCTAAAAAGCTCTCACAAACCCAACAACTTGTCATTAATAGAATAAACATAAAGTGCCTTAAAAAGTTGCCCAGAGCATTTCTGGACCGGTCCAGAATTATTTTGGATCGATCCTGATCAGTCTGGAAGAAGCTGCGAAAATCTGGATCGGTCCGGAATAATTTGGATCGGTCCGGAATAATTTGGATCGGTCCAGATCAGTCTAGAATTTTCTGGGAAAATCTGGATCGGTCCAGAATAATTCTGGATCGGTCCAGATTGGTCTTAAAATAGTTCTGTCCCCTTTGATCACCTCCATAGGTTTGCGTGCCTCCGGACCTCCTCCAAAGCTCCTAAATGAGTCGTGCGACCCTCGGGGGCAGTGCTCCTCGGTCTTGTGGGTGTTTGTCCAATCCCGGACTTCACCGGGAGTTTTCCTTGAGTGAGACGCGTGGCCTCAAAGCCCCCGGCGACTTGGGATGTTTCGGCTTGCCGGGCCTCAACCAAATCGTCGTTTCGTGGCTCGTGGGGCCCGGCGTTGGCATGCCATGGGGCATGTGGCCCTTGTGATTTCAGCACGTTTTCCAAAGTGCACCAAACGCGCTAAGTTTCCATGTTTGACCTGTAACTCAACAAAAACGCTACTACACACATATCAACCTAATTAAGCGCGAATTCGCGTGTGTGTGTGAACAAAAGGAGCAAGATAAACCCCGATTATCTACAATATTGGGGGTTTATCAATTTTAAATACTATTCACTTTAGTTGTTTATTTCCTAGGCTAGGGATTTTTTTGAAAAAGGGTTAATTTTGGAAAATAAGTACCGAAAGGGTGATGTAGGGTGTCTAACACCTTCACTACTCGAAACAGTAAATCTCCGGACCCATCTCTAATTTCGTAGACCGCAAACTCAAACGTAGTCATTTTAAATTGAAAAATAATTTTCTAAATATGCTTTCAGAAAACATCTTTTAGGGGTGACTTAACACACCTGAACTCTATGTTAAGTGGCGACTCTAATTTTCAATAAAAGTCACAGCTGTCAAATTCACTTCTCATAATATCATCGCACAAAGTCAAGATCTTTTCTCTCGTTGCATCGAGAAAATTTTGGGGCGCAACAGCACAGTTTAAAGATGAAAAATGTGGTTTTCATAGTTTAGTGACGAAGTCGACAAAATATGAATAGTTTAAGAGATAAAAGTAAAATGAAATCTATTAACTTAAGTAGAAAACAGCTATAGAACACGGCTAAAGGTGTGTTTGGCGGCTTTGGCCGACCTATTTTTGCATTTTCACATTGTGAGGTTTTACATTTTGGGTGTTTGTGATCTAATTCTAAAATGCTTAGGGTCGAATGCATTTTAGAAATGAACTGTAAAATGCGTAATCCCCAAAAAATAAAAAATAAAAATCACCTATCGAAGGAAATTTTTGGACTGTGATTATACTTCCATGCACAAGACCTTATGCGTAACCCATTTCGCACATATCATCCAAAGAATTTAATAAATTCTCATTGTATTCCAAAATTTATAATCCACAATCGAGAATCTAAAAATAATTGGCTCCAAAACTCTCCCTATCTTCGCAGCTACATGTTATTTGCTTCCTTTTATATTCGAGACTGCAACTTGTGTTTTACTATTTTATTTTGTCATCGTGTTTAGTTATTATTTTTTGGGTTAAGCCCTAAGCATTGACTAATGCAAATTAACAATTAATCTTTTCCAAACTATTTACTGTAAACATAAACACTAGTCGTGTGGTTTGGTGAATTATTATTTTTTAATTACTTGTAGCAATCACTAAAACAAAACAAAAAAAAGTAAAAATGCAAGGGTAATATTGACCATTGCTTAGCTTCAGACCATGATTCCTGAAATTGTCAATAAACTTGGATGAGTTCTTCCATTGATAGCCAATTAGACTGAAAATAAAGCAAGAAGAAGACACCCACACATGCACAAAGACACTCTAGTGTACTTTTTTTCACTTTTTTTTATACACTTTCACACATTCTCATATATTTTTCACATATTTCAATACAGTTTTTAAATTTAAACGACAACTTAGTGTGCTGATTTTAGAATTTCCTTGAAAGAAAGAGACTAGCTAGCTAAAATACCAATACGGCTTGTTAAGTATGACATGGTCCAAAATCTCCAAGGCTGATGTAGTTTTTTATTTTATTTTTGTAACCAGATGCCGAGGCTAATGTAGATGCTCAAATAATGCAAAAGAAAGAGCCATCTCTATTTTGTCCAAATAAAAATAAAAATCTCTATGTTGTACTACCTTCGTTCGTGAATTCAATCTTATGTCTCTTCTTCTTTTTCAATCCGTTTCCTTGCAAATTGCTGGCTTCACGCATGGACCGCAATACCTAAATCACATTTTCAAGAGCATACCCCAAACCCTTGCAAGTTGCTGGCCTATGCGGTCCGCATGGACTGCAATACCTAAATCACATTTTCAGGAGCATAACCCAAACCCTTGCAAGTTGTTGGCATATGCGGTCACGCAAGGACCGCAATACCTAATTCACATTTTCAAAAGCATACCCAAAACCGCCAAGCCAAGAAACGCTTCATTTCTCGCAACCACACACGCAGATTTCCCCACTATGTTGGGTTGCTATGAGCCACACTGGGCCCATGTTTCAGAGACTCATTATAAAGGGGGGTTGTTATGAGCCACATTGGGCCCATGTTTCAGAGACTCGTTATAATGGGGGAAGACTGTATCGTTAATCTCGTGATCCCATTAATATTTAATACCACTGTTTTTTGGTATCTGTTACTTTTTCGCAAATTTTTATTTAACTTTTCGCTCATTTGTATTGACAAGAGGAGTTAGAAAAATATGAAAATGTTGACCGAAGTTGAGAAGACAGAAAAGACATTTGTTTTTGTATTTTTTCGTCTTTAGTGATTATTTTTTCTTTTGGTCATAATTTTTTACTTTTAGATTTCTTTCATCAAGACGGATGATTAATCTTAAAAAATCATGCGAATCTAACAGAAGTTCAGAAAATGTGTACAAAATATGAAAACTGAAATGACAAAAAAAAAAGTTTAGGAGAATGGAGACGGAGATGTGTGTACTGACAAAACTGTGCCACACAATTGTAGCTGCAAATGAGTTTTACTCGATTACCAAAAATGTGCCAGCCGAGCCTTCTTGTGTACAAGCTCGGCTTCTTTAGTACTCCCTCCGTCTCTAAACTTTTGACACTTTTTGGATAGTGTGCCATTTTCAAATGCCTGTATCTTTCAATGTAAATGTCAAAAAATATGCAATATGGATCTTGTTTGATAGATTTTAATTAGTTCTATTAAACAAAGTTTTCAAAAACACATAAAACGTTATAAATAAAAAGATATAAGCAATTTAAAATGGCACGTAATTCCAAAAAGGTCAAAAGTTTAGGAACGGAGGGAGTAATCGAGTAGAACTCGCTCCCGAGTTTGGGCTCATTCAGTAAACGAGCGGAGCTGATCAATACTCCAGGCTCACCTCAAAAACGTTTGTATAGACTAAGATCATTTATATAGGTTCATTTAACAAATGAACCGGGCTTCGCTCATTTACAGTTGAGCCAAGTTCAAACTCGAACTCAATTTTTTGACTCATCTAATAAACGAGCCAAGCTTAAACACAAGAATGCTCAGCTGTCACATTTGCACCCATACACACAAGGTACTGTTTGAGGCCATTCTTACTGGACGAGGACAAAATTGAGAAGTCATCGAATAAATCACATCCCTTGTACTACAAAACAAACATTGATAGTCCCTCCATCCCTAAACTTTTGACGTTTTTGGGATTGTGTGTCATTTTAAATTGCTTATATCTTTTTATTTATAAAGTTTTATGTGATTTTGAAAAATTTGTTTAATAGAACTAATTAAAATCTGTCAAACAAGATTCATATTGCATATTTTTTGACATTTAGATTGAAAGATATAGACATTTAAAAATGACATACTGTTCAAAAAGTGGCAAAAGTTAAGGGACAAGTATTACCTTAATCTAGTATAGTGCAAAATAACAAGCTTCCTCATTACTGACCGATGCCAATCGATTACTGACCGAAATGAACTGTGGCGAAGGGAGGCTAGGCCCAGTGGGGGCCGGGGCTGCCACTCAATTATTATTATTATTATTTATTATTATTTTATTTTATTTTTTGCTTTTCTTTACAAATTGTCTTTTCTGAATTATTCAATTTTCAATCACTCTAAATAAAGCAACCCAAAATAAGTGGCAAGTTACGGAGCCTCAGGAAAAAAAAATTAGCATAAATGCTAATCTCAAGGGATGACCTATAGTTTATAAAGCAATGGATGACACTGCATTTTCAAAAATTATAGGACAGGTAATTGTATTTGTCAGAAACCTCAAGAGAGATCGGTGAAATTTACCCTATTTATTCCACGTGTGATCTATTTGCTTAAAGAAATACTCCTTTTATTCCTAAGTGACAGTTCATTATTACATTTTGAGATTTTCCAAAAATATTTATCCTTTTCTGAAAGTGGAAGTAGTAATCGATTGATTTTCCAAAAGTATACCTTATAAATGAATATAAGTGTTGCAATAAATGTAGGTAGAGTATAGTAGAGGTGCACATACTTCGGGCTGGGCCGGGCTTATACTAAATACAAGTACTAATGAGATTTGTGCTTGTCCAAGCCCGGTCCATTAAAAATCGAGTTTTATTTTATATTCCCAAACCCAGCCCAATTAAAATTTTATTTTGACATACCCGCCCAACAAGCCCATTTATTTTTGTGATATCACAAACATAAATAAATCAACTAGAACGATCACAAATTATAATTCATAACTGGGAATACTTAAAGTTTTATGTTATTGCAATACTATTAAAACAAACTCATAAAGCATGATGGTTCTTATACTACGATTGATATAGAAGGCATGATTCAATAACACAAAGCAATTGATTTAATTTAAAGTTTTTTCAAGCTTCACTTGTACATGAGTCTATAAAGTTTTCGGCCCCAAAATTTAGTCAATATTTGGAGGTTTAAAGTGATGACTTTATGGATTTTAGCCCAAAGACAACTTTGCTCTCAAGTATTGGGTTTGTGGTCTCATAAACTAGAAGCAAGCATTGTAAGCAACCCTTGGAGCTATTCAGTTAAGTACTACTATTGCAGAAAACAAAGAAGTTTCAATATGTCGTACATTTCTGAATTCAATATTGGGTTGGTTCTTAGCGGCGAGGTAGGTTTTCACCTTCGGAAAGCATGTGAATATTGTCACAATACAAAAAAAAAAGGTTCATATACTTTTGCCGCATTAGGCTACAATAATTTTAATGTGTATATGTATTATATTAGAAAACTAAAACTCCACAGCATTATATGTTTACTTGTAGACAAAAACATGTCTATTACATCGGCTCCCCTCAAATCGAAATCCTGACTCCGCCACTGACCACACGTGAATCTATTGTGCTAGAGCGATCCAAATACATAACTGTGTTCCGAAACTACTAAATAATTACTCGAACATGAGGCCTCTTACTCATTATCTCTTATCCCTTTTCCATTAATGGAAATCAAAAGCCTAGCCAACCACCCCCTTTAACAAATTTTTACTACTATATTTCTTTTGACCCCCTTTTCCCATTGAGTAAGAAGAAAAACAAACTTAAAGAGATCATGACAATCACACTCACAAGTCCAAAGAAACCCCCACTTAATATCTAGGGAGTGGTTACTTGAATATATTAGCATGAGAAACAACCTATTTGGCCTTCTTATTTTGTCCGTTTGTAACCAGGAATCCTTACGAGGAAGACTCAGTCAGGTCAATTTGGGTCACAACCCTACAGGTCATAATCAAGGGATCCGGAGATCTTGTAATGTGTGCAACACTAGAACCTTGTAGTGCAGCACTTGACCGGTAAGTCCTATGAAGCCACAAGCCATAAGTGAACTATCTTGATGGATTGAAACGCGCGACTTAGTTATTCTACCAACTTGTGCAGGGTGCACAAAGCTTCTGTATATGGCCAAGTTTTGCAAACTAGAGGTGGGAGGGAAATGACCCAACGGTCCCGGAGTACCAAACGTGTCTCAACCCATTGCCACAATGCTAGAAGAAAATAACATTGCAATAGCATTGAATGGAAATATCGAGGACATTTTAAAAACCCCTCTTACCAGATGATGTACGAAACAAGAAATTTGTTGCAACTACTCCTTTTGTACTAGTCTAGTATAGTGTGTAGTGGGGGGAAATTCAAGATGATGTTAGAAGAATCTAATTTGGGAAAGCTGGACTAAAAAGTCAAGCGCGGGATTTAGGTGTTTGTTCCTTCCTAAGTTTTAGGTTTAAAACATCTCAAGTGCTATCAACTCTTTTTGAGCCGGTCTATACTGAGTTTTACTCTTGACTTTCATTGGGCTCCATGCAAGAGAACGGTGAGATTTGACCTCCAAAATTAATCGAGGTGCAAGTAAACCAACCCAAACGAGAAAATTTTGGGAGCAAATAGGGTACCGCACACGTGGTGCCTGAGCGCACATCTCTGCTGTCCAAAAATATTTTGGACGGTCCGAATTTTAAAGAGAGAGAGACAGAGAGAAAGAAATCTGGGCCGTCCAAAACACTTTTGGACAGTTGAGAAGCGCGACAAATACTACCATGTGATACCTATTTGACACCCAAGTTTTCTCGGCCTTAACATCTTGAGTTATCAATGAAGGTAGGGAAAAGGTGGTCTAAAAAGTCTGAATCATGTGAGCAACATTGTGTGTTAGTTAGGAGAAGATACTAGGTGGGTCTTTATTAGTCTAAGAACATACGGTTACACACTTGGGCACGTTTGAAATATGAACACCCAAGTCAAGACACTAATCAGGAAATTACGGTAATAAAAAGGGGGACACGCCAAAGTCTTTTCCAAGGAGTTTAACCAAGTAACGTATTTGAATTAACTTATTTGATAATTCAAGGGTCCGGGCCTCAATCCTACTGTCCACTTGTAGAGAACCCAATTAAAGTTGGAGTCAAACTTTATAAGAATTAACCCTTTTGTACGAGGTCTTGGTCCACCAAGCCAATTAACCTAATTACTTTATTCTCACCAGGTTTTGTTTTCTTCAAGATTTTGCTCGTTTAGCATTAAAAAAAAAAAAAAAAACTTAGACTATTTATTTGTCTCTACGATAAGAATAAAAACGTGAAAATTGAGCTATAAGGAGGAAAAGACTAGAATAGTTCAATTTCTTTTTTTGGGGGTATATAAATAGTCCAAATTTTTTGTCTGTTTTATTTCTTTTTGTTCTCCAAAGAACTTTTAAAATTTTTTGTCAAACTTCTTTCAGATTTTCTCAAGACGAATAAATAATTTAAAAAATGGTGCAAAGCTAGCAAAAGCTCAGTGAAGACAAAAAAATAAACAATTTTAGGTCAAAGTTACCCATCCTTTTCTCTCATTGGCTCTCCTTCTATGAACATGCCTTCAAATATTCAACTCTATAAATAGTCCACTGCGTGTGCTCATCAAAACCAATAAAAAGACATTTAGAGAGAGAGAGAGAGAGAGAGAGAGAGAATGGAGGGATCATGTCATCCTTTGTTGAGTGGAGGGAGGAGAGAGAATAAATACAGCCATGGGTTTTCTGCTGGTGAATTAGAGTCATTGGCTAGCGTCTGTGGGACTATATTACCACCCCTGCCTCAAAATTCTCTTGAATTCACCGGAAAGGATGGCCAAAGCAACGAGGCAATTCAATTCTTCCACAAAGTTTCTGGTTCTCAAAATTCAATCCCTGATGAGGTCTCTCTCTCTCTCTCTCTCTCTCTCTCTCTCTCTCTCTCTCTCTCTCTCTCTCTATATATATATATATATATATATATATATATATATATATATATATATACACACACATGCGTGGATAGATACGTAATGTGTAGATACATATCAATATAATATATTAATATACATAACGTCAAGAGATATAACAAACTAAACAATAGATACTCTTCATCCTAAATTATTGCCCCTGTTCCACTATTGGGGATCTGGGGTCCTGTAGGCCAACTTGGGAAACCAATAATGGTCTAAATTCGCAGATGCTTTTTTGATTGGTCTGGTCAAAAAGCATCCACAAGTCAAG
The DNA here is from genome assembly GCA_022606695.1 of Vaccinium macrocarpon. Taxonomy (NCBI): domain Eukaryota; kingdom Viridiplantae; phylum Streptophyta; class Magnoliopsida; order Ericales; family Ericaceae; genus Vaccinium; species Vaccinium macrocarpon. The sequence goes on from CM040175.1 coordinate 10,065,089, forward strand.
ATTATTAAAAAAACTTTTAGACAGTTGTGATTGGAGTTTTCTGAACATAGAAGACTTCTCAAATCTTCTGAGCCCCTGATCCTACTATTTGGGACCTCTCAAAAAATTGCTGATATCTTCTGATTTATAAGGTCTTTTATATTCAATATGAATCTTGATTGATAAATCTCAATTAATTTTATTAAAGACATATTTCAAAATCATAGACGGTATTTTATATTGCAAAATATAGACAATTGCTTGAGTGAGACGGTTGGAGAGAGTATATCAATTGTGATTGGCCACATAAGTTTTATTTATTTATTTTTTGGCAATTACTATTAACCATCAAGGGTTAGCTGGCTAGACAATCAGTTCATATCCTCTTTTACCAAACCATTTAATGCCGGCTTATGTTTTATTAAAAAATTTCATTAACATTTATGTTTTTCTTTTTTCTTTTTTTACTATTGTATCTACTCGTCGTTGTTGTACAAATTAAACCAGCTTAGTCTATAATCTACCCAAGTTAGGACAGGCCCTAGACATAAGTTCACTAGGCCATCGCTTAGGGCTGCTTAGTTTTCAGCCTAATAACAGGGCCCCAGAATTAAAGATATATGCTACTAAACATTATGTACGTAACACTTTTCATATAATGTTATAGTTGAAGATATATGCTACTAAAGATTATGTACGTAACACTTTTCATATAATGATATAGTAGCTCAGTGGTAAGATCACTGTGTTTTACGCATGAGGCCTAGTGTTTGATCCTTCCAATCTTCAGTTTTTAATTTACTTCAAACATGTAAAACAATACTTCTTTGTAGGGCTTTGGGAATGGAACTCCCGTCCTCAAGGTCCCAAACGATGTGCCTCACCACTGCAAGGCAATTTTGGAATTCATATCACATACTCCTTTCGTCCCTTTTTTAATTGTTGATTGATCAATTTTGAGCTGGGCCTACTTCTCTATAAGCGGTGGAAATGAAACTCCTGTCTTTGAGGTCCCAAACACTGTGCACCATCACTGCACCGCAAGGCGCTTTCGGAATTCATGTCAAATACATTTGTTTATACAAATTCTTGGAGGTCTCATTGCTAAAATTTGCTTTAAGGCGCCAAAAATCTCAGGGTCGGACCTGACCCAAGTATCATCAATTGGTGCAGACTCCGAATATTGTTAGCTTTCATTTCGATTTGTTTCTCTCCTCAGACTTATCACAGAGTCACCTTAACATCCTTTCTTCACCTGCACTCACGAATAGCGATTTTGCCAGATTCTCTCTCCAAATATATTCATACATACAAAAATACGTAGGTAAGTGTCCTTACGTGTGTGCTCTATGTGGGACTGGAACAGATTGCCGAGATTATAATTGAACGGGTATTCTTTGAAGCTGTGATCTTGGTGAGACTGATTTTAACCATCCTATCCACAAGGCTGGGGACACTACTGCTCTGTGGTTCTCTGAGTTTTGGTGATAAATGGCCGTTCATCAACACATTCTCACAAATCTCCTTGGAGAAGAGAGAAAAAGTCATCCAAAGGTGGTTCAAGCATTGGCTTTTGACACCCATCAGACTTGCATTTGTATTTATCAAATTCTTGGTTCTCTATGTATTCTTCTCCCAGGTATAATTCTTCCCCTTTTGCAGATTTTCTTTTCTTCCATTTCTGTGTCAATACAAAGAATGGGTTCTCCTTGTGTTACTTACATATGAAAATTGTAATTTCAAAGCTGTTTTTGCTAATACCAAAATTTTGGTGCTATGTACCCTGCGCATAGTATAAGTTTTTTATGTACTAAAGTTTTGGCTTTAGCAAAAACAATTTCGCATTATCACCACCTTTATATAAAGGTATGTACCCTCCATGACCAAGGTTCTAATAACAATAGACGAAATAAATTGACGAGTAAAAGAAAAACAACCAGCAACAGCTAAAATTTGTGTAATGTGAACAAAGTCATAAAATTAAGTAAATTGAATTCAGAATCAATTTATTGTTAACATTTGTAAATTCGACTCATTTAACCAAGGGATTGTAGCCTAGCGGTTATCTCCTGGGTCTCCCACAAGGGCGACCAAGGTTCGAGCCTCGGAAGAGGCATTTGGAGTTTAGGACTATAGATAGCTTCTAGACCCCCTTTGAACTAACTCACTAACTCTCCCGCTAACCCTCCACTGATCTATATTGAATGGCAAAAAATAAAAAATCTACACATTTCATAAGGTTGTGTTCATGAGGAACTGAGAAAAAATTTCATTGTCAAGCCCAATTTTGCAATTTACCAATTGATGATTAGCACGTTAGATTCAAACCTGGTAGCCATTAATAGCAGCCCACCTTACCAAACACTAGTGGGGACATATGCTTTTGAGTTATTTTGGTATGTCATCTGTTGTGTTGTTTTGGTTTTTTGCAAATAAGTCCATTTTGTACTTTCCTCAAGCATGGTAGTGTCATTTCACTTTCTTCAGCCAAACAAGATTAATATCCTTATTATGAAGATGATGCTTGTCAAACTAGTGAAAAAGGTATTATTAATTTATTAATATCATAATTATATTTATCGTTATCATTTCAAGAATCTGAAAAAAGTTAATTTGTCTGAAAGCACATTAGAGCAAGAACAGCAGGTAGGCTAAAAATTTGGCCAAAAAAACCTGATGTACAGTGTATATAGTTGCCTGTCACTATCAACACTCCAACAATCTATTCATTTTACCTATCTTTTTATTAAAATATTATTTTTTCCTTTATATATGTATAAACACACACACACATACACACAGATGACAATGTTCATCGTCATCTACCTTTACCTTTTCGCCGTTGCTCTTGGTCTCCCTCGGTCGCCATCGCCATCATCTACCTTCGCCGCTGCCTAGAATCGTCGTCGTTGATCAAGTCTCGTCATCATCGTTGTCGCCCAGAATCCTTACCTTGTCGCGATCTTCATCATCGTCGTCGATCAAGTCCCGTCATCATCGTCATCTAGATCGTTGCTCATCGTCGTCATCCGCTGGAGAGAGAGAGAGAGAGAGAGAGAGAGAGAGAAAGAGAAAGAGAAACAATAAAAAATTGGGTAGCTGATGAACAATGACAGTATATATTTACCTAGGTACTGTTCATAAATGGCTGATGAACAGTGATTTACACTACCTGCTGCACCTCCATTTTCTTCACCCTCTTGTCTACTCCATTTTCTTCACCCTCTTGTCTATTTTGGCCAAATTTGCAGTTTACACTGCTGTTGCTCTTAGTTTGCAGTAGCTTTTATTGTGGCCCTACAAAGCTAGCCAGATGGAAAGAGACCTGTACAATTTAATATTAATAACAATTTACAAAGGGCGGGTTCAGCTTAGGACCACAGGTCAATTGCCCCCCTGGATTTTCTAATATTACACTAGGACCCCTAGGTATATATGAGATGATACTACATATCACTTATGTCCTAAAATACAGCAGCAGTGTCCCCCTAAATTATGTATTCTGCCCTCAGTCCTTATTTAAAATAATAAACACAAAAAAAATTCTCAACTGACGACGTCTTTGCCTTCAAAATCATGCCATCTTATGATACTCTCTCTCACTGTTAAATTGAAATGTTAATTTCACAAAAAAAGAAGAAGATATTTTTCACTTTCTATTCATTTGATATATATATTGAACTCGTAAACAATGAGTAATATGTTGCTTATTGAAATTCAGTTCTAGTTTGGAATCTTTGGATAGATAAGGTCTTTAAGTAGGTTTAGGTTCTTGCTTGGATAAACAATGTGTAAAATCTTCGTGGTATACGTAGAAAGAGATGTTTAAATGGAGTTGCTAATGTTTCTAATATTATGCAAAAATCTCAAAAGATGAAAACCTGTTGGGTCAATTGTAGCAAGTATGCTATAAGAACTTCCGTGATGCCAATGAATATCTAAGTTTTTGCGCTCATGTTTAGAAACTTTCATGCCAGTGATGCTTATGTTTAAGTGCTTCATGATATATATATATATATATATATATATTTTGAAGGGTTAGGATTAGTAGGTGCTCCCTATCCTAAATTCCTGGATCTGCCATGGAATTCTTCTCTACAAAAAATCATGAGCTGGGTTTAGGTCCATTTGGACCATTTCACATATTAATGACACATATAACTTCCTTCTCCCCTAATTGTATTTCTTGGTTGGGAAAGCTTATGTTACATAGACTTATGTATGGAACAGGTTTATCACAGCTTCATCTATCTTGCATTACAGAGAAATAGGCACGGATAAATGGACGTATTTCTTAACATCCGTTTATTTCCAATCTAAAATGGAACATTTCATGCATAAAATCGTAAGTTTCCAGAGAGTCAAATCATGAACTCACGATTGTAGATAAATATACAGTGATTGTCTAGTTGCATATGTCTATGTTACCTGGACTCAGATTTAAGTATCGGCCAGTTCAAAAAAAGATTTAAGTATCGGCTGCGGGTGCATTTCCAGGCTTCTCATCTTCCTAACTTAATTTTAAAATATTGAATAATCACCTAAAGGGTAGTTATGGATACGGTCTATGCTCACAGAATATCTTCTAGCAATTAAGAAATGTACTCACACCGAAAGGAGCGTACATAATTTACATATCCAAGTGCCTAAATTAGTTAGGGCGTCGAACAAATATCTCACTCTTTTTCATATTATATCCACCATGCAAGTGATCGTCCGAAGAATACAATTGTCCGCGTCACATTTATCCGATACATTCATCTAAGTGTGAGCATTGATACGTAATTTCATTTAGAAGCGTGTCCATAAAACATCAGACAACAGCATTTTCCGGTCTTCAGTTGACTAGTTGAGGAACACTAACCTTTTGACAAAAGCTTGGCTTTGCAAGCAATTTGTAATGGACATGATCGTTCGAAGAATACAACGTGTAATGGACAAGAATTTTGTTTTTTGAAAAGTCCCTATCTTTTATCCTGAAAAGTTCCTGTCAAAAAACGAAGAAAAGCATTACAAGCAATTTCGTCGACATGACAAAATTTACAAAGATAAGAATCCGATAAACTTAATAGCTGACCATAATTTAGACAAACTCTAACCACCATAACTTTTACATCAAAATTTTCACTTTTTCTATACCAGTCGATTTCTTTTCCCCTCTCTTTCAGTTCTCTCTCTCTCTTTTTCTTCACCAGGGACACAGATCAATCACCATTAGCAGCTAGACGTAAAGAAACTCGTACAAATGAATCCTAGATTGAAGAGGCGATTGGCTATTTTGGCTCTAATGTCAACGTTTTGTAGATGTTATACTGCAGTTGAAGTCAAGAACTTGTCGAACACTACGCGTTGGGTAAGCTAAGTGAATAAACCAGCTGAAGGTTAAACCTTAGTAATGCCTACAAGTTAAGCACCCCCACATGGATAAGGAACAAGTTACAGAAGCTGCTATTGATTTCACTTCATACTTTTACAGTTTTACCAAGAATTCCAATCCTGTCCACCATCAGTTATCCATCAGCTATTATTTCACTTCATAGTTGTACTACTGAAACCTAACGTAGCTCGATTGAAGGCATTATTGGCTCATCATCAGTGAAGTATTTCCTCGTGAAGCTGAACGGCAAACATAATTATACAACTAAAGCTATAATAATCAAAATTTTCTGCTAAAACTTTATCTGTAAGCCTACAAATAAACAAGTTTACTGTTTTATCGCAGATAAGGATAAAAGAAAAATTGTTCTCATCTTCAACATGAGACAGTTTTACTTTTACCTAGCCTGCTCTCTCTCCAGATCATGAAGTAGCAGATTTTGTTCTTATATTCATAATACTCTCACAATATTAGAAATTTCTCTTTATTTTTTTCCCACTACAAGGCAAGACTTTGGATTTCAGTCTTTAACATTTTCGCTACAGGTTAATGGAAATGCCGATGATCCAACATCGGAAGCCTTGGGGTATAAAGTAGGAAATGGTGAAAACTTGTCAGAAGACCAAAAGAAGAGACCACTTCAACAAGGAGTAGTAGAAACCATTCACGAGACTGAGCCAACCCTACTCCGAACCCTCACACAGAAAGGCCTCCCAGTGACTGCAAATCCTAAAGAGAATACATACAAAGTGGAATGTGACGTTGTAATAGTGGGCTCTGGTTGTGGTGGAGGTGTCGCAGCTGCTGTTCTCGCGAGCTCTGGGCATAAAGTGGTTGTCATTGAAAAAGGCAATTATTTTCATAGCACAGATTATTCCATGCTGGAAGGGCCGTCCATTAATCAACTATACGAACAAGGTGGGATATTCCCAACCCTTGATGGGGCTATGATGATAATGGCAGGATCAACGGTAGGTGGTGGCTCTGCAGTGAACTGGTCGGCATGCATCAAAACACCAAAGTTCGTGCTCCAGGAATGGGCAGAGGAGAACAAAATTCCACTTTTCTCAACCCCTAAATATCTCTCTGCCATGGAAACAGTGTGCGAAAGAATTGGTGTCACAGAGAAATGCGACCAAGAGGGGTTTCAGAATCAAATCCTCCGTAAAGGATGTGAAAAACTCGGTCTAGATGTTGATAATGTTCCACGAAATTCTACGGAGAGTCATTACTGTGGCTTTTGCTGCTATGGGTGTAGAACAGGAAACAAAAGGGGCACTGATTCCACTTGGCTGGTTGATGCTGTGGATAGTGGTTCAGTGATCATAACAGGATGCAAAGCAGAGAGATTCATACTAGAAAAAAACAAGAATGGCGGAAATAGAAGAAAAAAGTGTTTGGGAGTGATAGTGAAAAGCCTAAATGAAAACATTACAAAGAGACTGCAGATTGAGGCCAAAGTAACAGTCTCAGCATGTGGTTCATTGTTAACACCTCCCCTATTGATTTCCAGTGGGTTAAAAAACAAACACATCGGGCGCAACCTTCACCTCCACCCTGTTCTAATGGCGTGGGGATACTTTCCCGAGTCAAATTCAGAGCTCAAAGGGAAAAAATATGAGGGCGGGATAATCACTTCTGTTCATAAAGTTTTGTCAGACGAATTTAACGTAAGAGCGATAATAGAAAGTCCTGCATTGGGGCCTGGACAATTTGCTGCACTATGTCCTTGGGAGTCTGGACTAGATATCAAGAACAGGATGCTTAAATATAGTAGAACTGCTCAGTTATTTTCTATGGTTAGAGACCAAGGCTCTGGAGAGATTAAGCATGAAGGAAGGATAAGCTATAAGTTCAGTAAATTGGACCGAGAAAATATGAAAGCTGGGTTGCGGCAAGCATTGAAGATTTTGGTGGCAGCAGGAGCAGTTGAGGTGGGAACAAATCAGAGTGATGGGCAGAGAGTCAAATGTGAAGGGATTAGTGAAGAGGAAATGGAGGAGTTTTTGGACAATGTTTATGCAGCTGAGGGACCTAAGTCAATGGTGGAAAATTTTACTTCATACGGCTCCGCCCATCAAATGGGGAGTTGTCGAATGGGGGTCACTGAAAAGGAAGGCGCAGTTGATGAGAATGGGGAGAGTTGGGAAGCAGAAGGCCTGTTTGTTTGTGATGCTAGTGTACTACCTAGTGCTGTCGGTGTCAATCCCATGATCACTGTTCAGTCAACTGCTTATTGCATATCGAAGAAGATAGCCGAATCTTTGGCAAAAAGTACGTAAATTGGATACGGATACGATCTCTGTGCTATTCTTTTCTTATGCAAATCCAGTCATCGTTGGGGTAAATTAGTCCAAGTGAAGGGGAAGAATAAAGAAGTCATTGTGTGAATAATTAGTTTTCAGCAGGATCCTGCTCAACACCCGTGTTCTTGTAAATAGCTAGTGTCTGGTTACAATTGAGAAATGATTCTCAATGGTGTCTCACATTTGTACGTATTCCTATTTCAATGAATTCTTCTTATATAGAGAGCATATCAGCATAAAACACAAGCAGTTGACAAAAGTTTTTTCTTCTGTCAACAATTATCATCTCATATGATTTAATGTGCATAGTTAGAAATGCAAAATCAGGTTTGAGTATTCAAGTGAATCTCTTTGTTGAGGGAATGGGTGGCATTGATATGCATGATTGTTTCGTTATCACTACTCACATCTGGATTTTGCATGTTTCAACTAATCAAAAACATTCAAAAAAGAAAAAAATAAAGAAAGTAGATAAGTAAGCCGGTTCAATTTTCCCATTTGTGGGCCCCTTCCCGTGAATTCTTTAATTATCAAAACCATAAAACCCGTCAGAGACCAGCAACATGCTGAAAAATCATATTGATCCAATACTGATTAACATGATTGCAGAATGTATTTATCTTTTTTAAAAACTATTTGTCACACTGAATCAAACCCATTTTTGCTGATATAAAATTACTCCGATCATGTGTTGTTTGATACCTGATCGACATAATTTCAACATTACTCTAAAAAGTTGAACGATTTCTATCATCGAAGTGAGTCCAACTCACAAATGGGCAAAACTGAACACTCAGTCCTTAGGAGCTGCTCCCCTCAATAAGATAATTTACCGGTGTCACAAAGACAGCTACCAATCAAATCACCAAACACAATGATTTCTTTAAGATATTATTTTGAGAACGAAACAGATTCATTCTAGCATAAGTAATGAGTGATAATAAAAAAAATTCATACGATAAGCATAGTGAAAAACAAATTATGTAACCAAACAAACAAATTCCTATATATGCAGTAAGGTAGGAAGGGTAAATTATTGTTTCGGTATTTTGTTCGTGCCTTCTGAATTTTCATTCTGTGTACGATCAAATTTTTTGGATAAATTGTTCTTTTCGACAAGATGAGTCTAAAAATAAATAAAAAAATACGACCCCAAAAGAAGAAAAAAAAAATTTGAAAGAGAGGATACAACAATATCGATCCAAAATACCTAAGCAATATGGACAAGCAAAGGAAGACAAGGATATCATCAATTCAAAGGCAAATATTTGAATCTCAGAGAGAGTTCCCTCATTCAATAGAGTGTAAAAAGTACCTTAAATCGGAGAGACTGGAAAAGACCTTCGCGTCGATTAGTTCTTCGAAAGGGAATTGCAATACGATCGGCTAGAGTTAAGTATCACTTCTCCGGAGGCACAAGCACCGCCGTTGGCCGTGACTGTATGCTACCGGCGGGGTGGTAGTTGTAAAATACTGTATATACATACACCCCAGCTGGCCCAGCACATTCTACCGGCATATGTGTGTAATTCCACTGCGAAAAGTGCCTTTTTTTTCAAATCAAAAAATGAATTACTTCCGTAAATTATTTTTCGAATTTTTTCTCACCAAATTAAAGTACTTGACGAATATTTTATTTTGGTGCGAAAAAATTCAAAAAATGATACACGAAAGTACTTCATTTTTTAATTTGAAAAATAGCAAAAGAGAAAAAATGGGACTCTTATTTAAGAACGGAGGGAGTAACAAATTAACAATGTATGTGGGTCGGTTCGGGTTATGCAGGTTTCTATTACTTGCAACCGACACCCAACCTGTAATCCGATAATTTCACACTTCCAGACTCACCACCTGAGGCATATTTTTTCAAAAGATTTTACCAACTCAGTTACTAAAATCATGTTAATTTTAGTAAATGAGTTCAGTAAGTGCTAAAATCATGAGATTTCAAATTAAAAAATTAAGTGTTTCCGTGTATTATTTTTTGAATTTTCGATACCGAATTAAAGTACATGAGGAGTAGAAATCCCTCCCACGCCAATCTTCTCTCTCTCTCTCTCTCTCTCTCTCTCTCTGATAGCATGGAGAAGAAATTCCACAAGTGGTAGGATTTTGTAATTTGTTGTTAACTTTAATGGGGCTTACATCAATAGAGACATCTTGTAATTTTGTGGAGAAAATTTTGGGTACCGAGCGGGTACCACGTGGTGCCCCTCAACCCAATCCATTCTGGTTGTAGATGATCAGGATTCAGAGAGGGAAAGAGGAGAGAGAATGGGTGGATGAGAGGAGAGAATGTGTTTTTAATCTGAGACGTCCAACACGCTTTTGAATGATTACGATGTGCCGAAAGATACCCCCGTCGTATTTCAAATTTTATTCAAACACAATTTTGTCGATTTGATTTGTTCTTTTTCTTTTCTTTTCTTTTTTTAGTTTGTTGCTCTTGTGCATTTCATGAAAAAGAAAATGTTTGAAACTTGATTTGTATACTTGTATGTAAAAATAGTGGGATGATTGTATAATTGTATGTAACGCATTGGTCGGCTATTTTGTTGAATTAGCAATGCCTCGTCCAGGTCTGTATTTCCATGAGAGAGAGGGAGAGAGAATCTCGATTATAGACTTGGAATTGAGATTTTCATCCACTAGGTTGTACGGGAAGAGAAAATGATTATTCAAAAAAATAGGTTGAGTTGGGTTGGGCTTGGCTTACTCATATTCAAACCACCTACCCTTGACCCATATCTGACCCAACCCAAATTGAACCCAATCCATATTTAACCCGCTCAAGTCCAAGCCAACCAGCCCATTTGCCACCTCTAATCCTATCCCACTACCCTTCACACTTATCAAACAAAGGATTGCTACTCCCTTGGGATTAGTAGTCCAATCTGAAGGGCTACGGGCGAGTTTGGATGGCGTATTGGTTTTTGAGGGATTAAATAGTAATAAAGCATAAAATAGTCGGGAGATTAAATAAGAAGCGTGGACCCACATTGATGTGACAATTAATAAGGGGATTAAATAATACATGATTTGGATATATTAAATAATCATGTCAAAATAATTTATTGCCCTTGGTAATGTATATATTGAATTATGCATTTATATAAGTATTTAAAAACCAAAATTAATTAATTTCATATGTAAACATTTAAGTTATGATACTTAATTGTAATATTTATTTTATTAAAAATGAAAAATTATTTTTATTTTAAGTGAATACATGAAATATAATTTCAAATTCTAGAGTACAAAAATTTTTAATTTTTTTGTATCGAATTAAAGATCTTTATTAGTTGTTTAATTTGATGCAAGCAAAAATAAAAAATTATATGTGGAAGTACTTTATTTTTTGATTCGAAGGATATTGCAAAGAAAAAATAAAAAATTATGTGCAGAAGTACTTTATTTTCTGATATGAAAGCAAATTGCATGAGGTAGGGTGGTAAAATGAGGGATTAATCCCCCTAACTAAACATAGACACCCCCACTTGTATTTAGTAAGGGAAAAGAGGGAAAAGGGGGGAGCCAAACTAAATAGTCATGGTGGGTTTTGGCATTTCCAAACAAGGTTTAAGGAAGGTGGATGAGGACTAAATACCCCAACCAAGTCATACCCCTTTTTATTTCAGCATCCAAACGGGTCCTCAAACCACTTCTTTAGAGCATCCTAGGCCTCACCCCTTTTTTTACTCAAATTTGGGTAAAAATTTGCCTAAATCCTCAATTTTGGTAAAGTGATCTTTAAAGGAAAACCCCATTTTCAAAAGCTACGGCGACCCTTCAAAAGCTCTGGCTACCCTCCAAAAGCTTTGGCGATCCTGTGGCAGATCCAACGAAGCTTTGGCATCAAATTGAAAGATCCGACAAAACTCTCTCAATAGTTCAAGACAAGTGGCGAAGCTCCGGCGAAGATTCGACATCCTATTGAGATCTCTGACAGAGCTCTAGTGAAACAAGGTAGATGCTGAAAAAATGGGTGAAGGTTTGGGCTGTCCTTAAAATGGGGGAAAGAAATAGGTAAAATCTAAAATGGGTAAGGAGTTGTGGGTAAATATTGGAGACAAATTTTTAATATTTTTACCCCAATTTTGGATATGAAGGGGTGTTCCACTAACTAGTTTTTTTTTTTTTTAAAAAAAAAAAAAAAAGACAGGTCACGCCTCTCACAATACATCACATAAAAAAGTGTGAATACAAAAATCAAGGCAGTTTTAGAACAAAACTCCCTTAGTAAAACACCCCCCCTCAAAATAGGTCAAGATTAGAGATGCTCTTATTAGAAACTCAAAGTGTTATACTATTATGTATTGATTCTCTCGGCTCAGTCGAGAGCTTTTCGCTCTAAGGTTTTCTCCTAGCTAGCCACCGCCCTTCCTCCACCATCTTCCACCGCAACCTCTCCTGACCTCTTGTTCTCCATCACTACCTCTCTCTCCTCCCTTCAGATTGGCCATGTAAACCCCACCATCGTGCTCTGCCTCTTGGCACAACCAAGGGGGGTTTTGCCTTTTGGCACGACCAAGGGGGGGTGTTTTGCCTCTTGGCTCCACCTCCCCCTCGCCCTTCACTCCTACTGCTTTACCCTCATAACCGTGCCGCGCCACCTCCTGAACAAGTCTTCTCTCTCTCTTGCTCGCCTCCTCCATAGTTTCTCCACCCTCTTGGTCGTTTCCCCTGCCTTGTTTGGGATCTAGTTCAAGTCAATAGTAATGTTAGGGCGGCTCGGGCCCCTCCAGCGAATAAATAGTTTTGGTGCCCAGAGGCCGCAGCTCCAAATCTGCGACTTTAGCTGGAGATGCAACTAGTTTTGATTACTTGGTGTAACTCAGTGTCTAGCAAGACTACTCAGTGGGGCGACTCGGTTCAATTAGGCTTATTCCAATTGGTTTTTTTCCCATGTTTTGTTATTTTCCTTTTGTTTTTGTTTTAGTTTTAGTTCCACGAAGATGAGTGGATTTAAATTGGGCTCTCAATTTTGAATTGAACCATTGCATACTATTTAGCCTTGGGTAGGACCCTATACATTGATCTTCTTATGGATCTGCGTCTGCTCTGCAATACGAGTCTTAGAGCCCCATGCCCGTCGTGGTTATTTGTGGTGTGCTCGTGTTCGAGTCTTTGTAATATCGTTTCTTTTCCGTATTCATATTGAAATCTTGTAATTGTCGATTAGCTTAGCTTTCGGACCTTTTAATGAATTGAAATGACTTCCGGTTCAAAAAAAAAAAGAAAAGAAAAAAAGAAGTGTTATACTGTTATTACTTATTACACATTCTTTTAACATGAGGGAGTGTAGCGTGATTTTTGTGAGAGTGGAGGGGTGTGCAGTGTTTTATTTTAGTACTCCCTTCGTCCCAATTTCTCGGCTCTTTTTGGAAAAGCGGGTTTTTAAGGAGTGTGAAAACTTTGTATTGATTTTTCTATTTTGCCCCTAAATTCAGTCAATATTACTATGACTAAATTTGTGAGACTAATTTATTATATGAAAGTCAAAACATATTCAATATGGATCTTATTTAATAGATATCAATTAGTTTTATTATACAAAATTTTTAAAATCATAAAAACCGTTATAAATTAAAAGATAATAGACTAGTCAATTAAGATGAGAAAAATAATTTTTAAGGATAAAATTGGCGAGTGGCCCAATTTTGATGGATTGTTTTAGAAGTTGGACAAATATTTTGGGACACCCCAAAATGGAAAGAAGGACCACGAAATTGAGTCGGAGGGAATAGTATTTATTTGGATCGTCGTCCAGGGGGCTTTTTCGTGCAAGCCTTGTGGTCAGTCTAGATCCTTGTTTACCTCTCCTCTTGGTTGGTTGGAAATGGCGACTATTGGATTCGAATCGTCATCACCTAATGCGAAATTCGCCTGTATTTTTGTGAAGAAACTTATTGGTCTCGAGTCGGAATGTTACGCGTTTGACGTCTCCGACGATCCTCAGCACAATTTGTAAGAATGGCCGACCTGGCTTGGAGAGAGAGAGAGAGAGCAGCCGCGGAGGCAAACGATTTGGGTTTTCTGATAACTGGAACGGGAGAAGAAGCCAATGGTGAGAGAGAGTGTTTGACAGAGATAGAGATCTTGTTGGTTTGATCGGTTGATGGTGTGACTTGAAGAAATGTTCGGCCGGCCCTATTCTTTTTCCCCCTTTTGGGATTTGTTTATATAGGAAGAGAGAGACGCGATGTTTTGTGAGAGCATCCACAAGATGACTCAAATTTTTCTCTAAAAAAAGTAGTGAGTAGTACATATTTTTCATTTTACTAATTCATGTCTCCAGCAATCGTCTCTATTACCCTCCCTATTTTTAATAAAATATAATATATAAGGAAAAAGTAAGAGAGAGAATAAAAAAGAAAAAAGAAGAAGAAAACAACGGCGAAACTTGCTTTTGTTTATGTTCCGGTGTGCATGAAACTTGGAAGTTTATGTTGAACAACATAAACTTCCAAGTTTCATGCACAACGGTTGTTTAGTAATATATCACTTGATTAAAAGCACAACTATGAATGGGAGACTTAGTATGATGATGGGGGACAAAATTTAGAATGGATTGTGAAAATGATGTATGGAAATGATGTATGGGGATGTCCAGGGGAAGAGGGAGGGGGTCAAGCGAGGTCACTTGACTCCACCGAAGTGGAAAATTTTAATAGGGTAAGTATAATTTTAGAATTTTATTTTTACCCCTTGTATATGGTATTTCTTTGCCCCAGCAACTTGCACTCCTTACCACACCAAATCATTTTTCTTCTAGCTCTCACTTCACCATTACTTGCCTTCCTTACCACACTAAATCATTTTTCTCTCTCTCCAGTATCCCTGCCAAAAATAGAACCAGAATCTAGAGGCTGCAAATTTGTTTTTTTTCCCCTTCAAAGGATGGAAGTCCTAATGAAATCCCCTCTCTCATCTCCCCCCTCTCTCGTTTAACCACTAATCCTCCTCACAATGGAACAAATTTAGCTTCCCCACCACCATTATCAAATTAAAAAAGAATTTCTTAGTCTCCAAATTGAAATCCAGAAAACCCTAAACCTAATGACCGAATATTTAAATAGTTGTAGTTGGGTGTTTAAAAAGGGCTAAATTTAAAAGTTAATAACCTGACTAAGGGGTTGAAGATATTCTGCGGTTGATGTTACAAGAGTCCATACATGATATTCTTTTATAGCCCCCCACAGAGTCCTCTTTTAAATGGAAAATGCAGGGTACTCATAAAATTATCTAGAATTTGAAATTAATGGCTCAAATTCTCTTCCAAGTGAATCTAAGCCACTAATTTCAAATTCTAATTACTTTTCTGGATAAATTTTCTGTATATGTCCAGGAAGTGCCTTTTATTAATTATAAACTTGATAAAGCAAATTTCAATGGGCAAAGTCAAGGTTATTCACCGGAGAAGAATTGTCCATTGTTCTATATTCACTTCTTATGGGTTTCAACTATTGGGCCATCTAATTCCTTTGCATCAGAATTTTACCCCATTTTAGTTCGGTCTATGGGCTAAAATTTCAAAATTAAGTTGACACGACAACAGTGTCAAACAGAAACAGACTTTGCCAATGCACAAGCTTTTTGGCATAAAACCAAGTCAGTATTTTTTAGACCCACTCACTTTTGTACGTGATCAATCTCAAAGGAGAATCTGTAGGCATGTAAAATTTCTACACTATCACTAGTGGTTTTTTTTATCAGCAAAATTGTCCGGTGGGCTAAAAACCAGAATAAAAAAGAAAAACACCAGAAAGAACAGACAGAGGAGAGGACACCCAATTAATAGGGAGAGAGCCTATGAAAGCTAGAGAAGTCACAGTGTGGGCAGAAACATACATTAGCTGCTCTTCGAACCCAATTGAACAAGATACAACTTGCTGAAGCTATCTCCCTAATATCAAGAACCAACGATAACACTTTCCAAAGGGGAACCAACTTGGATACGCTGAGGTGAATGGCTTCTTTGTAATCAGCAGGGGTGGTGCCAGCTTAGGATGAGGGGGAGCACATGCCCCCACGGGAATTTAATCACCTGCTGCTATTTTTTTTTTTGTTTTACAACTCATTTGAAGTTTACTACATATATCATAACTATGTCATTTTATGATAAGTGGTCATTTGTCCCAGTGGCATGAGCGCATGCTCTCCTCCCAAAAGGCATGGGTTTGAGACTTCGCGGTCGCTGCTGGTGTTCATTTTTTATGGATTTTACCATTTTCTTTTTTTCTTTTTCTTTTTTTCCCACATGGGACAAGAAAAAGAGTACTTATATTGATCCTGTTCTCACTAATTTTGAAACAAAAATAATTGAAAACAATCTTAGTGATCCTTATTACAATTGATTTAATTTTTTTTGTCACAAAGATTAAGAATCAAATAGTTAAGCGAGCTATCATAATTTTATGATTTCTCAAAAAATGAGCTTATCTATAGTTTTTGAATTGGCATTGACAATATACTTAGAGCAAGATGTTTTTATGGTATTAGTAACAAAACAATTATGCCGACCTTTAGAAAAATGAAAACTTGTCGGGGTCCATTGTAAATAAAATTACCAATAAATATTCAGTTTTTTTTTTTTGGGGGCTTATATTTAGAAGTGTTTCAAAATATTAACCTACCAACTTTTGTGCCTAATGAAGAATGTTTGAACTTTTGTTCTTCGAACTTTTTTATTCCCTATATTTTACTGCGAATATATATATATATATATATATATATATATATATATATATATATATTTTTATTGTAATAAGGTATCCCCTCTAAACGAAATTTCTAGCTCCGCCATTGGTTATCAAATTCAACCACAACCCCAAAAGACCCAAAGCTGAGATCATTAAGCATGCCACCCGAATAGCATACAACTCTCCTTGAAGAGAGGAGAAAAAACGAGAAACGAGAGGACTTGGCCCTTCCATCCACCACATTGCCCTTCCAATCATCTTTCACAACCATAACTCTGAATTTGAAAAACCAAAAATCTTGCTAGTTAGATAGTAGACTGAACCCAATCAAAAGAAAAGATAGTGGACGGAAAAAGTCTGTGGTTCCATTTATGCCTAGATGGAGTGGAAGGCCGAATAGAAAGGAGGGAGGAAGCTAAGGGGTGGGTGGTGGGGGGAGAGATGGGGGAAGGAGAGAGATATCAGGGTGTTTCTGAGGGAGATGGGGAATGGATTAATGGACAAAGATTTTAAATAAGATTTCGCGATGCATTACGGTATAGGCTTGAGTGTAACAGTTTCGGCAGTACAGGACGTTACGCAACAAGAATCGGCTGTCGTAGTCTTGAATTTTTAAAATCATTTTTTTGGTAAAAAATATTTTTAAATTGCTTAGATTACCCACATTAGTCAAGTATCAGCCTTAATGGCCTTGATGTGGTGCATAAATCGAATACAACCGATTCGTATCGGGAACCGTCCGATACGTATGCAATTTGTACTCTTGTCAGTATACTGGGGTGTAACGGTATCGGAGAACCCAAAACCCATTACGTAATGGCCAATATGCTACGTAACGGCTAATATTTAAAACTGTGGAGTTGATAAAAGATTGTGTGCCCAATTGCATTTTGTTATTAAAAAAAAAATAAAAATTGTGTGCCCTCTTAATTAAATGCATAAATTGCATCCAATGTAATTTGACTTGTACATGCATCGCATGTGCATGACTTATATATTCATAAAATGAAAATATATACTGAGTTTGCCAATAGAAGCATAGAAAAATTGACCTCATGGCATAAATTTGCAATATTCCCATTACCCTTTTTACTAGGAATCAATGCAAATTTTTTTAATTCCCTTGTATGAATTTCCGATCTTGCTTTTATAAATGGAAAATAGAAAATGAATGATCTTACTGTAGGAAATGAACCACGCTGTAGCTTTTGTTTTCAATTTAAAATCAAATAATAAAGGATATTTCATCACATACCATATATATCTTGATTTTCTTCTCGTTATTCTGACCCAGAGATAGCGTAATCTTCTTGATTATTTTGCTAGTAAAATATAATGTGATATAAATTTATTCTGAAAATAGGTGATCAATATATAGATAGAATAAAATTCATTTTCTTTCTACCTGAGCATACTGTACCTGACAAGGACATAATAGTTTCGTTAAAATATTACCACGGGATATTTGGTAATTCGAATAAATGAAGAAAATAGATCTATATAAATGAAGAAAAATAGTTAATTCGAATATTTCACACCATAGTAATTGGAGTAATTGGTTTTCGTAAAGTAAACATATTCACACTACAGTAATAAAATGAGAGAAATAGATCTATATAAAGGCATCAACTAATCTTTTGTCCACACATCTAAAAGCCAAGCAAGATAAGCTCTATTTTGGTCGTCGTTCTGCCTTTTTTCTACACAGTTTCATTGATTCTTTGGTAGTTCTCCTTCCTCTCAATGTGCGTTCATCTAGAATTCCTGGATGGCTAGAGAGAGGATGTTGTCCATGTCATATCATCAAGAGAGTGAACAAAACTTTGTGGAGTCCTCTATGTTTCTTTTGTCTTCGTTACAAAAGAAGTTCTAGCCACCTTTTATGAGAAAGATATTAACGGGAGATTGCTCCATCACAAGGTGAAGAGAGCCTCGCCTTTTCTTTCTTTCAAATTCACAACATAAGGAAAGTTTTTTGGGTAGTGTTCACCCTATGGGCACAAAGGCCGTGTTCATGGAAGAAGATTTTGAAAGTCCGGACTCGAGCAATGTGGATGGTGGACCATGACCCTCACATAGCCGGTTTTACCGTCATGAATGGGGACATATTACTTGTTGCCACGAGCAAAAGAGTTCACCAATATAGTTTAACAAATGAGTGGAGACGGAGAAGAGCCAAGAAGGTGGGTACAAATAAATGTGGTGATAGTGTATTGCTCTATTAATACTCCAACACTCTTCGCCAATGCAGAAATTGAGTTACTAGACTAACAATTCCCAAAATAGCTGGTTTGTGCTCGTGTCTTATATTTAGTAGTTAGGGCTCACTCCTGTATTTCGCTTTGAAATCTGATGAAATGAATGAATGAATTTCTGAAGAAAAAAAAAACCTTCAATATTAGGGTTGGAAATTCGGAGGAATAAAATCGAGGCTATTGGAGGGTCTCTTAGGGCAACCGAAAGGTCTCACCCGTGGCTCATTAATTTTACGTCATGTGGGTTAATGGTGCGGCTATAACTCCCCCATGATGCGAATATAATGGCAAAATTCGTTCCTTAATTCATTAGGGTAGTTACTTGTATTAAATTCTGGTTGGCATCTCAAAGGTCATGAGCTTGATACATGTTGTGCATCCTGAATTGGTTCTACACAGAGAAATTTTGAGTTCTTACATACCAATTAGAAATGCGGTTCTGATGGAGAGAGAGAGAGAGACAGATGCATGTTCGATCACCAAGGTAGTCAGCGGAGGTGTTCCGGCGGTATGTGGTTTGTTGTTTCAACTTGGGAGAGAGATGTCGACAAATCTTACAACACCTATGGTGGGCGGCGAATCTATCTTAAGAAGACTGTGTCCAACACATAACTCAACTAAATTTTTGCAATCCAGTTCACCTCTTGTTTTTTGTTTTTTGATTTTCTTAGGTGGCACTTCTGTTTTCTGTTTTCAAAATTTTCACAATTTAAAGAAAAGAATGTTGTTTGTGTGTCACTTCCACTTTCAAATTCTACTTCTTAATTCCATTATTTATGAAATTTGGGAAAATTGAAAATCTCAACTTTCACTTTTTGTTTTTGTTTTCCACTCCTAGCCACCACCCACCACCCCAACCACCACCCACCACCACGGCCCACCACCCACAACGCCACCTCCAACCACCATGCACCACCACCACCTACCATCACGGCCACCACCCATCATCACCATCACCTCCAGTCACCACGCACCATCACCTCCAGCCACCATCACAGCCGCCACCCACCACCACCTCCATGCACCACCCACTCACACCACCACCCACCACCTCCAGCCTCCAGCCGGCACACTTCCAACCGACTCATAATTATGTTTTTACTTCTTTTTTTTTTTATAAATAATTTCACGCAAGCATATTTTTGTATTCACTTCCTTTTTACGAAAAACAGAAATTAGAAAACAGAAAACATAAGTGTTACCAAACATAGCCTTAACATTAAGCGAGGATCTTCAAGTGATTACCCGTTAAACCAACCGCTTGATGGTAAGGTTATTAATTAATTTAGTTCTTTCTCACAAGTAAATCCTCTCCTACTTCAAAATTGGGTCCAGCGCCTGGGATCGCATTTTTATTTTATTTTTTCAACATTAAGCCGGGGTTCTCATATTGATTATTTCAATCCTAAAATCTATGCGTACAAAAAGTCAAAATTGAAAACTATGATAGCATGTAAGTCATCCTTCTACATTAGTGTTGGAAATTCGGATAAATAAAATCGAGGCTATTGAAGGGTCTCTCGGGACAACCGAAGTGTCTCACCCGATTTTACATCACGTGGGTTAATGGTGCGGCTATAACTAAATTCTGGTTGGCATCTCAAAGGTCATGAGCCTATATACATGTTGTACATCCCGAATTGGTTCTACACAGAGAAATTTCGAGTTCCTACATACCAATTAGAAATGCAGTTCTTATGGAGGGAGAGAGAGAGAGAGACGCACGTTCGATCACCAAGGCAGTCGACGGAGGTGTTCCGGGGGCATGTGGTTGGCCGTTTCAACTTGGGAGAGAGATGCCGACAAATCTTACAACACCTACGGTAGGCGGCGAATTTATCTTAAGGAGACAGTGTCCAACGCATAACTCGGCTAAATTTTTGCAATCCAGTTCGCATTTTGTTTTTTGTATTTTGATTTTCTTCAACGAGTTGTAATTCTAAATTCTGTATTGCCGTTCTATTTTTCCCAACAATTAATTCGTTAGCAACATAAATTTATTCGTTATTCTGTTCTATAATTTATGTTCTCTACACACAAACAAAATTGATGGATAAACTACACAACAATGTGTAACACCATACTCATTCAAGATGATATTGCTTTACATAAGTAGCCCATATGAAGGTAAAATAAACATAAATCGACAAATTGCGCAAATTGTTGCATCATAGCTTTTTCTAGACTACCCATTGAAATAGAAAGAATCGAATTCAAGTTAATTATGCTGTTTTTAATTCATGAAGAAATTTTAATAATTTTGCGCTACATAACAGTGAACGCGATTGTGATGCCAAAATGGTCATTGTACCATACCCGTTACAATTAGGGAAAATTCTAAGTTATCTCCACCTCTGTTTATAGGCGGGGTGGGTATTCACTGAATATGAGGAAATTGCCATCCCTTGCTGGATCACAAAATCCAAACCGGGACACTGTGCAGAAATAGATTGTCTAAGGTTCACTGTGAGTTGAGCAGAATCTGCATAAGGAATCCTCCACACTGTGGATAGTGCTAAGATTAACCTGACTAAGGGGGTTGAAGATATTTTTGCGGTTGATTTTACAAGAGTCCACATATGATGTTTTTTAAAGGCCCACACAGAGTCCTATTTTAAATCAAACAATGAGATCTTAACAATCTATCTTTTAGTGCAATGAGTTATCAACATATGCATTTACAGTCCAAGTAGGGCTGCCAGAAAAAATTTCATCGCTAGCGTCGAAATACAGAAAAAAGCGCAAACTGCAGCCAACCCACAAACATAACACATGTAACCAGAACATTAAGAGCGTCGTCTACTCAAACGCCAAGAATTGGATTCATGGTATCTGTCGTATAGTGGTTCAATTCGTTCTTGACGCTTCCGCTTGCTCAATTTTGTAGGATCTGCTACTTTGAAGAACGTCAGTGCCAATTCCACAAGCCACTTGGGATCAACCACTATGACCTCTCGCATGTACTCCTTCGTAGTCATTACCAACTCGTGGTAGATGACCCAATCTGGTTGTCGCTGAAATAGGGCACTGCTTGGGTGGATATACACAGGCTGGTTTTCCACCAAGGTTTGGTAGCCTTCTTGTGGGTCTTTCCTTGCTGCGTGGAAGAAGAAACTGGCGGCGATGGCTTTCATTATCTTTATGAAATTTCTACCAGCACTCACAACATCCAATTTATACCTGCATTACAATATCAGTTAGTAACTAACAAACCATTTCAAATCTAAACAACAAAAGCCTTTTTAACAGTATGAACATCTGTCTCATTTGCTTAACGAACAAACCATTTCAAATCTACACAAGTAGAATAATTCCCTCATTCTAATCCATAATTCAATTCTTGCAGTATGCCGCACACCATGAGTTCGGCCATTTTTTATTTCCACACTAACGTTGTTGGAGACAATTTTTGGTTGTTGCAAAACATAGTCAGATGTCCCTTTAGTTTTAAATTGACGAAACTATTTAATTAAGGAAAACTTCATATGGAAGAAATAACGTATATTGTCTAACAGACATGGTTTTGAAATACACGACGTTCCAGCAAACAAACTGACGGGAAAACAGGACAAAAGAAGCAGCATACGCTAAAACCATCTTCTTCCAAATATTAGGTTGAACCCTCAATAGTAATAAGCAAGTATAAAGAAACGAGGTCAAAATTGACTATGAAATAGCAAAAATCTGCAATGGCATACTTAAAGCTTGATTGGAATGTCACCAGTGTCAAAAGAGGTCTTTGACAACTATATCATCATTATTTAGATGAGGTGATAAACCACAGAATAGACTGATGAAACAGCAGAAAGTCAGATTGTTACTATTTTCATCTCCATTATACTTTTACCAGCAACAGAGCTAGTCAAGACAACCACACAAAACGACAAAGAAATATGCAATTAAAAACAGGTCAGATGCACACACAAAAATTACTCCTTTGATAAGCAACAAAAAGTAGGTCATGCAAATAAAATGGTTTGAAGTGAGAAATGAGAAATCGTTGAATTAAGCAAAATGCCTTAACAAACATATCTACTAAGGCAGAAGGCAACCCAGAGCTAGAAGAACATATTTGTCCATAATGGTAAGAAGCTGTTTCCGGACATCCTGTGCTCTCCTCAAAGACCGAGACTGAACAAAGTTCTCAAAACACCATGGAACGGAAAAATTCTTGGCCTTCCAAGCCTCATAAACAGCAAGTAAAGTCAAATGGTCTCCTTCAGGCTGGAAAAACTTGGCTCTTTTTTGATCTGCTTGAGCTTGCTTCTCCCTAGGCCTATAGAATATATTGCCGGTCTGAATCATGGCGATAATTGTTAATATCTCATCACTACATCCAAGATCTACACTAGCAAGCAGCATCTTAGACAGCGGTGGGTCCAAAGGAAATTCTGCCATTTTCCTGCCCAATTTGGTCAGAAGCCCCTCCACGTCCAGAGCTCCTAGACTGTACAGCTGTTTCATTGCAGAAGTGAGAGCTTGTGAAGAAGGAGGGTCCAGGAAATCAAATGAAAGAAGATCATTTATCCCCATGGCTTTCAAAGTTAGCGCTGTCATTCCCAGATTTATCCTTTGGATTTCTGGGATTGAGGTGGGGGACATCTCATTGTGAAACGCACTCTCTGTGTACAGGCGATAACATTTTCCAGGCCCCGTTCGTCCACCTCGCCCTGCTCTCTGTTTAGCTGAAGCTTGTGAAATGGGAGTTATGACCAATGAATCAAGCCCTTGCTTGGGATTGTAAACATTTTGCTTTGCAAATCCAGGGTCAATCACGTAAAATATACCATCAATGGTCAATGATGTTTCTGCAATATTGGTTGCCACGACCACTTTCCTCTTCCCAGGAGGAGCAGGCTCAAATATCCTGGATTGCATTTCACTAGGGAGCGCACTGTAGACCGGTAAAACAAGTAATTCGGGAACATTTTTGCCTAAACCTTTCATCCTCTCATAAAGGCATTGGCATGCATGATCAATCTCCTCCTGACCAGTCAAGAAGACAAGGATATCACCCTCAGGTTCCGTCAAATGGATTTGCATAACAGTGATTAGAGCTGCATCTAGGTAATCACTTTCTGGCTGTTTCGTGTACAGTACCTCCACAGGATAAGTTCTACCAGGTATAGTAAAGATATTGCAGTCAAAGAAATAACCGGAAAACTTCTCTGCATCTAACGTGGCAGAAGTGATGATCAAACGGAGGTCTGGTCTCCTCTTCACAAGTTGTTTCAACAGCCCGAAAAGGACATCGGTGTGGATTGTCCTCTCATGAGCCTCATCAAGCATTACAACCGAATACTGAGTCAAATTCTCATCAATTAAAATCTCTCTCAGAAGCATACCATCTGTCATGTATTTTATCAGTGTGTCCGGTCCAGTACAATCCTCAAAACGAATAGCATACCCAACTTCCTCTCCCAATCGGCATCCAAACTCTTCAGCAACCCTCTTGGCCACTGACATAGCAGCCACTCTACGGGGTTGAGTACACCCAATTTTACCCCCTGTAGTGTAACCTGCTTCGGCAAGATACTGTGTCACCTGTGTTGTTTTACCCGACCCCGTCTCCCCAATTACAACCATTACCTGATTATCATGCACAGCCTGAATCAACTCATTCTTCAATTTGTATATTGGCAAACCCTGCCTCTGGTCCTGTATAGAAAACTTTGATCTTTGACCGAAAGTCAAGGCTTTGCCAAAAGCATCCTTTTTCCACTCAGGCATGTCAAAAGCGGATAGCCCAACTCCCCGAAGCTCCTGTGCAAGATGCCTCTCACCTGTCTCTGGAATTGGGTCTTCCCAAGGTCGATTTAGATCTTTCGGTATAGAGTCAAGCATCGTCCTCTGCTGTTGTTCTCTTACTTCTCTCCGCTCCTTTATCAGAGCAGACTGAAGGGCTGCTGTGCGACTCAAGGAACCTTCAGGATTCTTGAAAATCTTTACTGGCGACATGTCCATTGAGTACGGGCTTTGTCCTCGTAAAAAGGCCGGTTCGTCCTCATTTAACTCGATTTCAAGTTCTTCCTCAGCACCCTCTTCTTGATATAGAATCCCTTCGGTTTCTTCATCGTACATTGGATTCTCCCTACCATCCAGAACACCCGCAGCAATCAGCTGCTTAGCTTCCCATTTCTCCGGTGAACTCATCCTCTTCAGAGGCCTGCGCGATGGGACCACATCGTCCTCTTCAGCGATTCTGATCCCCGAAAGACCTGTCCTAGTCAAAGGCCCTCCATTGTTTGCCCTTTCTGAAGGGTTAGTCCGAAGAGCATCATCGTTCGATCTCTTACTCAATGGATGCAAATCTTTACCAGTATTCTGATCAACATCCCGCATCGACAGACTCAGTTTCTGACCAGGAATAGAGATGACTTTCACGTAAACCTCCTGACCGTGTTTCACAACATCCTTAGCATTGGCAATCCTTCGAGTTGCCATCTGCGAAACATGGACCAACCCCTCTTTGCCCGTAATATGATGAAGCTGAACAAAGCAACCTGTGTCCATCACTCGATACCCTTCCCTTATACACCTGATATAATTCTGCCTCACCCAATTGATTCCTTCCTCTACTACCCTTAATCGCCAGAGCAGGAAAACGAGGCTTCTTACTCGATTTCTTATTAGAATTTGTTCTAGGTTTTGGGGGGGAAATCGCATGACTTATGGTGAAAAGAGTTCGAAATAAGTAATCGGGAAACGATTCGCCTGCCCCTTCTTTCTTTAACAGCGAAACAAATTCCTCTAGTGTCTCGCTCTTTTTCCCAATATCGGCAACGAATTCGGCCAAAACCTTGTCACTAATCCGAAGATGGGACTCGATTTCCGTAAGAATTTTTGAGACTAGCGAGATTTCCTCTAGCTTCTTCAAACTAGTCTCATCTTTTTTGGAATCAGAAGCCATTGGTGTACGGACAATCGTTCAACTTCTCCTTGCAATTGTATATGTACGTAGAACAGAGGAAAAAGATTCAAATGTTCAGAGAGAAATTGTGAACAATAGGGTAGATCTCACCTGATAGGCTTTCAACAGAGATCGTAAAACTTGCTGGTATCACTCATCCTGATGCTTGAAGAAAGGGGAGGCAATTTGTAAGAATGGCCGACCTGGCTTGGAGAGAGAGAGAGAGAGAGAGAGAGCAGCCGCGGAGGCAAACGATTTGGGTTTTCTGATAACTGGAACGGGAGAAGAAGCCAATGGTGAGAGAGAGTGTTTGACAGAGATAGAGAATCAAAACCCTAACTTGCTGCTCGTGGAGGCCGAAGGATGATATGAATGACAAGGAGAAGTTGAACGCCTTGTCCGTACACCAATGGCAAACAAGTCACGCTGCTTCTTGGTGTTGGAGGGGGTTTTATACTACCAATGGTCGGCTTTCCATATTAGAATAGGTATTCTTTTTCTCCCTTTTGGGAGTTGTTTATATAGGAAGAGAGAGACGCGATGTTTTGTGAGAGCATCCAACACATGACTCAAATTTTTTTAAAAAAAAAGTAGTGAGCAGTATATATTTTTCATTTTACTAATTCATGTCTCCAACAATTGTCTCTATTACCCTCTCTATTTTTAATAAAACTATTACTCTCTCTTACTTTTTCCTTATATTAAGGAAAAAGTAAAAGAGAGACAAGAGAGAGAATAAAAAAAGAAAAAAAGCAACGGCCAAAGAGGGTGAAGGAGAGAGAGAAAGAATAAAAAAATGGGTGGGGAGTGAATACTATATCCCTAAATGGGGGAATTTTTAGGGAGGTACTACTCATTTTTGTATTTTAGGGAGTGGTTTAGGAAGCCTCTTGGAACTTAACTTTAGGGTTTGACTAGGGATGACAATGGAGCGGGGCGGGTTTTTGGCATACCCGACCCCAACCCGAAAATTACTATGTAAACCCGAACCCGACCGGGTATTTTTTGGGTACTCCCGTCCCCGCCTTGCCCCGCTTCATTAGGTAATTTTAAAAAAAATTAATCTAAAAGCAAAATAAAAGTAAATTTATGTAAATAAAATTATATTTTAGTGTAATTGTTAAAATATTAAGGTAAGAATGAAAGTTTTTTACTAGAATGATAATAAAATTATTAAAAAATATCTTAAGTATAATGATAATTAGATTAAAATAAAAGTAGAATTTTATATATAAATATATTTTGGGGCGGGTAACAGGGTGGGGTAATATAAACCCGACCCCCACCCGAACCCGCCCGGGTTTTTGTAATTTTACCACGTACCCGCCCTGGTACCCAAAAATTCAATAAAAAAACCCGGCCTAATCGGGGTGGGGCGGGACGGGTTAGGGGCGGGGCTGGCCATTTTGCCATCCCTAGGTTTGACTCTCTAAAATAGGGATGGGATAGGGATAAAAAGCATTGTTGCACTTGCTCTGAGGAAAGGAAAAGGGAGTGAAGAAAATTATCCGGTGCTCTCAATGGAAACCCCAACTCAGTGTTCCAAACAGCTCTATTGACGGCTCTATCAATTTTGGAACTATTTAGTTCTAAAAGGTTCTAAAATAGAACTAACCATTGGAATCTGGGTTCTTTTTTAGCACCAAAAAACATGGCAATGGCTACAACCATTTTGCATTTTGCATTGGATTTGCTCTTATTTGGTGTGGGTTGTCTGATAACCTAACTCATTTACTATATGGTGTTCTCCATTGTGTGCACTAAATCTACATTGCATTTATGGGACATACTTAGAAGTCTCACACAAATAATTGAAACCGCTCAATTTTTTTAAGATACATTTTGAAAAATTTCTTCTAAAAAATTAGGTCAAATATCGACAAAAACTTGATCAGTTATTCACCCAATTTTTCTATCAGCAAATCGGGTTAAGCATGAGCAACTCGAATTATTTTTGTGGGATCTCGTAATGGATCTCAAAAAACACGGTGGGTACACAATGGTGTGGGGTAAAAACGTCTTTTGATTATTGTGGTGGCACCATAAAATTGTACCGTGGATTTAACAATCTTTCAAAAAAAAAATAATACTCCGCGACCACTATTTGAACGATTTTTTATTCTTTTGTTGATTCTATTTGAGCCCACACAATTTCATATGATCTTTTATATGCCCAACTAGTACATTTTAAATGGGGGTGTATGGTCTGGATCGAATTGGATCGCAAGTTAAGGTTTTTAGAAAATACAATCTGTGTCTAGATCAAAAGTCTCACAGTCCGATTCCTATCCGATTCGCGAGTCACTAATAGGTTCTAGTTTTATTCATGGATTACATGTCATACATAAATAAGTAAGAAATAGTTTGATCAAATAAAATCCTAAAAAATCCAGAGTAGAAAACAGAGACCTTAGATTGAGCATGTGATGGAGCCACAACCAATGCCTAAACAAGTAGCAGTAGAAGCATGTAGCTTAGTTCAATTATATAGTGGAATAGAAATAAAGGCAATTTAATATTAAAAAAAATAGTGAACAATTACTGAATTCATCAAAGTCCAATACAAATGCAAGGCACTGAAATACATCAAAGTGCAATACAAATTGACAATATTTATAAAAGTAGCAAAATGATATATATATATATATATATATATATATATATATAATATCCAATTAGGGATAGTTACGGTCCGGGATTGTCCGGACAAGGCATTTCCCGATCAAATTTTGATGATCGGAATTGTCAAATGTGTGTAAAACATGTTTTTAAGGATCTCTACAAGAAATCATAAAAATAAAAAGACCGGGAAGGGCTTTATCTGAGAAATTTTCAATAAAAACTGTATTTAATCAAAAACTATTCAGATGAAGCCCTTCCCATTTTTTTCCTATGATTTCTCGTAGGGGGCCCTTAAAAACACATTTCAAACACATTAGATGGTTCCGATCATCAAACTTTGATCAGGAAATAAAAGGAGTGGACAGTGTGGATGGTAAGAGTAGTGGACTAGAAAATTTCTATATATATAGTCCTTATCTAGTCCAGGATCCCTAATTCCAGGACTCATAGTTTCTGATCAAATTTTCATAATCTGAACCGTCTAATGTGTTTGGAACGTGTTTTTAAGGCTCCCCGCGGAGAAATCATTAAAAAAAATACCGGAAAAGGCTTTATCCAAACAGTTGATCATAAAACTATATATGTACAGTTTTTGTCAAAAGCTGCTTGGGTCAAGCCTTTCCCAGTCGTTTTTTTCATTTTAATGATTTCTTGCGGGGCCATTAAAAACACATTTTAAACACATTGGACGGTTCGGACTATGCAAAAACAAGTTTTGAAACCTTAAAACACCTATTTTCCTTCAATCCGGAATCCTTGACTGAATCACAGGTGTCTGTGAGTGTATATATATATATATATATATATATATATATATATATATATATACACACACACACACACACACACACACACACCTAACAAATATCCAATAAGGGCTCCCTTAAATTCTACGGTACAAGATTTTTCGTTCGAGATCTAATTTTGACTATCCGAATTGTTAGATGTGTTTAAAACGTGTTTTTAAGGTCCAGCGTGGGGATTTGTCCAAAAAAAAAAACACGAAAGAGCTTGATCCGAGCATTTTTCAATAAAATGTGTATATGTACATTTTTGTCGAAAACTGATTGGATCAAGCCCTTTCAGGTATTTTTTTTAACAAGTCATATAGGAGACATTTCTAGTAAAAGCTCCATTATATAGACTACGGTGGGGGATTTTTTGTTCGGGATCTAATTTCGACGATCCGAACCATTAGATGTGTTTAAAACGTGTTTTTAAGGGCTAACAGGAAGACTTGTCAAAAAACAATAACCGAAAGGGCTTGATCCGAGTAGTTTTCTACGGTGTGAGATTTTTCGTTTTGGATTGAATTTCAACGATTCGAACCGTAAGATGTGTTTAAAATGTGTTTTTAAGGCCCAACACGAGGATTCGTAAAAAATAATACCCGGAATGGCTTGATCCGAGAACTTTGACAATCCAAACCATTAGATGTGTTTAAAACATATACACATTTTATCAAAAATGACTCGGATTAAGCCCTTTTGGGTATTTTTTTTAGAAATCCTCGCGCTGGGCTTTAAAATCACATTTTAAACACATCTAACGGTTTGGATCGTTGAAATTCGATCCAGAACAAAAAATTCTGCACCGTAGATTTTAAGGGAGCCCTTATTAGATATTTGTTGTACATATATATACATTTTTAAAAAAATAGATATAATAAAAATCTCAAGGTCCGGTTCGTTAATTCACGGTTTCAAAATCAGAATCCATGTCCAGACCGTGAGTCACGGTTTATTATTTTTTTAAATCCGTGCCCGGACCATTAATTCACGGTTAAAATCCAAAACATGTGGATATGATTCACAGTTCTCTCTAGTGCCATCATATTGTTTTCCTTAACAAACCCATGAAAACCCCCAAATAACTAAAACCCATATATCGACAAAAAAATTCAATGTCGCACAACACTGAAGGTATTGAGAAAAACTCGGTATGGTGATTGTGATGTAAGACAAAGAAGAGAACATCAACAATGTGTTATCGAAGCGGGGCTCAATCTTAGCTCTCCAATCTGTCATGTTACATAAGAAGAAAAGTAGTTTGGTAGCTCACAAGGCTCATACCCTTGAGGTCATGAGTTCAAATCCCATCTACCCTAATTCTTAAATTACTTTTAACTCTGTCAATAAGTAATTAATGAATGTTTTCGGTGGCAGATAGAAGCACAAATTTAAGGAAACAAGGGGTTACACCAGTTGTGCAAAGAACATAGGAAACGTACCCAAAAACATTAACTTGCCATATTTTTTTTTGAAAAAATTTGTGTTTATCGATGAGTCAAAATTGCTACAAACAGGCAAAATCACGTTTGATACAAAATTTGGCGGTATATTTGGGTGTTATGATAGCAATATCTGTGGCACAACTCATATATATACCCATCGTCAATTTATTACTCTCTCTCTGTCACTTTTTAAGTGATCCCTACCAAAATACGTGCAATTCCACATATCTAAAAAAACATATTTCCTTGTATAATTTTTTTAAAATTTTTCTATACCAAATTAAAGTGCTTAATGAGCACTTTTAATTTGGTGCAATTTTTTTAAAAAACATGCTAAGGAAGTGCATTTTTTAAAGACTACAAAATACACATTTACCAAAAGTATCATTTAAAAAGGGACGGATCATCTTGGCAAGCAATTCAAAAGTCACTGGGGCAGATTGGTGCATGGCAAAAGTTAGGAAAGTGCAAATCATCCTAGCCCGAATTTACCCCAAAAAAATCCTAGCCTTCAGTGTACATGGATTTAATTTTGACCCTTCGAACAAAATGTGACAATCAGTCCGAACCCTTAACTTATGACAAAACAAACCAGGACTTATTATTGTAAAGGATATTTTGAAAATTTTCTCGTTGTCTTAGACTTTTCAAGAAACTTTCGCAGTAACTCTTCCAGGCAACTAAACTAATCCCCTGCTAATAGTCATTCCCATGCCACCTCCCAGGAATGCCACCTTGCACCTACACCTACAACTGAATTTCAGGGTGGATCCATAAAATGCGTATGAATAATGCACCTACAGCCATTAGTTTGCCTTTTGATAGCACCAAACAATGACTCATTTGGTTACTTCACACTTCCAGTTATAACTGGAACTAGAAAACAGAAAAACTCAAATTTACGGTAGAGCTAGATTTCACTTTTGACCTCATGGCTACAGTACATTCTGTTAATCACACGTGCGTCGTGCTGCAAGTATATATGCATTGAGAGAATTTTTGGTGACAATATTTGAGGATTCTATTCAGAAATATTTTGACCTTCATCTTGAGTAGAGGCAATTGAGAGTGTTCCCATTACACAAAAGGTCGGGTTCTAGTGAACACAAAGGCTCCACCTCTCTCTGCACGACCCAAAAGCATATTTCCATCAAGATATGAGAGGTAATATAGTCCACCCACCGTCTGCCTGCATTTGAAACGAGTTCGTATACACGGTTGTCAAGGGAGAAAATCTGGAAAGTTGTAGTGACGGCAATGTCTAATAATTACCTCCCTTGGCTTCTCACTGGAACTTGAGCTTTGAAAGATTGGATAAACTGCAAGATCTGCAAACAAGCATTTGACAACTGAGGCATGTATAACAAACTTCCCTAGAATAACCATGTCTGAAGCAACCCAACAACCTACTATGTGTCTGATTCAAACTCATATTCAATGTTTACATCTGTTCTTGTCACCTGTAAGCTTATCTCATCTAGCGCAGAAACTCGTAGAGAATGCACTTGTGCAATCCAATTTGCACTAGATCAAACTCAGTTATACCACAAATAAGATTGATGAGAAGCTTGCTATCCAAGAACGCATGCCAAACTGAAGGAATAGGCTTTACCTGTAGGCTAAGAAATGAGCGCGGCAATATAGCTGGAGCTATCAGAGCTTGCAACTTGCTGGTGTCTATATCCTGAACAGCTATCTGCCAAATTAAATAGCAGGTTCCAAACAAAGTCAAGTGCTTCAGCTACCTTTATCGCTTATATTGTGTTCTGGTACAAGAAGGAAGTTATTAAAAGCATTAAGCAGTTAAATCTAGTTTTAGGCAGGGATAATCACAGGCTTAGATGCCCATCCTGCATGAACCACAAATAAGTTGCAAATAGGAACTTTTATGTGTAAGTGAACAAAAATGAGATATGATACAACAATTCAGGGGAAAATGATCGTCTGCGCAGACGATCGGTAAAAATAAAGCTTCTAGTAGAAACTTCTGCATAAAACCTTTGATGCATTCCCAAACAGAACCTAAAGGACAACAAAGGAGTATCAATTAGACATTGATGTAATTAAGGATGTGCAAGGTTGTGCCACGCAACTGAAAACTTAAGTGTGATGGTACATGACTAGCATGAAGATAGAGGGCACCACGGGAAGTCGGGAAGAATCCAACCCGCGTTTGTAGGACAGAAGTTATGCTGGATGTTTGAATTATTGAATGTAACATTTAAGGGGTTCCACTATTGTGTTTGATGACATTCACGGGCAAAGTCTAGAAGTATTGCAACTCCATTTACAAATGCAAAGATATACCTTATGATAAAAGTTACGATCAAAGGTTTGCCATCGCAAGAAGAGCGAGAAACAGTAAAAGATGGTAAGAACGCAACGATTGTAACTTTACTCACTTTACATGTTTTGTGCATTGTTTCTGCAAGCTAAATTCTTTTCAGGAAACACTTGTTCTAACTATTTTACAGATGTTACAAAAGCTGATGGCAGACAAGAAACAGCACATGATATGTTTTTCGAATTTGATCTGTCTTCTTGTAATGGCTTTTCTACCCTTTTTGCTATTAATACCCAAAAAAGTAGTAAACTCTGAACATATGAAGCGAAATGACGAAAAACACACAAAAAAAAAAAAAAAACCACAGCGCCTTGCCACAGGTCATTTAGCTAATATACCATGCAGGCTGCTGCTCTTATGAGTAATATCCCACATGCACGTTACCAACCCCTTATGAACCTGTTGGAGTTGCTATTCACTACTTCTTTGAGAGTAATGGACTGTTGGAGGAAAGAAACTCACCTCTTCGAACTGGAGGTAAATGTTACGACCAGAAACAACAGAAAACTTAGCAGAAACGAGCAGAGTAGCACCGTCTTCATCCTGTAAAACACGTGACCAAAGATTGACCAGTTGAATTAAAATTCTGGGAAGAGATTTACAAACGATTGAGAAGAATGGAAGAACGTCATTCTCTTGCGAAAACATCAAAAAACATCAGACAGAAGTAATAGCAATCCAATTATCCATTCAGCGTGAACTGGGCAGGCGTTGATAGAGACAATTTTGATGCAAGAATTGACAACTGGAAGTTGCATATGCACATGACAATTTTAAACAAATGCAAGAGAGAATTTGCCTGCACGAAGAACACCAAAAGATGACAACAGTATAACACTCTACACAGTTTTTACATTCACTCCATAGCACAACAATCAGGACATTAGATATCACTCAAAGTCAATGACATCTACAGACACTATATATCTGGTTCATAGGTCATATTTTCATGTAAGAGTCCTACATCATAAAATGAAGAGCTTTATAGCTAGTTGAGATTCCGTGAAAAAAAACATAAAAATAGCTAGTTGAGATTTTAAAGTCTAACCATTCACAGTGAGCAAACAAGAGGATACTGAAGTACAAATTATGAGGAGACCAATATACATATGTTAGGTTGGCATGTGACAATACAATTTATCTGTCATTCTTTTAATATTTCTTGATACTCATTGAAATTGTCATTTTTTCATACGCAACTTTAGTTTTTCATTTTAATATATATTTTTCTCACAATTGGACTTTAAAAAAATGAGCACAGAACTTCAAAACACCATATTGATATCACTGGGTATTTATTTTTGTCAAATTTCCATCCCCCCTGATATCAGAATCCTTGCTCCTTCCCTGTGCAAGACATTTCTAAAAAACTGATGTCTTAATATCCAAATCAGCACTATTTATTCTAGTATCAACAAATTAATCAATACCTCTAGTAAGTTTGGAATACTCCATCGAACGACATTTCGGACAATACCTCCATTAGACTGACTTTTGCATTCAAATTTCTGAAAAATTTGACCAACCTGTCATGCACCAACCACCAAAATGTCATACGGAAAGAAGTGTCGGAAGGTCGGAGATACTGTTGGCATGCTAATGGTTAAGGTCACTTACGGAAAAGAAATTAGAAGTTTAAAACAGTTTCAAGCCACCCTGAGTATGAACTTTTAAACAAATATTTAAAACCAGGGAGTAAACAGAAGAACGTTAAATGTTCAGAGTTCTGTACATAACAAGGCTGAGAGAATTTAAAAGAAGAGGATATGAGCACATCATAAAACTTTTGTAGGAGAAACAGTAAATGTCAATACCTGAAAGAAAGGGAGTCTTGCAGAGGATTCTAGAAGAATTAGGACATCAGAGGCAGACGTATACTCCAAACGCCATGTCCCGTCCAATTCCAACAATTTAATTGGTGTCCCAGCATCGCAACTCTCCAACCCCACCTATCAATGGCATTTTTTTGACAGTGTTGAATAAGAGCATCTCCAGTCCTTACTCTTTTTTCTCTCAGAACCAAAATATGGGCAAAATATCCTAAAATCTACTCTATTCTTGTGACTCGAACTCAAATGCCTACTCAAATCAAGGAAGACTCAAATTTTACAAGGTCATCTCCTCCCTCCCAAAATTTCCCACCTTATAGGAAAAAATGGAGTAAAGGCCGGAGACACTATAAGTAAAACATCCATGGAATAGAAAACAAGATAACTGAATTGATTAAGGCAAAGAAGACAAAAAACACCAGGGCCTCTTCAATCGAAGATCGTTGATGCGCAGATGTCACGAGACCCCGTTGAGTGTCTTGGATAGCCATCGACAGCTGTAGCTTCCTACTTTCTAAGTCTGGTTTATTGTCCTTGATTCCATCCTGAGAGATTATCACAATTAGCCGCACGAGCAAGCCAACTACTGATGATGACTCCAATAGGAATGGTAGGCACAGTAATACATTATGGAAAAATGCTTCGGACACAAATGTCCAGACATATATTTGTCTGTAGATCTCACATGCATCATGCGAAGCCCACATGTATCTGTTTCAGCATTTATACCTGAACATTTGTGGCCGTTTGAATCAAATAAAATTGAGACAGGGAATAAGCAATAGATGGCTGAGTACCAAAGCTAGACGGGTAGCTACTGTTGCAAAACATGGATGCATTTTCCGGGTGGAAGATTTCCTTGTCGCTCTTGGGCTTAGGACAGAGGTCTTCATCCCATCAAAACCTCTCTTTGCCACTTGGGGGTGCACCAAGGAAGCAAATGATAATTCCATACCTCACCTCAGGTTTCTTCAAACTCTTGGATAGAGAAACACGGAAATATTACGTAAAATATTAAGGAAAATTACACCAAGTCGCCAACACAAACTCTATAACTTTGAAATCACAATATCACCATCTATTATCTGAAAATACCACCATTCATCCTCCTTTTGAATAGTGTTACGACGTCTTAATGATGGGTCCCACCATTGAAAATTAGAAATAAACATTTCAATGTAATACTTACAAGTAAGATGAAAGAAAACAAATTCAGATTGTTTGGACATGTATATTGTAGATTGCTAGAAGGTAGTAGTTAGGAAGAGTGAAATGGTTACAATACAGGGTAGTAGTAGCGGGAGGAGAGACCAAATTGTCTTTGGAGGTTGAATTTCGAAAGAATATAGGTTTGATGGGTACCACAGAATATGATGCCATCAACAAAACTTGATGGAGAAAACAGATTCATGTAGTCAATCCCCAATTGATTGGGTCTAAAGGCTCTATTTGGTTTGGTTTAATGTAAGACAATTAAGTAAGGGTCAAATATTCTTTCCAACAAATAACGGAGCCATGTGACTTCGCCGCTACTAATAACCCAACACATAATAATTTACTAGCAAATCTATTCTTCCAGAGTGTTCTATTACTTCTATACCAAAAATGAACTCTCATTTAACAATAAACTCTAAGTGGGGTAGAAGATGAAGGAAGCATCCAAACAACATAAAGGCATGATGAATGGACAGAAATCGGAAAAAAAAAAAAAAAAACATGTGTGGCTTCATCGATACAGCAGGATGGAGTCAAAGAGAATACAAAAAGATACAGAGTCTAAAAACAAACAAGTGTAAGTAATTCCAACATTTGAGGGAATAATGAATGGAAAGGGACACTAGGAAATTTTTTAGCAGATTTGCCCCCAAGCGCCTGAACTTAGAGCAACAAAGCTAACAAGGGGAAATTGAGGGGCTAAGAACCTACATGTGTCATTGCTAATGCTTTCTCCATGGTAGACCAAAATAGAGAGGAGAACCCTTCAAAAGCAAGATGTGTATCAAACACTAGTGAGCTAACAAACTCCAACAGTCCAACCTCTTAACTTATGAAGCACCGACACTCCTAGAGATCATCGTTTAGTGTCTGACACTCCTAGAACACGCGACACATAAGTATGTGTGAACACCCCACGGAGTTGTCCGCAAATTTATTGCGTTTTTGAAAAAAAACGGATTTGATTGATTGGATGGAGTCGCCACCCGGGTTTATGGACCGTATCCGAGAAACCATTTGAAAAATAACTCTTTTGCCCTTTTTAATGGAAAATATTTTACTGGCCTCGCAAAATGAGATTTCTTAGGTCCGGGAGCAAGGTTACAAGAGGGGAAGGAATTTAAAGCACCCCTCACACCCGGTGAGTCCAACGGCCTACTAAATGCTTAAGGGATTTTAGACATGTTGTTTGAATGGACTTTGAATACATATTCATGCGAAAGCACGGAACATGTATAAAAAAGATCAATGAGATGCGAGTGGATGCTTGTGCAAAATGTTAAGAATAAATGATTCATGTATAAAAGATGCTAAAATTTCACTAAATCACCCCCAAACTACCTTAGGATGTCCGAGGAAATGATCGTAAATACCCAACACATCACACTTGGATTACAATCTGGGCCTGGATTAGGCAGATCCAGGCGCCTGGATTGAATATAGGCGCCTAGAATGGGACAATCCAGGCGCCTGGATGGTCTACCAGACAGAAACTTAAGAACTCCATTTTCCTTAGTAAACACCAAGTGCAATGCATATGACTTACTGTAACCTACCCAAAATGATGCTTAGTGGTTCTGTAAGCAATGTGGGTCCCAAGATTAACTCCATAACATGATATGAGCTCGAAAAATACATAGTTTTTGATGACTTAGTGATGAAATGCAATGTCTAAGACATATTTACAATTTGATATACTACCCTTATGCATGTAATATGCCCTTTTTGCAGTTTATGCTTGTAGTAATACAAGATAGAGATAAATCCATATTAAAGATGCCATGGAAATTCCCATATTGGGCTTTACACACCAAATACACATAACAATGACGTTTCAAACATGAGACATGCTTAACCCAAAACCAATACATGCAAATAATGAACCATGGACTGATTAAAAGTGCAAAAGAAAGCAAAAATATGACCGAGGGGAAAGAATCCAGGCGTCTGCATGGAGTGAATCCAGGTGCCTGGACTCAATGCAGGTGCCTGGAAAGTGATGATCCAAGCGTCTGGATTGAGTATTGATGCTCAAAACAAATTTCTTCCTTGATGATTTTCAAACCTCCCCCAAGCCCTCTTCTGGTATAAAAGACCAGTGAGAACTTGGTTGAGTTCCCCTCAGGGGCTACTTGAGCACATTGGTGGAAAACTACTTTTATGGCTTGATCAAGGAACTTTGAAGTAGGTTTTAAAGGGGCTTTATGAGTTGGTAGTTCCTAGGCTTGGGAATATAGAGCTGATTTAGGCAATTTATGTGAGTGTTGAATGGGATTTTGTCACGCCCCAAAATGGGGAAATGACCGGCCATGGACCACGAGGCTTCAACCCGTGAAACATGCAACCTAAAATAAAATAAACTCATTGGACGTAAAATATCAATTTTTTATTATCAAACCAAACCAAAGCCAAGGTACTTGATCATAACTATGGGCACGACCATCCCATAAACCAAAATGATGAGAATATATCACCAATAGGAAAAGGAGTTTTGATTTCTATAAATAAGGATTAACAAAGTGCGGAAGCGATAATAAAATTAGAAAACTAGAATGCAACATCCTATGGAGGTCGACACAAAAACTCCCTAAGACGCCGCCAGAGTCCTCGCCTATCAACTCGATTTTCCTGAAAATGGTGTTGGAATAAATCTGTCAGCTAACAAGCTCAGTGAATGGCAATGCATCTATATTAAATAAAGTTCAAAAGTAGGGATTAAAAATATTTAACATGTAACTATAATTTGGCATGCGAGGTGTACCACAAAACAACAACAAATTATTTCAATAAATCTTTTTACCAATAACAAGTCTTTTTGGTGATCACAATACGATATCCAACAACGATGGGGAACCACCACCAATACCAAATAGTACTAAGTGCCATTGAACAAATATCTCAGAAATTGGATCCAATATCGAAACTTAGAGTCACCACGAGTAGGCAGCCCGTGGAACTTTTCCCTAAGAACGATCCGGCAAAAGTCAGCCGTTGAGCATTAGGGTCACCGGCCAGGACACAGTCTCTTCCCTAATGGCCAGAGTCACCCACACACAGGGGATTAATTTCCCTGGACTTTCAATAATAAATGTTCCATCAGTATCCACCAAGTTCTCACAAAAAGTATATATTTTTATCGCATGCCATTTAAAAGAACCAATATAAACAATTCACGTTTTCAATAACCAAATGATAATTTTTCTAAAAGAATAATTCAAGGGTCATGTCGAGTTCGAAAATACGTAACATGTTTAACCACTCACCTGGGTCCAAAAGTAATGCAACTCGATGCCAAAAAGAGACTAACCTGTACAAAAATAGAAAATACAAATTAACTAACTATTCATATATGGGCGCCTTGGCGAAAAGGACTAACTACGGAGCCTATCCCATAATTAGTCCATCAAAAAGTTTTACAACTCCTCCAATCCTCTCACACGAGCATTCCCAAAATACCCCGGCATCTCAAACAACACAAAACACGTAGAGGGAGAGAGAGCTCGCGCGGGAGGAGCGATTCTTTTCCTCGAAGCTAAGAGAATGGTCACTAGTGATAGTCGAAGCTCCAGCTTTGATTGTCAAAGTTCGGCGAGCTCCGGCGAGCACAATCGGAGACGACGAACATAAGACATGCTCCAATCGTGCGATTCTGGTGCAGATCTAGCCTCCCAATACTCTTTAGCTTTCAATAAGGGCTACCAGAAAATAGAGAGGGGCCATCGGGACAGTGGTCTTCAATCACTGACGAAGTGTTTCCAACAAAAAAATCAAACAACGAAGGATCTTCAATGTTCAGCACAATTGCAATATATCAATTACCACTCGATTCATAATGATTGCAGTATATTAGAAGGTAGACGAAGCTTTTGGATTTTTTTATTTTTTTTGCCTTATTTTAAGAAGACATGAGAGAGAGAGACTCTTTGGGCAAAAGAATATCATGTGCTTTTTGTTTTGGACAATGGAAACTGTGAAATGTAAATTCAAAGAAGTGGGTGGGAATGGGGTGGGTGCATGGGTGATACTTGTAAACAACCTCAATGAAAAGGACACTGAGTCACTTGACCTTTAGACCTGCATGAGAAGCTAGAGATAACAATATCTCAACTTGTATAGTCTCTTTCTATTTTAAAAAATAGGGCATGAGACTGATTATCTCAGCTAAAATAATATGTCTACAAAAACAAAGCTAGAGATAACAATATCTTAACTTGTACAGTATCTATATATTAAGGCATGAGATAACGATATCTCAGTTAAAATAATGTCTGTCTACAAGAACAAAGCTAGAGATAATGATATCTCAACTTGTACATTCTCTGTATATTAAGGCATGAGATAACGGTATCTTAGCTAAAACAATATTTGTACCTATAAAAATAAAGCAAGATATATCGATTTTCTGGCGGGAATGAAACATGAGATAACGGTATCTCAACTAAAAAAGTCTTTGTATTAAAAAATCCAAGCTAGAGATAACGATATCTCATCTTGTATAGTCTCTATATATTCAAAAATAGAGCGTGAGATAATAATATCTCAGTTAAAACAGTTTCTGTATTTAGTATTTACCAAAACAAAGCTAGAGATAAAGTATCAAATGTATAAACAAAGCTAGAGAGAACGATATCTCAGCAAGAGATAAGAGTATCTCGGGTAAAATATTTTCTACATCTAAAAAAATAAAGCAAGAGATAAACGTATCTCAATTAGAACTATCTACAAAAATAAAGCAAGACATAGGAGTATCTCTGGTAAAACATTCTCTACATCTACAAAAATAAAGCATAAAAGTATCTCAATTAAAGCAATTTGTATCTATAAAAATAAAGTAAGAGATAATGCAAAAACACGTTTTAAAAACTTAAAAAACACTCATTTTCATTCAATTCGGGATCCTTGACTAGATTATGGGTTTCGACTTTTTGGATCAAATTTTGACGATCTGAACCGCTCAATGTTTTTAAAATGCATTTTTAAGGGTCCACGCGGAAAATCTTCAAAAAAAAAATACCTGGAAGGGCTTGATCGGATCAGTTTTTGTTAAAAACGCTATATTAAAAATGCATTTTAAAAACATTGAGCGGTTCGGATCGTCAAAATTTGATCCGGAATGGTGAGGTCCACACGGAATTATCCTAAGGGAGTCCTTAGTAGATCATTATCGTATATATATATATATATGAGTCCCGATCCAGTCAGGGATCCCAGATCCGGGACTCTTAGTTCCGGATCAAATTTTCACGATCCGAACAGTCCAATGTGTTTAAAAGTCGCTTTTAGGGTCCCAGAAAATCATCAAAAAATACGCAAGGAAAAGTTTGATCCAAGCGGTTTTTCATAAAACTGTATATATACAATTTTTGTGAAAAACTGCTTGGATCAAGCCCTTTCCAGTATTTTTTTTTGAAGATTTCTCACGGAAACCTTGGAAAACACCTTTTGAACACATTGGACGGCTCGGATTTCCCAAAAACAATTTTTAAAAGCATCAAAACACCGAAAAAAGCTCCCATCCAAGAAATCCGGGATCCTTGACAGGATCACCGGTGTATGTATGTATATATATATATATATATATATATATATATATATATATATATAGGGTAAACTTCTAGTCCGGACTTTTAATTTCCGGACTTTTTATACAAAATTTTTTTTGACAATCCGATCCGTCCAATGTGTTCAGAAGGTGTTTTCAAGGGTCCTCGCGGAAAATTTTCAAAAAAAACACCGGGAAGGGCTTGACCCAGGCAGTTTTCGCAAAAATATATAAATACAGTTTTTGCAAAAATTGCTTGGATCAAGCCCTTCCCGGTATTTTTTTTTTGAAGATTTCTCGCGTGGACCCTAGAAAACACCTTCTGAACACATTGGACGGATCGGATTTTCCAAAAAAAATTTGCAACACAAAAAAACCCCATTTTTTCCTTAAATCCGGGAGTGTGGACTAGAAAATCCACCTATATATATATACACACACACGAAAGAGAGGTAGAACTATCTCTAGAATTTTAACTTCTTTTTTTCATCTCTAAAATAATTCTACGAATAAACATTTTGAAGTACGCAAATGTTAGTTGCCATAGTAATTTCTTTAACTTGGCAAGGAAATTTAATTAAGCACAAGCTATAGCTTATTTCATCCCATTCCATGTCAAAGAGAAAATTTTGGGTACGGGGAGGGTTATCACGTGGTATCCCTCGGCACATCTGGACCGTCCACCAATGCAACCAACAGTTTGGATTGAAAGTACCGTTCGGATTTTTTTTAAAAATGTGTTTTAATCCAAGCCGTTCGATGTATTTTTAGACGGCTCAAATGTGCCCAAGGAATATCACGTCGCGACCTAAAATTTTCTCCATGTGGAAAGCATAAAATTTGGGAGCACCATAACCTTTCATAATGGTCATTCACATCATATATTCACTTGTTTCATGTACTGTAGAAATTAATTGAAGCACGCTTTTCAATAAGTCCCAATTCACCCAATTCAATCAAACAAGTTATTGGAACATCAGGCTGAAGCCAATAACTCCACATGGCAACGAAACCATTTTGGCATTTTCCAATGTCAAACTGACTGCTTTTTGTCAAGGCCTAGTGAATATATAGCCGTGTGAACGGTGGGTGAAGCGAGAATGCGAGAGAGAGAGAGAGAGAGAGAGAGAGTGAGAGAGGCTTGATGCGCGAGATGGAGGAGTGCGCATTTCTAGGGTATTTTTGTCCATGAAATTGTTTCTAATAAAATTTGTGGACTGAAGCCGTTAGAACTTTCTAATGTGTGGACCCTGGGCCTTAAAAAAGGGTAGGCCAGATTAAACATTCCTTAGACGCCATAGACTTGGACTGTAGGCAAATTTGCCGTTCATTTATTATAACGGTGATCATGAGAGTTAGTATATCCTATACTATTAAAGGGCCGAAACTAAGCCTTATCCTAAATCAATAGCCACTATTATTATCCAAACCCAAGCTTTAATTTCCTAACTTCAACAATCTGTATATGGCCGACACCCATTCAACTCAACTGCCAATCATATTATGATTCCAAAAAACTCCATTTCTTAATATTCCCAAACGACTACTTCAGTTATCATCACCACATTATTATTATTTTTTACTCACTGACCGACCGCCATGAAAGTCAAACTTAATTCTTACCCAATTGAATCTAATGCCACAAAAAGCTTTTGCAACTCAGAAACTATTTCTCCCCAACAAATTGGTCCAAAGCAACAGAAACAAAGTGGAGTAATATAGGGACTTACCAAACCAAAGATTGAGAATACGTCAATAACACCACCCCGTAAAGCCTTTGCCACTGCGGCTCTCTCTCTCTCTCTAATGACGTTCTTTGTGCTCAATATTCTCTTCAAAGTATAATAAGTTAATAACCCTAATCCATTGAGAGTATCTCCTTAAAGGTACTTTATAAAACTACCCACCAACAAAATATATCCCTAAATTTTAGCTAACTGACTAATTAGATTAATGTGAATAACTAATATAATCCAATAGATATTTGACTAATTAACTAATTCTATAATATTACACAAAATGCTAGCTTATACATGCAAAAATTAAGACAGCACCAATTGTACTTGTGCGCGCCAAAATAATTTTACTTGGCCGCCCATAAATGCTAAATTTTAATACGAAAATAATTATATGGAAAAGAAAACGTAGGGCATCACATCTTTCCCCCCCTAAAATAAATTTCGTCCTAGAAATTGCATCCTAACCTCATGTGTACAAATGTGGGTATTTCTCCCGCATCTCCTCGCTACGCTCCCTATTGGCTTCCTCGACCGCATGATTGCGCCACAAAACTGTAGTCTATCAAATTGAACATAAAGTGGCTCGTGACTCACTATCGGTACAAGACAACATTATGAACTTTAGCCAAACTAAGTGGAAATGCCAAGCGATATGCTACCTTACCAATCCTGTCCAAAACCTAAAAAGGTCAACTATAGCGAGGACTCAACTTCTTTTTCTTTTTTTTAAACCGAGCAACAATTTTCCATACACCATATCTCCATTTTAAACTCCACATCCATTTGACGATTATCAGTATAGCTTCTTCTCTTTTTTTTTTTTTGCCCTAGGATATGAGCGGTTACAAGTCCATCCGAATAGAGGCAAAAGTTTTTAATCACATGCTCTACCTAAATAAATCCCAAGAGTTTCCTTTCTCCAACCTCATACCATCAGATAGGGAATCTACTCTTTCGCCCAGAAAAGGTCTAGTGCAACTCCCAAACCTGAATGAAAATCTGAATGATAATTGCCGTTGAATGCAAATTTCATAAAGGGTGACTGATTATTGACATTCCCTTTCCACTCTAAGGTAAATGCTCTCAACAAAACTCCAAAGTTTGTATAGTCCTGTCCATCTAGACCTCATGAAATAGCATAATTCCTATTTAAATTTCAATCCCCATGCTACGGCATAATATGGTGAATGAGAAAGGGTATATGAATGGGTTTATGATGTTGGAAATGAAGAACTAGAAGGGAGATTAGTTAGAGAGGAGTTTCTGGAAAGATTTTGGCATTATAACAGTAAGGGAAGAGAGTGAATTTCAGTCGTTGAAAATGGAGGAGAGGGGGAGTTTAAATAAGCAAGGGAAGGTTCACAAAGAGCTTCTTGAACCCTAGAGGGGGGTGAGGGGTCAATTAGGGGTCCAACCATAGAGGTAATCATCCCCCCACTCTCCCTCTAACTGAATTCTGCAGAAAAATTCCCCAAGATTTCGTTCCCGCCCACTATCAACTTAAACTACACTAAACCTGGACTGATATCCAGGCGCCTGGATTGTGCAATTCTAGACACCTGAATTGAATCCAGGTGCCTAGACTATGGAATCCAGGCGCCTAGATTTGGCCAATCCAGGTGCTTGAGAGAGTAATCCAGGTGCATGTGTTTTCAGGTTT
Source organism: Vaccinium macrocarpon (assembly GCA_022606695.1). Taxonomy (NCBI): domain Eukaryota; kingdom Viridiplantae; phylum Streptophyta; class Magnoliopsida; order Ericales; family Ericaceae; genus Vaccinium; species Vaccinium macrocarpon. The sequence goes on from CM040175.1 coordinate 10,109,802, forward strand.
TGGGCTATTCCAAGGGGTATTTTGGTAATCTTATGGAAGGTTATTGGTGAGAGCTTCAAGCCTTTGGATCAAGCCTTATATGCTTCTATTAGCCATTTTCATCCTCGGGGAAGTTACGGAATTCTGAGGGTCCAGATTGGGGTGTCTACGACTCTACAGTATGTTAATATTTAATGGACCCACCCCATGAAATATTAACATACTTATTTTATATGACACACTAGGTATACACATGGGGACACGAGAGATTTTTTAATCTATATTTTAAAAGCTTTTACGAGGTTAAATATTTATAAGATAGTACAAACACATGTGCATGTGTATACGCATACATTGGCGGTTCATAGTACATTCAGTACGAGTCCTAACCTAAAAATGCAGGGGTTACAATGTAAGTTCACATTTTTAGATAGCTTGATATACATTGTCGGGCCATTTCCTTACAGTTTAAGCTTTGGGGGCAATTAGTAACTTAACATGGTATCAAAGCTCTAGTTAGGAGAGGTCTGGGTTCAAGTCTCTTTGTTTGTATTTATTCCCCGTTTGCATTTTGCTTCTCCCTTTCCTATGTTGTTTTGCTCTATCTATGAAAATTTGCATCTCCACGTGCAAGATGGGTTTGCACGTGAGGGACGGTGTAAGATAGATTAATATATATTGTTGGGCCATTTCCTGACAGCTTAAGCTTTTAGGACAATTGGTATGCATAACTCACAAGATTATTTGAAAAACGTAGAAGTGTCACCTGCCATGTACGTGACACTATTTGTTGAGAATTGTCGTGTCCTGTATATATCCTCCCGTTGTGTCAATGTCCGTATCTATGCTTTATAGCTCATAACAGTCTTGCATCCATACTATAAGTTGAGTTCAATGCCAGAATTTTAGGCATTGACTGCTTGTGAAATAGTTCAGCCTAGTCCTACATTTGATGTCCAATTCTGGGATGGGTTTCCACCAACTAAATTTCATATCCTGCGAGAGAGAATATTCAAGTCTCCAAGGTTTGCTATCTGCAGCAATTTCTATCAGAACAGCGATGGGTCCTACTCCTCACTTCTTTAATCCTTATCCCATGCCTAGTCAACCAGAGGATGGAATTCATTTGAAGCTAGATTATGTCCTGGGATGACAAATGGGGTTCCACCAACTAGATCATTTACTGCCCTTTCTTTATTTTTCATTCAATTCTCAATTTCTCATGGCTATGGGCACCAAATACTCAAAGATTCCAACCTATGTGAGTGTAACTTGTCACTTGTCAGCACACTTAGTATAATAGATAAATAGACACTTTCTTCTCTCAAAAAGGTCAAGATAATATAGTCCTAATATTATGAGGATCAAGGAATGAACTTGCAAGAATTCAACCCCCTCACCCTTCACCCTACATAGTATAGCACGTATGTATTCCTTCCGTACAAGAAAAATAAACATTATGAGGAAGAAAAATGTCAATGGACATTGCTTATTGACTTATTCTACATGAAAAATTCCATCCTAAACGATGTGACAATGGCATTTCTAAAATTTAGTATCTTGACCACTGGCATTGAATGTCCTTCTGCTAAGTAAAACACTTCTCACACACCTTCAATACTTTACCTGTCAATGACCATCATTTTGACTGTTATTATCTCTTACCAATTCCTATAACTAGAAAACGATACATGTCTCTTGTTATTGTTCTTGACTTGTTAAATTTCAGAACTAAATCTTCCATCCCCTTCACTACATTTTTTTTAATTTTTATTTTTATCAATATCTCCTTCACAAAATTCATATACAAGGCTGATAAACGAACCAATGTACTCAGGTTCAAGCTTGTGTTCATTCGTTAACAACTCGTTCAATATTGGTTTGTCACGTAAATAAACGAAGGTTGAACAGTTTTTTAAGCTCTTTAAGCTTTCAAACCAAGCTCAAACAAACTACCACTGGGCTCATTTAGCTTATGGTATAAAAAATTCAAACTACTCGAAATTAGCTCATGTTCGACGCGATTAAAGCCTCATAAATAAGCTAAGCTTCCACACATTTTAAAGCCCGTTAAGCTTTCAAACAACCAACTGGTCATCTTGTTGCTATGTATGTATAGGAATAATTCCCAACTCGATCAGTTTCAAAGAGCACAGAAATTTTGCAAGAACATTTTCAAATTATGGCCCCGTACTTTACACAACCAAACCCCAGAATCATTTCATCGTACAGTTTCTAAGCGTCAATCTATATGTCAACAAATGAGTTTTTACAATCAATTGGATAGCAGAAAAGAAATGACGAGAAGCTGTTCGTTCATTACAGAAAGGGACGAGTTAAACGGTAGAACCAGTTCTAACCTGGGAAGAAAAGAGTAAGGCGCAACGGACGGTAAGCTTAACCACCACTGGAAATCTGGAATAAAGAACAGGAAAAGAGCCCTATTATTTATCTGCACCCACCCACCACTGGAGAGTCTAAATTGAAGATTTTTGAACAACTTCAGGTATCTAATTGCAATTTTGTAAAGTTTAGGACCTTTACTCCTTGGGGCATCACCGACGTTAATTTTTAAAAAAATTAAATGACGTTACTATTCATCTCTACTACAACCACATTTTTTTCCCGAGTTTTTTTTTAAAACATCCCTTAAACTTTCATCCATTTCTCTACTTAGTACTTGAACTTTCAAAACTCTTTATGTAGTCCTTGAACTATTTAACTTGAAGTGCATATAGTCCCTCTATTAACTCCTCGCTTAGTTTAACTGACCGAAAAACGATAATGTGCTTGTACCACATCACGCCCCATACCCCAGGGGTAAAAATGTCACTCCACCTCCTCCTTCCATTCAACGTTGTTAAAAAATAAACCCAAATTTCCTGATCCACGTCGATGATGCAATTCACAGCTTGTTAGAGAGAGATTTATACATATACGCATGTATTACCACGGAGAATTTTTTTTTTTTTTTTTTTTGGGATTATGGCATCGGGTCATTTCCATGAACTTTCAAAACCATTCCATTTGGTCATTTCCATGACCTAAATCAGAAAAATTTTTGAACCGGCCTGCGTAGGTCCTCTTTTTGTAACATAATCGTGTCCACTTTTTGTAATAGTTCATAAATTTGAAATCAGGGTTTTTTTTTTTTTACAACAAATTGAAATCTAATTGGGCGCGTGCATAGAGCTTTTGAATCTGTTAGTTTTCTGCTATTATGAACTTCTGCAATCTGCTATTACGAACTTTCAAAACTCTTTTTTTTTTGTAAAACCAGGTGCCAATTGGAAAAGGCCGGAGAATTGGTATGGGGAGAGAGAGAGAGGTAGGTAGGTTTGTTTTATGCATCTTTCTGTTTTTTCTGCAGAATCCTGGAGGGAACTAGGTAGTGTATTGGGGCCAATTGGAAAGAGGCGGGGAAGGAGGGACAATTTTAGCACAGGAATGGGCGTGATCACCATACAAGACACGATGTTTTTTCGGCCCATAAAACTAACGGAAGTTAACAAAAAGGACTACAATGCGGCTTGAGTTAAATAGTTCAAGGACTACATAAAGAGTTTTTAAAGTTCAAGTACTAAGTAGAGAAATGGGTTAAAGTTTAAGGGATGTTTTGAAAAAAAACTCTTTTTTTCCCCCTCCATAATTTGAATTTACATGTTTAATTTTTCTATCATAATATATTGAACATGGGTATTGTTTTAAAGATATGGTTGAGAACTTTTCAATAAAATATTAATTTTGTAAATTGTAAATGTATTGATTAAAAGTTAAATATGTTTACATGTTAAAATCTTCATTCTCTCGAATAGATAATCATCCACTATGTTCTCTATAGTTTAGACGACCAAAACTCATCCTCTCAAACAGAGAAGAGTTTTAGACATCTCTAGCGAAAATACCACAATTTACATTTAAAATTGTACTTCGTTACCTTTGTACAAATTTGAAAGGTAAGTTAAGGAAAAGTATATGGAACATGAAAACTTTCCTATAAATCTCCCCCTGAAATGAAATTTGTGGGTGTGGTTTACCCAATATACTTGCACATAGTACACCTAATGAATCACACACACACATTTAATTTTCGGAAAAGATTTATGGAAAAGTTTTTATATTTTGTATCAAACCTCGGTAAGTTAAGATATGCACTCCAACAGAATCTACAATTTTCATTATTTTGTTATTGTCATCTTTTTCGTTTAATACGTTATACATAATCATCGGACATTAACCTTTTGTTATATTTACTTATATACATATGATATTTAGATATTTATTCGATTATGTACCTGTTTGTATACATATTATATACAATATAAAATAATTAAGCAGAATTTTTTCTATTTTAAATTTTGGTTTCATAGAATATTATAATAGTGCATATAACAGTTTTTGTGAAAAATTGCTCGGATCAAGCCTTTCCCGGTATTTTTTTTTGGCTGATTTCCAGCGAAGGCCCTAAAAAACACTTTTTAAACACATTGGATGGTTCGGATCATTGAAATTCGATCGAGATCAATGAGGTCAGGATTTTTAAAAAATCCAAAAGTTTGGACCGGAAGTGGACTGTATATATATATATATATATAGAGTCCCGATCTAATCCGGGACTCCACCTTCCCGATATTTTTTGACGATCCGAACCGTCCAATGTGTTCAAAAGGTGTTTTCCAAAAGTTTAGAAATCTTCAAAAAATTACGAAGGGCTTGATCCGGCAGCGCCGCAAAATTGTAAATATACAGTTTTTGTGAAAAACTGCTTGGATCAAGCCCTTCCCGGTATTTATTTTTTGAAGATTTCGCGCGCGGACCATGGAAAACACCTTTTGAACACATTGGACGGCTCGGATTTTCCAAAAACAATTTTTAAAAGCATCAAAACACCAAAAAACCACCAATCTGGGATCCCGGAATAGATAATTGCCGTATATATATAGTATTTAAATAAAAAAAACTAGAGAACATTTTTAATAAAAAAAAATTATTACCTATTTATATTTCATACAATATTGATATACATATTTATAGATATAACTTATGTGCGTTGATCAAGTACGTTTAATACCTTATCCAAAAGCATTTATCTTGAAAAAAGTAAGAAAAATGATTTCGATCTGGAGTGTCCGATATATTTGTTTCAAGATTAAAGTGTACTCTATGGAAGTGGCTTATTTTCCGGCTTTTGTTATGATTAGTTTTACTTACTTTTTATCCAACCAAACAACTAAGATTAGCGAAACTATTCTCCAGAAGAGGGAAGAAAATTTACATTGAAATAAAAATAACTGTAGTCAAACAATATTTCTTTGCACCCGGATTTCTCTATAAGTTCCAAAGTGAAAATATATGGCATCCTTCTTTTCTTCTGCTAAGGACATTGCTCAGTTGCAATTTCTATAACTCGGGTAAAAATTCTAAAAATAAAAAATAAAAATTTGTGCATGTGATACAAACTGCACTGAAATTTGACCCTTACAGATATAAGTACGTTGCAAACAGCATCATATTGTCCATGAGCATCAAGCATGGGCATCATACAAATCATATTATTGTCTCCAACTTCCGCACCAACATTTTCTACGCTTCAGCTACAGACCTAGTGTTCATCGTCTTCTAAACGATGACCATTGTGGTTCTGCTGGTCATCCTCTTCCTCACCAACTCTATCTCGGCCTCCGTAATCAACCCACGGTAGCATAGACTCAAACAATACAACCAATGGGTTTCGGTTTGCAACATCACGGGGAGCAGGTGGGTTGGCAACTGGGCCACCATTCTGTACCTCTTGTCTCACTCTTGGATCAACCACAAAGTTTTGCAGCATCTCAGGTGGCATTGTTGGCACGGAATCAGAAAAATCAGATACCAACAAGTGGCCATACCTGACAGAAACAAGAAATGTCTTAACTGTTAAAAGATTACGTGATGCACAAAGTAATCAACAAGCAAAAACAAACTAAGAGACTGGCACATATATAAGAATATCCCCTACCTCACCTGACAAGTAGGGGTGGGCATTGTGTTGTGTCGTGTTCATGGTGTGTCATCTCGTGTTCGGTTCAAAATTCTCCCAACCCTAATCCAACTTGTTTAGCTTTTCGTGTTATCAACTTATCGTGTTCTGTCATATTTGTGTTTTGTGTCAAAAATAGCCGACCCTAACCCGCTAACTTTGTGTCAGATTTGTGTCGAGTTATTGTGTCCTTTCATAAATTCCGCGTCATGTTGTGTTATTGTCGGAATTCTCTCAACCCTAACCCGACCTGTTTAGCTTTTTGTGTAATCGTATCGTGTCATATTCATGTTTCATGTCAGAAATAGTCAACCCTAACCCGCTAACTTCGTGTCGGGTTGGAAATTCCCACCCGTATTGGTGAGTACCACGAACTATATAATGGAGCCAAATAGAGCAGAAAACACACCTCAATAATGAAGCTATAATGGCTAACCATGAAAATGTCAAGAATACTTACTCATTTTTCTCTGATGGGAATGCCTCTTTCCTCACACAAGCCCAGTCCCGAGCCTCGCTACTATTATGCTCTAGTGTTTCAATCACTATTAGTGCAGAGTTCTTAAGTAGCTTCTGTAGATCAGGGAGCCTCCAAATAAGATAGCTCCTTGCAACATATATGTTAATCAGATGGTCCAAGGACGGATTTCCAATTTGATCTGGTCTAAAGTAGCTGTGCTGGAGTATGTTATTCCATGCCTGATCCTTAAGAGGTACTTTTGCTACCAATTTTTTTAATACCGTCGGATGAAGCATTAAAGCCTGCTTCAAAAGATCCGTCGAAGTAGCTTTTCCTGACTCCATTCCAGTATCTTTAGAGCTTCCCTCATGCTCGAGATAAAATCGGCAAACGGCAAGGGAAAATGAAAAATTAGGAAACAACCATAAGGAGTTGTCACATTTATATTCCCCAGAAAAGCGTTCTAGCCATGCGTACTCCTTCGCTCTCAAAGAGAAATAATCTATGCAACACAAAGCCCCCTTTCGGTCATCTGAATCCAACGAAAGCAATAATTTGCAAATCTCAAGTGCAGAGCGATGACACCCACGCATGTCCATGTTTTTCATGTGAGCAAACAGTGCAATGAACATTGGCCTGTTAGTTTCTTGGCTAATATATTTCAATTGGCAGTTACCCTGCAAGGGGCTGAACATTGGATGCCAGGCACACTCCAAGGCATATAGACACTTTGCAATAAACTCTGCTGACATTTGTTGTTCGCCCGAGAAGCTAAAATACTCCGCCATAGCTATCAATGAATCTAGATGATAAGGATGATGCATAAGAATATTTGCAATACCATTCAGATCATGTAATGCTTTAGCTGCTTCAAATGCTCTCTGACCTTGGCTATATAAAGATGAATGTGCATACCTACATGATGACAAAAGGTAATTTAGGTACAAGATTCTAGAATTGGAAATTGGCATGCAGTGAAAGATCAATGCATGTCATGAGTCTCGTGACATGCAGGGAAAAATCAATGCAAGTCATGAATCTCTATTCTGCATGTTAGGAAATAAAATTCCTCAAAGTATATTGCACTCCACAACTCGTGACAGTGAGAAACATAACATTGACATCAAAGTCCAATAGAGTTTGGTACTTACAAATTTCAAAAATGGAGATTGCTACCGAACTTGATACCATATGTGATTACATAATTGTGATGCCCAAATGTGAGTAACTAAGTATTTAATATGTGGGCTTTCTAAGGAAGCAAAACTTATCAAGGAGGTATGTAGCACAATTTGGGTTCACGTAAAATTGAACTTCTGGTACATATACAACCAAACTATGCAAGCAAACACCCTGTTACCGCAAGGAATAAAATATGGTTCCATAGCCATTTTCCACAGTTTGTTCCTTCAATCTACAGACAGAACACGTACAAGCCAATTCATATGATCATTTCACCAGAAAGCTTTCAGATACAATGGCTTAACACTTGAGAGAAGGTCAGGACCAATTTCAAAGTTCATGAAATTCTAGTCAACATTATCAGTAAAGAGTTCAAGAATTTGCTGCACACACCTCTCATATGGTAAAAAGCATAAAATTCCGTAGAAAAACACTGAAGTATTTTCATCAGTAAAGAGATTTCAAAAATTTGCTGCATATCTAGTAAACCTCTAACCTCTTGTATGGTAAAACCTAAAATCAGTAGAAAAAAAAGGGAAAGAAGCATTTTGATCAGAGTATAGATGCACATAGTAAGTCTCATCGAAAGGTTCCAACTAAGAATGACAATTACTTGAAATAGTGGTAACCATCTCGAGTTTCCAAAAATTCCATAGACAAAGATCCATCCCAGCGAGGCCAATGTTCTGATGGAGAGACAAGAATCACCCTTCGATGGTTGTGACTTCCCCGTCTTCCCCCTCGTATCTGTCCAGAATTGCGCGTTTGCTGATTTTTTTGAAATGAATTTACTACCTTAGAACCAAATATTCTTCGTAGCTCATTTTCTGCCCTCAGATATTTGGGGTCCACTTGTAAAATATCAGTCTTGCATTGTTTAAGCAGGCTGTCACCTACTTCTACATTCACTGACTTGGCTTTTAAACGGCCCGACAGGTGACTAGAAACATTAGCTTCAACAGATAACTTTTCTAGCATCACATCGAAAGACTTTCCACTGTCTTGTGCATCCACAGAGGGATCCTCCTTGGTCTTTTTCTTTTTCTTTCTCTTTGCTTTGTTATTAGATGATGGAACTGTGTTTACAGTAGCTTTCACCAAGGAAGGATCTTCTTCATCACTTTTTCCCAGTGAATGTTCATCAGCAATTTCTGGCCCTCTCACCTGCAGTTTTAGTTGACTGTTAGTCATTGAAATCCAACAGAATGCACAAGTAAAACGATGGACCTCTTGCTGCAACAGAAAAACCAGAAGGAAAGAGGTGAAGATTAAATTTCAGATACTGTAGTAGCAAAGCACCCAAGTATGACCAGGTTAGATGGCCAGAAATTCTTCATAGATAACATACCTCCTCATAAATCTAGTCTCACTTGAACGGAACATAAGTACAACTAACAGAACTAACAACTTTACTCCTTACAACAATGTGTAGGTCAAAACCAAATAAAGCGAGAACAGTGATAAACAATCGGTTATCAAAACACTTACGATCTAATTGCGTTACTCAACTGATGAATAACAAATGTAAACATATTTTCCCAAAGAAGAAAGATTGTTTGGTTCACATGGTTGATTCGAATTATCAATTTTTACGGTAAATGCCTATTCGTGAAAAAATAAATACTCCCTCCATCCCAATTTGTTCGTCCAGTTTTTGAACCCCAACTTCTGAAGGGAATACAATGATTATTATCACAGGGTTTTTACTTTGCAAGAATGCCCCGCACTTTTACTTTCCAAGAATGCCCCGCACTTTTCTTACATTAAATGAGAATGAACATTCTCTAATGCATAATTTTTAAAAGAGGGCATTATGGGAACTTTTACAAGTCAATCTCAAATTGGACAAATATTTAGGGATGTGGAAAGTCTAAAGTAGACGAACAAATTGAGATGGATGGAGTACTTTTAATCAGAAGTTTCACATAAGGTTTTAATAAATCAACACCACTCCACTGTCAGTTCGTTCAACAATTGTCTCAATAGTCAATCCCATCAAGGACCAACCCATCCGGGCTACTCATTTTCTTCAACTCTCAAGGAACATCAAAATATACAACTTTTTCCCCCTATGTCAACTACTTCATGCTACCCATATTTCCTTTGTTCAACACCAAAATGCAGATTTTGGAACAACATAAAACCCCTAAAATGTGGGCAATGAACCAACTCTTTCAGCAGAGTGATCTTGATCACAATGTCCACAGTGATTCCTTTACAGAACCTTTTCAATGCTGATCGTTCGGACAAACTTATTACCTCTATTTCTGAGTTTGAGACAGTTCTGTGCTTGCCAGTATTGCTGGGTATGCCTAGACAAGAAAAATTGATTGTCAGCTCATTGCTGATACAGTGAAGATTGTGAAAATAAACCAGGACAGCTTATTGCTGGGTACTACTTAGATTTTCGCTGGCAATACAAGTGTAAACAGGTATCTTACAATGTGGGTTAATCTTGATTTTTATTGTTGGCATGCTTTTTATTTTACTGTTTTTCTCGGAAACTATTTACCTTTTTTTGACTTGGGGAAGATCGAAATTACTTTTGGAACTCTATTTCTACCTATATCTATGTGGGCGTGAGCTTTTTTCTGTTATATGTCAGTTAAGTTGCATAGCTTAGAGGAAGTACAAAACTAGATCCAGCCAGTACTATTAAACCTATTCAGTAGCAACAGTAAGTAGAAATGTGCAAGGTCATGAGGAGAAAAAATTGCCATAACTACAGCAATTTTTTTATTAAAAAACAAAACTGCAATAATTATGGCAATCATAGTAACACTTTCCCAGTAATCCTCTATCAGAGTAATCCCCCATAAGAGTTAGTTTGTCCCTGGGAAGAAGGGCAAGGGTACCTTCACTGGGTTGCCAGGCCCGAGCTGTAAACAAAGAGTGGCTTCCCCAATTCAGTAGACCTCTTTGCTAGAGGGAACTACATATCATTCTAAGTCAACAGTTTATTTCTTCAAATACATTGGTCTATAACAGAACAGAGGTTATTTTCCTCCACAAGTGAGGACACCGCCCTTATCTTTGGATGTGGCCTTATCGTAGTATGAAAAAGATGAAATCTCCGCGTCCTTTAATTTTACCCGATGAGCGATTTGAGCGAAGATGCACACTATCACAAAAATGCATCAAACAATATCCTGGATCTCCTAACCAACCTTAGTGCCTCTTTATCAAACAACTAGGCTGCAACATGATCTTGTGGTAGAGTTACCTTTATAAACTAGCACAGAAGCTTGATCGGCCAACTCAAGAAGATGAAGGATGATTCTACAAGCAATCTGAAGCGAGGATGTGTGGACGAGGTGAGAGGCAAAATGGCATGAGGCATCAAAGTGGATACTGGTGAATAAGAGACTACTCTAGGAGATAACAGCATCTCCCACTCCATACAAACTTTTTCTTATACTTCAAACTACATATCTTTCCTCCAGAAACATTCACTATTTCTCTTGGGCCCCACTCGTCAATATGTAAAACATGTATTTATTTTCAAATTTTGCCTCTATAATTTGATTGTTTATTGCAACCAGTACTAAAATGCTAATCATATCTCATCATCACTTACCTTTTTCTTTCTCTTCAAATATGTGGGTTGGAGCAACTTTATTGTTTTTTGTCTTCTTTTTCCCCATCCCAAGCTATTTGAGAACTTGCATTATTTAGGAGAAGCCTATCAATATCATTATTCCAACGTATCTCATTGTCTCAGCTCTACAGTCGGTGTTCAGAATGACCAACCTCTCTCATATTTCTCTTCAAAATCCTCTAGAGGAATATCAAAATATACACTTTTCCCCATTCACCCACTACTTCATCCAACCCAAACTACTTATGTTCAACACAAAAATGGAATTTGGAACAACATGAAACCCCTACAAAGTGGGCAAATGATCCACTTTCTCAGCATAGGGATCTTGATCAATTTTGTACAAAATTATTTCTTTATAGCACATTTTCAGTTCTAATCGGTTAAATCTAAACATTTTAAGTATATTGTGAAGAAAATTTAGTTCTGTTAGTAATGCTTTATCCATAATGTCATCATCCACCAAGTATGCCTAGAGAAGGAAAATTGTTTGTCTGCTTAATGTTGCTACAATTTTGGTTACTAATGTTCTCTTTTGCATTCATAAATGTAAAATCAGTATCTCACAAAATGGTTTAATATTGATCATTATGGTTGGACTGTTGTTAAAACTCTAGGGGCTGGATTTTGTGCCTCTCCTAAATATAGGGTTAAGATAGGAGTGCACTTTGGTAACTAATCAACTTCCTTTCAAAGTCAAGCTTCTGGCAAAAGCAAGAACCAGTTGGCTGGATTGCCAGAATGCCCTCCGAGGGCTAAATTAACAATCGAAGCAATGAATTACAAATGACCAAGACTTAAGTCAACTGAGCAAAAAAAGGAAGAGAAGGAGAAGGATTGGAAGTTTAGTGTAGAGCAAGAGAGTGTATAAGCTCACTGAGTCAACTGATAATCACATTCCCTTCTCCTTTGTGTGTTGTTATTATTTACTGGAGTATAGGCTAGGGGGTCATTAACCCAAGGTGGGTTACCAGTTGACCTACCATGGTTGCGGCCCATCGTTACTACCCTTTTGGAGACTAGTCGACCTACAATGGTTGCAGGCAACCGTTACCACCCTTCTGGAGATCTTTGTGTGTAGTTTAAGTTGTACAGTTGTACTCAAGTATCCGTCTCCACAAAGCCTTTCATCTGACTAGATGTGACAAGGAGTAATCGTTTAAGAGTGCATGCCTTACCCGTTGGTGACTGTCAGTACTTCGTGTACTCCTTATTAGTGTTGCCGGGGAAGTTGAGCTCCTTCTCCGCCTAGAGCTCTATCATTTCCCCCAAAGGTCAGACAAACTGTAAACCTATCACTCCTTCGTTTCAAGCATCCCATAAGCCAACTATACTCCTATTCTGGTGTCGCAAGTGCCAAGCACCTATGCCATGGGACGGTCTAGGTGACGAACCGTTTGGACAAGTCATTTACTGTTAGTCTGCCACGTGTCTTGTGTATTTAGTTTGTTTTGTCATTTTTACCTTCGTTTTTCTTGGCTCCTTGCTCATAATTATCACTCATAGATTCACCTAAAAAGCAAGCCACGCCATGTGTCTTGTGATTTGTAAAATGCAAGCCTGAACAAAGATTTCATCCAATAATACCATCCGACAAGACGCATATGTCCAGGAAGTAGAGACCCTTAATTTGGCCTACAAGACCAAAAAAAAACAGTAGAAGATGCAAACAACGAGTCATATAAATATAACAAAGGTGTAATACATCCACCAAAATAGATGAATAGAAAGTAAATATTAGCAGGCAGCAGAGTTAAACCTGGTCTTGAGCATCGTCATCATCGTTAAGAAGATCGAAAGGGTTTAGAGAAACAGGAGTTGGCGACTCGAGAGACTCCGAGTCGTCTCCATCATCATCCTGACGCTCTTCTTCTTCTGGTTGGTCAAGTGATTCTTGTTCTTTAAGGACTTTCCTCAGCAAACGAGACATTCTTAACCTGACAATTCAAAAATTGCTCATCTGAATCAACATCATTTAGCTCAACACAAAAGATATCATCATAAGCGAATATTGCATTGGCTTTGATCCATAGGCATGCCCTACGCGAAATATACGCTCTCAATTGGGCTCCAACGAGGCCTAGAGGTCCTTTCCTTTTGTTCTACCCAGGTTTATCTTCTCAACGGCTTAGCGGAACCCCTCCCCTAAACAATAAGCTAGATGAAATAAACATTAACACACTCAAAATCATGAGCGATACACCCCAGCAAAGAAAAGTTAGGTCCATGAATACAATACTTTCTCTCCGTTAATTTTGCTCATGGCTGGCACTTTAACAACATTAGATTAAAAGTGGGATATTGTTAAAGTGACATGCATTTTGGCTCCAAGCTTTCTTTGATCTTGAAATTTGTATTGGAAAAGGAAAATACAACTATTGAAGAGCAAAATTATTGTTTTTATGAAGAAAAACAAAACAATAAACAAACGCAATCCGATAGATTTGTCAAATGAAAGACAAGTCAAATTTGCAAGAGAAAATACAGAACTAATACATCATGTGTTGAAAGAAATATTATTCAGATGCGCCTACAATAGTACATAGACACAAAAGACAAATTCAAAGAAATTAAGAAACGACATACACATCATGACACCAAACTTTGGAATATATTGAGTTCTTTCCAAAGTGCTTGTTCGATAATTTGCTTGGATAAATGCCAACTTGTTATAAAAGCATTAAAAATGCCAAAAATTGGACAAAGTGTTAATCCCATCAAATCACATAACGAACCGAATAATTGTGTCGGAACAAATGAAAGAGAGAAACAACTGAATGTCTTAAATTAGAGAAAGTGTTAATCCCATGAAAATCATATAACAATGAAAAAGAGACAGAAACCCGAAATGTTGAACTTCTGCAATGCAAAGTTCGACATATTTCCACTTCACCAGAAAAGGCAATATTTAGAACATCACTGCAAAGGATAAAAGAAGTAAACATATGCATCAAATCTTAAATCGAAATAATCCCAAGGGGTTGGCCAGGTGGGCAAGGCCTGACACTGAAGTTTGCTCTCTCCTAGCTTCTTTAAGTTCTTAGATTTGAAACCTCTTAGTGCTATCAATTCACTCCTTTGGAACCATTCCATAAGGAGCTTTGCTCCGGCTTTAATCGGGCACCACTAAGGGATGGTGGGATTTTTCACACGATAAGTCGAGGTGCACATAAGCTACCCAGACACCCAAGGACAGGGGCAGCATAGGCCCAGGGGGGTCATGTGCCGCGCTGGAATTTTATCCCCTACACTTTTTTTTTTGGAACACATACTCAAAAAATGTGAAGGAAATTGGAAATTTTGGGTATCAGGCTTGTTTACGTTATTTTTGCATGTTTCCAGCCAAATCAATGGACTACTAACGAAGCAATTACGCCGAACTTTCAAAAGATTTGTACACCTACTCAAAAAATGCTAAAGAAATTGGAAATTTTGGGTATTAGGCTTATTGTTTACGTTGTTTAAGCGTGTTTCCAACCAAATTAATGGACTACTAACGAAGCAAAAAGATGAATTTAGACTTTAGTGGGCAACTGCGGACACCTGAGTTAACGAAAATTATCTACGTTCGCAATCCAACCTCGTCAAGGCAGATTGGTCTGCTACGTAGTTTCAAACAGATACATGCAATTAAAGTAAAATCAACCCCCAGCTGGGTAAATAAGAAGAAGCACAATTAACCCTAACTGGCACAATTGTTTAGAAAACCCAAATCTAAAAGGAGCGTAGCCATATCGATTCCAAAAGACTAAGCAATACAAGTTTAAAGTAAACAGATTTGTTAATAACCACACCCACACACGCAGAGAGAGAGAGAGAGAGAGAGAGAGAGAGAGAGAGAGAGAGAACATACAATTAGGGCTGCCGATGAGAAATATCGATCGATAACCGAAAGAAGGAAAGAGAAGCGATAGGTAGAAACCCTAAATTCGTATGGCGTATTCGATTCTTGGAGAAAGATGTACCCTCGCGTCGAACATAACATGCAAATTGCAAAGGTTAACAAGAGACGCTGATTGAAACCTGAAATTAAAAATAAATTAAAAACCTGAAATTAAAAAATAAATAAAAAAACCTGAAATAATGTTACTCTACGGGGTGCTACATCACAACAGGGACCCGAGCTGGTGATCTCGATAATTAATGGATTAGATTTCATCTTCATAATGAAATTTGGATGACTTGAACCTAGGCAATCAACAGATTATATTTGAACTTGATAACAAATGGCTTGAATTTGCAAGTGTTGGTTTAAGATTACGACCATTAAACACACATTCAACAGCTTAGATGTAATATTATAAAACTGAAATGTCCTACGGAGGCGCTTTATGAGATCCATTTCCAGTTAGTACTATATTTTAATATATTTTATTTATTTATTTAGAAGACGATATATATGAGTAATAGTTTGAGAATTGTGTTCTATGAATGTTCTTTTTATGGAGTTGCATTCTATTTTTGATAAATAATGTGAGAACTATATATTTTAAAAAGCAATCCTTCTATTGTTAGTTCAACAGATTGACGATAAAACAACTCTTTCATGGAAGAGTTATAACTCTTATATGAAAAGTTTTCACTATTTGAATTCTTATATGTAAAAGTTCAAATTCTATGCACCTTACTGTCCGCCCATTGAGCTGACGGTAGATTTATCTTTTAAAAAATATTAGTTCGTTCTAAACATTTGTGCGTTTGACGTGAATTTTGCGATTTAGATTAACAACAAAATTGCATGTTAAAAAAACACAAGCTTAACTTGAAACTACAAGTTGAAAATGCGAGTTGTACGTAAAATGGCATGTTAAAAACGCAACCTCATGCAAAAAGATTGCATTTTTTTCAACAGCAAAGAAGAAATGTAATCTTTGAAAATAATTTATAAAGATTAAAGGGAGCCAAGGCAAAAGCATCACAACGCAAGGAATTAAACATTCCAACTATGTTCGTACCCAACTCACGACAATCATATGCTACCTGAACCAATGGAAACAACATTTAACAAGATGTCAACCAAAGGAAAATAAGTTCCGTAACTACACAACATAATCATTTAGCATCCAATGCCTAATTATATTCCATCAACAGTCGCAAATAGCAGCAGCAGCAGATCAACCGGAGCGCACGAAATTCGACGATACCAAGACTCCATCCAAGAATCCCAAAATGGTGAGAAAATATACAGCATCAGAGCAATGTCCAGTAACCCGGGAAGTAGCATTTGAACATTCAGATTCTAAGTGCAGAAGCCAGAGTATAAGATTATCCATAATGAGTCAAAAGCCTTAGCAGACTTTCACCAACAATTGAGTAGCCATTTCACAATACCAAAAACAAAACAAGAAAGAGATGAAGTCAAAGACCCAACCCTCACAACCTCAAACAATACCAAAAACCACAAGCTGGCATGCCAGGACACAACACACAAAACAAACACCATTTCCAAACTTCTAAAAAAAACCCTTGGTTTTGAGCAATTTTGAACAACCAATTTAGGCCTTCTGCAGCAATAATGAACAAAATAGGGGATAGTGGATCCCCTTGCCTTACACCCTTCTGCATTTGGAAATCCTCTGGTGGAGAACCATTAACCAAAACTGAAATCCATGCTCGATTGCACGTTGAAAGTGCAAGCTTTGGTTTACAACAATTTCCCTCTCGTAACCAAAAATGTGCATGCATGAGAAAGCTCTTGCAATCGTTGCTTTATGCTTTCATTCCTTATCCTTTTTTTTCTCATTCGTCATTCCTAATCTATTACTAGGGAGAGGGAAAATGAGACACCAGTTGCATAATTGCATTTCATTGCTTAATTGATATATACTATATTATTATGAATATAGAAAAAACATAATTTCAAATCTATTCCGTTCTTCTAAATATGATAATTGATATATTTCTCTAATCTATATGCATATACCTATTGATTTCTCTCTTTTTTTTTCACCATAATCTCAATAAAATATATTTCGATATTTAGCAATTAATATCAGTTGAATCTTTTTTAATCATAATAGCAGTTGAACTTATTTCAGCTAATTACAATGACAGTAGTTTTGGAAATGTTTGCTTTTTGTTCTTTCATGTTTAGGATATAACGGAGGGAAATCCAGACAAGTTGACTAGTTGACTGTATGAAAATGACTGCTCCGATGTTCATAATTGGCGTTCCAATGTGTATGAACATCGAACACCCCAGCTTGAGAAACTTCGAACTTGATTGGTAGATTTATCTGTGTAGTGCATTTTGCACACTACACGGTCCCTGGTCCATGCCAAAGGTGTTATTGGCCCAACATGGACTATCAGTCAAGCATTAAAGTTGATTGAAAAAGCAAGAATCAATTCCTATTTCTTCCCATTCATACCTCATAAAAGATTCACATGTCAGAAAACCAATAATTTATGCCAGAGCAAATTGGTTGAAAGAAACATTATCCCAACAATGAAGTAACCAAAAACTAGTTCAAATGGGAAGATACCAAAAACTAGCACATAACCAAACACGACAGACCTACCTTAAGAAAGCGATGCGTTATAACCTATTTCATCACAGAAGATAACAAACTCAATCTGACAAGTCTTTGAGCCTCTTGGTAATTTTAAAAGTTTTGTGGTAACCTCCAACAGTTGTTCTGCAACCACGATCCCCGCTTTTCCCATGTCAAAACATTCATCAACTGTACCGTCACTTTGTATAATTAACTTCTCTAATAAAACTTCAGCATTCTTCAGAAAATACTCCACCATTTTCAGTTCCCCACTATCCCCTTGAAAGTTGTCAAACTTCCTTGAGGTTCGCGAGTAAACAAGAAGGAACATTCTGAGGAGGATGGCAAAGCAAGGGCTTGTTGTCTCCCTCGCTGTCGTCTCCCTTGATGTCGTCTTCCTCAAGGTCGTATTCTTCATCACATTCATCTCCATCGTGTTTAATTTGATACCCCTGCTAGATTATAACTCAGGTAGGAGTGTAGGACACGAGATAATGCAAGTTCCATAAGATTGGAAGTAAAAAAGGAGTCCACACACCTTTTTGAAGACAAGATTTTCTAGACAGGGCAATTTCTCCAAGAATGGAGACAACCATTCCCATCCAACATGGCCCGCACCAAGTGCCAAGGAAGTCAAATTAGGAAACATTGGCAGCTCAAAATCAATCTCATGAACATCCTTCAAACAGTAACATTCGACTTGGTCAAACATTTGAGAATAACATGAGAACAACGGTAAAAGTGGAAGTATTTAGAATTAAGAAAGCATACCTCTGGAGAATCAAAGTCCAGACCGGTGACTTGAGTCCAGAATTTCTTCCACCTGGTTGATAAGACGCTTGTTGTAACTGCACTTTTTGTGGGAAGAGAAGAGAGGATTCGGCTAATGAGGTTGCTTGGTAAGTTGCTGATTCTATCTCCACATAGCATGACATTCTGCTCAGTATGCTTTTGTTTTTTTGGTTTTGAACCCATATTTTTTCTGGTTAACCAAAAGAATATACAAATCAAGTTTATGAACATAGAATCCCGCAACACTTGCATAAGAAACACATCAATGACGTGAGGCCTGGCTCATGTGCAGATGCAGCAGTTCTTTGAGATATCTTACGTATTGAGGAAACACTGAGATTACACTTTCTGGAAAAAATATCTAATAGCTTTCACCATGATTGCATTTTTTAGTTGATTCAAGTTGAGTTGATAATTACGACTTAAAAATGGAGGGTAGAAGAGTCATACTATCCATTTAATGCATTTTCTCCTCAACTTCTTTGTTATTTTTGGACCTCAAAAAGTAAAAGATAGACTAAAGATTGATGAACAGAGGAGTATCTAAATGCTCTAGCTCATCTAAAAGGATTAGGAAGATACTGAAACAAAAAAATTTATTTATTGAGGATTCTTTCCACAGCCAGAGCTTGTAACTTGGGCAATAAACAGGTCCATGGAAATGTACCAATTAAAGACAACATGATAGAGGCATGGTATGATTTAAGTGGAGGCGGCTGCTTACACATACATGATTTATGTTACCATTCCAACAAAGGTGCTTAAATGCTTCAATAATAATAAAGTTTTTTACCAGCCAAAAAATATTTTTTAGGCCAATTTCGAACCTTAAGTAGTGCAGGGAACCACGAGTGACAGAACACTATCAAAGAGAGTTTCATTGATCAAATCAATAACTTATAATTTGCAAGAAAAGGAAATCTACTAAGTACTAAGAACATCATGTTGAGCTAGAACCCAAAATAACGCTTCCGTCTTGTTGGCATCTGTCCAATTCCATCTAGTATTGGGCCGTTTTGGCCCTTTTGGGCTTGTTAGGCACCCGATCAAAACTATATACATATCTTAGCCCTTTCTGAGAAGTGAGAAGTTTATCCTTCCCTATTCATTTATCTTGATAGGATACCGATAGTTAGGTGAAAAAGTAAAATTTGTAGATGATCAATGAAGAGTTTAAGCTCTAAAATTATTAGTACCACGTTGTCTGATCAAATTATCGCTAACTTTCTCAGCAAGTGCTATAGTAAACAAGGTTCTATTTAGGGCTATAAACGAACTAATAACCGCTCACATTTGAGCTCATGTTCGCAGTTCATTTGTAAAAACCTCGTTTGACATTAGTTTATTACATAAACAAGCCAAGCTTGAACATCTTTTTGAAGCTCGTTAAGCTTTCGAACCAAGCTCGAACAAATTATTGGGCATGTTCAACTTACGATTTTTAAAAAATTCAAGCTAATCGAGATGGGTTCATGATTGACTCGATTAAACCTCTTTTGAGATCTGTTCGTCTTGATTAAACTTCTTTTTAAAATAATCCACTTAAATTTTCAAACCAAGTTCCAACAATCAACTCTTCGGCTCGTCTATCAGCCCTAGTTCTAATCATCGTTACGGGTTCAACTGGGCCACAACGCCCGAAAACTAGAACCGGGCGGATTGAGAATGGATGGGAGCCGAGTCCGACCCCAAAGCCCTTTACTCTCCCAAAATTTCTACGGCTCAACCATTAATGGAACTAGATCAGCAATATCCAACACATTTCGAGCAATATCTATCTCAGGGCGCAATCTAGTTCTTGAAAAATGATACTACAAATACCTCCCCATGAGAAGGCCGCGGTACGGTGGCTGCCGGCGTGCGACGACGGAGTAGGGATTTCCTTTTTTCAACACCACGAACGAAAATGAAGGTTACTGCAATGTTACAATGTATTTATAGTGACCTCAAATCGTGTCGTATAAGCTTCTCCTAAACGTAATCCGATTAAGTTCAAACATCCCCCAATTAGCGTGCAAATCTTCACTGTTATGGAAGGAGATTCCAGTTTGAATTTTGAATTTTAAGGCTCCGCTTGGAACTTATGGAAAGTGAAGGAAGGGAAGAGAAAATAATTTAAAAGAAAAATAGGAGAAAATGAGGGTGGAAATTTTATTACTCCTATAATTTTATTTAGCCTTTTTTTTTTTGATAAAATTATTTGGCTATTTTCTCTCCTCTTATATCCAACCAAACAAGGAAAGAGAATTTTTTTTAACTTTCTCTTCCTTTTCCCATTTTCCAAACAAAGCGAAGGGCTGGATTGGATGCAGTATAAGATAGTAGGGTATTATTAGTAAGAGTAGATAAGATAGTAATGAGTATTGTTAGACGTTAGTAAGGGTGGACCCACATTAATGTGATATTTATGAAGGAATTAAATAATACGTGGTTTTGATGAATATGTGATAAAATTGGATGGATGATGTAAAAACCTAACAAATGACTTATTTACATTTGTGCATGTGTCATATTAGATTTTATAATAAAATAAATATATAAATACAAGACTAATTAAATTAATTATACTTGTCAATAAATATAATATAATAATTTATTTTATTAAGGGGTGTTCCACTAAGGAAATTTTGTTTTAAAACTATTTTGATTTTTGTGTTCACATCTTTTTATGTGATGTGTTGTGAGAGGGTAAAGTATTTTGGTTTTTAGGAAAAACTAATTTTTGAAAAAAAATTAGTTAATGGAACACCCCCTAATTATATCTAAAATTAAAAGATTTAATTATTATTGTTTGGATAAAGGAAGAAGAGGAAGGGCGAGAAAATCAAAATCCCTTGCTTGGGAGGAAAACATGTCTAAAGCTGTTGGGGTCCACCGTTAGTGGGTTAGGGTTGGGTTTAGCTTCCTAGGAAAGTCTTGTATTTGGGTTTGGTTTAGCTTCCTAGGGGAAGTCTTGCATTTCAGTTTTCAATTTTCATGCTCTCTTTTGGTTTGTTTTTTTTTTTCCCCATTAGTTGTGGCTGTGAGTATGTGTCCAAGAAACAATGAGTGAGTAGAGAGAGAGATACACAAGAGAACCTGTGAAAAAATCATTGTATTGTGAGATCGAGTGGGTGAATTTGTTGTTAAGTGAGGCTCCACCACCATGGTTGTAATCTCATGAAGTACTGACATAGAGGAATTTGTGGAAACTTTATATCCATCTCAAAACCAATTGGCAATGAGTGGAGAGGTCCCAACATATATTAAGTGATCACCCATTCCCCCACCACCCCCCGCGGAGTGGGCCAGTTGAATTGGCTGAACTATGTAAATCATTTGTGTCTCTTTTTGCAATTGTGTGCTTGTTTACTAGTTTTTGTGAGGTGTGGATATTCTGACCATACAAAAACATATATGGACAATTCGGATGTGTTGATGAGTACCATATGGTAGTATTTGGCATACAAGTTTTTCCCCAGATTTCTAGGCCCTTGTTTTTTTGCACCAAAATTTAATTTTTGACATACCTATCGATGCCAGATCAGACTGATTTTTTGCATTTATATACAATTTTGTGGACCCTACAAGATGACTGGTTAGGATCATTGCGGTGAGGAGCCGGTGTACCCCCAAAAGGAGCTTCAGTAAACTCCCCTTTTCAGGAAGCTCCGTAAAAAAGATAACACTTATCTGTGCCAGAATTTTACCGGAAGCTTTTAAGCCTATGGAAGCATTATCAAACACATTTTGCAGGCTTGACTACTAGAATGATTGGTCTTTCGCTTGTCATGGAATCTTGTAGGACTCAAATTTCAACTGGCTTCCATAGGCTTAAATGTTTTTGCTTCTGTCCCTGTATCTTGCCATGTTTTTTTTTTTTTTTGGTAATTAATCTTGCCATGTTTCTTAGTGCATGAGTAGGGTGTGAATTACCATTCACAAAGATGCAATAAATATGCACTTCAATGTCGAGTTTAAATGGCAAAGAGTAGACTCAGTGGCGGCTTCTGGTGTAAAGGAAGGGTGGTCACTTGAACACCGCTCCAAAAAAAATATTTTGTTAAAATACAAATAATATTTTAGTTTTATTTTAGTTTAGCCCTTCTTGAATACCCAACTAAAAAACATTACAAAATCCAACTCAAAAATAATAATACCCAGATAAAAAAAATCAAATCACAAGTCAATCCTATGTAAACAACCCAATTAAAGCCAAATAATAAATAATAATAATAATAATAATAATAATAATAATAATAATAATAATAATAATAATAATAATAATAATAATCGCTTCATATCATCCAAAAAAAAAATTTATATCTTTAAAAAGATTTGTCTCAACATGGTTGTCACAATTTCTTTTAAAATGGCATTAGTAGATTAATACCCTTGTTTAACTAATTCAAGAAACTGTAAAATCTTATTCTCCTATTTAATGAAGATTATCCAACAGGAAGAGAAGAACTTTAAAAAGTTATGAATTTTTTGAAAAAACATTAACTTTTTAGTTTTGCATTTTGTGGAATGGAAAATCATTTTGGAATAGAACGTATGGCTTTTTACTACAGTTTTTATAATTGAATATGAAATTTTGTACATTATTACTGGTAAATTGAGCTAGTAGAGTTGAAGTAATTTCTGAACAACGTGTTACCAATTCTTAGAGCTGCCACTGAGTAGACTGTGACTAAAATCCCCTTCATATTACATTCTTTCCTTTTGCATTATGGTCAGCATATGCAGGTTTTTAAATAGGAACCTGGAAACTTTACGCATGCTTTTGGGTGCATAGCTGCCTTCAATGGATGTACAATGATTCTTCGCCAACGTTGTATCGAATCTAAGTCATCATACTTATTTGTTCATAAAATGGGGGCGTTTCTAATGGTAAGAACCTCAGGCAACCACATCATTAGCATAGTTGCCATCCAACCCTCTTAACAACCTTGATTAATGGAAAACACCATGAGTAGGCTAAAATAAGTTTAATCAGTACTCTATCAGAACTTTATGTGCATTTATGCCTCAAGCTTTTGGTCAACATCCATAAAAGAAGACTTGAGAATGAAGTGCTTGCATACAGATCCACAACTCTGAGAACTAAAATGGAGCATCTGGCAGAGAAGCCAGCTGTGGTTTTGACTGGAACAACAAAAGCGCGAGTTGGACCACCTCTTGGTGCTGTTGACATTGGCTGTAGTGAAAGTGGCTACATTTCTCAGGTTGCATTGCCTGGTGTGCGTCAGCATGGCGGTAAGTTTCCTGCTTGTTTATCACTTATCAGTACATGGTGGCAGATATATAGATGTATCTATGTGCACGCAACTGCGTGCGTGTCAGTAAATGCCAACCTTCATGAGGGGGCATACCCCAATTTTCTTTCCCTGTGCTACAACGTAGAACTCTATCAGTAATAAAGATCGTTTAGAAAAAAGTCAGTTACAAGGATCAGTGCAAAAGGGAGATTACAGAGGAATTTCCCTTGAAATAGTGAGATATGGGGGAAATAGGGAGGGGGATACAGACCTCAAAAAAATGGAAGAAAAAGACACAAAGCTCTATTACTTACTTCTGGACACTGGGATAAGCCACCAGAATGTCTGAAATCCAGCTAGCTCCAATCCTACACAGATCAATGCCCTGTAGACAACTTTCATCTGCTACAAGCCTGAAACTGGTCTGCATCCTTACGTGACTCACTTGGAAACTGGCCAATTGGCCATATCCATCAGCTGCAGTGTCTGTCTTGGAGGATGAAGAATAATCTTCACCCTACGATGGTATAAATTCTATGGGTTTTAGATGAATCCCCTTGCTTCTTTTGATTCTTGCTTGAGCCGGATGATAAAAAATTACTGTCTGGTTGCTTCGAGGGATGGATCTATAAGAATTTCTGATCCTTTATAGAGAAGATATATCACGGATCTTTGTAATCAATCTCATTTATCACTCGGGGGAGCAACAATCCTATGGAGTATTTCATTGCTAACAACCAACATTGAGATCATCCTAAAATATGAATGGACAAACAATCCTATTTGGGGAGCAAATAGCAGCCTGGTGAGCAAAGGAAACATTCTGGACAGGCCCAATTCACTTTGGACTCACTTTGGCGGCTGAATGTTGGAGTCTGGTCTTCATTCTCAACTTCGGAGAGAACTAGAAACACGACAAGATATGGCTCACATCGGCAGATTAGAGGCCATAGGATCAAGCTCATGAAGAAGCCCATTGATGCCATTAGAATAGTTTCATGGGAGCGATACCTGACCCCGTGAGATGCATGTGATGTGATGCATTGGGAAGGGAGAGAATGAAGATTAAGGTGAGGCACTAGCAACAAAGGATGTGGATTTTTCTTGTGTTTTTTTAATTATGTTTCAAAAAAAGGAGGAATTAGAACATTGACTACACCTCTATAGTACATAGTACGATGAAATATTTCACCTTAGCTAATTTGAAAATTGTAACCACCCAGGAAAGATAGTACATGTAGATGCCACTGATAATGCTTTAGGAAATTCTGCGAGTGCTTGAATTCCAAGTCGTGGCATTCTTTCCGAAGAACAACGAGAGAACAAGAAAAGAGAAGGGAGGGCATGACTAAACTACATATTGTTTTTCATTGCAGGTGATATGAAGTGTAATGCTCAAAGCGATGGTAGAGTCCATATTACCGGTTTGGTGACAGATTCTACCCTGAAAAATGATATGGGTGACTGTGAAATGAAAGTTGAGCAGCTATGTCCGCATTGTGGCTTAATTTGCCCGGACTTGAGTTGATCCCAAGCTATGCAAAACTTTTGGCCCGATGGTATCCTGGAGGTGACAATTGTAAAAGTCAAGGTGGGATAATTGCTTCCTTTCTCAATCTCTTTTGGAAGCCTGAGAGCAATGTTGTGAAACTCTTTTAACCTTTTTGTAATGGGCAGAAATCTAGCAGTCCAAAGTGGGCTCGATGGATGAGCCCAGAAGGGCCCAGGTGGACTGATAAGCTTAACGTGTGAACTAAACATGATGGGCCGTCCGAGAAGGGTCCATCCGAGACGAACCGATTTCTCGGCCGAGATAAGCTATGAGCCAGACGAGTCATCCGAGATGGCTCGGAAGGAAGGTCCGAGATATCGGTGACGTCCTTTGTGACGTCATCCGAGGCGGTTAACGCTCGTAACAAACTTGGGGAAGTCACATGTGGATGCTATAGCCGTCCCTATGTCAACGTGACGGTATCTGAGCGGTTACACTACGTGTCAAAACTCCATTGGAAGATACGTGCATGCAATGATCACAAATCTGGCTCTTGATACTCGGTGATGTCATCTGATCCAAATTACTGATTTACCCCTGTACTTGGGGAGCCTATAAATACAAAGTGAAAGAGCCCTAGCAAGGGACATAACACTTTCTCTCTCTACTGATACTCTCTCTGGTGCTTCATCACTTCCAAATCTCCCACTATACCGTTGGAGTGCCTTACCTGGCCACATTTTGGCCAGGTTTGGCACTAACGCCGGGTGCTACGTGTGTAGGAGTTCCTAAAGAGATCCACTCGTTGCTCACTCGGACCAAGATATGTTCAAGAGGTTTATCTAGAAATTCAAGGCACCATAATTGGCGACTCTGCTGGGGACTTGATCCTAGAACCTCTGGTGTCCCTTTTCTCGATCTACCTTACCTCTTCTTTCTTCTCTTCTCTTGACTCACAACAATGGGTGGTGAGCCAACTCACCCATCAAACCCGACTCACCCAAACCCCATTGACCCACACCACCCATCATCTTCTCAAGATCCAAAAACAAACCCTTTTGTCTCCATCTCAATCCTTCTGGGTGACGTTGGACTCACCTCGAGCCCATACTCTCAGCAACTCACCATCTAGCAACTCACTCACCACTTGAAGGAGCGAGACGCCGAGATGGCCATGATGAGGGCTCAGATCTCTAAGCTGACCGAGACGGTGAAGAAGAAAGCTGTAGTGGAAGCTACTGCAAAGTCTCGTGGAGGCGTATCCGCTTAGAGGCGCTTAACGAAGGACCACATCAATGATCCTAACAATGAGAGGGCTCACAACAAGGCTCTCGTGCTTCGGCATGGGAACCTATCGACCGAGCACCTCTCGAGGGGTCACCACGGCGATTCCTCACCCCACCGTTCTTCGCAGATCTCGGAATCGAGCACTCGCTCGTCATATTCATAGTTGTCCACGACTCACGAGACAATTTACTACTACGAGGACGGTCAGTACAAATTTGATCTACCTCTAGAAAGATCCGAAGGAGGTGGCTTGGACCAAGCGCTCTACTGATAAAAGGCGTCACAAAACCCCTCCCCTCCAAATGAAATCTGGTGATCTCCAAGAACATGTGGAGATCTTGAAGAAAAATCCTCCCTAGGACGCAAATCTAATTGTCATCCGTGACGGTGGTACGGAAAGCATCACGCCCTACCGTATCGAGGACAAAGTGGGGAAACCCCGTCATGATGACGTCAGGGGGAAGAGGAAGGAGAATGAGCACCGAGAACAGTCTCACCACCGAACAACAGAGCAACGCATTACAATGAGTGCCATCACAACAGGCTTCATCACGCTTACACCGAGAAACGTACTTGTACAAGTGACGCGTTCACCAGACCGTCCCTTCCTCCTTTGTCATCTCTCCCGAGCGTTAACGATCGTTTGAAACAATTGGCCAAATCTCCCTTCACAAAGGAGATCACCTCGGTGACACTGCCAACTAGATTCACACTTCCAAAGTTCAACCGCTATGATGCCCTCACCGACGCATACCACCATCTCATTTACTATAGGTAGATTATCAACCTCTACACCTCAGATCAGGCCATTATGTGCAAAGTGTTCCCCACGAGCCTGGGGACTCTTAGGTCCCTGTGGTTCAACAAGCTTGAAAAAGGCTCCATTGGAAGTTACAAGGCCTTGGAGTGTGCCTTTTCGTCTAGGTTTGTCACGAGCAACGTGCATAAGAAGGAGATGGACTCTTTTTTCGGACTAAGGAAGTGCATAAGAAGGAGATGGACTCTTTTTTCGGACTAAGGAAGCGCCTGGATGACACTCTTTGCCAGTACACTACAAGATATTGGGAGATGTTTCACCAGGTCCAAGGTTGTGATCAGATTCTTGCTGCAACCCACTTCAAGTACGATTTGGAGAGCAAGAGTCCTGTCTTTACAGATTTGATGTTACACCCACCAAAGAACATGGACGACTTGATGGAACGGATCAATAAAAATATATTGAGTTAGAGGAATTCTTAACCGAGGGCGATGCTCCAACCTCCTCCTCTGTTCCAAAGGTTATCCATGTCTCGAGTAATGAAAAGAATGCAGTAAACACTATCAAAATAGGAGCAAAGAAGCCATCGAAGGCAAATGACTTCGTAGCTGAGCGAATGGTCTTCACCAAGCCAATCTATATGCTCCTACGGAAGATTGAGAATGAAGGTTTCTTTCGGTGGCCGGATCATAAGATGGGAACAAACGACAAGACTAAAGAGAAGAATGTCTACTGCACATTCCACCGAGAGCAAGGCCACTACACCACTGCTTGCAAGCCATTCAAGGCGTACTTGGAGTCTTTTGTCACGGCGAGAAACTTGGTCACTTACATTGACCAGGACAAAATATTGGCATGGGCTCAGAGCCAGGGAACAACTGCAGCAAGGAGTGCCCAAGAAGCCATGGTGATAATGCACTTGATTCACAGTCGGTTACAAGAATGTTGGAGGCTCGGATTTACAAGGAGTTTGATCAAGCAACCTCAGTGATGGAGGTGCTATTGGTGAAACGAAAAAAACCAAAGCAGAAGCTCCCAACCTTGGGCTCTCAGTGGACGGTCATGTTCACCGAGAAGGATCTAGAAGAGGTTCAATTCCCTCATAAATGACGCTCTCATCACTACGCTCAAGGTTGGGAAGGCCAAGGTGGAACGAATTTTGGTGGATCAAGGAAGTGTTGCCGAGGTGATGTACTACTCTCTGTTCAAGCGGTTCGGATTTACTTCAAAGGATCTCAAGCCAGTTGAGGTCCCATTTTTTGGCTTCAGTGGCACTCATATGTACCCGCTCGAAACCTCACCCTTCTCGTCATAGCTGGCTCTTTGGTCCAACAAATTGAATTTATTGTTGTTAATTCCCCGAGCCCATACAATATCATTCTTAGTAGAAATTGGCTCCACGCCATGAAAGTTGTAGCATCTACGTACCATCAGGTGCTATGATTTATTGGAGCAGGGGGGAAGCAAGAAGACATCCGAGGTGATCAGATTGCCTCAAAGAAATGTTACATTTCGATAGTGGGAAAGGAAAGAAAAGAAGAAACCAAAGCAGGTATAGTGGGTGGAGGTACCTGATGCACCAGTTTTTGAAGATGTCGGTAGACCTATCGAGGCAAAATCTGTAAAAGATCTCATTACGGTACCAATCAATGAGGATGGTAGCTGCATCTTCTTTATCGAATCCTCACTATCCGAGACCGAGAGGGAAGAGTAAAGATTATCAATCAAACCATTCAAACACCTACATGGTGGTACAAATATAAATGCCTTAGTTTAAAAATCGAACCAAACGTGACATTCCTTCTATCAGGGAATTAATCAAACAATGGACTCGGTGCGCTTTTCCGAGCGAATTAACCTCTTGCTAGGGGTATCGATCAAATGATTAACTTACTTTATAAATTGACTCGGATTGGCGTACCAAGCAAAAATACAAGCACCTTCTAACGGGGGTATTGTTTCAATGTTAACTTATAATTCTAAGTTACATAATTGACTCGGTTCATCCCACCAACAAAATGAACCTCTCTCCAGGGGAACTGAAATCATTTAAATGTCTTCCCAATACATTGTTTTTACATTTAATCCGAACGACTGATATTATTCTCGAATTCCAACTTGTGCCCATTTTCTTAACTTTTACAAGTCTTTTATTATTTGAACATGCATCTATTCCAAATTGACTCGGCAACATCTCTGAGAAGACCTATCGTTTGACATTTTACAAATCTGAGCACTCAGATTACTTCGGATCAACTTTCATGCCTTAGAAAAAATTTCAACATTCATCTCAACTTAGGCCAAGGGTATTTTACTGCCCTAATCCGAGATGAATGAGGGGTACTAACATACACTGGAAACGATCTTAGACAAAACAATCATTCAAGAACAATCCAAAAATAGAAAAAACATATGTCCATTGAAATTCATGATTCGAAACCATTCACAAAATCAATGCATCAAGTATCAAGACAATCACCACAAGTGGACTGGGATAAAATTCCACCAGCCGCATCTGAGACAACCAAAGAAATAGTTCAAGGGGTGAAGAGAGAGATATTGTTTAGATAAACTTAAACTAAGGACCATTATACTACGCGTCCTTCGGAGGCTCCTCATCACCAGCTCCATTTCCACCTTCAACATTCCCCTCATCAACCTCTTCCTCCTCTTCATCTTTTTCCTCAGGAGGGATGTCGATCTCTAGGAGTGCAACCTTGGGAACTGCATGAAGGTCAAACTCAGTGTGAATGCTGGCAACATCCAAGCCAAGTCCATATCCCTTGGCAATTCCTCTGAAGTAAAAAATCCGAGCACCCCTCCTAAAGCCACTATTTTTGAGCTCTTCCACCTATCCCCTATAATGCTTAATCACCTTCTGTTTCCCATCTTCAAACCCTGCGTTAGGGGCATCAGTTAGCTCTTGCTTATGCTTCTTGGTTTGCTCTCCCATTTGCAGCTTTAGGTCCCCCATTTGCTTCCTTAGATCTTCCATCTTGGCCAGCTATAGCTTTGCAGCTGCAACCTCGTTCTCGAAGGTCTTCCTCCTTAGGACCTCATATTGATAATTCTTCTTCAATGAATTGAATGAGGTTGACATATTGACAACCTTTTGATGATACCCGAGAACGGATTAGCTAGCCTAAAACGAAATGACATGACAAGTACAAAATCTCAAAAGAGAAAAGGGGAAAGAGACTTTACTCGGATATCAAACTTACCAATGTGAGGTGGGAGATCATATTGACAATATTCCCTTCAAGATCGGAGGGCAGCTGCTTCATATCTTTCGGGAGGCACACCCCTTATAGTATGGGGAATCTGAGCCTTGGATTGGCACGAACACTATCGGATTGAAGCACAGGCTGCCCGAACCGCACCATGGCGGAAAATATGTAACGAGCAGAAGTAGGGGTTTGAGTGTGAGCATTTTTCACAGGGGATTCTTTCTCGGTAGGGTGTTTCTCGGAAGGGGTCTTTCAATGATTGTTTTCTTGTTCGGGCCACCACCCGATCCCGAACCTTGAAGAAACATTTGCTTCTTTTGCTCAATGGCAACAGCTTCGGTAGTGTTCATCTTCTTTTGAAGCTTCTTCTTCTCGGGCACCAAAGGCGGAATATCGTCCGCGTTTCCACCCATCCCTTCTTCTTCTTCAACAATTCCTCTTCTCGGGGCTCTCAGATCTTACCAATTAAGTCTTATAGCTTGGTTAGATGTAGATCAAGCTCGGCCTCAAAGGAACTGTGAGAGGGCACATCTACCACCTCTTTCCCTTCGGTAGCTCTTCTCTTTTTCTTCCTGCTGGGACCGACTTCCTCGAAAGTCTTCTTCTTTCTCTGTTGAAGGTAAGACATGTAGGTTGGCTTGTACCCTAATAAGACATGAGCATACTTCTCCTCTTTGGGGATGGCATAAGCTGCTCGGATGTGATCGTCATTTTTGGCCTTTATAAGCCGAGCAGACACCGGAGAGACCTCTGCAAGAAAAAAAGAGAGCTCAGTAAGT
Organism: Vaccinium macrocarpon; assembly: GCA_022606695.1. NCBI lineage: Eukaryota > Viridiplantae > Streptophyta > Magnoliopsida > Ericales > Ericaceae > Vaccinium > Vaccinium macrocarpon. Next base: position 10,141,108 of record CM040175.1, read on the forward strand.
AAAGTTCCATAATAAGTATCCATACGAAGGAGGAAAAGCACAGATGCAAAGAAAAGTAAACCTAGGAAAGTATTCAGTCTCGGGATGGGATAGGAACCATCATCTTCCAGACTGACTCGAAGTTCCCCCGAACCTCTACAAAGTCATTCGTCCAGGGGTCAGAGTCAGCGAGGTGATCGATTAAATAGGTTAAAGGCTCCTTTGGTGTGCTGCGCAAAGATAGGAATCAGCGTTCAGAAGGGCTATTCCAAGACACGTTATACACGCCAACTAAATCAAACAAGTTGAAGATAAGGCCGAACTTCTCTCGGAGCAAAGGTCAAGGGTCTCTATAATACTCGGTCCAAAGGTCAGGGTTTTTTTTGTATTTTTCCCTTTGGGAGTCTCCATTAAGCATTGGATGAGAAATGGACTGAGGGGGGAATTGATTACAGAGTGTCAATGTGAGGGGTTTAATTGACGTTTTTTGAAGTTCAGGTGTTTATGAGACATTTGGTCCGAAGGTCAAGTTTTTTTTTATAAAATAATGTCATGTCTACGTGGAGGTCAACTAATGGGCAAGGGGTCCCACATGTGTCCATGTAAGAGCCATGTAGGATTCGCCATTATTAATTGGACAGAAAATCAAATGAGGGGGCAAATTGATAACGGAATGTCAAGCTCGGGGGGTTTAGTTGACGTTTTTAAAAGCTCAGGTGTTGATGTGATAAACAGGCCAGAGGTGAGGGATTTTTTTGAAATTTTCCCGCTATAACAAAAGTTGGATTACAGTGACCAAAGGCCAACGAGAGCACCGAATATGGAGCGGCCAGGAATTTCCCCGAGAAAGAGAGAGAAGGGGGAAGTAGAAGTCGAACCAAGTTCGAGGTAAGGTCTTACGGTTTTTGCATCTGATTTTGAATAATTTAGTTTTCGTAGGGTGAATTGGTAGTGGTTATAGATAGATATATCATCGTTAATCATGATTAGTTAATGAAAACAAAGGGTTTATGGCAAGAGAACCTGTAATAATGCTGACTAGAGGTGGGCACACGCGATGCTTGACTGCTTGTGCAAGTCGAATTTTGATAAAAATAAAAAATAAAATCATATGAGCAAGTTGGTATTGGAAAAGTATCAAATTGGACTTGCACACGCATCAAGTGTGCCCCTCTTGTTCTTGTAGTACGTATTTGGTGAGATTATGCATGTAATTAAAACATACAGTATCATGCTAACGGTGCCGCCGCCTCCGGTTTTCCATAATCTAATACCCAAGTATTCTTTTATTAAATTTTGTAAATCAATTGTGTTCCCTCTAATAGAGCAACTGTACTTTTTGAGTAAAACACTGTTATACATGTTCTTTGTTTTTTTTACTGGAGGGAACGTATATGACATTGTTTAACTGGTAATTACGGGGGGAGAGAGATTTAATCATGAACAAAACAATGATATTGTATGCGTACATGAACAAAGCAATGGTGATGCATGCCTACATGGACAAAGCAAAAGAACAAAAGAACAAACGATAGTATCTGTGCTTTCTTGGATTTTATGTAAACAGTAGATTATCTTTTGGAATTATTGGGTGGATGAAGTGGGTGGATGAAGAGTCGAAGACAGCCACGAGATTTCGTCAATCGCTGTACAGTATGCATAAGCAAAGTAACTGTCGTTTTTTTTGGTAACTAAAGTAACTGTTGTTTGGACTTGGTAACTGCATGAAATTTATACGTGGGGTAGTGCCTGGGTGTTTTACTTTTTTGTCCACATGGTTACTTGTGCAGGGTCAATTAATTTTTGGAATCCTCTTTTTGGTGGCAATTGTGGAAGTGCAAAATGTCAGCCAGCCTCATAAACTAATCCACGCCAAAAAGACTGCCCCCTTTATATATTAAAAATAGATAATATAAAGGGTATAGTCTTACATAATTAAATATGCTCCATGTTTGACGAATTTTCTGAACTAGGTTCCGAACTTGAAATTTTATGAATGTGTCTTGTGTGAAATTATCATACTTTAATTCGAAGCATAGAAATTCTAAAAAATGGTTTACAGATTTGATGTCAGTTTGTAGACTACAGCACCGCTTGTGCCTTACAGGAATGGCTAAATCTCAGCCTAGAAAACTCGAATTGCATTCTTCTTAATTTGTTAGAAACTTGACACATATAGATTCCAAAAAATATAAGTTTCCGTACCCTAATTATTTCTGAGAGATTACACATTTCAGTTTGAAGTTGGCAAAAAATCTGTTTTGCAGAATTTACTGTGAGCTTTTAGTTCGATTGTTATCTGTTTAAAAATAGCTACTGGGCTCAAAAAATTCTGATTTTTTTTTTTTATGATGTTTCTATGTGTATAGGGAAATTTCGTGGTGAACGAATAGATTGACTCTGTAAATTTAAAGACCCCAAGGCTGTCGGATTGTCTTATTCATATTCATGCATTTTATTTGCATTTGACCATGAGAAGTGAATAAGTACCTTATGGATGTTGCATAATCTACATTTCAGGTGAGGATAAAATAGGGATGGCCTCAATTACGTCTCCCACGCATAGAGGATTGAGTCTATAGCGGAGTTGGTCTTATGGAAGGTGAGAATGTACAACTTCAATAATAAATTGAAATGTTACTTTTCTAATTGCTCAATTGTAGTGTGGTTATCACTGTTTCAAAAGTCTTCTTATGCTTTGAGGATATTTTGGAGGTATTCATTGTTTAGTTGGATGAAACGGATGAGTTAAAAGAGAACTTTTATGTCTTTTGTGCTAATATTCTAGTTGGCAATCTTGATTGTGGCTTGGTCGTTGCTTGCTTTTGTTGGATCGGCAACTTGGTGGATATTTGCTTGTAAGCTTCGTTGCTGCTTACCCTATTGGTTGATTATTAATCCAACTTGCTAGCATCTACCATTGGTGATAAATAATGGCCTTCGTCACCGCTACTGCAGGTGTTTGTGAATGAGTAACTGTAGTTCCTTAACTCTTTATCGTAACAGTAATGGTATCTCCTTAACCTTCCTCTTCTCTAGGGCGTTTCGTCTCCGTCTTTCTCTTTGCCACAGCTTCCTTCTTTCATTGCATTTGAAGAACTGAGAGCCACCGGTGGATTTTAGTTTGCTGCCGATGAATATCGGTGGCTTTTGGGTGTCTGATTAGTTTTCCAGGAGCTTCTCTCGTGCAAGGTCTAGAGGTGGTAATCTGTTGACCGATGGTGTCTGCGGTGGAGTTGTGAGTGGCTGGCCGCCGATGAATATTACTAAATTATTTCTGTGTCTTTGGTTTAGTTCTGATCAGAACCTTTGAGGTTTCTTGCAAGTTTCTGGAGGCGATTGTTTCGCTAGGATGCAGCGGCCACCGGGATGTGTTGGCTGTCGTTTTTGGGGTGTGGCAGCAGTAGATGGTCTGATGTTTAGGGTTAGGTTTTGGGCTTCTTGGGTTGGGTTTTGCTCATTGATTTTTGGGGCTTGGCCCATTTGGTGTATAGGCTATGCCCCTTTGGCGTTCGGGCTCTGCCCCTTTGGTGTTTCATCCAATATTTCATTGGATCCTCGATGTACTTTTATCAAGTTAAATAAAATTTTTACTTATTAAAAAAAGAAGATCTTGGTCGTAATGTAGATGACGCGTTATCACAGTTGGTAAACCTATGTTCTATCACTATAGAGTGTGGATAAAATGTAGTTATTTTCAATGCTTTTAGGATAGGCTATTGAAATGAGTTTGTGGATTGAGATAATTTATTGAAATATTGGAGATTATCTTATTCGGTGGGTGTTCTATAGTTTTATAAAAATGGGTGTTGGCTTGATGTTAAAACCTCGATCAATCTACAGTGTTTAAGCATTTCTTTTTCTTATGTTGTTAATGTACATCATCCTGTGACCTTTTTAATTGTATATATCCATTTGTTCTAGACATCGGTCCACTACAGTGTCAGTCAGGTGTTCATAGAAGGTTGCTATTGTCAGTTAGTTGATACTATGTAAATATCGGTTGGCAAGGTTGGTGTGGTTGAGTAAAAGAGTATTTTTTATTTTTGTATAGTTGCTAAGGAGTTGTGAATACCTAGCTTTTATAAGACTCTGAGGTTTGGTGTAACAATAGTTTGTTTCCATGGTGAGATGCAGTTGATTTTTGTCTAGTATAGAAATGATATTTTGGTAGGTGTATAGGTGGTAATAGATGTCCCGCCACTTTACGTAGGCACGAAAACCAAACAAGAGATTATAGTACATCAAATTATGTAGGTACGAAAACCAAAGAGAAGATTATATTGCATCAAACCTGACAGTTTGTACTAGCTAGTTACTCAACACTTCTTAACAAATGAAAAAGTCAAGAGTGCTTGTCTTTTATTGAACCACACCAACCTCTGAAGTTGATATTGACATAGAACCAACTAATTGACAAATCTGCAATAGTGCCATCTATGATACTCACTCTAGTGGACCCACGTCGCCAGAAATCTGCAACCAAAAAAGTTACAAGATAATGTACATTAGAAACATAATAAAAAGAAGTGTTTAAACACCTTATATGGCTCGAGGTTTAAACATCAAACTCATACCAATTTTAGTAAAACAATAACAAACCACCAAACATGATAGCTCCATCAATCTCAATAAGCTGACTCAACTGGCATATCCATTTCAATATCATATCATAACCCAAAGGAATTGCTGATAACTACATTTTCATCCCCACTCTAAAGTAATAGCATATAGGTTTACCAAATGAGCCAACAAGTCGTCAACCTCTTGACCAGGAGTTAAGACAATATTGCTACCTCCTTTAGCAGCTCACATATAGTGGGGGTGACGAGGGTCATTCTATATCACCAATGATACCTGCTAGCAAGTTAGATTCGCAATCAACCAATATAGTAAGCAATAACTTAGCTTACCAGCAAACACCCACCAAGTTTGCCATCAACCAAAGGCTGGCAATGACCCAACTTGCAAACTAGCACATTTACACGAGTCACAAAAGTTCCTTTTCAACTCAATTATCATTTGATCGATGCAAGCAATAATTGTCTTGAAAATGTTCTCCAATCACAAGAAGAGTTTTCAAGAAGTAAAAATAACACCACAACTGAGCAATTAGAAAAAAGCCATTTCAATTTATTATTGAAGCTGTACATTCTCATCTTCCAAAAAGACCATCTCCGCTATAGATTTTATCCTTTACGCACCGGATGCGTAACGGTGACCGTCCTTAGGTTATCCTCGCCTACTATGCAAATTATACAACATCTATAAGGTTTGCATTCAAATCTCATGCTCAAATGCAAATGAAATGCGTGAACATTCACAAGACAAACCAAGAAAATGGAATACATTTTCTGCAATTTTTATAGTCTATTCATTTAGTCTGTCATATTCTGATGTTAATGCGATTGGGAAGTTTATTTAAGTGTTCCCTCTTCATTGGTAATGTTAGGAATCAATGTCATTGTATTGCCAAGCTAGCTTTGAAGACATCTAAGACCTTTTTAGTTCTGGCTATGCTAAATTTTCCTACTCTTTCTAGTTTGAATTTAGCTGATTTTATTTCTACTTGTCATTAAACTTGATTTCCTATTGGTTCATGGATAAGCTTATTCAAGTTGCAATCGACAACAAAAATCTTGGGAAAACTCAATACTTTTTTTTTTATATTTTAAGATGGGGTAGGAAAATTGAAATTATATTGTAATAAGAAGTTTCCTGTGAGGGCTCCCTCACAAAAAAAGAGTGGAAAAACAGTTGTGGGCCGTTGGATCCTATGCCCTTCACGCGATCCAATGGCTCACAACTGTTTTCCCGCACTTGTTTTTGTGAGGGAGCCCTCATAGAAAACTTCTTGTATACTGTAATATTGATCTTGCTAAAGTTTGTTTTTTTGTAAGACGAGGGAATATCCTTTTAGGGGCTCCAAGAATTCATCATGGAATCTTCTCTTCTTCAAACTAGATCTCTTTTTGTTTAATTTATGCAAAAGTTTTGTTTTTTCTTTTTTGCTATCTGCTTTGGGTTTCGGGGAATTTCTTGATTGATTGACATGATCATTATCCTTCTTATGAGACTATATGAGTTTGTTTATTGCCAAAATCAATTATTGTGTTGAATATGGCTTAAAAAACTCGAGGATCAAATATAGTGCAAATCCAAAATATAGTCAGTCTACATAGTTGTGTTGTACCGTTAGCTTCTAGATTAATTTAATGACTTTGTCTGTGATTGCAGTTTGATCAATAGAATTTAGAACCCCATGCTAATTCCAAAACTGATATGGTTAGGGGGTTGACATTCAAACTCACGGATACAGAAATGCTCTTTATTCCTTTTGCAGTTTGATCACAAGAATTTAGAACCCCATGAGTAGTTTTTTCTCAAGAAGGATCATTTTATCTTTCTCCTAATCTTGAAGCTAACTTAGTTGATTACTGTTTGGACATTATGTTGTCTTACAGGTAAGAGTGCTTTAGCATCGCGCGTTACCAAGGCATAAGTAAGCTGATGTTTTGGATCCTAAAAAGTTCATATATATCCAGCGGCTCAGAACATTGTATATATAACAATTGTAGAAACTTTATTTCCAAATCCAAAGGCTTAAGCTATGAAGTGGAGAGTAGGGATGGCCATTCCCATATGATCCAACCATACCCGCTCCGTTCCCGGTCCCGAACGGGTCCAGGTAATACACAGGGATGATTGTTAAAAAAAAATTTAGGGAATGGGTAAGAGGCAGGTTTATATTTATCCCCACTCCAAAACCAAAGTTTCCATATATATACTCCATCGTCCCTTTTAAATGTGTTGATTCAAAATCAAACTTATGAAAAGAAACATCATCATTACACGTTTCACATCAACTTTGACCTCCACTTTACACCTTTTACATAAACTTTTACCTCTATTTTCCGAAATTATCCTCCACTTTTACCCGTTAACTCTTTACCCATTAACTTTTCAAAAGGGTAACATAGTAATTGTTCAAAATTTTATCCATTGACTTTTCAGAGCACACACTTTGATTACTCTACTTTTATTTGGGAACAGAGGGAGTATTACACTGTGTTACCCAATATAAAAGAGTTTGAGTGTAGAGAGAGATATTAAGTTTTAGGGTTTTATTGGTGAATCAACCGCACCCCTCTCTCTCTCCGTCAAAATGCACAGATCTGAAAGGTTGGTTCATTTCTCCTTTCATTTTTTTCCCAATTTGTATGTATTGGTATTTGCTTGTTGGACCACTTTACTCTAGTATCTATGGGTTTTAAACTTTTCTTCATGTTTTGTTTGATCAGTTGATTTGGTTTTGTGTTGGTTTATTGTGTGTTTGGTTGTAGAGTGGCAAGGACGTTGAAAGTTTTTTTTTTTAAATTTCAAATCCCCTTTCCCCGTTTGGGTCGGGGATGGAGGGTAAATAAAATTCCCCGTTGAGGATCAGGGCGGGGATGGAAAATGGATCTTGGATCGGGAAAGGGGAAAATTAAATCCAATCTTGCTCTGCCCTGTTGCCATTCCTAGTAGAGAGGTATTAATGTAGATAACATATTCCATACCTAACCGCCAATGTAGGACTTAAAACTCTATGCATTCCCCCCACAGGTGAAGCCAATTTGGAGGTCAATCACGTGTAGCTTCTTTTTGGGGTCCATTATTATGCAACCATTTTATTGGATCTGTCATTTGGAGAGTGATTTTTTTGAACTTTTTAAATGTGAGATCGAACGAGGCCTGCTCTGATACATTGTACAAATATTAGATCCAAGTATCCAACTCCAACCCAATAAAATTAAGATATTAGGTGTAAAGGTCCCAACGTTGAGTGATCATGCCTTCTACACTGAACCAACTTGAGACTTAAAACACTATTACAGTAATATCTTACTTTGAAAACCGACAATTTGTGGGACCTGGTAAACAACACGAGTGATATATCTTTCGAGGTTTTATGGAATCCACACTATTTCCTCTTGGTTATTAGTTGTTTTTGCATTGCAACTTATTTGTTACATCTTCTGTTATTTTTTGAGTCTCTCGGGATATTAATATAAGATTGTTTGAGTGCTATGTCTAATGAAGGGGCCTGTCCAAACATGGATACCTTTAGATCCGCAAGCTGATTCTCTCCTTAGATAGCCATTTATGTTGCGGATATTTAGTATTCATTGTCTGATGAGGCTTACTGTGTTTGGGGTGCAGAGAGAGCCTTTATTCTTTCTTCTTTCCTTCAATGTTGGGCATGATGGTAGGATACTGTAGAAGGAAATCTCATAATTATTTAAATCGCTGCAGCTGCAGATTCGTAATCTATAGTGTGTAAAATATCCTTATTTAATTTGTGTTCATGTTGGTATATAGTATTGACAGATGAATCTTCAGTTTTTACATTTCCTCATAAATGTGTTCCAAATCTTTTGGTATGGATGGTCTCGGCACTTGCATTTGCTTTTCTGCACTACTGGCAATTTTTTTATGGTTCATGCGCATTTATTGCCCTGGGGATTTATATCTGATTGCTTCTTACTCTATGTGGCATCCGAATTGAAAAAGTTTCATAAACAAGACTCCGTAGTCTAGCATTGACAACAACTGTAACATGAGCTTCAAGAAGCCAGAGAATATCTATACTGTTAAAGGATCCAACTCAAAACCAATTGGCAATGAGTGGAGAGGCCTGGGACAAACTAGCTCGTATACTAGCTTTGGAGGTTATAGTTAACCAATATGGGACAAACTCTAACATTCCCCCGCACGTGCGACCCCTGACCCGCACGTGGAGAGGCAAACAATGGATCTACAACATTGGGATCATAATAAAACATGGTGCACTTATGGCACAAACAACGGGGCAATAACCAAGAGAGTCTTGTCCAAAATCCTCTGAAGCCTAGCTCCGATACCATGTTAAAGCATCCAACTCATATACTAGCTTCGGATGCAAGACAGAACTTTGTGTATGAGGCCTGTTAATTATACAGTACTATCTGTGATGATAAAGTTAGTTTTTTTTTCTTTTCTCCGAATGACCTATAAATTGCAAAGTCTCGTCAATCTGATGGTACTTTTTTCAGGATTAGTGGTAGAGACAGCCTTAGGCCAGACTGCAAATTTCAAATTTTATTTATTTTTACTTTAGCCTTAACTAAAACCTATCATTTTCTTCTCACAAATCTTTGTCACTTGGACTTCAGTAACTTCTGTTCATGAATATGGTATTTTTGAAGGAGAGGCAATGCAAAATGATGTTTGCACTCCACTTTTTTATAAATGCACTCCAAATTTTGTTTTTTATTGTGTGCGGAAAATTGTGTTGTGTAAGTTTGAGCACTAAAAGGCAAATACTCCCTCTGTGCCATTTTAATTGCTCCCTATGAATACCCGTGCCATTTTCAAACGCCTATATCTTTTTACTTGTAATATTTTTAAAGTTTTTAGATTTTTTTTTCCTAATAGAACTAATTGAAATCTATCAAATAGGATCCATATTGCGTATAAAATACGTTATAAATTGGAAACTACAAGAGTTTTAAAAAGGCACGAACAACCGGAGGGAGTATTAGAGTGCATTTGTAAAAGTTAATAATGGCTGAGGAATATATTGCTAGTTTTTTCAATAAAGAAAAGTACATATTTTCATATCATTCGATACATAATTTTTTTCTTGAAATTGTGTATTCATTGTGCACCCACTACTCGTTATTCCTTGTTACATCACTGTTCTAAAATCCGAGGTTATATATCTCAAATTCTCATGAGCCTAAAATATTTTTGAGATTTATTAACTACATACATATTCAAGGTTACATATCTGAAATTCTTATGAGATTTACATATATGCTTGAGATTTACATATCAATCTGAATACTGTCACGTTCGGGTTCAGCTCATTTATTTAAATGAGCCTAAAATTCAAGAGTCAAGTTCAGTTAGTTTAGTACCCAAATTGAACTCGAACAAGCCTTTACCGAGTCGAGGCCTTGAACCCGATTCATTTGCAGTCATAAACATTATTGATCAATACGTAGTTTTGCTAGTATTTTCTCGGCAAAAAAGTTCTTAATGGTGTAACGTCTGCTACCTACGAAATTCTTTTGGTTGTGCTTGTGTTTTTATTTCATAGTCCCACTGATCTGTATTCTTGGATACGCCACCGGTGTTTGAGTCTTGGAGCCTTAGGAAACAAGAGAAGCTGGTGTATGAGGCCCGTTAATTCTAGTACTATTCTTGGTACAACAACAACACAACAACAATAACATAACCCATTTAGTCCCCAATAATTGGGGGTATGGGCGGGGGATGATAGGAGACAGACCTAACCTTTGGCAATAAATGCACAAAGTGGCTGCTCCCAGAATACCACTAAAACAGATGAATTGGAGACAGACCTAACCTTTGGCAATAAATGCAATAAATTTACAAAGTGACAGTTTTTTTTTTTTTTTTTTTGAGTAAGCTACAAACTGTGAAGCCCCGTCAATCTGATGTATTTTTAAGATCAGTGGCAGAGGCGGCTTGAGGCCAGTGGGGACCCGGCCCCCATTGTATGTATAATTTTTTTGGAGTTTATTATTCACTAAAACCAGTCATATTGTTCTCAAAATCCTTTATCAATTTGACTTTAGTAACTTTTGTTCATGTCTAGTAGTTCTGCTAATATTTTTTAAGGAGAGGTTGCGAAATGACGTTTGCACACCACTTTTTAATAAATTCACTCCAAATTTATTTTTTAGTGTGTTTTGAAAAGTAGTGTAATTTTGAGAACTAAGAGGCAAATATTAGAGTGCATGTATGAAAAAGTGGATTGCAACACTTATTAACTCTAATATCGGTTGGTGAGTACGTTACTTTTTTCTAGTGCTTTCAATGAAGAAAGTTCATATTGTCATATCATTCATTACAGAATTTTTTTTCTTGAATTTGTGTATTCATTGTGCCCCCACTTCTCATTATATCTGGCTATGTCTCTGTTCAGGACACTTTTCTGCGCTGGATTTCCATTTGAACTTATCTGTGCCAAAACTTTACTGGAAGCTTTCATGCATTAGTTACTCTATTGACTTATGTATCGAATTCATTTGTTCTTGCAGTCTTGTCTACTTGGATGACATGGTCTTTCGCTTGTCATGGAATCTTGTAGGACCCAAATTTCAAGCGACTTCTATAGGCTTGAATGTTTTTGCTTCTGATCCTGTATCTTGCCTTGTTTCTTAATTCATGAGTGGGGTGTGAATTACCATTCACAAAGATGAATAAATATGCACATCAATCTCGATTTTAAATGGTAAAAACTAAAAAGTAGACGGTAGACTCTGACTGAAATCCTCATCATGTTACAATCTTCCTTTTTGCATGCTTTTGTGTGCAAAGCTGCCTTAACTGGATGTACAATGATTGCTTCGCCAACATTGTATGGAATCTAAGTTGTCATATTTATGCGTTCATAAAATCGGGCCGTTTCTAATGGTAAGAACCTCAGACAGCCACATCATTTGCATAGTTGCCAAGATAAGGTAGCTAACAATCCCAACAACCTTGATTAATAGAAAACACCATGGGGATGCGAAAATAAGTTTCATCCGTACTATGTCAAAACTTTGTGTATTTATGCCTGAAGCTTTTGGTCAATATCAATAAAAGAAGACTTGAGAATGAAGTGCTTGTCTACAGATCCAAGTCTCTGAAAATTGACATGGAGCACCAGGCAGAGAAGCCTGCTGTGGTTTTGACTGGAGCAGCGAAGGCACAAGTTGGACCATCTCTTGGTGCTGTTGACATTGGCTGTAGTGAAAGTGCCTACATTTTTCGGGTTGCTTTGCCTGGTGTGCTTCGGGATGCCTGTAAGTTTCCTTTCCTGCTTGTTTATCAGTACATTGTAGCACATATGTAGATGTATGTGTGCACAATTGTGAGCGTGTTAGTAAATGCCAGCCTTCATGAGAGGGCATACAACTCATTTTTTCTTTCCTCATGCTATAATTTAGAAATCTATCAGTAATAGGGATCGTTTAGAAAAAGTCAGTAACAAGGATCAGTGCAAATGGGAGATACAAAGGAGTTTCCTGTAGGATAGTGAGACATGGGGGAAAGAGTGAAGGGGAGTACAGACCTTAAAGTATATGTTCATGCACGGAGACCTGAATAAACCTACAAGAAAAAAAGACACAAAGCTCTATTACTTAGTCATGGACACTAGGATAACCCACCAGAATGGCTGAAATCCAGCTCGAATCCTACCCAATCAATGCCCTGAGTCAGCTTCCATCTGCTACAAGCCTGGAACTGGTCTGCATCCTTACATGACTCACAGGGAAACTAGCAATATCCATCAGCTGTAGTGTCCAGGTTTGGTGATGTCTTCACCCTATGAGTGCGACAATCAGCATCAAGATCATCCCAAATGAACAGACGAAAAAAATCTCAGGGCTTTGGCGAGCAAATGGCGCCTGATGAGCCGAAGGAAACATGCTGCACAGGCCCAACGCACTTTGGACTGACTCTGGTGGCTGCATGTTGGAGTGGGATCTGGTTTCCCAACTAGAAGATATGCACTCATTAGGATCAAAGCTCATGAAGAAGCCCATTGATCCGATTAGAATAGTTCCATATGAGCGATACCTGACCCCGTGTGATGCATAGGGAAGGGGGAATAAAGATTAAGGTGAAGCACTAACAACAAAGGATGTGGATTTTTCCTGCGTTTTTTTAATTTTATTTTTCAACAACAAGGAGGAATTAGGACATGGACTATACCTCTATAGTATACTATATAGTACGATGAAATATTTCACCTCAGGTAATCTGAAAATTGGAATCACCCAAAAATGATGTTACATGTAGATGCCACTGATAATGCTTTATGAAATTCTGCACGTGCTTGAATTCCAAGTCTTGACATTCTCTCCGAAGGATAACAAGAGAACAAGAAAAGAGAGGGGAGGACATGACTAACTACAGATTGTTTGTCATCGCAGGTGATCTGAACTGTGATATTCAAAGAGATGGAGTCATCCACATTACTGGGATTGTGACAGATTCTACACTTGAGAATGATATGGGTCACTGTGAAATGAAAGTTGAGCAGCTGTGTCCGCACGAACCATTCGCTGTGGATTTTAATTTGCCTGGACCTGTTGATCCCAGGCTATGCAAATTGAGCTTTAGGCCTGATAATGTCCTGGAGGTGATTGTAATGAAATCCAAGATGGGATAATTGTTTCCTTTCTCAATCTCTTTTGGAACCCTGAGAGCAATGTTGTGTAAACTCTTTGAACCTTGTCATTGATGTTTGGTTGTTAAACAGAGATGTGTTTTATTTGGAAGCCCGAGGGCAGGGATAATTGTTTCCTTAATCTCTTTTGGAAGCCTGTGAGAAATGTTGTGTAAACTCTTTGAACCTTGTCATTGATGTTTGGTTGTGAAACAGAGATGTGTGTTTTATTTGGAAGCCCTAGAGCAATGTTGTGAAACTCTTTTAACCTTTTCACACTGTTTGAAAAGTAGGTCTGGAAGGCCGAATACTCATCGCCTAGGTGCTAGGAGGCCCCTTGCCCGACTTGGCAGTGAGTACTCGGCCTGGAAGCTAGAAGGTGCCCGGCCGACCTGGGAGCGCCTAGTGAGTTTTAGAACCTTTGCCTTTTCATTGATGTTTGGTCACGAAACAGAGATGTTGTGTTCTATGTACATAGTACCTTAGTCGAAATAATGGGATTCATGGTTTTAGTCCTAATTGAATTCATTTTCGTGTGCCTTTTCCATTCTTTGCCAGTTTGATTTGACTAGCTGCATTTTTTTTTTGGCCTGTTTTCTTTCTTTCTTGATGAACACTGATACATTGGACAATTGCGTGCAGACTGAAATGCTTATAGCACGGTTTGTGTACAGAATTAGGTAATTTCATATACAAACAAAATCCTATGCAAAGCAGAAAGGTTTGTGAATCATATTCTTCGTGCCTGTTTGAATGCTCATGTCCTATCCCTCACAAACCTTAAAGAAAAAGTCAAGAAAAAAGAATGATGGGCACTAGTAAAAGATTAGACATTACTCCCTCCGTCCCTTTTTAAGTGTGTTGCTTTATAGATCTAATTTATTAAAGATACATTATCATTACACATTTCACATCAACTTTTACATTCATTTTATTATTTTCACATCAACTTTTACCTTCATTTTCCAACATTATCCTCCCATTTACCCATTAACTCCTTACCTACTAAAGGGCAAAATAATAATTGCACAAACTTTTACCCACTAACTTTTCAAAACAAACACTTATTATTGGACAACCCAAAATGAAAAGTTAAACACTAAAAAAGGGACGGAGGGAGTAGTTTGTGTAATACTTAATTTGAACTTGCTCTTGCATCTCATGTGAGTGCATTTCATATACTACATTTTATCTCCAATGTGATTTGGTATACTAAGTGGATGAGTCGTGTTATTATCAGGGAGAAAAATGTAACAAATACATCTAAAGTTTTGTGCATGCTAGACAAATTACACTCTCATGCTTGGGTTTTAGATTTTTCTTTGGAGTACTAATGACTATGAGGATACAAGTAGACAACGTAACCAATTGTTACTGCAACACAACAAATTACTTGCATGGGTTAAAGAAAGATAATGTCAATACTTGGGACGAAGGGGTTTGCTCCTTCCTGAGGTTCTTAGGTTCGAAGCCTTTTAGGTGCTATCAATTTCTTTGGGGCGAGTACGTACAGAGCTTTGCTCTGGCTTTAAATGAGACCTCCGCTAGTGGATGGTGGGATTGGTCACCCGGGATTAGTTGAGGTGCGCAAAAGCTAGTCTGGACACCTGGTTATCAAAAAAATAGATACGTGGAAATCGTGAGTAGCCTTGGATTAATTCCCCAATTGACAAAAGTTCTCAAAAAATGTAAAAGCTATAGTCAGACAAAGATTACAAAACAACCTCAAAAAAGTGTTGAAAGAACTACTGAATTGTTAAAGTTAATTTACACATATTTATGTGAATTCGAAGAAATTTTAACCCGCAGGGAAGATAGATATTGTATCTCTTTTGTAGGAAGATGTTCTATTGAGGACTCCCTCAAAGATCTCCTCCGTGAGGACCACCCGTTTTTTGATTTTCCGGACCAAATTTCAACAATCCGAACCGCTCAATTTGTTTAAAACATGTTTTCTATAGCCAACGTGAGGAATTACAAAAAAAAAATATCCGAAAGAGCTTCATCTGAGTGGTTTTTCATAATAACCGTACATATATAATTTATCGAAAAATGCTCGAATGAAGCCCTTCTGAGTATTTTTTTTGGACGAATCCTCGCGTTGACCCTTAAAATCACGATTTAAACACATTGAGTGGTTCGGATCGTCGAAATTCGACCCCGATGCATGACGTCCGCAAATTACGAGTTTGAGGGAGTCCTTAGTAGAACGGGATCCCTCTTTTGTATATGATTTCAAAATATATTTTAGTATTTACTAAAAAGTAAAAGTGTGTAAGGTTCAAGTTCGGCCATCTATTAAACCAGCTTAAAATTAAGTTCATGTTCAACTCATTTACTACTCGAGCGAGCCTTAACCCAAGTCGAACCTTGAACAGTTCACGAACATCTCAATTCACTTGCAACTCTAGTCATAGGTTCATCATGTAAGTGAAAAGCCGAGTATAGTTTATCAGTCAAGCATTAAAGTTGGTTGAAAAATCAAGTATCAGACCAGGATTCATATTTCTTCCCGTCCATACCTCATAAAATATTCACATGTCAAAAAACCAATGACTTAAACTAGAGCAAATTGGTTGAAACAAAAATTATCCCAACAATGTAAGTTCGAAGGGGTAGGTTCCAAAAAGCTAGCACATAACCAAACATGACGGGCCTACTTAAAAAGGCGATGCGCTAATAATCTAGGTCATCATGCAAGATAACAAACTCAATCTGACAAGTCTTTGAGCCTCTTGGTAACATTAAAAGCTTTGTGGTAACCTCCAACTGCTGTTCTGCAATCGCCAACCCTGCTCCTGTCATGTCAAAACATGTGCCAACAGTACCGTCAGTTCGTATTATTAGCTTCTCCAAAACTTCAGCGTTCTTCAGAAAATACTCCACCATTTTCAGATCCCCCTTAATCCCATCAAATTTCTCAAACTCGATTACTTTGAGGGTAAGGAGTAAACAAGAAGGAATATTTTGAGGCGGATGCCAAAGCAAGGGCTTGTCATCTCCCTCCTCCTCCTCCTCCTCCTCATCCTCATCTTCATCATATTCATCTCCATCATATTCAATATGATACCCCTGTTAGACAATAAATCAGAATGTCATGAGTTAATGATTGCTTCATATGATTGAAAGCTTTACAAAACAAATTTCTCCAGTCCACACCTCTTCGAAAACAAGACTTTCTAGACATGGCGATTTTGCAAGTAATGCTGACAGCCATTCCCATCCAACATAGCCCGCACCAAGTACCAAGGAAGTCAAATTATGGAAAATTGGCAGCTCAGTGTCAATTTTGTGAACAGCCTTCATATAATAACATTCCACTTGGTCAAATATCCGAGAATAGCATGAGAAGTCTAACAGAACAAATCACAAGTGGAAGTAAGGAGAATTAAGGAACAATACCTCCGGACAATAGTTGTACAAATGTAGATATCGGACTTCTGATATTCCCATGAGAAGATCGGTTATAGCTTTAGAATGAGTTTCATCATATTGCACTGCAATACTAATATCAGCTTTAACGATATGACTTAGGTTCTTTACTAATAAACCTCTGCTTCATAATCAATCAGCTCCATGTATTTAAGAGCTGGTGTATCAATCACAATCTTGCAGTCAACAGCAGTTCCCAGAAAGTCATCATGCAAAAAATATCTTCCCTTTCCTTTACGGTAAGTCAACTTTGTGAGCACAGGTGAAGATATCTGAATAACATGTACATCTTTTCCACCGCACTCATTCATACTTAGGTCATCAAGCACAGGGCAGCCAAGGAGGAGCCTCTTGATTGAGTTGTCATCTGCAAATTTGACACTATCAAGATGGAGAATTTTGAGACTGGGTAGGCAAACCGAAGCCGGTACATGGAGCATAAATTTGGTACCTAATTTCAATACCACCAGCGTTCTACAAGAAAAAAGGTCCTGATGCAGCACATGGTCAGTAGAGTGCTTCAATGGAACAGAGAGATCAAGTTCTTTGATACCATATTTTATGAAAGCAGCAACCCATGCATTCACATGTGAAACATCATAACTTTGGCAGCATTTCAGACTTAACTTATCCAAACATGAGACTCTACGTAGCACACTATATATGAAACATCCAAAACTTGTTTGGAGTGTAGCTCTGTTACTTGTTCGACGCTGAAGCACCAAATTATCATCGAAATCCACACTGGTGACTAGTGTCCAGAATTGCTGCCATCGGGTTGATAAGATGCTTGTCGCAACTGCCATTTTTGTGGGAAGTGAAGAGAGGATTCGGCTAATGAGGTTGCTTGGTAAGTTGCTGATTCTATCTACGCGTGGCATGGCATTCTGCTCCTTAGAAAGCTTAGGTCTTTTTGCCTTTGAACCCAAGTGTTGTCTGGTGAACCAAAAAAATTATAAAAATCAAGTTCAAGGACACAGAATCGGGGAAATTTTGCAAAATAAACGAATCAATGAGGTGGGCCCTGCCTCGAGTGAAAATAATGCAGCACACTATTAAAGAGAGGGAATACAGAACACATGAGGGAAAGCTCATCGAAGGTTCCACAACACAGAACCCTAACCCGCCTATGCTTCTCTCTCTCTCTCCAAGTCCTCCCATGTTATACGGAGTAAATTAAATGGGCTTAACAGTAGAGAAAGGAAAACATATCAGAGAAAAAAAAGAAAAAGAAATCACATAATACCTCTCACACACTTTTTAGTTGACTGATGTTGAGTTGTTAATTACTACTACAATTCAAAATATGGTAGAAGAGTAATATTATCCAGTTTCACCATGACTTGATCAAAATGGGCACTCTTTTTTGGACAACAAAAAGTAAAAAGCTAGACTAAGATTGGCCAAAACGCCCGACGGAGGGTGTATCTAAATGCTCTAGCTCATCTACAAGGATGAGACAGATATTGAAGCATTCAACTTGCAGCAATGGCTGTAAACGGTTATAGCCAAATGTGCATATTACCAACAACATGGGAGAGGCATGATACGAAATACGAATAGAACAGTGGAGCCAGCTGCTTACACATAACATGAGTATATGATACCAATCCAACATAGGTGCCCAAATGCTTCAATAATATTCCTGTGTCTAAAGCTTTTTACCAGCAACAACAATATGCTTTGAAGTCAACTTTCTGATCTTATGTTGTTCAAGAGTGACAGAACATCAGGAAATAGTTCATCTCATTAATCAAATCAATAGATTATGATTCGGGAGAAGGAGACATCTACTAAGTTCTAAGAATATCATGTTGAGCTAGAAACGAAGATAACTCAGCTCCCATCAAGTCTCCATCTGTACATTTTTGTCCAGTTTTGGGCTGTTGTTGGCCCATCTGGAGCCCATAACCATGACTGGAACCTTTTGTATTGTAGCCCTAGTAGCCCTAGTTGAGAAGTTTATCCTTGGCGCTTGTTCAGAACTTCAGATATAGATAGATAGGTGAAAAAAGTAATACTTTGTTGAAGAACAGCGAACGGTTTAAGCATTACTAAAATTATTTGTGCCACGGTGTCTACCCCTCGTTTTCTGATCAAGCTAGAGCTTACTTTCTCAACAAGTGCTATAGAAACAAGGCTCTAATTTGGGCTGATAAACAAACTAAACAGCCCGAGTTGGAGCTCGTGTTCGCTCATATAAAATTCATTTGAGATTGGTTTGTTACTTAAACAGAGCAAGCCTATACATCACTTTGAAGCTCGTTAAGCTTTCGTACCAAGATCGAACAAACTACAACTGCAAATCGCGTTCAACTCACGATTATTAAAAAAAAAATTCAAGCTACTCGAGATCGGTTCGTGATCGACTCGATTAAAGGGCATTTGAGATCAGTTCGTCGCTCAAACATATGTTTCAAGCTTGTTAAGTTTTTCAAACCACATCTTAACAATCTACTGTTGGGCTCGTTCACGATAATTTCCTAAACCTAGTTCTAAGCATCCTTGTGGAGTGGGCCCACAGGAGCCCAAAACTAGACGGATTGAGAATGAATGGGATCTGAGTCCGAGTGTCCGGCCGAAGCTGCTCCACTTCGCCAAGATTTTTCTAGGGCAACCATTAATGCAACTAAATCAGCGATATACAACACATTTAGAGCAATATCTTCGAAGTCTGAATATATAAGGGCGCGACGTATTTTTTTGATCAAGGGCGCATTGTAATTCCTGAAAAATGATATTCATACCTTCCTATGAGAAGGCCGCGGTGCGGTGGTGATGGGCGGCGGTCCATCGGCTGCTGGCGTGCAAGGACGGAGTAGGGTTTTCCTCTTCTCCTAATGGAGTAACTGCTGAAAACTCCCCACGCACATAATGTATAGAGGTCCTTCAAGCACGGAGAGACATGTGGCGAGGCAGTTGCAGAGGCAGGAGACAAGAAGGCAGCATCTCAGCACTTCAACTGGAGAGGAAGTTTGCGCCCAAATGCCAAGCCATGAAGCCTATAATAAAGGAGTACAAGTTTTCAAGAAGGGAAAAAGGATTTCTAACCGCAAAGCCCAGCGCTTGTATCTCTTTTTTCACTTCTGGTCACGGCATGTTTTTACTTTCGAGCAAGTGGTGGCTAGTTCATGTCGTAGAAAATTTTTGGATATCTCATACTATATCTCGGGATCGATAATTATTCCCCCTCCCCCATGTAATAGATTAGGACGGCGAATGACAACAAAAAAAAACTACAAAGCCTGGCGCTTATATCTCTTTTCCGGCCACATTGTGTTTTTACTTTCCAGCAAAATACCCACTCAACCCGTTACGTTTTTATCTTTTCTTTATCGTTCTGTAAGATTCTAGACCGCTTAGATCTCTTGTTTTCTATTTCATTTGTAGTCAAACTTTGTTAAACTGTTAATAAAGTTTGTTTTGTTTTTGTCAACGTTTTCTTCTCATTTTCTCACATAGTCACATGGTTGAACGCAACTGCTACATTTAGAAGTTAGAAAAGGCACTCAGCCCTTCAACGTTGGACGTCGACAAGTCTTGGCACGCCCACACAACAACCGCTAGCACTCTTGATTTTTTTTTTCTGCCAAAAATGCAGAAACAACTCCAATACTCTCTTCGTCCAAGAAAAAAAATGTCTAAAAGCACTATTAACACCTCTTAAAAGATTTTAAGATTTTAATCTTTTCTTTTCTTTATCGTTCCGTAAGATTCTAGATCGCTTAGATCTCTTGTTTTCTATTTCACTAGAGGCCAAGGCACACGCGATGCGTGTGCAAGTCGAACTTTTGGAAAAATTATGAACCAAAAAGCATCGGATTTAGCATTGGATCGCGTGTGCATTGTGAATTTTTTTTAAGAATAAACAACAGTGTAAATAAATGCAGTATCACATAAAGAGGAGAGCGCAAAATCTCTAACACTGTGAATATTAAAAAAAAACTTAAAAAAACCAGTGGACAACAGGGAGAACACAAAAAGTTATGTCACAATGAATATATTTTTAAAAAAAAAAACTGTATAAAAG
This sequence comes from Vaccinium macrocarpon, assembly GCA_022606695.1. Lineage (NCBI taxonomy): Eukaryota > Viridiplantae > Streptophyta > Magnoliopsida > Ericales > Ericaceae > Vaccinium > Vaccinium macrocarpon. The sequence goes on from CM040175.1 coordinate 10,161,759, forward strand.
TTCATCTTACCAAATGCCTTTCCCTTTAGGCATTGGGTAATTCCTCTGTGTGTAAAAAAGGGAAAATAGAAAAGAAGTATATGAATTATGTAAAGTAAAGAAGTACAAAAGCATGTGACTGATGGAAACAATTGTAGACATATATAGAGAGGTTTACATGGAAAATGAATAGTTTTTCCAAAACTAAAAAAGAAGACATGATTGTACCTGTTTAGAAATGAAAAGTCGCAGATTTGCTTCTTGGATTTTGTGGAAGTGGAAATGGGCACATATTTGCAGTAGAGGGGAGATAACTACCTTGTGTTGTGTAACTGCAAAACTTGTATGCGTGGGGGCACTGTGTCATTTTACTCCTTTGTCCTTACAGTTATTGGTGCAAAGGTGAAACAAAGTGTAAATTTGTAATTTTCTTTGGGACAGTTTGGGAGGGAAAAATGTGAGCCAGCCTCAAAATTGATCCACACTAAAATGTTGCTCTCCCTTTATATATTAGAATAGATTTGTACTCGAACTTTGTTAAACTGTTAATAAAGTTTGTTTTGTTTTTGTCAACGTTTTCTTCTCATTTTCTCACATAGTCACACGGTTGAACGCAACTGCTACATTTAGAAGTTAGAAAAGGCACTCAACCCTTCAACGTTGGACGTCAACAAGTTTTGGCACGCCCGCACAACAACCGCTGGCGCTCTTGATTTTTTTTTTTCTACCAAAAATGCAGAAACAACTCTAATACTCTCTTCGTCCAAAAAAAAAAAAAGTCTAAAAGCACTATTAACACCTCTTAAAAGATTTTAAAATTTTATTTCATAAAAGGAAGTGAGATCTATATTAGATAAATAAAAAATTATAAATAATTTTATGAGAAGGATGAATAGCGTTTTTGGCAGAGGGAGTAAAATTAAGAGCATCTCAAGCAAGGTAGCAAATGTCAACACAATTAAAGAGGTTCGGTCATATTGTAGGACTAAAATACTCTTCCGAATAGGGATGGGCGTCGTGTCGTGTTATTGCGGATTTTGTTTGTGTGTGTGTATTTTTTTTAATTCATGTCAAAACACCTTTTAACGTAAACGTGTCCAATGTCTTAAGATCAACTTAACCTGCTTAAAACTGTGTCATGTTCAGGTTAGCACTGTTACGACTTTTATTTCTTTGTTATTAACTTAAAGTTAATACACTTGACGGTGTTGCTTATGATTTTTTATTTTACCAAAAATGAGGCATTCACATTTTCAATAAGTATAACCATTTAATGATAATACCAATAAAGAAAATTAGTCAATGTTAACCAAATCATGACATTGAAAAAATGCCGCAAGTCACAACTAGAGGACTTTTACTAACGCTAGTCAATGAGTCCGCCCGTGAAACATGACGTTGACGGTATGAAAGTTTTTTTTGAATATCAAAAAACAGACCAAAACGGGGCGACAACATTGACGATGGAACTTGTAAAACTTGTTTGAGCAAACTTTGTGGAGTAGTACAGAACTGATATCTTGTCTTGACCGTTGCGCACTATGAACATTCGATAACCTCTTAAGGCTCCATTCTTTGATCTTTTTGTTTTTTTGTGTTTTGTTCGTCTTTCTTGAATTTTAGATTCGGGTTATATTTTTTAGATTAAACATATGTTTCGATGAGAGAGAATTCAAATTTCTGTTTCATGGTCTAATAATTGGATAGAATGCGACTGTTGTTTCCCACGTTGTTAACACATTGATAGTCATTTGCCACCGCAGTTTCTGTGCAAAGGAAAGGATGTTGCTACTAAGGCTGCTTGGTAAGTTGCTGAGCCTCTCTATCTTCACACCGTACAAATCCTAAAATTTCTCATGGAACTCACCAACAAAATACAAATAGTAGAAGAAGTTTAGCGAAGAACTTAAATATGGGGAGCAAAAAACCTCAGAAAAGCGTTGAAGAGTTCCACTGTGAAATAGTGATTGGGGAAGGTCTTAGGTTCATCATATAAGTAAATAGCCAAGTATAGAGTACCAATCAAGCATTAAAGTTGGCTGAAGAAACAAGCATCACACCGGGATTCCTATTTCTTCCTATCAATACCTCGATAAGAGATTTGCAGGTCAAAAAACCATTCATTCATAATAGAGCAAATTGGCTGAAACAAACATATCCCAGCAGTGTATATGACTCTACCAACGCGGAAACACAAAGTTCTAACTGGTAGGAATAAAAAACTAGTACAAAACCAAAAACAACAGACCTACTTAAACAGACAGCAGGATGGGTCGTCTTCTTTATTTATTTTATCACCAGCAGTCATCATCCGAGTCATTACTATGATCATCTGGGTCATTACTATCATCATCTGGGTTCCTATCATCATCTAGGTCGTAACTATCATCCTCTGGGTCTTTACGCAGAAAAACAAATTCAATTTGACAAGTCCTTGATGCCCTTGGTAACATTAAGAGTTTGGTGGCCATCTCCAACCCATCTTCTGCAACATCAGAATATGTGCCATAAGTACCGTCACTCTGTACCATCATCTTCTCCAAAACTTCTGCATTCTTCAGAAAATATTCCGCCATTTTCCAATCCCCATCATTCCCATGAAATTTCTCAAACTTGATTATCTTGAGGTTCAAGAGTAAACAAGAAGGAATATTTTGTGGTGGATGCCAAAGCAAGGGCTTGTTGTCTCCCTCCTCGTTGTCATCGTCATCTTCATCATATTCCTCTTCATCAGAATTATGTTCAATATGATACCCCTGTTAGATAATAAATCAGGAAGGTCACGAGTTAATGGTTGCTTCATATGATTGAAAGCTTTACAAAGGAAATTTCTCCAGTCCACACCTCTTTGAAAACAAGACTTTCTAGACAGGGCGATTTCACAAGTAATAGTGACAGCCATTCCGATCCAACATAGCCCGCACCAAGTACCAAGGAAGTCAAATTATGAAGAGTTGGCATCTGAGTAACAATCCTGTGAACAGCCTTCATATAATAACATTCTACTAGGTCAAATATCCGAGAATGACATGAGAAGTCTAACAGGACAAACCGTAAAAGTGGAAGTAAGGAGAACTAAGGAAGCATACCTCCGGACAATTGTATTTCAATTGTAGATATTGGACTTCAGATATTCCCAGGAGAAGATCAGTCATAGCTTTAGAATGAATATTAATATCAGCTTTAACGATATGACTTAGGTTTTTTACCAAAGAAACCTCTGCTTCATAATCAAACAACTCCAGGTGTAGAAGAGCTGGGGTATCAATCACAATCTTGTAGTCAGAATCTGCAGGAATTCCCAAAAAGACACTACGCCAGAAATAGCTTTCCTTTCCTTTACTACGATATGTCAACTTTGTGAGCAAAGTTGCAGATATGTGAACAACACGTACATCTTTTCCAACGCATTCTATCATACTGAGTTCATCAAGCACAGGGCAGCCAAGGAGGAGCCTCTTGATTGAGTCTTCATCTGACAATTCGACACTATCAAGATGGAGAATTTTAAGACTGGGTAGGCAAACCGAAGCCGGTACATTGAGCATAAATTTTGTACCCAATTTCAATACCACCAGCGTTCCACAAGAAAAAAGGTCCTGAGGCAGCACGTGGTCAGTAGAGTGCTCCAATGGAACGGAGAGATCAAGTTCTTTGACATGATATTTTACGAAAGCAGCAAGCCATGCATTCACATGTGAAACATCATAACTTTGGCAGCATTTCAGACGTAACTTATCCAAACACGAGACTCTATCTAGCACTTTGTATATGAAACCTACAAAACTTGTTTGGAGTGCAGCTCTGTTACTCTTTCGACCCTGAAGCATTAACTTATCATCGAAATCCAGACAGGTGGCTAGTGTCCAGAATTCCTTCCATCGGGTTGATAAGACGCTTGTTGCAACTGCCATTTTTGTGGGAAGAGAAGAGAGGATTCGGCTGACAAGGTTGCTTGGTAAGTTGCTGATTCTATCTTCACATTGTCTTTTCGCCTTCGAACCCAAGTGTTGTCTGGTTAACCCAATATACAAATCAAGTTTATGGACACATAATCAGGCAAAATTTGCAAAATAAACACATCAATGAGGTGGGCCCCGCCTCGTGTGAAAATAAAGCAGCACAGTATTAAAGACAGGAGGCAAAGGTCATTGAAGGTTCCACAACACAGAACCCAAAACCCTCTCCCCCCCAACCTCCCGTGTTATATGGAGCAAACTAAATGGGCTTAATGGTAGAGAAAGGAAACCATATCAGAGATTGAGTATACACTATTCCCTCCCCCCATTAATGCTAGATTGCTAGTCCACTTTGAGAAATCTGAATTATTAAGGAGACACCATGATTACACTTTTTTTTTTTGGGTGGTGGGGGGGAACATAATACCTTTCACCATGATCACTTTTTTGTTGATTGACGCTGAGTTGTTAATTACTAATTCAAAATATAAATGTAGAAGAGTAATATTATCCAGTTTCACCTTGACTTATTCAAAATGAACACTCTTTTTTGGACAACAAAAAATAAAAAGCTAGACTAAGATTGGCCGACGGAGGGAGTACCTAAATGCTCTGGCTCATCTACAAGGATAAGGGAGATATTGAAGCATTCAACTCGCAGCCAGAGTTTGTTAGGCACTTAGGCTATTAACGGTTATAGACAAATGTGCATATTACCAACAAAATGGTAAGAGGCATGGTATGAATAGAACAGTGGAGGCAGCTGCGTGCACATAACATGATTTTATGCTACCATTCCAACAGAGGTGCCCAAATGCTTCAATAATATATTTCTGCGTCTAAAGCTTTTTACTGGCCAAAACAATATTTTTCAGGTCAATTTTCTAACCATAAGTTGTTCAAGAATGACAGAACATCAGGAAAGAGTTCATTTCATCGATAAAAATCAATAGATTATGATTCAGGAGAAGAACACATCTTCTAAGTGCTAAGAACATCATGTTCAGCTAGAAACCAAGAGAATTCTGCTCTCATCCAGTCTCCATCTATCCAATTTTGTCCAGTTTTGGGCCGTTGCTGGCATGTCCGGAACCCTTTACCATGATCGGAACCGTACTTATTGTAGGTCTCCTTGACAGGTTATCCTTGGCAAAATTTAAGCTTGATCGGATATTGATGGTTAGGTGAAAAACTAATATTTTCAGAAGAACAGTGAACGGTTTAAGCTCTAAAATAATTTGTGCCACGGTGTCTACCGATTGGTGTCTGATCAAGCTTGAGAGAGCATCACCAATCCTTACCTTTTTTTTTCTACCCAAACCCAAAGTTTGAGCAAAAAGCCTAAAAATCCATTTCCAATGCCATACCCATTTCCCTACCCAAATCTAGTGTTTATTAACCTTTTCCTTACCGAAATTTGGGGGGGACCCTAATCCAAACCCTTTTCTCAATCCCTCTTTTCGCTCTTTCATTACTTACAAGTATGCCATTTTGACTCAACTTTTGGAGGGAAAGTGTGAAAAACACTAGATTAGGGGAAGACATACTCAAATTCAAGCTTTTGACCCAAATTCTCACCCAAAATTAGGTAGAAAAAAAAATGGCTAAGGGCTGGTGAGGCTCTTAACTTTCTCAACAAGACCTATAGTAAAACAAGATTCTAATTAGGGCTGATAAACAAACTAAACCGCTTGAGTTCGTGCTTGTGTTCGCTCATAAAAAGCTGGCTTGAGATCAGTTCGTTACATAAACAAACTAAGCTTGTACATCATTCTGAAGCTCATTAAGCTTTCGCATGAAGCTCGAACAACTACTGCTCACTACATTCGACTTGCGATTTCTAAAAAAATTCAACCTACTCGAGATCGGTTTGTGATCAACTCGATTGGTCGCTCAAACGTATTTTTAGAGGTCGTTAAGTTTCCGCACCCAGTTCGAACAACCTACTGTTCGTTCCGTTCGTTTATGGGACCTAGTTCTAATCATCCTTGTGGAGTGGGGTGGGCCAACAAACAGCCCAAAAACTAGACGGATCAAGAGTGAATGGAAGCTAAGTTCGACCAAAAACCCCTTCACTCCCATAAGCAACTCCACTCCACCAAGATTTTCTAGGGCTCAACCATAAATGCAACTAAATCAGCGACATATAACAACACATTTCAAGCAATATCTCCGAAGTCTGAATATGTGTAGTTCCTGAAAAATGATATTCATACCTTCCCATGAGAAGGCTGCGGTGCGGCGTAGATGGGCGGCGGTCCATCTGCTGCTGCCTGAAGAACGGAATACAGTTTTCCTTTTCCCAACCCTCAAACGAAATGAAAATTACCTCAGTGGTACTGTATATTTATAGTACTTCTCGTATCACCTTCTCCTAGGGCTCTGTTTGTTTGGAACTTGCGGATGGGGAGGGAAAAGAAAGGAAAATTTTTAAAAAATTCTTCCCCTCATTTGGTTCCCAGAGAAACAGAAGACAGAGCTTAAAAAACAACGAAAATTTCCGAAAAGCACCTGACCTTTATTCAAAATTACAAATAAGCACCTGATCTTTACATAATGTCAAATAAACACTTGACCTATTCAAAAACTCATCAATTCCACCCATGTCGTCAATTTCCGTCAATTTATCTAACAGAGGGGTTAGATGGTCCCACTTGAGGTATATGTGGATGTTATACATCCATGTTTCCCGTGGAAACCAACTGGGTCCTACAATTTCTTATTAACCCTAAACCCCTTTCCCATTTTTTGTCAAAATCGTTTAGGGTTGTGAATTAAGGCTGAGAGTTGATGAGAGAGATTTGGGTTTTTTTTTTCTGACTAAGGTTTCCATTTTGTTGCTCCTTGCATTTTCAATCGAACCAAATACAGGTGGAATTGTAAGAAATGGCGTGGCGTTTAAGGGATGCAGATGGTGGGCCTCCAGACTACGGTAAAAGCTTGCCTTTATACGAAGATTCTGCTCATGCACACACACAGGACCACATTCGTTTGTCTTCACTCCATTGACACCTTCCATTCTTTGTCTTAACTTTTCTCAAAACCCCATGAATATTCTATGTCTTTGCATTTTTTTTCCTTTCTCTCTCTCTCTCTCTCTCTCTCTCTCTATTACTCCCTCTGTCCCAATTTCTTGGCCCCTTTTGGGGAAGCAGGTTTTTAAAGGGTGTGAAAATTTTGTATTGACTTTTCTATTTTATCCCTACATCCAGTCAATATTACTGTGACCAAATTCGTGAGGCTAATTTATTATATGAAAGTCAAAACATATTCAATATGGATTTTGTTTTATAGATATCAATTAGTTTTGTTATACAAAATTTTCAAAATCATAAAAACCGTTATAAAATAAAAGATAATAGACTAGCCAATTAAGATGGGGAAAGTACTTTTTAAGGATAAATTTGAAAAGTTACCCAATTTTGATGAATATTTTTAGAAGTGGGACAAATATTTTGGGACATCCCAAAATAGAAAGAAGGACCAAGAAATTGGGACGGAGGGAGTAAGAGCATCCGCATTAGCCTCTTCAAATTTTAGATCAAATTACATCTTCAAAAGTCACTTTATTACTTTAGCTAGTCGCTTTTAACTTGCCTACTGCATCAGACTCTCTATTCTAACTTATGGTCCATTAATATAATATTTTCTTCTTATTCTAATTATATATTAAAATGTTATTTAAATGACCATATTTACTCTAATATGTGAGCATTTTTAAATGAATGTTTTGCAAAAGGACAAAAAAATATTTTTTTATCATACAAATATTATGAGCGCAAAAAATAAAAATTTATAATGTGAAATTATTTTTTGAAAACACTCATACCAGTTACTGATATTCGATTGAGCTGGTTTTTGTAAGGGCGTGTTTACTTAATATTTTGAACGATCATAAAAAAAATCAGGTCAATAGGATATCGGTAGGGGTGTTTCCGAAATATCAAACTTAAAATAAAACACCACTTTATGGCTAAAAATGGAGTAAATTGTATTTTAAAATAGTAAAATAAAGTTTAACCTATGAACAGTGCCTCTTTTCTTGTAGAGAGGCACTGTAGCAAAGTTACAATGTTTGCAAAGTAGCTATGAAAGTGAAGAGGTTGATGTGGCTTGTTTCAATGATTTTGGCTCTTTAATTTGATTTAACTTGGGATTTGAAGAGTGAGATACGGATGCTCTAACACTTTCAAACTCAAAAGACCCATGGAAATTCGCAATGCTCATATTCCCCTCTCTCTTCATATTCCCATTGAGATGAGTTTTGCAAACAAAGAGTATGAGTTTCTCAAGGAGATCGGCCTTGGCCCTCGCAATACTGGATGCTATGTCAACGACGTTTGGAAGGGAAGCGGTCCAGTAATCACCTCCGTAACTCCTGCTAATAATCAGGTTTGCTGGCTTTGCTTATCTGATTGTCAAATCATTTGCTCAAATTCGAGTTCGATTGTTGCGAATTTTTTTGTGCGAATTTCTCTGAACAAGGCATACATATACAAATTGGGAATCATATCACTGTGAATTTTCAAACTTAAGTCAAAGGAATAATTAAAAATTTATTTTGCAAAAATTCGCAGGGTGCAAATTTTGCGAATTTCTGGAATATTTGCCTCTTTTTTTTTTCCTTCTTTCTTTCTTTCTTAATATAAGTTGCCATTGCTTGTGAATGCTTTATATTACACACATCAGAGCAGAACAAAGGGGTGGTAATGTATTTGGGAAAAATTCGCAGGGTGCGAATTTTGCAAAAAATTTCAATCTTCTGAAATTTCGCGTTAGGTTACGCAGTGCGTTAGTATTTGTGGGGTGAAGTCGATCATTTTGGCATTTCTCGGTTGGCAATTTGTTGATTGGGATATATTTTTCGCAGTTTTTCAATCTTCTGAAAATTCACAGTTATTTTTTACAAATTCGCATTATTTTTTTTTTCTCACAGTTTTTTTTTATTTACAGATTTGTAGTCACCAGAAAAGTTTGCCGACCGGAAAAGTTCATCGGCCGGAAGTGGATGGTGGGTGGAGTTGGGCCGTTGGGGAGTGGGAGGTGGAGTATAGTGTAAATATGTGTTTCAAGGGTAGAACGGTAATCTTAATAATGAGATTGTACTTAAAGGTAATTAAAAATTGAGTGTATCCTTAGTGGGAATTAATGATTGGTTTTCTAGACCTAGTGGTAATTTTCTGAAATTTCTTCCATGACACAGATGAAGGAATAAATCCTTAAGATGCCATTTTATGGAGCTAGGATACAGAGTAATTGCTTTGGATATAGGTAGTGGAAATTCATTTATGAAGGATACCAAAGTATTTGTAGAGCACACTCTATCCATGAGCATCGAGGCTAACATATATGTCTAAATACCACAGCTGCCGTATTTTCGCAATGGGCCTGCTTTACACTACGAGGTAATTCTAAAAAGTAGGTGCATGTGCAACAAGGTTGTCAAAATCGTACAATTCCCGATACGAATCGTACCATTCGGTTCGATTCAAGACTCAAACGATACGTTACGTACCCCAGAATTGCATTTGTGTTATAATCGGAACAGAATCGCAACTATCGCAACTAGGATCGCAAGAATATTGAATCGTACGATTCGTTTACGATTCAAACTGGCGGGTCCAAAACCTAATTTATGCAAACTGGGAGGGTTTTTTTTCGTAATTTGAGCCCTTCAATTGGGTCGTAACCCATTGAATAACACTCGAAAAGTTAAAAACTTCAGAAATTTTAAAAACCCAAACCTGATTTCATCATCTCCAGTTCTCCACATCTAGGGTTTCGATTGAAGTTGATGAACTGGTGATCGTCATCTTCTACATCTCGACTGTTAATGGGTCTCGACTGGTGATCGTCATCTTCTACATCGCAACGCTTCATCTTCTACATCTCGATTTCTGCAGAGGTACGTTAATGGGTCTTCTTCTTCCACATCTCGACTGTTAAAGGGTCTTCTTCTTGGACTGTTAATAGGTCTTCTTCGACTGAGTTACGACTGTTAATGGGTCTTCCACATCTCGACTGTTAATGGGTTTTTTATTACCGAAAAGAGGGATCAACAAGAAAAGGGCTTTGGTTTACCACAAGAAAAGGATCGAGCAGAGGCACCAAGGCTTTATTTGCTCTGGTGTGGTGACTTCGAAATGGGTTTTTGCATGTCTTTGAAATGGGTCACTCAGAGCTCTTTACATGTGTATGGTTCAGTGCTCTTTAGTCTTTCTATGTGTCTTCGAAATTAGGGGGTTTCACATTTTTAAAGGGCCGACTGTTTTTTCTGAGTGAGAGTCTTAAGACACAACTGTTTGTGGCTCTGTTGACCACAAAAAGGATTGTTTTAAGGCTCCACTAAATCACTAATGATCAAACAGTAAAAGGTTTTGTTGACCACAAAAAGAATTGTTTAAAAGGCTTAGTGGAGGCTATGTTGACCACAAAAATGGACTAAAATACTGAGTCAAAGAGGCAGTAAGGCTGAGGCCTTATTTAATATATTTTCTCCTCCACTAAGCCCTTATTTATTACTAATAGCAGTGATATAAGTTTAATTACATTGTATCTTTTCAATGGAAATGCATAGACTTACTTTATAATGCATTTTCAAAATTTTGACCGAATCGTTACGATTCACGATACGATTCACGATTCTGAAATGGGCCATTTCGATTCGCGATACGATTCGCGATTTGACAACCTTGATGTGCAAGATTTAGAAGAATGTTTGAAATAAAGGAACTTGAAAGATTCTCTTGCCCCGAGAGATTTTATTAGTCATTGTGTATATTTGGAAGTTTCGCCGGGAATGGTGGAGACTGGAGAGAGATTTTTTATCTCTTGGCAAGGCAAATTCATAACTACTGCATTCGACTTCAGTATTTGGTGGTAGCGTCAAATCTAGGCCTATTGGCCTCAAACAGTGGTACATCTAGCATAAGATATTGGTGGTAGTGTCAAATCTAGGCTGATTTCTTCCCTTTATCATCCTTATAATTTTAATTCTCAGTTTCGATATTGTTTGTCTGTGACTCTCAAACTCTCCTCATACAGGTCACTAACCGGTTCTATCTTAGCTCACGAGATGATGTGTGCATGGCTTCGACTTCAAGGTGCCTGCTCATAGCATGCATTTAACTTTTTGAATGTTTCATTACAGTGCCAAGTTTATTTTTTTGGCTTTTAGAATAGCTCAATTTTGATTCATTACAGCATTAGTACACAATTTTTGTTCTTTTGTCTTAACCAAACAAAATCTCACATTATACTAAAAAAAGACATTATTCATGTTGATGGCCAAGATCCCTGCTTATCTTGAAACAAAAAAGAAAATTGAGTTTTCATGATCTGTGTTGCTTGTTTCTAGAAACTTGGTTGATGAGTGTATATCTCTTATAATTTTAAAAAAAAAGAAAAAGGTAAGGCCCGAAAATACCCATTAACGAGTGTCTGAGAGGGTAGGTTGGGTACAGACCTACTCTTTGGTATCACATGCACAAAGTAGCTTTCCTCACACCCGAAACTACAACCTAAAGATTAGTAGCTCAGTTTTACACATTTGAACATTCAATTTACTGAGTTTGGCAATGCTTTTTATATTTTCTGAAGTGCTAATATGCGGTTCGCATTTATATGAAAGGTTTTTGAAAAACCTCACGACACTCCCTTTGTTTCTGCAGTTTAGGTAAACCACGATGTACCCTATGTTACCTTTGTATTTTCGTCGAAGCAAAATGATTCGAGTTTATAAGCAAGACAGCATTTCTCTGTGTTCAAAGCTTGTATTTTGAGTTATCAATGGAGTACATGTAGTTTGAGGTTTGATTTGATTGATTGGACAAAACACATCAAAAACACACCTTTGTAGCACAATGCACCTACATTTGACACAAACTATTGCAACTCAAGAGCCTTTTTAAATTGAGCGAAATCAGGCCTAAGCACACATATATGCACGCACATACATGCATCTGATGAGTGAGCTGAAAATTTCCATGTGGCAACATATATAAAGCAAAGCTTCTGCAATCCACAATATCTGTTAAATCCTTCTTAACCAAAAGCTGATAAAAACTTAATATCCCTGTAATCATCTTTCGAGATAATAAAACTTAATCCCTGTAATTGAACTCTGTATACTATATGTTTGAATTGTTTCACATGTTTTCAAGGAATTGCCTTGTGAGATCAAGCAAGTCTGCAAGGATGGCGGGATTCAGCGCTTTGTTTCCCAACGAAGCGAAATACGTGGACTGTTCCATGTAGTAATGGATTTCTTTCAAGGCCAGGCTCGGAATGCTTTTGTTCCTCACCACATGCTGAAGTCTGGCGATTTCCTCTTCTTCATCTCTGTCGTGAAATTTGAGTTCAACATTGTGATATTTACAAAGGATGGATGCGATAGAACATATTCTGGATATTGAAGGCACGGTCATATGCTTTTGGAAGACAAGTCTCATAGACTGCGGATGCTACCTGGAGGCCAGTTAAATGAAATGGAGAATTTCTGGCATTAGCTTCATGAGCTTTGTGTTTTTGTTAGTATGTATGTATGTTTTAGACTTGAGGACCAAAGCGTTCAATCTCAAGTTTTGTTAATAGAACTGCCGTTACAAGAAAAAACTTAAGCGATATAATGGCCTCTTTACTCTAATGATGTGTTCTGGTTTTTAGTCCCTAATTTGTTCCCGCTGGAACCTACGAATTTTCTAGCAAAGTCAAGGGTATCAGTTCTCTCATCAATCTGCTGGCTCATAGCAGGCATCTCAGCAATCCCTCAACCATTGTTACTAATGGTGCTATAACTATCAATGACCAATCCAGCAGCAATTATGCTAAACACGCCAAGCAAAGCCACTGCAACACCATACATTGCAAACTGAATGTTGATACTTTAAATACTCCCTCCGTTCCCAAATTTTGGTCTCTCGTCCAATTCTAACCGGATAAAAAACAAGCTATAACTTTTAATCGGTAATAAATTTTATACTCAATATGGATCTTGTTTGATAGATCTCAATTAATTCAATAAAACAATGTTTTCGAAATCATGTAAAACAATGTATATTACGAGATATAATCAATTGAAAAGTGGCACGAACTCTCAAAATGGACAAATAAATGGGGACAGAGGGAGTACAATACTTAATTGATGTTCATAGGTTCATGTATGAAGTTTTAGATTCCAAATTCACTATTTAGTTTGATTAGTGTCAAGAGCTGAATTCCATAGTAAATTCTTCGCGTCTGAGAGCAAATAAATTGCAAAGGCAAATCGATTCAAAATATGATTACGAGATAGGAGTCTGAATAAATGTTGATCTCTTAGAGATTATGCTTTCACAAATTGAAACCTTTGAGCTTTTGCTTCATTAGGAAGGATAGAAATCGCAAAGAACAGATTTGGTAAGAATGTAGAAAAAATGCTTTAGGTGTTAACCAGGTAAAGAATAATGGCATTCAAATCTGTTGAAATATCAGAAGAAAAATAAATAAGAATTGAAGTTTCTCGATCAAACAATTTGTCAAGTTCTGAGAGCTTATGTTTCCATGAAATGGAAGCTTTAAATCTGCTCCCCTCGTATCTTGGGGGGTGCTGTGCAGCCACGGTACGGCGACTCCGGCCTCGTTCCGACAATTGGAGAAGTTCACTGCGTAGAGTTCGTCGAGTACTGCAAGTATACCAAAAATCAACTCGATCGGATATCTTTTAAGTGCCTTATTGGAACACAAATAACTTAAAAAGAAATGGAACACAAATGGATACAAACACGGGATCAAAACCACTTTATAAGTTATTTGTGTTCCGATGAGGCACTTAAAGACATTCGATTGATTTGATTTTTGGCACACTTGAAGTACTTGACAAGCTCTACGCGGTGAACGTCTCCGATCGTCGGAAAGATGCCGGCGCAACAGCGTCATGAGGCTGCATAACACGGTGTTGTGCATTGGGGTGCACAACACCCCCTAGGTTCCGCTCCTCTAACCATTGACAGAAGCAATTCAAGCCATTCTTAGATGCCAAAAATACGGAACCATGCTTGCATTCACGTAAAGGACTTATAGTGCACATCAGTTGCTATATATGTTTGTACTTGTATCTTCGAGTAATCGCGAATTCAATAAGTCTTACCTCATTTTACCATTCCAATTTGATATGTTATTCATAACATTGTTGTTGTACATTCATTAGCCGGAGGAAAATGCATTACACTTAACTGAAGGTTTATTTCAATCTGGCAGCTGAACAAAAAAAATGTCTTCTTTCTACAAAAGAATACAATTCTTATACACATAGGTTATTATTGTAAAAATCGAACAATAGCTTTCATCGCTGAGCACAAGGTGACGTGCGAAGCACGTCGGCAACTAACTAGTTTGAAGAGAAGAACAAGAAACTTTTGTAATCAAATATAAAGACATTGTCTGTAATTACGATTTAATAAAAGGATAAAACACATCCACTCTCCTTTAGGAAAAATTTCATGATTTAAGCAATAGTTACCGTTGCTGAGCAAGAATTTGTTCAGTTCGAAGTCACTGCTACCACTTACTAACTTTAGCCAACTTACAATGTTCTCTTACAGTTACCGTGCGCTACCCACAAAAAACATGTTGTCATTTCAACTCAATATGAACTCCATGAATTCACTTAGACCTTGCGATTTTTAAGTTCTGTCTATTAGAGCATCCTTACGTGGATGAAAAAATTAATTTTTTTTAAAAAAAATAGAGAGCCAAAACCCAAAATAAGGCCAAAATCCGGCTCACCAAATGGTTGATCAAATTTGTTAAGTTTCTGACTTTGCTACAGTACTGCAAAAAATTTGGTGCGGCACTGTTCACTCACCAGGGCACTATTCACGCATTGTTCGTGCACTACTCATGCACTGTTCACTTTTTATTTTATTTTATTACTTTTGGGAAGTAGGAGTAGAAAAAAAGAATAATTTAATATAATAAAATTATAATAATGAGCCTGATTTTATGAGTTTTTGGAGAAGTGACTTGCTAAATTTATAAAAAGTATTTTTAAAGTTAAATTTGATATTTTTTTTGTGCCCTGATAAGGATGCCCTAAATTCGTTGCGCACCCACCTCAATATTGTCGCCACTGATCTTTTTCTGGATATGATTGTCCATTAGTCTTTTTTTTTTTTTTTCCACAGAAAGAGGGAAAATTTTATTAATGAGAGAGAGAGTCCGGGGACCGGGCCTCCAAGGATACAAGGTTAGAAAGCCAAAGGGGAACAGGACCTCCCCAAGACTCTAAACTCACACCCGATAAGGCTTGCTTAGCCAACAAATGAGCAACCTTATTAAACTTTCGATTAACAAACACAAATTTGCACCCCGAGAAAGCAGAGACCAGTTTCGCACAATCCATAAGAATAGCACTACAATCCGAGAGGGACTTATTGCGGGCGGAGAGGGCATGCACAACCTGAGCAGAGTCGCCCTCGACAATAATAGACTCACAGCGATAATGTGAGGCAAAAGCAAGAGCTTCCCTGAATCTCATAGCTTCCGTTGTGCGAGGGGAGAAGAAACCATCAAACACAGCCGTTCGAGCACCTAAAATATTCCCAAGATAATCGCGAGCAACCACACCAACTCCTACCCAACCGTCCTTCCTGTTGACAGCCCCATCAACGTTAAGCTTAACTATCCCAAATGAAGGAGGAGACCACCGAGTAGACGTGGACGGGATTGTCATTGCCCGATGCTTGGGTTTTGAAACAGCCATGTCCACAAACTCAGAACATAAAGCAGAGGCCTTATCCAAGATCAGCAAGCAAGGTTGCTCTAAAGAGTCAAAATAAACACTGTTTCTTGATTTCCAAATGCACCAGCAAATTGAGGTTAAAAGAGCTTCCAGTTTGTGATTACCTCCAATACCATGAATAGCATTTGTGGCAGACTCCCACCACTCTATAAAGGAGCAGGTCTCACCAATACCAGAAATTAAAGAGGCGAGAGGGGATAACTTCCAAACGGCTAAGGATTTCTTGCAGCGAAAGAATAAGTGCTCCACCGTCTCCGGTGACTTACGGCATCTCGGGCAATAGGGAGCAACGTCAATGTGTTTTTGGTTCAGGGTAAACAAGACAGCAATAGCATTGTGAAGAGCCCGCCAAATAAAACTCTTAATTTTGTTTGGAAGAGCCAAGCCCCATACTGATTTCCACAATTCTTTAAAGGTCAGATTTGTGCTCGATTCACCACGCTCACAGGAGTGAAAAACCAAAAGAGACTCCTTGGCCAGGTAGTAAGCAGACTTGACAGTGAAACACCCATCATCAGTAAAATGCCAAAGACCTTTATCACAAACACCTTGGGAGCTCACTGGGATGGTAAGGATGGTCTCCTTATCGATGGGCAGAAACAGGTCATTAAGGAGATGCCCCTTCCAGCTACGCGTCAGGGGGTCAATTAAATCAGAAACAGAGCGAGCAAAAGGAAGGGACCCTGGAATAGGGCTAGGCGACAAAACTTTAAAGGAGAGGGCCCGAGGCAGCCAGGGGTCTTTCCAAATGTCTATTGATAAACCATCTCCCACAGCCCAACGCCATCCTTTTTTGAGGACAGTCCGACCGGCACAAATACTTCGCCAAGCCCAAGAGGCAGTATTAGAGCACGCCGCATCCCAAAAAGAAGAGTTTGTGAAATATTTCCCTCGGAAAACCTTTTGAAATAAGGAAGAAGGGCCCTGTATTAGCCGCCACCCCAAGTAAAGCGAGGTTAAAATCATAAAGATCCCGAAAACCTAGACCACCTTGTTGTTTGCTATCACAGAGCCTCCTCCAACTCACCCAATTGATCTAATTCTCCCCATCTATACTCCCCCACCAAAATTTCCGGATCAAACGCTCAATATCTTTACAAAACCCTTTCGGTAAAAGGAAGCATTGCATGACGTATGTAGGCATGGCCAGCAAAACGAATTTCAAAAGTACTTCTCTACCTGCAGTGTTCAACTTAGAGTGGTTCCAAGAGCAAAGTTTGGCAGAGACCCGGTCTTTGACATAGGCAAACACCTCAGATTTTGACCGCCCAATAATAGAAGGTAAGCCCAGGTACATCCCACCTCGATTCTCAACCTGAATCCGAAGGGAATCAGAGATACCCTTCTTGACATCGCTAGGAGTATTCGGGCTGAAAAATAGTGTAGATTTGTCCCGATTCACTTTTTGGCCAGACGCCTGTTCATACTTCTCTAAAATGCATGAAATCGCTTGACAACTTGTAGGTGTGGCTTCCCAAAAAAGAACGAAATCATCAACAAAGAAAAGATGTGATACGGGGGGACAATGACGTCCAATCTTGATGCCATTAAGCGCAGCATCAGTTATTTCCTTTTGGATGAGGTAATGAAACCCTTCAGCACAAAGAATAAATAGATATGGAGATAACGAACATCCTTGGCGAATACCCCGGGAGGGAGTGAACACCTCCCCTTTCTCGCCGTTGATAATGGTAGCAAAGGACACCGTTGATACACATGCCATAACCCAACCAATCCATTTTCCATCAAAACCAAACTTACGAAGGACAGCCTCTAGGAAGGGCCACTCAATCCGATCATATGCTTTTGTCATATCTAATTTCAGCGCCACCCACCCACACTTTCCATAGCGTCTATTCTTTAAGGTATGCATAATTTCATGGGCCACAAGGACAGAATCTGAAATTTGGCGGCCCCCTACAAAGGCTGTTTGGTTCTCCGAAATAATATCGGGGAGTATGGGCCGTAGCCGATTTGCCATAATCTTGGCAATAAGCTTATAGATGACATTACATAGGCTTATAGGACGAAAATGGCTGGGTTTACGAGGGTTATTAACTTTGGGGATGAGTGTAATGAGAGTTTGATTAATGCTCCGCAAAAGATGCGATGAATGGAAAAAACTCTTAATAGCATCACAGACATCTTTACCCACAATATTCCAGCAAGACTGGTAGAAAAGTGTGGTCATACCATCAATCCCAAGAGCTTTAGTTGGGCCCATCATCATCAGTGCCTCATGGATCTCCGTATCTGTAACAGGTTTGATCAAATTCCTATTCATAGCATCCGATACGCGGCCAGGGATAGCCTCCACTGTTTCTTGGTGTTGGAGTAGCGGGTTAGCTGCGAAGAGCTCAGAGAAAAATTGATGAAACTCCGACTGCACTTCTAAAGGATTATTATTCCAAACGCCGTCAGCGCTCTCTATTCCACAGATTCGGTTTATGGCCCTACGTTGCATAACGGAAGCATGGAAAAACTTCGTGTTCCGGTCTCCATGTTGTAGCCAATTGACCCTGGATTTTTGCCTCCAAAATAATTCCTCGTTGTCCCAAAATTGTTGAAGTTGCCACTTTAGTTTTTGAACTTCTCCAATCGGTGGGATACTACTTCCATTATGCAGAGCAACGATTTTATTCTTGATCTCCTCAGCAATGCAAATCTCATTCCTTTGTTTCCGCCGTTTCCAATTTGATAATGCAACCCGACATGATTGAACCTTTTTAAAAACTGAGAAAAAACGAGACCCGTAGACTTGCGTAGCCCAAGCCTGCTGGATTACGTCGTGTGCCTCTTCGTCATCACTCCATCTAGCATCAAACCTGAAAGGGGCACGCATTTTGGAGATAGATGGGTTCAGATCCAACTTAATCGCGCAATGGTCCGAACCAACAGTATAAATGTGGGTTACTACGGCATAATTGTACATATTGCACCAAGGGTGGGAGGCCAAAACTCTGTCCAGCCGCTCCTGAATGAAGCCTTCACCCGCCCTGTTGTTCTGCCATGTGAAAGGTTGACCCGAGAAACCCAAATCCGTTAATCCACAAACATCAACGAAGTTCCTGAATCCTCGAACAGAAGATGCAGTCCGTGGAATACCCCCACATTTTTCATCCTCAAACAACAAATCGTTCATATCGCCCCAAATAACCCACTCATCACCTAGGCAGGCCTTATATCGAATAAAAAATTCCCATTGAGAATGTCGTACACCCACATCCGAATTAAATTAGACGTTAATGAGCCTCCAAGATTTATTCAGCACACCATCGAAAATACGGACATCAATAAACCAATCACAAAATTTCTCCAAAGTAACCGAAATTGAGTTTTTCCAGAACAAAGCAAGGCCACCAGCAGTACCCACCGGGTCAACACGAAGCATACTATCCATATTCAGAGACTGCCTAATAAGTTCCAATTTTGCCACCCCGTTCTTCGTCTTTGATAAGAAGAACAGAGAGGGGGAGTGGAGGCGAACAAGCTCCTTGAGTTGATGAAAAGTCAGGGGTCTCCCCACACCCTGACAATTCCAGCAAATCATTGATCCTTCGGAGACCGTTCTTGGCCAGTCTCCGCCACCAACACCACAGAGTTAGCATGTTCCATACCTCGTAGAGTTTTTTGCTTCTTGGAATTAGCCTCATCGAGTGGCTCGGCCGTATCCTGGTAAGAACCATTAGTAGCCATGCCACCGGCGTCCAATTTCCTCTTATTTGTTCTGGCCGTGGGATGAGCCACATGCACGGGGAGAGGACTCCCATGAGTTCCTATTGGATCACCACCAGGGGTAGACCCCTTCTTAGGACGTCCACGACCTTGGCGAGGTAGCTTAGACGGGCCAGTAACCACAGGCAAACTCACCAAGTCGGAGTTAGGCACCAGAGCATGGGTAGGAGTAAGGCTACACCCCAGAGATGAGAGGATTCGGGGGGAGGTAAAAGTGGGGGTGTTAAATGGAGGGGGTAGGGGCGTAGAGGAATTGGGGGTGGAGGAAGCGAGGTTTAAGACAGTCCTAGGGGAAAGGGAGGGTGGGTAGCTTTGTTTAGGATCTGGGGTTTTATTTGGGCCATGGAGATTGGGTATTGAATGATGGGCTGCGTGAGTAGATTGGGTTGGAGGAAAAGAAGAGATTATTTGGTTTGGGCTATCAATAGCAATGGAGGATGGTATAGTTGGGCTTGAAGTAGAGGAAGATTGGGCTATAGACACAGTCGGTTGACCTGGGCCGTCAGTGGTCTGTGTGACTGAAGAGGTAATTGAAGGCCCAGTGGTTAAGGGGGGTTGGGCTGGAAGGGGATTTCTGGCTCTCCACATTGTTAAAGCCCTCACTTGCACAACAGAGAGAGAATCCCGTGGCGGGGAAGTCCGAGAATTCCTCTCCACAAATTTCTCCCCAATTAAATATTCAAAGATCATTTCCTTGTGGGCCACCACATCAGGGATATTGTTACTAGTTCCCGCCTGGCCATCTAAGGTAACAGGATTTGAAAAAATAGAATGATCAGCACCATCCTTATCAATCCCACGATTACCGCTGCCTCCCTTTTCCGGACTTGTAGCTTGCCTTCGTTCATCCACCGGTGACGTTGGACGTCGCCGCCCCAGCTGGGTAGCAGGAGAAGCTCTCATCCATGGGCCAAATTGCGCCATTTTAACTACGTTGGCATCCATGTCAAAAAATCTTGTGGCACAGTTTAACAAATCATGACCAACTAGGCCACAATAATGGCAGAATGTCGGCAAGCATTCGTATCTAAACTCAGCCCAAAAAGGGGGAGAGTCTGCCAACTTCACCATGCACCCCCTTCGCAAAGGCTGGGTAATATCAAAAAGCACTCGAGCACGAACATAACGTCCTTCCTTACTACCAATATCTGGAATGGAAACTTCATCCACATGGCCAAGTTTTGCACCAAGCTTGAGGCCAACTGCTGTAGAGATGAAATGTAGCGGGAGACCCCAAAACTGGATCCATAGAGGAACAGTTTTAAAATTGAATGAACTAGGCTGCAGAGAGGGATTCCACTTCTCCAAAATGAGAGAATGGATTTAAAGAACCACGACCTTCCATTCAAGATACGGATAATGTCTGATTCCGAGGGGAGAATAAATTAAAAATACCGTTACCGATCTCGATTACCTTAAAATTCTTCGGGTTTCCCCAGATAAGGGCCATGGTGGATTTGAGACCACCAAGGTTAGTAGGTTTTTTGGAAACCACTCGCCCAAAGAGGCTCGTGCGGCATTTCTCTTCACTGGCTTTGATATCATCATCGATCAGAGAGACCTCACTTTGTTCTTCCTCTGAAAGCTGGAAAGAACGGAAGCGATTGGAAAGATCATCATCGAGGTGTAGAGAAGTTTTGGACATTTTAGGAAAAAAAGGGGAAGAGTAGTGTAAGTGGATAAGGCAAAGGTTGATGGAGTAACAGGAAGGAAAGGAAAGAGGGGGTAGGAGATAGAGGTATGGGTTAGGGAATCTCCATGATGGAGAACGGAAAAAACTTGCAGAGCAAGACGATGTACTCCGCACAGGAGACTTTTGATTGTCCATTAGTCTATACTACCCATCCTTGCAACTTGCCGTGTCCACTTGTTTGACGGCAAATCGAGAGGTACCGATGGCGTCGGGGGCCCAGTTGTGGGTCTCAAATAGTTGATCCGAGCCGTCCATTCTCTCCAGAATAAAATTCGGAGAGGGCTCATGCGGGAATCATCTCAATCGGACGCCCCCTCGGAATTCAATTCTGGAGTGAATGGATAGCTCGGATCGACCATTTAAGACTCATAACGGGGTCCCGGCGCCGTCGGTACTATTTGGTCGGTATGGGTACAAGAGTTCCTTGTTTGATCCCATTAATAATCTTAGTTTCCTGATAGGTGCACACCCATCTGTCCCAACACATGGATCGTGAATTCTTTTATGAGGATTCAGGGCACTTCTTGTCGCTTTTGAGGGGCGGTATTCGTCCCCGCAATTACGGGCGTTCCGTCGACTTTCGACGATCGGAAGCGTTCGCCGTAGAAGCTCGATTGAGTAGAACAAGTGTACCAAAAATCAGTTCAATCGGATATCATTAAGTTCCTGATCGGAACATTTTTATCATGAAACGAATGCATCCGAAACACGAGATTAAACCCACTCGAACCCATAATTGCTGAGTTATATGTGTACCGATCAGGCACTAAATGGTATCCGATTGAGCTGATTTTTGGTACACTTGTTTTGCTCACCGAGCTCTACGAAGTGAACCTTTCCGATCGTCGGAAAGTGACTGGAGCGGCCCGTAAATGCGGGGGACAGCAGGTGCTGTCCCTCAAAGGGACAACAGTGCCCCCAATCCCTTTTATGAACATGAACACTTCAGTATTCATAGACTTTTGGTACCATATGCACCAATTAAAAACACGTGGATACCTACGAGTATGACAATTATCGAACCAGGAAATTCTACTTGAAATACAGGAAACAATTAGAAAGTTTCCCTCTCTGCCATCTTGCAAGCATATTCAAGCTTTATGTAATTGTATTCTATAAACTACAATTAGCAACAATGTGGATTACGTGGTTAATTACCTTATTCAGTTAATGGGAAGTGGTCGGTTAAAGGTGGGGTGGTGGTCGACTGGAGGTGGGGTGATAATTTTTTTGAATTTTATGAAGGGAATTAGAACTTTTAAAAATTAGTGACATTTCACTAATTTTTTTTGTCTTTTTGTTCGATTGTAAAAGTTCTTTGTCATTCCTTTTAAAAATGTCAAATGTTTTTTTATTTTTATGTTCGATTGCAAAAGTTCATGGTCCTTTACTTTAAAAATGTCAAATGTTTTGTATTTGAAAAAAGCTACAAACCACCTATTGGGTGGTCCGCGTGGTCACTCGCGCGCGTTGTAGTACTCCTAAAGCGGTTTCTGACAACTTTATCGCCTTGTTCGTTTTTGGGTTTCTAGACCTAGTTTTCTTAATTATTATCCAATCATTATTCCTATTTTAAAATATTATTCACATTTTTCTCTCTATCTCTCTCTAATCATTAACCTCTATTTTTTAATTATTACCTCTATTTCTCTCTAATAATTACAAAAACCAAAACTCAAAACTCAAACCAAACACAACCTATGGTACCATGGGACAGATGCCATCGATAACCGAGTTCCATTTGCTCTTCTTTAATTTTTTTTTCCTCTTCACTTTCTTTTTTGATCTACTTTCTCTTCACTTTAATACTCTTTCGGTCTGAAATTGTTTGCAATGTTTGGATTTCAATACAATTTTTTATTGTTCATATCTTTCAATATATGCTATTGTAAAAGATTTTGAAATATTATAAAGTACTCTCTCCGTCCCAAATTGGATGTTCATTTTTTAAACTCGTGCTATTTTTCAATTGTTATGTCTTTTAATTTATAATATTTTTCGGAATTATGAACACTTTGTATTATAGAGCTCATCGAGAACTATCAAATAAGATTCATATTGGAGAGGTAATTCTTCCAACCTCTTTTCTGTCAAATCCATGTATGAGTTGGCCAACCCTCAAATCCCTGAATCTGTCTCTGCTTATGACCTTAGTTGGAGGAATGCAGCCCCATATAGAGTTCAATGCTTCAGTTGGTTAGTTCATCTGGGCAGAGTTAAAACTTCTGAGTATTTACTAAGGATCGGTATTATTCAAAACGAAGGGGAGGCTTTATGCAAATTTTGTGCCCTTCATATGGAATCAGTTGATCATCTCTTTCTTCTATGCCACAACCAGTTTGGCAACTGTGGTCTAATATACTCCCTCCGTCCCAAATTAATGGTCCATTTTCGGCAGTCGTGTCACGCAAAAAATTATCCATATTTCACAATCTATAACATTTTTCATAATTGCAAAAATTTTGTTTTATAAAACTAATTGAGATCTATCAAATAAGATCTATATTGGATATATAAAGTACCATAGATTGAAAGTTATGGGCAATTCTTTGAGAGGTGTCAAATAGTGAAAAGGGACCATTAATTTGGGACGGAGGGAGTACTATTTTGGTGGGTTATCAAATGGGTCACTCCATCTTCTGTAGTAAACCTTCTTCTATGGTGGAAAGATGGATACATCATACATGAAAAAGGAAAAAAGGTTAATCTAGGAGGTGATTCCAATGGCAATCATGTGGACTATTTGGCTCAAAAGAAATTCGCTGATATTTGAAAATGCAATTCCTAATTGGGATGAAATCGAGGAGTTGGTGAAAATCAGAATTGCCCTTTGGGTTAAGTTGAAGCTGGAAGGGAAAAACTTCACCATGGATGACTTCATTTTCAGACTTAAGAGCATTTTAGAATCTCTGTAATTTAGTTGTATTTGTTTTTTTCACGAGGCTGGTCTTGTTGATATTTCTCTTTTGGTTGGCACCTTGCTAACTTTTTGCCGGGGGTTGAAGTGGCTATGATCTCTAGCGGCATGTTGTCTCCCTAGTAGTGATGCTGTTTTCCCTTCTTCCCTTTTAATCTTTGTTTTCTTCAGAGATTAATAAAGTTTCCTTACCGTTAAAAAAAAAAAAGATTCATATTGAATATTTTTAGAGATTCATATTCAAAGATATAAGCGATTAAAAATGACACGGGTTTAAAAAATGGACATTCAATTTGGGACGGAGGGAGTATAACTAATTGAGATATATCACATGAGATTCATATTACATGTACCCAATCCATCTCAAATTATTAGTCTCTTCTGGGGATTTTATTTTAGGAGGGACACATGGCATCATTTGGTTAACAATAAAATGTTGATAAAGTGAGCATAAGAAATCAATAAGTGATGGACCATGAGGTCCTATGTTTGAATCTCACAGAGGCTAACCATTCCAAATCTTAGTGCCATTAGGGGTTATGCCCGGTCGTACTTTCATGGTCTAAGAATTAGTCGAAGTGTGTATAAATTGACTTGGACATTTAATTTTAAAAAAAGACATTAATGAAGATAAAAGGTTGTAGACAATTGAAGAAGCCTACCGAAGAAAGTATAGACTCCACAGAAAGAAAAATAAAAACTCTACACGTGTACAATTCTTATTAGAACATCTGTCAATTGGATGAAGGCTAATTTTGTCAATTAAAAGGTTACATCGTCATAATCATAGCTGACCAGGCAATGGGTGATACCTAGCAAAACCATTTGTTTAATTTTTTTTAATATTTAAAATCAGTTGCTCAGATTCACTTTAAAATGAATATGAGCCATTGATTTAAAATTTTTGAGAAATTTCTGGGCACATTTAATGGGTGTGTAGAATTGATCTGCACACAAATAATTGGAGGAGTTCAATAAGTTCAAAATATTTTTTCCAACGATCCCCTAAAAAATAGCTGAACTAAATATATATATTTATATCCGGATTTTCTAGTCCACACCTCCCGTAAATAAGGAAAAAATGATTTTTTTTGTGTTGTAAATTATTTTTGGAAAATCCGAACCGTCCAATGTGTTCAGAAGGTGTTTTCAAGGTTCCACGCGAGAAATCTTCAAAAACAAATACCGGGAAGGACTTGATCCAAACAGTTTTCACAAAAACTGTATATATAAAAACACCTTCTGAATACATTGGACGGATCGGATCATCAAAAAAATATTTGGATCACCGAGGTCCGGAAGTCCGGAGTCCGGACTAGCGTTTTTAACAAAAACTGATCCAATCAAGCCCTTCCGGGTATTTTTTTTTTTTGAAGATTTTCCGCGTAGACCCTTAAAAATGCATTTTAAAAACATTGAGCGGTTCGGATCGTCAAAATTTGATCCGGAATGGTGAGGTCCGCATGGAATTATCCTAAGGGAGTCCTTAGTAGATCATTATCTTATATATATATAGGCAAAATTTCTAGTCCACTCCTCCCGGAAACAAGAAAAAATGTGTTTCTTTTTTGTTTTGCAAATTGTTTTTGGAAAATCTGAATATACATTTTTTGCGAAAACTTCTTGGATCAAGCCCTTCCCGGTATTTTTTTTTGAAGATTTTCCGCGTGGACCCTTGAAAACACCTTCTGAAAACATTGGACAGCTCGGATCGTCAAAATTTTTTTTGGATGATAGAGGTCTGGAAACGGGAACCCTGTTTTAGAAGCTCTCCCTATATATATATATATATAGAAAGCCGGTCTCCTAAGGGATCCCTTAAACAAAATTTGGTGCGGACCTAGCCTTTTTTCAACTTTCCGGATCAAATTTTGACGATCCGAAGCGCTCAATGTTTTTAAAATGTGTTTTCCAAGATCCATGCGGGAAATCTTTAAAAAAAATACCTGGAAAGGCTTGATCCAAATAGTTTTCGATAAAACTATACATATGTATAGTTTTATCAAAAAATGTTTGGATCAAGCCCTTCCGGGTATTTTTTTTTTTGAAGATTTCCCCCGTAGGCCCTTAAAAATGCATTTTAAAAACATTGAGCGGTTCGGATCGTCAAAATTTGATCCGGAAAGGTGAGGTCCGCACCAAATTTTAAAAAGGGATTCCTTAGGAGAACATTTTATATATATATATATATATATATATATATATATATATATATACAGGTTCCACTTCTAGTCCGGGATCCGGGACTCTGGGACTCCATGATCCGATCATTTTTTTGACGATCCGAGCCGTCCAATGTTTTCAGAAGGTGATTTCAAGGGCCCGAGCGAGAAATCTTCGAAAAAAAATACCCGGAAGGGCTTGATCCGAGCAGTTTCCGATAAAAACTGTATATGTATAGTTTTTATTGGAAACTGCTCAGATCAAGCCCTTTCGGGTATTTTTTTTGGAGATTGTTCGCGTAGGCCCTTGAAAACACATTTTAAAAACATTGAACGGATCGGATTGTCGAAATTTGGTCCGGAAAGTTGAAAATGTCCCCTAACTTCTGAATGAAAAAGTAAGTTTAGATCAAGTACTTACTCATTCTCTTAGCCTGATTCTTTTGAGCTCATTCCAAAAAACATTTTAAAATTATTAAACTGCTCAAATCATATATGTAGGACCTTTTAGGGCCCCCTACTCATGACACATACGTAATTTGCACTTAACTAGTCGTTATCCCTAGCATTTTGTCTCATACACAAAATGAAAATCTCACAAATCTGTCCAGTGGAGGGATGATAGGGTACATAAATTTTTTTCTCGAAAAAGTCCCGAAAAGATAAATGAACGGTTCAGAATTACAGGAAAGCGAATCTAAAATTTGAATTGCTCATTTCCCTTTCCTCAACGTTTTTCGAGAAAACCTTTCCTGTAGGCTGTATCTAACATTTGTATCTAACATTTTTGCAGTCCAAGATCTCTTTCTTTTTTTTTTTTTTGACAAGGAAAATATAGATATTCCATTATCACAAATCAGGTTACAATAACAGATTACACATCAGACATCCAATAGAAACTTGGACTACGATGTGCGAATAACGCACAAACCCAATCCGACAAAGGACCAACGCAATGCCAACCATCAAGGAAAACCATGAGCTGACCGGGGTTGTTGCCATTTCTGGACATTACGATCTCCACCAACACGGCCGTGGCAGGCAAGCGCACAACAAGCGATCTACACATATATTTAGGGTTTTTTTTTATGGTTAAGGGTATTTTGGATAATATAGATGTATTTTATGGATTGTATGGAGTAAATTGGTTTAGAAATTTTTAGGTGTGGGTTGAATGAAGAAAATAGGTTACATGGAGAAAATAAGGAGTTGTTAATAGAATCACCTGCATTGAATGTCAGACTAGATTATTTATGAACCAAAGGCCTACAAATCAATCTTCAAGTTCCAACGTTTGCGCTCAAGACCAAATATCCATCGAGTATTATTATTATTATTATTATTATTATTATTATAAGAGTATATCTTTCTACCATTTCCCCCCCTTTTTGATCCTCAATCCTTCTACCATTAGACTTGCAAAAATGCTTATCCTTCGAAGATCAAACACCCGAGCCTTTAAGCCCAAGTTATTATAGTTACTCCAATAATCACAGATGAGAAATCAATAATGTAAACATATTGACATTAATAGTGGCATTTTAACCATTCGTTAGAGGCAATTTGAACGGGCCAACTCATTTGTACCTTTAATCAGAAAGAACCAACCATTCATGAATATGCAATACGGTGTCCTAATTGGGAAGTGAACCCTATATATATCTGGAATACATAACCCATTCTCTTCATTCCTTCCTCCCTTGTAAATTCGGTTCCAGAGTTTTAAGAAATCGTTTGTACACGACAAGTACATTTACTCTGAAGCTGTTTCACTTGAATTGTTGAAGCAAAACATTACCACTAATTTGAACAAAACAGTAATGTTTTCATTTGTTTCGAAGGAACTTTAAACAAGGATGATAGCCACCTGAGTGTGGACATTTATCAAACTTCAATCAACAGTAACAAATATACAACCGAAGAAAAGCAAATATCACGAACCTCTACAATCTCAAGACCAATAAATGAAGTCTGATGTCACAACTTCAAGACGCCATTTTCCTTTCCTGAATACCTACCCTAAAAATAGTGCAACTGTCCCTGTCCCCCCTTTCGGCTTACAATGAAGCTGCACTGCAAGTTCCACCAGACACCTTGCACAAGTCTGGGGATAAAAAGCATGACAGTGTACAATAACTTCACACCCAAACATGTCCCTGAACATGCGAGATGAGATCCACCACCATGTTGCTCCAATGTATGACAAGGCTCCTGACTTTTCTAATAAGTGTAAAACATGTACGCAAAGTTACAACAGTCGACCTCTAAGAGCCTAGGCGATATAAGGGTTTAGGAGCTTCTGTTGGACAGATAATAGCCTTTCAACCACCAGTCAAACAAAAATTATGGTATGCTACTGGCCAACTTCTCAAATTTGTATGCAATTGCCGCATGACTTTTGTACACTTTAGCGAGTGACCAAATTGCTCTGGATATCATCTCTTTCTTTTGGTTCACAGTGCAGTTGTTTTCAGCCCCAAGTTGAGAAGAAGTCTCCCCAAGCGATAAGCATAACACTTTAAGCCACTCCTCAAGAAAAGACGCTTTCTGCATAAAGAAGTGAAAATGTATGACAAAACTTGGGAAGATTCGTTATATATTCTTTCTAGCACAATGATGAATTCAGGAGGAAATGAATTATGATGAACGGAAAGGAACGACTACGAAAGTAAGCTATCATCCTCTTCTCTGGTTGGTTAAGCAAGTGGGAGAGAAAAAAAGTGTTCTTCCTTTAAATTGTTACCTTAATGCTCGGCACACTAACACAATATGCTATTTAGATAAGAAAAGCTTCCATCACTGCATTTTAACTGCCCCTTCGTTTAATTGGACAGAAATGGTTTGCCCTCTTAGACTTTGCTCTTTCCTACATATCAAACTAGCATTGTGCCCGTTCAATACACTGTACACAGGACAACAGGGGAAAAAAGTTTGCATTGATCAGGGTTTCTTTTGTCAGGTCTTCATGCATCAAATGGACACAACGTTAGTTTAGATAATTATAGTCCCGAATTAGCATCCTATTTACAAGATTGAAACCTTTTGAAAAAGCATGTGGTGTACATTCAAATTTTTCCTCAGAATAATTGTTAGTCATTGTGCAAGTAATAGTCTCTAAACCAAGAAAATTTCTCTCAAATTTTTTTTCAAAATTAAATAATAAAAATTCTAGAGGTTCTTTCCATCATAGGAGGGTAAAGGGTTGAGGAATGTGGTGTACAAATTATCTTTGGTCTATGTTACTTGGACTTGGGTATGAGTGTCGGGTGCGGGTATGTATCTAGGTGTCAGATTCACCTATTTCTCATTTCAAGGATACGGGGACATGGCAAAATATTCAAATTTGTTTCAATTTTTGTGTATTTTCTTTACGTAAATTGGTGCTTTAAGGTTTTATAGCGAAGTGCATGGATAATAAGAGAGATTTATGCATACTTCCATGCTAAACTCGAATTACAATTAGGTTTTCTACAGAAGTGTCTTATTAAACTTATCAGACACATATCCCACACCCTTATTCGAGTGTCCAGTGTCCGACACGGGTACTTATTACCATTACGAGAGTCCGCATAACATAGTCTTTGGTAGCTTCTATATATCCTCTGGGGAGAAAGGAACCTTCGGATATTCCATCGAATAGCAAGGAATGAGGAAGCTGTGTCCTCTGCTATCTTTGCAGCTATTAGAGCCAAGCTTAGCACTTGGTCTTCTGTCAAGTTCACTTCCGGGAATAGGAAAATATGTGACGATTGGTTGTTAGATTCTAGAATCTTTAGCGTAAATAACTAGGTCTTATGTTGCTTCTCCTGGTTTTCAGGTTGTATTGTTTGGTTTTTGTTGGAGGTTTTTTCGATGTATAGTTCTATTCACGGGTATGCCCCGGTGGTTGTGTAGCTTTTTTTGCTCCTTCGGTGAAATAAAATTTACTTACCAAAAAAAAAATCTAGAAAATAGGATCAGGGGTTCGGAGGATTGGGAGGCACAAACACATTTGGCACTGGGAGTTTGGAGGCTTGTGTAGCCAAAACACATTTCTATAGGGTATGTGTTGATTGCTAAGGAAACTCTATCCACACTTCCCCTCCCTTGCTTCAGCCCTTTTTGTCTCCTCTTCCACCACCCTTCCCACAGGGCCACAGACCACCTTCTATTTTCTATTCAATTCCCATAAGTTAAAAGTTTAAAAGGCAATTTAAAAGAATTGAGTTGTCCAGGCATTACAGTTATAAAAATGCAAAATGGAAACCATGACCAATTCGCTTTCATATGATTGTGGAACTTTCTAGTTTCTACACACACACACACACACACAGAGTCTAAGAACGTAACAGCAACTTTTCTCCCACAGAAGCACATCAAATGTTCAGCACAAACAGAGAGTCATTTTCGTAAACGAGACTTGCAAAGTAGACTCGTGTAATTTAAAGTTTCAATTTCAGGTACATCTGCAGATATATGATACTCACTTTGACAAGAAAATCTATTATAGGTTGCTGACTGGTGCTTGAAGCAAGGGAAAGCAAATGCAGCATGGTTGAAGTCAACTGTAGCAAACAAGCAAACAAATAAGACAAAAAGTAAGATTAAAAAGTAATTATTAAGGGCACTTCTTAAAATGATTTGATATCAACATATACCCAAAAAGAATGTACAGCAGTTGGGGCTTTCATTAACAATCCCCAAAATTTAATATTGCATAAAATAAATTTACTCTAGTCTGACTCAAGTGTTAGTTAACTAGGAAATCAAGAACCATCGTCGAATATTACCCTTACACATAGACAGAGCTTCTTAGATATATTATTCAGAGTCAATAAATGAGAATTTGAGCTTAGTCGTGGCCTTGTGCCTGGGTTGTGTCCCTTTTGCGCAACGTACTACTTAAATTTGGTATCAGAGCTAATGCTCAAAATACCATCTTTCTTCACTCTCGCTGTTCTTACTTTCTTCATCAGTGCCCTAGTTATCCGAGCAATCATTATAGCACCTCCCCCCTCCGCCTTCCTCATTGCTCCAACCCCTGCCTCCATTCCTCTCTTTCTTGTTATCTTTCTCAGCAACCAAACCTTCGATTGCAAGTTCCGAGATATTGCTACGAACCCACTGACCAAACCTCCAGCTTCTTGCAATCCTCTCTGCAACTACTTCCCAACACCAGACAACACTCCAAGAACACTAGTTCTGCCGGAGCCTTCCTGGACACGTTGCAGTGCCACTACCCAGCCCTCTTCTAATCTTTTCGCAACCATCTAAAATCGCAGACCCACAGTTCTAGGCCACCAAGGGGAAGACCATGGTTTAATTTCCACAAGCACAAAAGTACTAATCTTCCAAAAACGGATTCCTATTCCATGAATGTATAACGGTACGGATAAACTCAAACTATCCCGTCAATTTGGGATCTGTCTCAACATATCATTTTTTACCCCCAAAGGGCTCTGAATATGTTGGAACAGAATTTCAATCATGTCACACATTGCAGTATACCAGGCCTGCGTAATGATTATATATGAGAAGATCAAGGCGATCCTACTCACACTGGCCTAGTGCCCTAGTGGTTTGGCTAACAGTGGACCAAGAAAGCGAACATCCCAGTATTCTTGTCTTCAGCCTCTCATTTTCCCCAGTATTCCATCTGTTGTGCAAGCCCAGAGCTTCCATCGCAGAATGCAGTGGAGACTACTGATACCCAACTCACTCTGTAACCAAACCCATATTTCAACGATACCCAAATCCACTTAACAGACGTGCATTTGCAACCTACATCTATACAACCGTAACCAGCCCAACTCAAACCCAGCCCAAATCACCCGCCAACCCTCAGTCTAAAAAGTAGGAACCTTAAACTAGTTAACTCCACTCCAATAAACCATTCGGCATTTTAGAACCAAACCAGGGAAGAAATAAAAAAGTGAACAAAAGAAACTTTCTACCCTTTACACCCAGTCACGGTGACCAAAGTATGAATATTCTCCAAAGCTTGATTATTTTTTTCAAGGTCAGAAGAATTGAATGCATATCATGCAAGCATGTGTCTGGAGCCTGGACTCTGGACAAATGGAACATATGGCAGGGAAAATTTCACAAATGCAAGAAACTAGGGAAAATTGTTGGCCTAATTTTTAGGTGATACTTCTGCAAGTTCTTATTAAATAACAAATGAAATCTATTGATCAGGAAGTCCCTAAGTTGGAGATACATTATTTTATTTTCAAAGAAAATAGTTGAAGGCATTGCAGCCCCACTATATCTTCTGGGCCCTATTTAATCGCCACCAACTGACTTTGTCATTAAAGCCGGCAGGACTGTCATATTTTGTCTAATGTTCATGTTCCTTCCCATTTCAAGATAAAAGGCTCCCGCTCCTGATGCGTGTTCTCCTTATTTGGAGCCTGAGGATCATATGACTACGCATAGAATCATAGGAAGCAATTATGGACAGGGTCCATAAAACTCAAAGAATGACCGTTAGTGGCTTACATAGTTGCATTTGTAAGAACACAGTTTAGGCAAATTATAACTACAAGCTTGATTAGACAATTTAATGTGAGAATTGTTAAGAGTCAGTTAAGAATAAAAGAATACTTCCAATCCAAAGGTGCTAAATAAAATGTGGTGCAATGGAATTCGTTTCAGGTGCTGACCTGCTTCTCAAGGGCAGTCCTATATCTGAAACTTGATGGTATTATTTGGTCTGAACTTAAATTCTCGAGTGCAAGCTCCACACCCTGAATGACATCTGAAAATGATCCTCCATAGTCTGCATCAGAAGTATGCGAAAAGAAATTTCCATTATTGTACAATTTCCGCATGCAAAAAGGAAAAGGAAAACAGTTGTGCAAATAAGAAGGAAATGTGACCGAGTTAGATGCAGCAGAAATAAGTTTAGTTGACATGCTTTGACCTACCACATAGAAAATTCAACTGAAATGTGTGAGATGATTGGGTACTGGCAGTTTCATGTGCTGGAAAGGCAGGAATACAAACATATCAAGAATCTAGGAGCAAGTATTCGTAACTTAGGGATCAACTTGCTGCGTTCCCACAAATCCGACTACGGAAGGTCAAAAGGAAAAAAAGCTGAAGCTGTCAGAGAATGTGCTAATTTTTGGAAACAAAAGTGTCTCACATAAGAATTTGGGGCATTATTTTTCCGATAAGAAAAAACCAAGTATTGGGTGCAATTACAAACACATTTCAAACATGGAGGTCTATTGGGCAATAGCAATGGACAATTAAGAGAACACTTGCACTATTGAAACTTAAAGGTCACAGAAGGACGGGAGGAAGCTGATGCAGCTGCAGCATTTATCACGACTGCCTCTCAAGGAGTCAATTTAAGTAGAAAGCACTAAAACGATCACATGAAGGCCAAGAAAGTAGGTCAAGGTTGTGACAAAGAAATTGAATGGTCAATATGGCCCTAAATAGCATACAGGAGAGAAAAAAAAAAACTGCAATGCGTCTTTCTGATAATTGAAATAAGGAATCATTATCTTGTTACAGCGATCACAAGCACCATCACAGTCCAAACATGGTGAAATGAATGAAGGTCCAGAGAAATACTAACCAAGTATCGTTACTGGCACCGCCAAAGCAGCAGCAGCTTGGATCCTGATCTTATAGTTAGGAGAACCGCGAAGTAATAGTAAAAGGATACTGAAAACAGAAGGGGCCCTGCAAAAGAAACACATCCATAATAACATACTTATACGAAATTAACAAAAACGCATGAGAAAAGATCAACAAACTTAGATAGACAATGTTGAATTTGACAATTATGAAATAAAAACAAAATGCGACTTGCCTCAAATTCTTAGATGAGGGATTAAAAAAATGAAACACTACACTCCCAAGGACATCTTCGATGTCAATCTATAGACATATAGAAGTGATCATTAATGATAGAAAAGTGACAGCTGAGGCTTTGACAACTTCTTGACTAAAATCAGCAAAAAAAGTGAAATCCCCATCAACTTCAACATCACTTCATCAGGAAGAAAAAGAAAAGTCTGTGCCTTTCCAGTTTTCAGTAGTCGTTTATGTCCATGGCCAGACCATCTAAATTCACGATTTCACTCATATACCAAAGGTCCCAAATCACCTCCATACAAACAATGGCGGACAAGAAGAAAGGGAGGGCAACCAAGAAATTTCCTAGTAGCTCCTGTATACTTTTAGTATTTTTGAAATTGAAAAATCGATTACTTATAAATCAACTGACCATCAACTAGTTCACTCTCCCTTCCGACCCAGCCCCTCCACCATCAACTCTAATAGTAACAATTTCCTCCTGATGGTGGACCACCCTAGCACTGGAAATTATTTTTTCTTTTGTTTGGATGCTTCATACTTGTATTAGGTTACCTATTATCCATAAAGCCTAAGTTGTAACAAAAGGTACAACATTGTATATCAAGCTATTCAATACCTTTGCATAGGAAAAATATAATGGTTTCTCACCATTCTTGAGATTATGCATAGCACAATACTAAAGATATTAAAACAATAATGTTTAGTCGAACGAATCCTAGTTGTATTCGTAGCTGAATCCTATTATTTTAAATTTTACTGTATCGGCGTGGCTCTATCGATATCCATGCTTCACGGATGACCCGCTCTCAATTCCAATAGAAGGCCAATTCTGTGTAACTAAAGAACCAATTCAAAGAAGAATAGAACAAGCTTTCTGAATTTGCTCCACATTTTGTTTCTCGCTCAACGCTTGTCATATCCTTTCCTCAATTTGATAGTGGTGACACTTCTTGTTTCTGGCACCTCTCAAACCCGAAGCTATACATAAACGTACATACAAGAGGGAGAGAAAACAAATTGAGGGGAAGTGGCATCGATGGGGGCGTCAGGATGAAGAGTAACCTAACCCACTAAGAACGTGGCTTTATGACTTTGGTCGCCCTCTGTAGTATCCCTCATACTGGCGCTACATACAAAAGAATGACACAAGGTGAATCAATAATCAGGAAAACTGTTTACTGCCTATGCTTATTTAGTTTTTATCACGAAGAGAAGTTCCCATTAATCCCTTCAATCTTCCGATGTTGTAAAACACCGTCAACCACCAAGATACATCATGAGCTTCAAAATCACAGTTCTACAAATAGAAAGAAGGGATCAAGTATTCAACATTT
Source organism: Vaccinium macrocarpon (assembly GCA_022606695.1). Taxonomy (NCBI): domain Eukaryota; kingdom Viridiplantae; phylum Streptophyta; class Magnoliopsida; order Ericales; family Ericaceae; genus Vaccinium; species Vaccinium macrocarpon. Next base: position 10,197,132 of record CM040175.1, read on the forward strand.
GAAACATATAGATGAGCAAGGTAATTCCTTACCAATCCATATCTGCCAGTTTTACTGTTACGTTGAGAAATAAGTGGCTCAATGCGTGACAAACATTCCATTGGACCTGCTTGTAGAAGCCATTCTTAGCTGGGATAACAATTGAAGGAAGATCAAATAAAATTGTGAATGCCACCTACCTATATCAAACCCTTGCTTTATGAAAAAAAGAACAAACAAATACCTTCACATTTCCAGTTGCAACACAAGAAAGAAATGCCTGCACCATCCTTCCCAGCCAACGTGAATCGTCTGAAAAAGCCCCCTGGAATGAATTCAATACAGATTGTTCCTTTTGCCTAATGCCAAGAGACAAACCAACACCGTCTACTGGCTCCTCAACGACCCCTGATTGGCTTGAAAATTGAACAAACCGTGAAAGATTTCCAAGAGCCCTCACAGCATTTGCTTTGATCTAGGTTTTAACAAGGAGAATAAGAAATAGGAAATTGACTTAAAAAGAGACAAAAAGATGATTGACAAGTTATTAATCCAAGCACTAAATGAAAAACTACCACAGGAATAACAAGGAATTTGCCAAAAAATTCTCATCAGAGGATGTGGGAAACAAGAGAAAAATATGCCATTGTGCAAAGAGATGGCACTCGCAAATGCAAAACAATTATTGTGGCTGCTAGAGAGTTGGTCTGAAGTTCAGAAAATGCGTACAATGCACAGAATGCTAATCAAAATATGAAGCCTTGGAAGACAGATGGCCACACTAATACATCCTTCATGTGCCAACCAGCTACAGACTCATGGTTTATGTGATGAAATGTTAGAAAATAAATCAGAGTCAGTTGTATCGAATAGCATACAAAAATGTGTAAAATCCATGTATTTGCTCAGGGAGCTTCTAATGCTGCTCTCCAAGTCAAATTCTATTTTAGGCATTGGAGGATCCCCAACTATTCCTGTACTAATTTCTAAAAAACTTTTAGTGGGCACGAAGAACCCATAGCATAGCCCTCTTTGGATTTTCATTGAGGAATATGCCATGCAACTTTTAACATCTATGCTACATGATGATCGAAGTTGGCTGTGAAGTCGATGAAGTCGTGTTTCTGGTCACCTGATAAGCTTTGTGAAATGCATAAATGATGCTTTGCAAAATGGGTAGAGGGCACACGAAGAGATTAATGTGTTTGCAGCTGACTACCTACAAGCAATTCCAAAATGCTTGAACTCCTGACAAAGTTAATACTTAGGATCTTCCATCTTACTGGATACCACAAAGTGAAGAAGATAAGTTACACGGTTAATTTTGACAAGGCTACATTTACTGAGTTAAAAAGAAACTGGGTTTACAGTTGTCCAGAACAGCCATGAAAAAACTACAGGAAGTTCGTCACCATGCTTAGTAGGCAGGTAGTAGTTTTGTCAAATCAATGGTTGAAAGCTACGAAGCACGACACTTCTCGGACATGCTCGGACAGTCCGATACTCTTTCTTTCATGTGTAATAAATAAGAAGTAAAAATCTTAATTCGGACAAGTGTCCAACACTCTTTTTGCAAGACGTCAAGACACTTCTTAGGTGTCTATGGCTAAAAATTGGCATGTAATTGAAACTTCCTAAAAACTTGCTAGCATGTAATTATTTAACACAAGTTGAACACATTGGAAGTTCGGTCAATATTTGTAGAGAAATGGAAAAGATATCTTAATGAACTGTTAGAGAAGAGGCATTTGCATTTTATAGCCATATCCGTGCCCTTTTTTTGTCCAATTTTGAGTCCCGCATCCATCAAGATACTTCTTAACTCCTTGTATCTTATCTGTTGACGCAAACTTACAGTAATAGATACATAGTTATATATTTGAACATAGGGACAACATACGTATGTCACTTTTGAGAAAAGTAGCATATCTGAGTATCCGCGAGTTCTTTTTGCATCGTATCCATGCTTCTCTGGTTAAAAGTCAACAATTCTTGTAGTGCAGACTTACATGCATTGAGTATCAAATGTGACTTACTGCCAATAGTTTCCCTTCAACTAGCTCCCAATATAACAGAGATGCAGAATAAAAAACTACGAGAGAGAGTTAAGTATCAATTTATCAGTTTGCTCATTGCCGGTAAACAAAATTTTTGTTTCTTGATTGTCAAAGTGACAACTGCCTCAGCCACCCATGCAGTAACCTATGTCGATAATGTAACAGTTAAAAAGATGACCAGTTATACTGAATTTCATCAAGCTGAACCAATATCAAAGACAAACCTGTAGTCTGAAACTTACTATGACAACACCAATAGTGCTCACTAAAGTGAACACAAGAGAGTAAGAGATGTTTACAACAATTCTTGGAGGAGAAAATGTGGCAAAAAATGGCATTGTAGCATGTTTACCTTGTCACCATCCGTTGTCAGTCGCAAAGCACACTCAATTGATCGTGCGACTAATTGGGAGGTCACTTTGGAATCTAACCCATCAAAGAAAAATCAAATCAAATAAGAAACTCCTGCTGCTAGTATAAAGGCCAACAATATAACTACTGTAAAACAAGCTCACCCCTGGAACTCCTTTTGGAGGTAACAGCATCAATACAATGACGGAGAGAATCACTTATATTTGCCAAGGCCCAGGAGGCTGTTATGCGCACCTATTAACAGGAACAATTCAGCTCCTCAAGTTAAAAATATGAAAGATAAAAGAAATAATAAGTCCCAAACTTACAGACACAGAAATAAGAATGAGAAAAAATACCAAGACCAACGAGTAGCAAGAGTTAATCTCAGCAGCATCAATAAATTTTCCCAGGATCTCTGACCTATATAATATAAAAATCCAGTGTGAATTTCTTTCTACTCCACCAGTGCCAACAATAATTTCAACAGCTTGCAATATGCAAAGCTACCTCTGAGAAATTTGTGGAAAACAAGTGATGACACCAATGGCACGACAAGCAGATGATCTCACAGAAGGAACCTCGTCTTTCAGAGCAGCATTGATCTAGAAAGATATGCGCATATCATTGGAAAACAAATAATGCCATAACATTGTTTCATACAGTTAATACAAGAAAAGGTTGGGTATTGTCAAATCCATTTTCAAGACTTACACAAGAATTAAGAACGAAGTCCTGCTTCTCCATTGGTAGGGCAGAGAAAACAGAAGAAGTTAACCCCGCAAAACAAGTAACTGATGCAGCCCTCACCTTCCAAGTACAAGATAAATGAATAAAACTCCAATAAGTGAGGCTTACATATTGATACTAAAAGCACAACAATTGTATGCTCACTTTACAAGCAGATTGTTTGTATGTAGAAGATTCATAACTGATGCCAGAACTAACAAAAGAACTCTAATGATCAAATGATCAATTCATGCGGCTGTTTCCACAGAAACATTAATCATTGCCCATGCCCAAATTTTTTTAAGGTTTTGTTTCCAAGACAACTTTGTGACCAGATTATATTCTTGAAGACAATTGATAGCTCAGCGGAAACCAAGGACAAGTACTAAGTTGCCAACTTGATGAAGAGGTAATTAATAAGGTTGGTCTCAAAATGTGGTTGAATTTATAGCTGGCAATGGTCTATTGCAGGGGAACAAGAAAGTCATGGAAGCCCAATTCCCTCACATTCTATGGGCGCCTTGTGAAGTGCATGCTTTGGTTCTTACATCAAAAATTATGCGCCACAAAAAAGAAGAATAGAGAAATGACAACGAATGTTGAATGTTTTGGAACTACTTATTGAGACAAAACTAGTCTATGAGCCTGGAGGCCTAGTTGGATGCTTTAACAGAATGTAAACACAATGTCAAATGTCACTCCAGTATTAATGTATTATCCTACCCAATTCATTCTCACATCCTCCTGGCCTTCTCAAATAGATGCAACCAACAATTGTTGAACTTCTCAAAAGGAATTGCATCAATACTTCTAGTTTTGACATAGCCAGGTTCACTAAGAACGATGATTTCCATCATCCTTTTCCTGATGACAAGAAGATTCTACAGATTTACAATAGAAAAGGCATGTTTTTAAACTAGAAGGGGTAGCATAACAGTAACACAGGCATTGCCATTTGCTCTAGGTACTTTCTAGTGCTCAAAAGAGGAAACAAGCAATATGGGGACAATAATACTCTGTACCATAATTGTTTTCAACTGTTCATAAAAGTTGAATGGGAAAAGGAAAGAAATTCACAGGCATAACCTTAGCCTTGGGCTAGAAAAAAAAAATACTATTTCCAAGATACAACTAATGGCAAGTTTCTTTAACCAACCAGGGCAGAAGGATGCAACAAAACCAGAGGCAAATGTTTCTCAATGGCCTCGGACCACTGCTCAAACCCTGACATATGTGCTTCAGGTTCATCCTTGTCCTTGATAACTGCTAGGCTCTCAGATCCATATGATGGAGCTGATGAAATCTTCTTTGTCCTAGAATAATCAGATGTAAATGGGGTGTCGAAGAGTTTATCATCCGAAAGATCTTCAGTTCCTTTAAATCCAGATATTGCACGAAGACATTCATCCAAGACCTGCATAATAACGTTTATTTATCTACCCAAAAAAAGGTAACATCAAACACTGACATGTTAATTTCACTGTACAATAACCAAGTGTATGACGTTGGAAATAGAAATTCATTCACAAAACACATGCAATTATCCGTCAGAAAACTTTCTTTTATGAATGAAACATAGCATCTGTTATTTATCATTTTTAGACCTTAAATTCATTAATCCCAGAAAGAGTGACAATTCAACCAGCAATGACTCGGATACTAGACAACACATTTAGTAAAATGTCTCCTACCCAAAAAAATAAAATAAAATATATATATATATATATATATCTGCAAGAAGTGGCCCGACTGTAACATTACTTCAAGTGCATAGATAGGATACTTTTTTCATTCGTCGTTCTATGCACAAAACTGGCAAAAATACCAATCAGCTTCTGCTTTAGGTAAATGAACAACAGGAGCAAAACATCTCATTTCCGAAGGCCTTGTGCAGTGATAGCTACTTGCCTGTCATGAACTCTAATCCTACCATGGTTGTGGGGGAGGGTGGGGGTCAAACCCTAAAACTAGGGAATAGATTTTTGCTTTGAATATTATCCTGACATGATTATGTTTTGCTCATCAGCAAGAAGGCAAAGAAAGGATTTGACTAATAAAAAAAAAATCTTAAGAACTATTTCCACGCGTGATTCACAGAGCTGTTAAGATCAGGAACAGTAAAGTGAATTGACATTACCATGGGGGAAAAAAAAAAGCAACACAAGTTATTGAAGGGAACCAGGTGCATTACTTCGTGATCTTCCTGTTGTCATGTTACTAGCTGACCCAAAAAGCTTAAGTATTTGGAAATAGACCCAGAAATGTTCATTTTGCTCAAGGAGTCATAATCGGGCCTTTTTTTAGTAACAGAATTTATCTCAAAGAAGTACCAATTGGAACAACATAATAAATTAAACAATCTTTAAAACAAATCGGATTTTTTTTCCAAAGGCATAAATTTATATTAATTAAGTTAAAAACAAATCAAAAAAAGGAAAAAACTTTAAAAAACAGGAAAAATTAATAATAATCAAGCTATCAAATCCCCTCCCACAAGTAAAACCACATCTTACACAATGGAGATGGAACATCCATGCATAGAGCAAAATGGAACACAAAAGGGAGACGAATAAAATGCAAATAGGGAGAGTTTAACCCAAGAACTCCCAGTTACCAAAGCTCTGATACCATGTCAAGTTACAAATTGTCTCAAAAGCTTAAACTATCAGGACAGGCCCCAGCGATGAATATCAAGCTATCTACCACCGATCACCACTCGATGTCCAGAATATCGAATTAGCATACTAAAAAGCTCTATATTCTAACCCCAATTAGTCCAGTACAGCAAACTCTCACCAAAATCGGCCAAAATTTGGTCATCAAAGAAAAAATTATCCAGTGTCCAGTACATCCAATTTAAAGAACACTATGGAGAAAGAGATAAAATTAAATCAACATTGAAAGGGACTGTGAAGTATAATTTAGGAAAGTTTAATTTTTAGGAATTATAATTTAGGGTTTCCAATTGTTGGGTTTCAATTAATTTCCTTTTATCTTATTAGAGTTTTGCTAGGGTTTTAGGCTTAGCCAATACAACCCCTTGATTAGTCTTGTAATCTCTAAGTTTTGCAATCCAATAATAGTACGTTTGTTTTGGCAGTATACATCTATTTATTTCTCGTTCTTTAAAAGCTAATATGGTATAGAGCCATAAGATCTAGGCCTGTACGATATTCGCTCCTTGGCGGGCGGCTATGCTTTGCCGCCGTTTGCCGGGCACTCCTCGCAACCTATTCATCACATCTGTTCATGGAGCACTATTTCATCGAAGTTACTGTTCATTGAAGGTCACTGTTCATAGGTATTGTTCATCGTCGAAGATTCTCTCTACTTCCTCTTGGTTCTTCCTCCTCTTTGCATCTGTTTGGCATTGGTTCTTCCTATTCGCATGTTCTAGTTTTTCACCGCTTTGCATTGTTCAACATCTTTGCAATAGTAGATTCACATCAGTTGATTCATAGTATGATTTGTAGTAGTTTATTCGCAGTAGCATTGACATCGGCATTGGCATTAGTGTTGGCAATGGTTGGGCACCTATTGATTGACAGCAATGAATTTGCAATAGTTACGTTGCCATTGTTATCTCCTTGGCAAACTCACGATGCTTTGCATCATGAGTTTTGAGGGGGTGTGTGAAGTATACTTTAGGAAAGTTTAATTTTTAGGAATTATAATTTAGGGTTTCCATTTGTTAGGTTTCAATTAATTTCCTTTTAGGTTATTAGGGTTTTGCTAGGGTTTTAGGCTTAGCCTAAATAACCCCTTGATTAGTCTTGTAATTTCTAAGTTTTGCAATGCAAAAATAGTACGATTGTTTTGGCAGTATACGCTTGTTTATTTCTCGTTCTTTGAAAGCTAACAAGGATAACAAAAGAGGAACGAGAACGACAGTATTTCAACCACTGTAAGCCCAGGTAACATTTTCTGAGATCACTAAAACAAAATGCTCAATGTAGCATGACAATACTGTTGGTCAACCATGAAAAGAAGATAAAGCCTAAGAAATTCAAGAAGAAGCATGACGATAATTACATAGTTAATGTGTCAAACTACAAACCAATTGGAAATGAGTAAGAGAGGTCCAAAAGGTTTGAATACTTGTTTAGGAGGGGGCATTTTTATCTATGTGGGACACCCTCTACTACTCCCGGCGAATGCAACCCACTCTCAACCATGGAGAGATGAACAAATAATACAGAGAGTAAAGATCAAAATGGAACAAAGAGCATTTATCTAACAAAAGGAAATGACTTACTAGGAAACTGAGTGTCTTGCCCAGAAGCCTTGCTTTGCTACCAGGTTAAATAATTTATCTCACAACCCATTGACAATGAGTCTAAGGTTCACAATGTTCATATGCTCACGTGGGAGGTATTATCTTATCAATCTACGTGGGACAAGCTCTAACATATCAAGTAACAGAGCTCCATTTGGTTATGACATAATACATTGAATGAGTTCTACACTCTAATACAAAAAAACTAGCCTATTCTGCTTGATCCACAATGTCTTCGTTAGCTTATGTGTACCATAATCTAGAAGAAATAAATTTTGAAGGACTTCAGTATTCACTAGAATGTAAACGAGAGAAAAGTTGCATGCCACTACTGACAAGGTTTGCACTATCCACTCTATATGATAAGACTAGCCAAATGAGAATGGCAAAAACTAAAACAAAATTCACAAAATAATAAAGTCATCTAAAATAGGCCATCCCACCTTGATTGCAGCTGTAATTACTTTCTCCCCAGTTGACCCAGTGACATTCCCAATGTTGCCCTTCCAAGGCCTAGTTGGATCTCCTGGAGAAGCAAACCTCAAAAATCCATATGTAGTTGAGGAAATTTGCACCCAACACAAAATAATTATATCTGGATAGTTGTGTGATACAGCTCTCAGGGCCTGAAAATAATTATGGATTAAGGATTATCACTTAAATACGTGACATTGAATTTGAATTATGTCATTAAACTGATTAAAGTACATGAAAAGGATGCATAAGTACGAGGGGTAAGTTTGTCCACCAATTGCTTCTGTAAACATTCCTAGATCTAAGCTCAAAAGCCTTCTAGCAAACTAAACCTTTTTTTTGTTAAAATCAACAAACATTACCTAATAGCATCAGCACATTTATCCCAAGGAATCATTGAAGATCTTCCAAATCATTCACAAGGTTCGAAAACTTGCTAGGCGCTCCTAGGGCGGCTGGGCACCTTCAAGCTTCTAGGGCTGAGTACTCGACGCTTAGTCGGGATAGTCGGTCTAGTCAGTTAGTTGGATTAGTCGGCGAGGGGCCTTCTAGCGCCTAGGTGGCAAGTACTCGGCCTTCCAGACCTTCTTTTAGAACATTGATCATTCATCTATGTAAACCAAATCTAAGATCGTTTTTGCTACAGTTTTACATATCATTGAGGCAAGATTTGATAAAATCAAGGGGTGATTTTATCACATTTTGATAAAATCTTTTGAAAAACTAGGCCTGAGAATATTTTGGGTCATATTTTCCAAATAGATTTAGTGGCTTCAAACCCAACAACTTGGATCAATACTTAAACAAGTAATAGGGTATTGCTAGACCTTAGTTACACAAAGCAAGAGCGGCTGTGGGAGCGGAGGTGGAGACAGGAAGCGGAAGATCATATAAGCTCCTCATTCATGTTAATTGCAAATACTGTTTTAGCGAATACAAGTAAATATTACATCTATGCTATTACATGAGCAAATCTGGGTTAATATTTTTCTAGTTTCTTGTCATTACTTCATAATTTCACTTGCTTGGTATCTGTAACTTTTGTTTCTTTAGGGCTTTTATGCCTAAGAGGTTCTATCCTAGTTGGGAGCGGGTACCTTTCTTGACAGAAGCGACGCTCTAACGAGAGTCTGACTAAGGAGTGCGGGAGCAAGGTTCCAAGGTGGAATCGCCACCCCAAAGGAGGTTGAGGTTCATGCAACAAAGTGCTAGACTACATTTAGGGGGTGTTCGGGAGCCTCATTTTCCCTTAGATTACTGATTCTTAATTATGAATCGTAGGTTTTGAATTATCATCAGAATCTATTAAATTGCTTGCATGATATATCAAAAATAAATAATGCATAAAAGTAGTATAAGTTGAAAATAGTTTTTGATTTCTATTTTAACCATTTTTCCCTTGCCTAGTATATAAGAATAACCTTTTTTATTAGGATCAAACTTTCCATGGAAGTACTAATTTGACCCTTGACTTCAAATCATCACATCTTTTTTTTTACAATCTGTATAATAATTTAAATACATATAGAACATCATAATGCTTGTCATACTAGTTGATCTTCTTAAATTAAACGTCCCTAAATTATTACCTTCCATACATTTGAGATAAGGGGTAGTCTTTTAACAAAAAGAACAGGAGTAATTTGGTCTTTTAATCTCCCAAATAGGTGGAGAATGCAAAATAGAAAAGCTAAGGTACTCTTAGAGGGATTTGTAGATTGTGGATACTGAAGAAAGTTTTGAGAATGGATAATCCCATGATGCAATTTAATTAGGTTCCAAACACCCAAATAAACAAATGCAAAATGTCATCCATTACTTCCTACCTAAGAAATTATTTACCATCTTAGCTAGCCTCTTCCTACCCGAAAGCTCTTAGTCTACTATATAGCCAGCCACTTGTAAACATTCAAAATTGCCTGGCTCCCAAATCTGTGCCATAACTGTAGCCTTTTGATCCACCGTCCTTTCAAATTCCATTATTTGTTTATATTACGTCAAACATTTTAAGTTTCTTTGCCCAAGAAAAACTTGCATGCCCACTGACGTCTGCAATAATACATGACGATTGCCGATCACACAAATATAATACATGAAGGTTTGCCCAGAACAATGCCAACCTGAAACTAGGTCCAAAATTGCTTCCAATCTTTACCATACAGTTTACAAAAACCAAGTGTCTATGGTTGCTTGTGAACCAAATAAAGTTTTCCTATACTTATTTGAAATGCGGTGAAGCTTACCTATCATTAGAACATGCACCAATAAAAGTGTGACGACGACAATCAAGCATTGGATAGACTGTACATACATGTATAGTTTGGTTTCTTTATTACCTGGAGAGCCTCAAGGCTTATTGTTGGGCTGTTTACTGCTTCAGAAAATCGGAAAATGGTAGACAGAACACCAGAGAATTCTTGAGCCTCAATAGAACCTGGAAAGATTTCACACAAACTGCTAAGGCGATATTAAACAAGGCAATATAAGAGAATACCGTTCCAGTTTACCCGACATCATCTAATTATAATCTCCTAAACTGCTATGAGTCTCGGTGGCCTAGACACTACTCACCAATTGCCAATTGGTTTTCAATTTGATGATTTGACATGGTACAAATATAGGCTCTAAAAGGTTTTGGAAGAACATCAAGATATATCCTGTCTGTGTGCACTAATTTTTGGTAATGATCCCTATTTTCTTGATCCTTTGTTTTCCTCCCCACATCTGAGTCAAGGTTCGTGCATATGGGGAGTAGAGTTCGTCCCATATTGGTAATTGTCATCCCCAAGACTAGTTTATGAGTCCAGACAGTAGCACTCACCACCAGTTTTGTATGATTAGATGCTTTAACACACATATAAGTACCTATATCAAGATTAAAGACTCAACTTAGGTCTACAGGCAATGACATGCCAACTCATGCAAGCAATTATCTGCTAAATGCTAAATAAGAATGTGTATATTTGTCGATAAGTAATCACACAAGGTTTTCGACAAACTAAGTATAATCTTGAGATAAGCAATTTTGCAAGCCAAAATAGATTAAGTGCACTAAAAATAATCGACAGTCATTCCAAGCCCCATATTCTTGATCGTTTAGTAAGTTACATCAGGAAGGGTAATACCAAAAAAACTGATGCTCCCTCCATCCCAATTTGTTGTGCCTGATTCCTTTTTTGGAAGTCTCAAAAAATTATCTTTATCTTATAATCTATAATGTTTTTTTTATATTCAATATAGATCTTGTTTGATAGATCTCAATTAATTTTGCTAAACAAAGATTTCGAGATCATAAAAAAATTATAGATTATGAAATATAGACCATTTTTTGAGAGATCCCAAAAAAGAAACAGGCACAACAAACTTCGACGGAGTAGAATTTATCAATTAGTGATAGACATGCGTGGAAAGAAAGCAATCATAAATTTAAAAACAACTATGCAGTCTTCAGCAAATCCAAAATCCATAGGGGGGCTAAGCATTCAGAGAGAGCCATCCTCTCATAATTTTGGTAGACTAATAATGAGCAAATTTGTACCCACCTGAAATGGCAAGCTGAACCTAAACAGATTTATTAATTATTGGACTCTTGTATCCAAAATGGTCTAGCAACAGTTACTACGTTTCTATATCTATGGATTGTCAGAAGTGATGACCTAGTTAAGTCGCATAGAGATTAACCGGGAATAGAAAACTTAGTTCTTAACCCTGTGGCTGGGGCAGAATTAACAAAACAACATGGATATAGGATGTGATCACTATTCCTAGTAACCAAAACTGCAAAAGACCATTAAGGTACCCGCCACCCACTAATTTGACATTCGCAAACCCAGCTCCACATCCTATTTTGGGCTATCCTCTTATAATGCATAATCTAAGATGGAGAGTCTTGTTTCGATAGTTAGATTGGTCCAAGTCCAACAATATGTTGCCCCACATAAGTCAGTGCATGAAATCCCCCACATGATTATATAGGATGCTGCAAAACATTGGCACTTGGAAAATGGGTTCTTCATGGGTACACGAATATGGTTCTTCACATGCTACATAATGTAGTAAAGGGCAGGCTTATAAAAATCATAAAACTTTTAACGGATTTCTAAATGTACGAGCAATTCTTTAACAATTGCATACAAAGAAAATGAAAAGATAGTCTACTATGCATCAAACTAATAATGAAATAACACAATTTCAGTAGAATTATGCCGCATGTACTTTTGTCCGGCCAAAGCTTTGCTCTCTCTATATTCTAAGGTTGTAACTTTTTTTCCCCTCCTGAGGAAAACTTTAAAGAAATGAGTTGCAATCCGTTTGGGTCATTAAATTTGCCAAGTAGAGCAGAAGCATATCTGTTTGTAACATGCATTTCTAAAGGTAATTCACAAGGATATTACCATTCCCAGTCACACTATGCACAAAAGTTACCTTGTATGACTACAATTATCTCTTGCTTATCTCTAGGTTGAACATCGTATAGGAAAGTGTTGCGAAAAGTGTAGCAAAGTGAGCACACTACTGCGTGAGGGAAAGGGTGTGAAGCAAAGTCTCACATCTTGACTTAGGGCTCCCACATCAACGGCTAGCTTTTGTGGTTGACTTCTATTTAAGACTGCGTAAAATGCAAAGTGAGACCCCACATTGCTTGGATTCAAAAGTAACGTGTTGTATGCAAAAGTGAACGCTCACCTCAATAACTAGCATTTGAAAGTGAGTACTAGGTATGGGTAGCATGCATGTTCCTGGGCTACAACCGAAAGGTGCTGCAGCATGAGCATGCCAGGCAAGGAGGGCGTGAAGCGTAATTTCATAGGCCTCAGATACAAATAAATTGTGCAACGTATAAGCGCGCGGGACCCTAGATAGGCGTGCAAATGTTCATATTAGCGCCCCCTAATTTACTCTTGTTGAGTCCATTTATATTGTTACTTGGAGTTTAATGATTGATTTTTGTGTTGTAGGCAATTGGAGATTAACATGTTAATGAGCTTTATTTAAACTTGATTTGTGCAAAGTTAGTTCACAATGTTGCAGATTAACAAGTGATGTTCAATGCATGGCCAATCATATTAATTAAAGTGGGGTGCCCACTAATATTTTATAAGTAAGAGATTTATTTTAATTCTCTCACTAAGAAATGCCAAAATGGGTTAACAATTGGACCATAGTTCTGTCAACATTCAAGCAAAAGGGAATGTGGGGTCAACCGGTCAAGTCCAACTGAAGTGGAGATTCTTAGGCCACGAGGATTTGGAAATAGAAAAGTTGAAGCCAGCAGCACTGATATAGAAGACAAGGGTTTTTGGCTTGAGAGGCACGGCATATAACATGAGAATTATTGGCAGCCTGTAAAAGGGAAATAGAAGCTGCGCATAAGGGAGACGACACAATAGAGGAGAAAAAGAAAAGAAAAAGGCTGCGCATAAGGGAACCACGCATCACCACCTTGGACGGAAGGCATCAGAGAGTACTGGGCATATAATATTCGAAAGAGTACTGGGTGTTCAATTACGGCCGAAAACAGAACCAAAACTCTGATCCTTTCCGCTCCGATGACCAGCTAACTCCCACTCTAGGGCGTAGATGAAGCTTGCACTCTGATTATTTTTACTTTGATTTAGGTTTTGTTATTTGAACATGTTGTATGAATCTTATGGATTTATGTGTGCAATTATTTTTCCTATCAGTCGTGTTTGATTTTCTAGAGATTAAGCAGTATACATATAATAGTTTTAATTGCTTCTCAATAATTGGGTGAGATGGGTTATGCTCCGTAAGAAGAGTCATGTTATTAGACGATCTGTGCCAAAGAGATGGGTCGTACTAGTAAGACAATTCGTGCTAGGAGGCAATACCCCCATTCTCTTTATTGTTGAATAAATATCAATACAATGGGTCAAGAGGATTCGAAACCCTAGACTTTTTCCAAATCAATCTCTTTTTAAAATCAAGCATTCTCGTTAAAGTTTTTAGTGTTTTACAAATCAACAATCGAAATCCTCTTTCTCGAAATAAATTAGAAAGCAATTGAAATCTTTGCAACTTAGCTTTTAATCCCTGAGGACGATACTTGGAATATTTGCTAAAAGATTAGTAATAATTGTTCAATTTAATTAAATATTTTTGGTATGGTAAAACAGCAATCAGTCCTCACCTTTCTACCCAACTCATGTAAGTATGTAACAGTTCAAGATTTCATAAAATGTATGGCCTTATGGAATGGAATCAAATAATTTTATTAGGAATTTTCTCATTGAATAAGATTGAGGGATGGAGACCAAAACCAGCCAAAACATTTGTTCTTCAAGCAAATTGCAGTCCTAGAACTGAATACCATTGCAACTTGTATTGAAGTAAATTATTTCAGGTTAAAATTACAGACTCCCTCCGTCCCTTAATTTTGGTCCACCCTGGGAAATGTGTATTTTTGCGAACATAAAAAATTGAATTTTCATAAATAATTTTTGAATTTGGTGCAAAAAAACTCAGACTAGATCCTGCTGGAACAATGCCAATGGCTGAATGGCTATCATTTTCAATTGGAAACAACTTGAAAGAAACCAATATGCATTTGACTGGTAAGATTTCAGACTAGATGCCCTCACTCCCAGTCACCATTAATGAATTATGATGAGACTAAAAAGATTTATCACTTTACAAGTTTATAGTACTGGATAGAGTCTTGCAAGGTAGTTATGAAAACAACACAAACAATATCATACTCCCCCGTCCCCAATTTTTGGTCCCAAATAGAGATCCCATCCCCTAGCAGAAACCCCAGGGAAAGAGCACTTTTTATTGTCCTAATTGAAAAGTAATGGGCAAAAAGTGATGAGTTTACTCTTTTACCCTTACTTTTTTAAAAAAAGTACATGCAATGATGATGTTTTGAAGGGTAAGAGGAAAGATAAAATATGCCTAGTGTAATGTATCTAATGATGATGTTCCCCTAACAAGTTCGAATCCCCAAAAATGACCAAAGCTAAACTCAATAGTTTATGAGCTCACAAAGTATAAAAACATAGAAACCAAAGCTAACCTCTATAGAATTCAGCTAGAAACATATCTTTGACTTTAGGTGAGGAAGGTGAGGCAGAGAGAGCTGCAGTCAAGCAATTAATAGCGACAGCCTGTAAAAATAGGTAGAATAATGGTATCAAAAGTAAAAATTAGCAAGGGAACATATTAGTGCTTGCCAAGTTAAGCCTTACTTGAAATATTAGTCATTCTACTTAACACAAAGCGAAAATACCCAAGGACAAAGCACAGATGGAACAAGTGAACCTTTTATGTAGAAGTTTCAAGAATGAAGATTTGTTCCACAGATTTTTATAAATGAGAGGTCGTGTTAGGAATTTTAAAAATAGGCAGATCAGAACAGATAATCAAGCCCACCAAGTCAAAGACCACCTACTTGTCCAAACCTCGATTGAACCTTGACCTCCCAAACAAATAAGGGAAGGATAGGCCAGTGGATAACTTGGCTAACTCACTAATTGGCATCTCTAAGTGAACAAAATTTCCTATGCAATAGCAAACAATACTAACCAGCAGACTAGCCTGATCACTTCTATGCGGAAAGCCCTGCTCAATTCTTGCTCGAATAGATGAGATGAGAGTAGGCAACAAGTTCACCGGCATTCTTGAATAACTGCAAAATGGAAACAAGTAATAAACAGTTGATAAGCAGTTAAGCACTGATCATCCAATTAGATTGTCAGTGTTTGAAGTAACTAGTACTGTATGGACTTAAAGTGGTTTTAATGAGCAGGATCACGCTGGCCAACAGCTTATTCGATATTAGATTGCACTAATAGCACAACCATTTCAGGTCCTTCACAGGATGTCATGAGGAACTAAAATAATGAAAAGATTAGCAACTATGAAAACGAGTTGAGCTAAAAAACAACATATTTCAATGTTGCATTGATTTCTATTTTTTTTATCTGTTTATGAGTAACCAACAAACAAATTTAATCCACGTTAACCAAATAAACACAGAACCGCAAAAAGTACTGAACAACCTGAAGAATAAACTATCTGCTTGGTGTGAGTCGTGTGACTTTCAGAGATCAGATTCAGATGAAGTTACAGTGGAGGAAATACATGAAATTCACTTGCTCCAATTTATCACAATAAACTTCAACCATTTTCTAGTCCATCGTCCTCCTATATGAAATTTTGGAGAACTTTCTATAAATTGAGACCCCTAAAATTGTTAAACCACCAAATACCAAGCAGTCTACAAGCAAAAAAAGAGCATAATTGAGGGCCAGCCGCTATTTTCCTCTTAGCATGAGAAGACCAGGTAAACACAGGACAGGATACCGCATCTCTTTGATATATGGTGGTGAAATGGTCGATTATTTACCATACAACGTATTAATTGAGCAAACAATGGAAAGATTTTTTTTTGAACTGGGAAACAATGGAACGATTAAAGAACACTTTCTGTGCAGAATTTCAACAAGAATATATTTAGAATGGGCGGTCAGAAGATGAATTATGTTAAAGAACACATGTAAAAAGAAGTGTTTAATGGCATAAGAAATGAGTATATCATGCAGCCTCAGTAGGAAAATAAAGCTTGGCGTGGATAATAGTTCACTAAAGACCCCAAGTTTTGTTGTTGCCTGTGTCACGTAATTTGAGTAGTTTGAACTACTTAGTTGATATTGGGTTGGGATGATATAACAATGTAGTTGATATTCGAACAACTAAATGTAATGACATTGGTGGTGAGTATGGTGACTTACAGAATGACACCACCGAATGAAATTCCTAGCTAAGGCCCCGTGAAGGAAGATGGGTACAATAGTCTTCTCAATACTAATGCAAGAAATAAATAAAATATCCCAAAGGAATCTTGGAGCTAATGAAGGCTTAGCAGCCTCGGAACAGTATGGCTAGTCAAACAAGATACGAAGGAAATCAAGAGTTCAAAAACTAATGAAAATGTTACTTAGTCCCGATAACATAGTATATTGTCCATCTATATTAACTTTGATTACATTCCAATAGCAATTAAGATTTTTCTATGATTTACTATAACAGGTTTTCAATGAAACTATTGGAATATGAAGCGGTGCATGGTTTAAAAACACAATTTTTTTAAATGGGTGTCAAAGGAAATCTTCCCAAATCCAAATTTGAAAATTGAAATTTGAAAGCCCAAATTGATATTTTCTGACCAAATTAACTAAATTATCAACATTGAGAGGACTTCTAGCAAATCAACAAAAACTATTAGAAGCCATTCTTTCTTGAATATGAAGTTCATTTTTTAAGTTTGATGAATATCCAGAAAATATTAAAAGCCATTCTTTCTTGAATATCAAGTTCAAATTTTTTAAGTTTGGTGAATATCCAAAAAAATTATTAGAATTTCATGCTGAAATAATGTCACAATATATTTGTTCTGAATTGACATTTTAGAGAACTTTTATCACATGTGAATTTCAAATCTTGGGTTGATTATTATATTCAAAATGCCCATCAGGTGCGAAAAAGAGTCCAGATCTTGATGAATTCCTTACTTTACTTGGGAGCCAATCGATAAATCCCAAGTGTTAGCTTCTTGTGATAAATTTTGTCCTCTTCTGAATTTGTAGAATTCAACC
The DNA here is from genome assembly GCA_022606695.1 of Vaccinium macrocarpon. Lineage (NCBI taxonomy): Eukaryota > Viridiplantae > Streptophyta > Magnoliopsida > Ericales > Ericaceae > Vaccinium > Vaccinium macrocarpon. Next base: position 10,214,615 of record CM040175.1, read on the forward strand.
AACCTTTCTAATTTGTATTATATGTACAAGAATATTGAAGCAGCACTTTTACCCTAGTGTAAATCATTTTTTTCCTTTAGTTTGCTCTAATATTCTGAGTCTCTGACACGTGCGGATTTTATTTTGTTTGAATTCTGAACAAAAACCACTTTTATGAACCCGCATCGTGGTGCCACGGTTCCAGTGTTTGTAAGGAATCAAGGAAGAACAATTATGCACCTCCAACATTAGCAGAAACACTAGGACACCTCACTTGATTCCTTAAAGTTTTCATCGCTTCAATATCTTCACAAGTCTCCTTTGAATCTGTGATTGGGTCTGCTCCCCGCTAACTGCCATATCAAGACCGCGACCCATCGCAAAACATTTAATCACTGATTTAATGAGAGCGCTGAAATGCAACTCAATTAACTTGTGTTAAGACCACAGTGCAGCAGCATATTTCTTATAATGTCAACTCATCTCAGGAAAACCTTAACATTGTTCTTCCATTCCAATTGTTTTATGGCTCTACTCAACAATCTACTTCTTTTTGAAATAGGTCGACTAATTAGAAAGATGACAAAAATAGTGGTGCTTTAGTGTGTGTGACTTACAGCAATCAGGGTCAAACTTCATGTTGACTTTTTTCAAGAACTAATGAAAACTTTCTACAGTTAATACTGGTGAGTGGTGACTAAACTTCATCTCAGGCACAGCAAGGGAGATAGTTGATGCTCAGCAGGGTAATATCCAAAAATCAACAGTTATAGACACACGGTTTTTCAGCTCTTTCTCATGTCTTGAAGCTTTTTTCTATTGCAACAGCGCTTTTATCTCTTGGGCTATTACTAGCTCAAAAAAAGAAGACAAAATAGAGACCTTAGTTCCCCACTTCTCAAATTGAATAATTAAGCATAATTGTCTTATTAATTATATGTTCCCTAAACTTGGAAAGTTCTGGGGACCATGGGCGAGAGGCAGACCAGGTCCCCAGACTCCCTACTGTGACTGGAATGTGACATCAAGTGTTAACAAAACCAAAGTAGTTTGCCCCACTGAAAAACAAAGTGTAACAAACATGGGAACAATGATGAGGATCCTTACGGTGTGGATGATATCAAAAGCATGAGAAGTTTGAATGAGGTCGCCAGCAACAAATTATGAGTTTCATGCTGGATCAAGTAGAGAACGCCTACAGCAAAATTAAAAAAGAATCATAAAACTAACAACAGCAACAAGAAGTGGAACTGTAAATGCAAAAGTCCAAGGGAACATCAAGGAAGGTATAAAAAGGGAGGCTCAGCTTTCAAAATGAATACAAATATAAATGCACTGCCAACCAAAGATTTCCACATACCAGTATGCAGTTGCATTAGTATCTGACCAAGCGAACTTGAAAGTGCCGTGAAAGATCCACACTTTGTAGATTCCTTGTATTCTGCTACTTGAAGAAAAACAGATGCATGGCCATCCAGCATAGCCACAAGAGTAGAGCCAGATGCCATTCGTGCCTAGGTACCCCAGTGTTATAAGTCAGTAAAGCGTCAATACAGCACAATTAACTAAAACGACAAAACAAACTCATCAGAGATAAAAGAACTAAAGATACAGTACTATATCGTGCCAAATTGAACAAATCAAGAAATACCTTTAAATATGGATCAAACAGCAAGCACGTCATTAAAGTAGCTTCGTACTTCCTGTTCCTGTAAACAAGCATTTTGCATGAAAAAGAATGGAGATACAAGAGGAGAACTGAAAAGCAAGACCAACAGGATTAATTCTCAGGAAATAAGCTTCACCTTGGCTGTAGCACATCACTGGAGGGCAAAAGCATCGTCCACTGGGCAGTGAATATTTTGGGGTCACCTCGACAAAGATCCTTCCAATTGGAGTCAAGAGTGAAATGCATCAGTTTCAAAATGTTGGTATATAACATTTCATAATATTACGTTTCTCCATGGACATCCAAAAGTAAGCAAAACTTGTTAAGATTTACCATCACTTTGCCTTCACAAGGCCGCTTTTAGTGCAGAAGTTAAGAAGAAAGAACAACTCCCATCTAGGAATTAAGGATTAAGGTAAGTCACAAAACTGCAAAAGTAAAAAACATGGCCTGAGCTTTCTGATAATGGTGGGGATCACTTCTCTGATTTTTAAATAAGACTATATGTTGTCAGGTAAAGCTGATGAGAATAAGAGTGATCAAGCACAAACACTTCAAGCCATAGTTCAAACTAAGTATCAGTCAGTCACACAGAGACTTCAATGTGGTGCTATCCAGAGGTGCACAAAGATATGTCTTAAAACATCTCAAATTTGAAAAAAAAAAAAATTGAAAAAACTAAAACATCATAGGTGTAGACAGTGCACACCTATGGAGCAAGGGTTCTCCAAAAACGGTGACGGTCGAGTACCGGGTAATGGTAAGGCACTGGTACGGCAAAACACAAACCGGGTACTTTAGAGTTTTCTGGTACGGCTTTGGTACTTCGTGGGTACTTCAATCGGTACTTTTCTGGGTATGTTTGGGCAAACTTGTAATGTTTTTAAAATTTCAGGGGTTCTAAATGAAAAAACTTAAATTATTGGTCTTCAAATTCAATTTGTCATTGCCTTAAACTTAAAGAGCACTTTCATAAATTAAAAAAAAAAAAAAAAACTCAAAGAGCACGTCGTTTTTTAGATCTAGGGCTTATACATTTCGTTTCAGTGGGTGAGCGCTCTCTCAATAATTTGTCTACCGCACCCCTGCCGTACCCATACCCTACTTTTTGGGGTTGTTGCCGTATCCCGTACATGTGCATCATCAGTACAGCCCATAAAGCATCAATACAAGCAAAAAAATTAAATCTAGATTATAAAATCGTATAGTTCGAGCCATTCAAGAAATGTGATCACTTAAAATTGAAATTCGCAACATAACACGACAAAAATGCAGATGCCATAGCAATACCACAACAAAAAATGTAAAGTCAGCCATAGCATTTTTAACATATTCTCTATCTCAACAATATATCAAGCATGATATTGCAGATATTGATATTGCAGATTACAGTATTTCTTACAAAAAGTAATATTCACATTTGATAGAATGTTCTTAAAGTTTTGGCCGCTTTGAGGGCAATTTTCCAGTATTTCTTACAAAAAGTAATAATGTTCTTTTGTAAAGTTCTTTTTTTGTTTGTAAACCATTTACTGGTTGCTTATCTACATGTGGTACTCACAGACCAGAACGATCCATAGGAGCTCTGTTCCATTTTTGCTTGTAAAGCCGCTTTGCGTTGGATGCTCTTTACCCTCCCCACAATGAGGGCTCTGTTGTCTTGGGGAGCGTTGAAGCTTGCATCTTCTCCAAAGTTTTCTTGGTCATCAATACAAACTGTCCTCAATAGAACCGATCTGATTCTCTGAACAATCGGAATTTCACACTTCTACCGGATCCTCCCTATCTCCTAATCGAGCTTATGCAGCTAGATGTTGACTGGTAGGGCCGATAGTAGTACACTGTGTGGAACGGAGTAAGGGCCCTTCTCACCTCCTACGAGTCATCCGGTGGAAAAAGACTTTTGGAATGGAGTAAAAGAACTTGGGATCATCGATCTCTTCCTTAAAGCTTACTATGATTTTAAAACTACCAATTTATTTGTAAGGTGATAATATTGAAGCATGGTTCAAAGTTGAAGCTACATAGGGGCCATGGCTAAATCATCTTGGTTGCGTAGGGATGCCTTGGCTAAATCATCTTGGTTGCAGTAGCACTAGATATAGTGACGTTATATCAGTTTAATTTGGTTATATTTGTGTTGCAGCTTTGCATTGACATGTACTGGGACATATTGACTGATGTTGCATTTTTTGTCGTGGTATTGCTATGGTATCGGCAATATCATGCTCAGATATTGTTGAGATAGATACTATGCTAAGAGTTTCTCTATCTCAGCCATATCAATACCACCACAAAAAAATAAGCCAATGTCCCAATACACGTCAACACAAACCTGCAACACAAATATAACCAATTAAACTGATATCGCATCACTATATCAAGTGCTACCACAATCAAGATGATTTAGCAAAGTCAAGCCTATGCAGCTCTAGCTTTGAACCATGCTTCAATATTGTCACCTTACAAATAAATTGGTAATCTTAAAATCACAAGAAGCAAAGGTAGCTTGATGCTAAGATTTTTTTTCATCCACCAACTAAACACAAAACATCTGCCCACAAGAAAGATGTATAGCTCCCTTACTCAAGTATTTGGTCCTATGGATCTTTCTAGCACATGAGTATCACATGCAGATAAGCAACAAGTAAATGGTTTACGAACAAAACAAAACTTAACAGAAGAACATCCTATGAAATATTAACATTACTTTTTTTGTAAGAAATACTGAAATACAGGAAAACTGCCCTCAAAGTGGCCAACTAAAGGACATGAATTCTCATGTTTCTACAAAAATGGAAATCTTGTTTAAGGTTAAATTAAATTATAGCAGTGTTCTAAAAGAAGGTCTAGAAGGCTAAGTACTCGCTGTCTAGGCGCTAGAAGAACCCTCGCCAACTAGCCCGACTAGATTGATTATTCCAACTATCCTAACTAATTGCCTAATTAGGCTCCGAGTACTTGGCCCTGAAACCTAGAAGGCACCCGGCAGCCCTGGGAGCGCCTAGTGAGTTTTAGAACCTTGAATTATACTATGCTTCACAGTTTCCACATTTTTGTCCGACATGAATGTGATGGAAAGGAAACAAACTGTACTGTAGACTGTAGTAAATGAAAACAGTGATTTTCTTGGATTCGTTTATTTGAGGAGGGGGCAAAACAGTAACTTTGCTTTCCTTCAAAGGCTCATGTACAGTAATGTTTGCTTTTATCAACAGCTGGCTTTTATCAAATGAGTTGGAGTTTTGATAGAATCTGGGATTTTATCTTTTGGGAAACGGGACCTAAGATCTGAAATAAATAATTATGAAATTGATATTGTTGAGCTACCTGAATGCAGACAATAGCAGCCACTCTGGCCTTGGAGCAGTGAATACTGTTTGCATCTTTTGTTGATCCGTCATTGTCACTGTAATCTGAATCATCTTTTGTTGATCCGTCATTGTCACTGTAATCTGAATCAGAAGACGCTTGATCCATATTTAAATAATCAGCATCTGATGAACTCAAAGATTCCGGAGCTTTCAGAAGCAGCAGATTCGTCAAGTCAGGTTTGCGCCTATGTGGTGGCCTATACGGACCGGACCCTGATTTACCAGATTCTTCTGAATTCATTTTGAGGCTTCTAGAACTTACTTCCTCCTTGTGACCAGCCAATAATGGATGGACAAATTGAGATCCGTTGGCAATACCATAGGTGAAGAACATCCGTAATGCTGCTACAAAACCTGCCACCTTCAAAATCAACGTATCGCATAAGCAACAAAAACATAGTAGTTGCAATTACTTACTATTCAGTTCCTAAACCACACAAAAGTAGGTGTTAGAGAACATGATGCACTACTTACATAGTCTGAAAGTGGTCCCTTAGGATCCATAATAACCAAGTGCAGGCAATGCAGAAGCGAAGTATAAAACCTGCAGAGCGGAAGCCCCACCAAATCATATCATAAGTTTCATGATTAAAACGTTTGCATAAGGTAGATTTGATGAGGATAGGGGAGGGAAGACAGGCTACCTGGCCACAATATCATCTTCCACAAGAAAATGCTTAGATGCCAAGGTGTCCATCACTTCTTTAAGAACCTAATTTTAAAAAACAGACAGAAGTCAGCAAAATTCAGTAGATACGGTTAGCTAAGCAAAGGAGTCAGCTCACCTGAAGTGTAGATTGCCAAATGTCTACTGAAAGAGAAGACCCGGCTCTTGAAAACACATCGCCAATTATAGTCAAGGTGGCAGTTATAACTTCCCATAAACTGTTGTAGCCACGTATTCCCTTTCCCAATTCAGCAACATATCTTTGGCCGCCACTCAAGGAAGATGAGCAAAGTAACTCAGCATGAGAGTATGCCACTATGCTGATAAGGAGATTTAATAGTTCTGTATTTTCTGATGGTGAACATTTTCTCTTGTAGACATTTCTGGAACAAAGAGGCCACAGCATGAATTTATATTTGCAGGAATGAAAGTTGTCTGATTAAATTAATGATGCAAGCTCAAGCACAAGAAATTGTAAATGATATAGTAAAAAGTGACAGGAAAAACTCAGTATATCTAAATCTAAGAAAGATTCACGAGATCCAAATCCAAAACAAGTGTCAGCACAATCATGTAGACTTCTATTCTTGCGGTTCGGTTGCAAATTCATCTGAAGCTATCTTGAAGGAACAAAGCATGGGAACAATATATTACTGATGAGGAGGACTGCATGGCTCAAAGTCATAAGTAGTCATAAGTATCAGACTGGAAGGACGAAAAAAACAAAAAGCTAGTCTGCAACACCAATGATATTTTAACTGCATGGTTAGTTTGGTGCTATCGACACAGATTCATCCAATTATAGACTACTCAATGACATGTCATGCTCACATATTTATAATATTGCCGTTGAAAAGCCTTTTTTAAGGTAAACATGGGGTTTCGCCATTGGAGATATCCATACTTGAAATGAGTTTTTACTCAAATTTTCACTCAAATTGGCTTAGGTTGAGTTTCCCGTTTAAAATCAAGATTTGATCAAATAAAAAAGCTGAGATTTTATCAACTCACCTCCTCATTTGATAAAGGGGAAGTTCTTGAATGGATTGGAGATGATCTGAAAGAAAGAAAGAGATGAAATTAGCGTTTTTGTCATAAATTCAAGGGAGCTTAGTGTAATTTCTCCAAAAGAACGAGGTTTCTCACAAGGGTTTTTCTGTTTGAAGAGTTGTCGTTGGTCTTGTTGACAGGAGGAAGGAGCGGTAACCCCATACGCCAGCTAGCCAGCACAAGAGAGACAAGGGGTTTGCGGGGAACGAGATATGTTGTTGGGTGGTGCAAATGGAGGAGCCAAAATTGCCTTTGTGAGGTACTTCTCTAGGAAATGTGCACCGAATTTGAGGAAGATCAATCCCAGTGTGCCCCCTCAAGAGGCCTCGTCATTGGTTGAATCTCTCTACTATGTTATCAAGCAACACGGCCCTCGCACTGTCTCCAATACTTGGAGCTACGCCAAGGTTCTCTCTCTCTCTCTTTCTCGTTTGTTATCATCAAAAGTTTGCTAATAATGGTTTATTTGTCACATATTCGTTTTGCCAACTTGCTATGAAAGAGGAAAAAAATGGGTAATTTGTAAAACACATAGAAAGGTTGTTGCAATTTTTCAAGTTGCCATGTGGGAATTTGTTCCAAATCCAATGGAACACGACCGTATGAAAAGATTCAGATGGAGGCCTCATATGGTTCCAACGAAAATGGGAAAAGAACAATTAGAGTCTCGGTGAAACGGAAGTACTGGATTTTTTTGTTGAACCTAGCTATGTCAAACAATTCATTTGTTAGCTGCCGCGGTTTTCCATACTCATAAATCTTATGCTGCCAAAAACCTAACGATTTGTCCCATTTGAGAATCTCCATCAAAATTATGGCTCGATATATTAAAACAAATATTGCTGAAAACATCATGTTGCGGCATTACTGCCAAAAACAATGTTGTATGGGGACTTCCATGCCTACTTTTGTAATATCCTTATGTTGCATTTGACATTATGAAATCAATCATGGATTATGTAGTTGGCAATATTTAGTCAAAATTTGGACTAAGATGACTTGTTAGAAAATGAACTAAAGAAATAATGCAGTTCTATGTTGGAGACCTACATTGGGCCTCTGTATTGTTTTGAGTTGACTGGAGAAAAAGACAAGTTACCTTGGTAGAGAAGAATAATTGTATTCATTAATAGTTGTAGTTTTCTCATCAAGGATGTGATTGAAAGAACAATTAGGAAGTAATCATAAAATAAGATTCATACAAAGCCAAATTGTCTCGAATGTGTGAAAGCTTTGGATTAATAGTAACTGGTGTAAACCTCAAATGTGACCACATCCATCTATACAATTGGTCATAGATTTGTGCTCCTCCAGTAGACATGCATGTAATAAATAGAGATGCACACATACACGCACAACGAATGACGGTGACAAGAAAGGTGCATGGCTTCCTTTCTCCGATGCTACAGAGCTAGTGGAGGTTGTCGCATTTTGTAATTGAACTACACAGGCCTCACCAGGGAGGTTGTGGCTTTGTCCTTGACTCCTTGTTGAACAGGTTGTGTCCTTGTTAACATGACCCTTTCATAAAATTGGTTTTTGGGCAATTAAGAGTAGAAAACCTTTCTACACATATCACTCTCCTTCTCCCTTTCCATTTCCAAAGCTAACAAGTAACGTATAACCCCACAGTAAGGATCCTTATCTTCCTAGGTCAAGACATGTACAGTGATGTACTCCTATCCTTGTAAGCCACTCTCTCACTCTTCTTGTGATTTCTCTCTTTGCAACTATAGATACTTACTCCAGTTGAACCATTATCTCCTAGACACCTTTAGTTTCAATGTCTATACATGCCAAAATGTAATTGTATCGTTGTATTGTGGTGAAAATAGTGTGTACGTGATAGGTGAGAGCTATTAGAGAATGGGAAAAACCAATATGGGCAAGAATTCATGTATGTAGTTGGAGGATGACAAAGCGAGAGCTTGGATTGATATTTTAGTTTGGTTTCCTATTTCTTTTGGTTTAGGATAATGTTTTACTTTCTTAATGTGGACATTTCCTTTTTAAAGCAGACATCCGAACATGTACATGTGTTTCAAGCCTATAGTGATATTGTGGTCTTCGACACCATAATTTATTAGACTGCTTTGTTGGGATTTCTTCCTCTCTTGGCTGATTTTCTGCACAGTAATGAATGTGCAATGTACATTATCTAAGTTGTAGGATTAATTGCCTACAGAGTTGTTTGATACTCAATAAAATACTTTGTTCATTAGTAGAAGTAAAAAAGAAATATTTAGAACCAAATAAGAGGAGGGGGTTGACTAATCCCTCCATCCCTCTTTGTTGGCCCTTTTGGGAGTTCTAACTTTTTTAAGGTCATGATTAAATGCCTGTCCTCGTCAAAAGTTAGCTTTGATTTACAATATTTGATGTTTGGTAGTGATAGAAGTTGAACCCTTGCATCACAAACCCTTTTTAAAAAACATACCCTATTTTTTTTTAAATCTCCCCGTTCAAAAATCATAGTTTTTGGGTCACATTGATACCAAATTAGAAAAAGTGTCTAACTACAATGTTGTAGATCTTGAAATTCTCTTAAATTTTGATATGTAACTTGCCTTGATCTAAGTTTGGAGTAAAAAGTTATGGCTGAAATACGGTAACAGTTCTGTTCTGTCTGGTATTTGCCTGATATTTTTTGGTATCGGCCGGTATTCCCGGTATTTTCCGGTATGGATGGTACCCGGCCGGTACCAACTGGTATTGAAGACGATATGGTTTTGAGGGTCCTTGGTACCATTTTTATACAAAATCGTATGTACCGGCCGGTACGACACGGTATTCATAACCTTGATGAGGACCTTGATTTAGGGACGGAGTGAGTATATGTAAACAGAAAAAATGGTCGTAAGACTAACATTACTGTAAATGAAAAAACTTACAGGAAGCTGGTATTGGTGGATTGGCTGGCAAAACACACATGAAGATTATGCTGAAATGGATGAGGGGGAAAAACATGCTAAAGCTATTTTGGCACCATGTGGGTTCCAGCAAGAATTCCTACACTGTACTCTTCCTAAAGAACCTCAAACTGCTGAATCGAAGCACTACATGGAACTGAGACTACAATCTGAGAAATCTTTCACAAAAAGGAAGAAGCAAACTCTTTAATGCATGCATCACTTGGGAACATGTCTGGATATGTTTACAGAGTAGGCACTATTGCGTTGATTGTGCATGGTGATCCATGTTCAGTTAGTGACAGCTTTTGGCTGGATTCACAATTTGAGGTATTTTTTTTTTGGTTGTAATGGACTCGGAACTAGTTTGGAATGTATGTAGCGAAAGTATTAGGTCTGATACCTTCCCCTTCTCAGTAAGAGCTTTTACGGGCTTCATTACCATAAAACCTATTTTAATCTGGATTATACGTTGGATGATTGTCTTCATTGATGCTATATGAGTATCGGATTGGACCATATTTCTGAAAGGTCACACATTTGGTATTTGATTAAATTTTGTGTGACTCATGTTTTGTATGGTCAATGCTTTCCTTAGTGGTGGTCAGCGTTCAAGACCCCTAGCGGTGTGTATTGGATTAGCTTGGGTTAGAATATATTTCTTGCTTGTAAAAAAAAAAAAAAACCGTCGGATTCATATTCCAACTATCTTGGTTGTGACATCGCCACTTTGGTTGTGGCATTGCCAGTGCACTCAACTCAGTAAGTCTTTAATACAATATACAGAAAAAGGTCATAAAAATGACCGCAAAATATAATGATGGATTTCCTTTTGAAAAAGTGGACTCGAAAATTACTGTAAAATCCTATCAATTTATATATATTGTTTTAGTTCAACATTATAGATTTTTTCATACAGAAATTAAACTTATTTCACAGGTTTTGGCTTGCATGTAGAAACATTAGGATTAGATAGTGCAACTGAACAATTTCCAATCCTACTTTGAGAAAAATGCATACCCAAAAATTGTAATTTTCCTAGTCTAGATCTCCTAAAATTCTTTGTTTATATTGGCCCAAAATCTGTCTTATTATCAAAATTCTGGATTTATTAAAATCTCTCCTAAAATTTTGAATTGTGCAAATAAAAATGGTGTAAAAACTTATTGCCACAACTCATTAGCAAAAGAAACTGTTGGGTACTAAAGATACATTCATGTCATCAAATTCAAGTTAGAAATTCCCAAATATACAAAGCAACACTAAATAAATATCCATCCAAAGAATGTTCAATCATGACAACCAAACCGTACGGTTCACTTTTCTTGACTGTATCTTTGATCAATGGTTTTGAATACGAAGTGCGCACAGATCGGCCCTTTCAACGTTTGGCAACGACCGTAAGAATTCTGCATTCATCATCATTTTAGCTCGTTAGAGGGAAATGCTTATGCATAAGTATCAAACGACTTTCGTGATTAGTCTGAATCTGTGTCGTGGAATGGCAAAGGAACTGCCTTCACGGCCCTAAACTTGCCAACATTGTTCAGATGCTCATTCTCCAACCTATCATTTTCGCAGTTTTATGATGAAATTAGAGCAAATTTTTAGAATCAGTATGCAACTTATAAGGAGTTGTGTGATAAAGCTGAAAGCTGATAACTGAAAACTTAAAATTAAGTACTGAAAACTGAATGCTGAATTTATTAAGCTAATAAGTTGTTTGATATGTGCTGAATCTTAAGCATTGAAATAAATAAGTTGTTTGATTTGTATAATGAGTTGAAGTATTGAATTTACTAATTTTCTTAATTTGCCTTTCATATATACATATTGAAATGCATAAATGAAAAAAAAAAACCGTCCATTTATGAAAATAATAAAAATATGTAGAATATTGACAAGATGGTGGTATAGCGATGTTAAATTCACTAATTATCTTACTTTGTCTTTCATTTCATATATTCATATTGAAATACAAAAATGAAATTAATTAATGAAAAAAAAGTACATTTATCAAAATAATAAAAATATACAAAATATTGGCCGATGGTGGTGGTGGTTTGTGATTGTGGGGTGTTGGTTGTAATTGTGGAGTGGTGGACTCGTGGTGGTGGGACAGTGACGATGGGAGTAGTGGTGGTGTCGTGGTGGTGTAGTGGCGGCAGTGGTGGTAATGGTGGTCTCAGTGGTTGTGGTATTAGTGGTAGGAGTGGCAGAGTGGTGGTGGTGGAGTGGCGACAATGATGGTGGTGGGGTGGTGGCAGCAGTGGGGGTGGTGGAGTAGTGGTGGAATGATGGTTATGGTGTTGTTAGTGGTGGTGGTGGTAATGGTGAGAATGGTGGTGGTGGTGTAACGATGGAGTGGTGGTGGCGGGGTGGCGGTAGCATTGGTGGTGGGAGTGGCAACATGACGGTTATGGTGGTGTGAGTGGTGGTAGTGAGAGTGGCAGGGTGGTGTTAGTATAATGGTGGTAGTGGTGGCAGAGTGGTGGTGTAAGGGATGGTGATGGTATTGATGTTGCACGAAGTGTGTTTTTGAAAGTTTCAGGTCAAACCGTGGCTTAAAGCGCATTTGAAGTGCTTTGGGACACATTCCAAGAATCCAAGAGCCAATGAGTGAAGATTTGGCTAGGATCAAGAAGTCTAAAGATCACAAGATCAAACTGGAAGTCTAAAGCCTTGACCAAGTCTCACAAAGACTCCCGGTGGAATCCGGGAGTCAACGAAGACTCACGAGACCAAGTGCCCCCTTCCGGAAGCTCGCACGATGTTCGAAAGTGCTGTGGAAGATGCCCAGTAGCACACAAGGCCAATGGATGGCGAAGAAAGAAGAGGCAACCTCAAATGCCTAAGTATTGATGCATGTATTGATACCAGTATTGATAGGTATCAATACCTCTGAGGGACAAAGCTGGACAGAACCTTGGGTATCGAGATACCCAGGCATTTCAGGTAACATTTTAAATGCAGGTATTGATACCAGTATTGATAGGTATCAATACCTAGCAACCCGAAAAAGTGTTTAATCCACTTGTTGGACTTTCCACTTATGGAAACTTACTACTTTTGTTGCTTTTATGATATTTTTGTGAGAGAGGAAGTGTATGTGTATATATCTCTCCCTCCCTCTTTCTCTCTAAGCTCTCCTACACTTTATCCTTAGCTCTATTTTTAGTCTTATTTTGCTCCCTTCTCTAACCTCCATTGTTCAAGTTTTAGCTCTAATTTCCTTAGGAACTCAAGTAAGTACTAAGTTTCCGTTAATTTCTCATTTATTAATAGTTTTTGTAATCTTCAGATCTCCATATAAATCTAGTTTATTTCCGTTTTTACCGGTTAAATCTTATCTCTCATCTCCTAGTCTTTTCCTTTCAAAACTCAAGTTCTTATGTGTTGTTTGTTAATTTCTTAAGGCTTAAAGTTGTAGGCAAGATAGAGAACATCATAGAGAACATCATAGAAAATTTGTTAATTTCTTATGTGTTGTTTGTTAATTTCTCATTTATATTCTTTATTTCTTTCAATTTTCTAGTCAAATATCCTAGTATGTTGTGTGAGTAGTCTAATTAGGCTTGGTTATAGGGTGATTAACACTCCATGACTCAAGTTAATATGTTCCTCTTGACAAAAAGGCATACACTGTTTGTTTATCAAAGAATTAGGATTGAATTTATGTATCAAAATTCGGGTTTGTTAACCCCCTTTGATCACACGTCGTCAAGGACTTGACCACTTGGCACGTGTGATGCTTAGGGCTATGGCAACTCAAAGGTTTGTCTAAATGACACAAGAATCCTAATCTTTGTGAAACACATTTTCTAGTTAATGGTTTTAAATTCTAAATCTTCCGTTTAGGACCATCTAACGATGTCCTGAGCCGGTTATCGAGAGAGGAATTGATTAACTTTGGTTGTGGTTTGTTAAATCCCCTAGACTTGACCTTGCTTTTAATTAGCTTTTTAATCTTTTGCGTCATTCACAAAGTTAAGTGAATTTCACCCCCAAACTCTAAAAGCCAAGTTTGCCACTTTAAGGCTAAAACCAACATTTGCGAATCAACACTCACGCTCGGCGCATTCGGTCTCTGTGGACTTGACCCTGACTTCCGGTTATCATGCTACCACCGACCTAAACCCTACGCTTGGGGAAATCATATTGAAATACAATCCAAGGTCGCAAGCACATTTTAAGAGCCACTTATTTTTTTAAGTATTGTAAAATGTGGTTATCAAACCTACTTAAATACTTATTACTTAAGTCATTCAGTTTTAAGTGCTGAATCTGGGTTATCAAACAAGGCCTATACGATACATTTTAAGTACTCCCTCCGTCCGTCCTTTTTTAAGTGTGTTGCTTCGTAAATTCAATTTATTAAAGAGATATTATCATTACGCGTTTCATATCAACTTTTATCTCCACTTTACATTTTTCACATTAACTTTTATCTCCACTTTTGCCCATTAACTTTTCAAAAGGGCAAAATACTAATTGTGCAAAATTTTACCCTTGAACATTTCAAACACACATTTATTAAAGGATAGCCTAAAATATAATAGTTTGACAATAAAAAAAAGGGAGAGAGAGGGAGTATTACTTAAGGTTGGATGATACATGAAACACCTAGAACTTGTTTCAATACTTGTCAAATTAATTTCTGGTTTGAACGGCGGAAGAAAATTTTCACTATTCATGAACAATCACAAAGGAGAATTTCAAATGGTACAATGACTATTTCTACTACTGCTACTCGCAAAAACCTAACCTACCTCCAAGCCACTCAATTTTTTTTTCAAAAACAAAATGATAGGCACGTAATATCGTAGATATAAGTGCCTAAATAGGGTAGTCTTAACATGTTGTAATCTAAATTATTCCCTATTTTTCACTTGATGCATTGCTTTTGTATGTTTTTTGTGTTTTTGTTAATTTTTAGGGAAATAAGGCTGTTTAAGCGCCAAGATTGGATTGCAGAGACTTGAAGGCCACAATCGAGCTTGAGGGCATGCAAGCTGAGGAGACTTAAGTGTTGAAGTTGATTTCGCGTGAAAGTGATCGTAACCCATCGCGAGCGCTACCAGGATTTGATGGAGCGCTCAAAAGTGGCACAACAGAAGTCAGAAATTGAACAGAAGCTTGGGGAGCGCTACACCAAAAGAGGTGTAGCGCTACCGAATGATTAGAAGGTCAACCAGCGATTAGGGGGGTCAACGGTCAAAATGGGAGATAAGGGTTAGGTAGCACCAAAATTGGTGTAGCGCTACCGAGTGCTTAACTTGGCCTTGAAACGGTGGCGTTTTGGGTATTTGTGCGAGGAAATTCCGACTTGTTTTAGGATTTTAATTGTAAATTAAAGGGATTGATATAAAAACCCTCTTAACACTCGAGATTAGGGTTCCACATTCATACTTTACTTTTTATTTGCTTAACTTTGGCTGCTGTTTTCAGGATTATTTTCAGATTCAAGTTTAATTCAAGTTCTTTAGGATTTCCAATTTTGATTTCTTGTTCTTCGCGTCCGTTCTCTCGCTGCAAATATTTGGTATCGTGCTTTATTTATTTCAATTGTTTGAAGCATGTTTAGATCTAGGTTTAACATGTTTGTTGCATTTATTTAAGTCATGAGTGAGTAATTTTGTAGAGTGCGGCTGCGGGGCGAAGACGCTCCGTGGCTAGTTTGATTAATGTTCTTACCTCGGGATCGAATTAATTTAATTTACTTTTTGAGCAATTTTAGAAGATGAAAACTCTTCTAACAAACAAAACCCAGGCATCGCCGGAATTCGAATGCGCACGGAATCTGGTGACAGGTGGTGCACATTTGTTAGGGGATCCTTTTTCTTATTCTAAAATCAATAAAATGAATAATTGTGGCTCGTGTAAACATTGGTTAGACTAGTTGTGGATGCTGGGTTCTCACGGCTGTACTCCCCTTTTAAATTCATATTTAATCAAGTTAGTTGGGTAATTTAGTTAGTAAATTAATCTCATTGAACAAGGGGTGGCTACCTAAGAGCCAAGATAAACTGTGAACCCGTCATTTTTGAGTCTTGCACACGTTCGTCCGTCTCTGTGGTTCGACTCCGATACTTTTGGATATTATGCTACATCGGTCGAGAGTCCTACGCTTGGGACGCGTTTTTATTTTAAGTCACCCGGTCGGTCAAGCACAAAACTAACAAATCATACCTGTAGAAGTTCCAGTGCCCACGTCGAATGACCTCCAGTGAAGCGAGGAAAAGCTCTAGCAATTGTGATTCGAACGGCCCAACAGTGAATCGCATCACGGTCTCTAGCCAAGCAATTCTCAAGAAAAAATTGAAGGCCTACAACAACAAAATTATATCGTGTTAGACGCGTCTATATTGGTTTTCAATTTCGAAAATGGACACAAATCACACAAGAGGAACAAGGGAAACTCACAATAGACACATAGTAGATGGTTTTGTTCTGGACAATGAGATCGTCTCTGAGCCATGGGTTTTTGGATTTTGGGTTGAGTAGTCCCCAATCCTTGACAAAATCCCAGTACAACTGATACACTGTAGCCACAAAAGAAGTGATCAACACAATAACCATCCAGAGTTTACTCGTCGGGTCCCGGGCATAGGTTAACCTCGCCCCAGCTGCAACCATGGCCGAAACGTACTTTCTCAGGTTAGCCAGGTGGTTTAGGTCATTTTCGTCGAGCCAACTTCTTGCACACTGCGAATTACACAAAAAATACCAACAACTAAGTTTAAATTAGATAGTCGTTCAGATCACATTCGTCGAACCATGTTCTTGTGAATTCTGCTCTTTTTCATGTGCGTGAGAAAAATTAGACCGGAGAAAACTTTATAGCTCCTCTACCAAGTATAGAAATCTTAATAGAGTCGGGGCAAAAGTATCAAACAAATTAGGCCAAATTAGAAACTGGATCTTGAATTTACCTGCATAGCGCGAAAATAATATGGCGCAAAAGAAATAACATAAGCAGTTCTCTGTACGACTTGCCGGATTTACAAGTCTCGTAATGGTGTGTTTTGAAAGTTCCAGCAATAAAGTAACAAGCTGCGGACTCCATATCCCTTAGCAAAGGAATCTGTAAACACCAAAAAAGTATAAGAACCAATGAACATCAACGAAGTATATAATGTAGCATTGATTGATTTTTGGGATTAAAATGTACCTGGCTAGTAAGTTGGTCAGCCATGAAAAAGTCAACTATCAAAACCTAGCTATGTGTTTATTTGTTGAACACAATGGAAAAATTGCATTAGGTGATATGCTAAATTTTGTCCTGACGCTAAGGATTGAGGGAAGAAAGACCAGTAGTACCTTATGAAATGGAGAACAGATTATGTTTCGTATTATCCGGAGGAAACAAAACCGAGTTGGGCGATGGAAGATATTAATTGGACAGATGAGCAGTGTGATGAAAAGCTGAAAATGGCATGAAAAATAAGCATAAAATTTAGAAAATTAAAAGATAAAGCAATTGAATTATGCACATATATGGTAAGCTCTATCAAGGAACCACTAGTGTGTAAAAGCCTGACCCGATCCAATTTTCATCAGGCTCGGACTACCGGGCCGAAAGACATGGGATTCTGCAAAATTTAAGCTTAGGTAGTACCAACCCATTTTCTTTCTTGAACCCAGGCCCATGGACCATTGTTATTTGGGCAATGGAATTGGGTTTTGGGCCTTCTATCACAGAAAAATTTGTGGGTCTTCGGGCAAGACTCGTTGGGCAATAGAATTGGGTTTTGGGCGGGCCTATGCTGGGGTGAGGCGGGCTTCAGACGGGCCACTAGTCAGCTACTCATGTTTACACCTACCAAACTAGTTTGCAATTCCATTTTAGAAAATTCATAACAAAAGCAGAAAACGAAAACGTTATTAAGCACGCTGTAATTACTAACCAGGAGGAGAATTCCTGGAATGGCATCGACTTGTCGCGGAGAGAAACCATTGGAGAGCATTACAAGGTGTATCACCATGGCTGCAACCACTGTGGTCATAAAGGACGCACAAATGAGGAAGGCGTCTCGGTACTTGAGAGCAGTGGTGGGTTGAAACTCAAATATGAAGTTGTAGTTGATCCTCGAGCTCTTCCACATGAATAGATTGCACCCGTACATAAACAAGTGCAAGCTTAGCAGAGCAAACGTGCTGCACATTTACAAGTATACCATTAGTTTCGCATAATGTATATATATATATTTTTTGTGATTTAACAAAATGGAGATATTAAATTTGGCGACGTTTGGGATTTCGAAAAGAAAAGAAAGGAAAGGAAAAGTAATTTTTCTTTTTCTTCTTCCTTTCATTTCCTCAAGTTCCAAACGGCCAAAAGTAGTAGTGATGCATGAAAAAAAAGGGGTGGAAAAAGGGACCTGAAAATAGGGTAGACGGTTTCCATGTAGGATGCCTTTGTTGTTGTTGGGGAGAACATCCCACACAAATGAGCTAATATTCCATATACACTGAATAGTGTTACAAAACAACCTGTAAACAGTCCTGAAAACCACAGCGACACGACAATAACAACAACATCAATAACATTGAGTACAAATAATAGAAAATATCCCAGAATATTTGAAAGAAAATTATAAACAAAAGTTAATTTGCAATTCAACTCATTCGACTGGCTAACTCATTAAATTTGGTGTAATTTTTTGTGAACGGCTGTTTGCGTCAACTTATTATGAATTATTAATTCAACTTGATTAGAAGAATTAGAAAAATACAAAACTCTAGATCAAAATAACAAAGAAAACAATCTAAAAATCTATATTTTTTGGATTAGTTTTGCGTACAGAGAAATTTTAAAAAAAATTGACGCAAATCTAACTAAAACTCAGATAAAACAAAATAAGCCAAACTAAATAAGTCCAAATTTGCCTATATAGTTTCCATTTGCTAAAATCCAATATTTGATAAATTCAAGTGTTGATTTTAGCAAACGAGAAGAAGATTTGCTAAAATTAATCAACACTTGATTTAAGAAATGAGCAGTTGATTTTAGCAAATCTTCTCATCGTTTGCTAAAATGAACACTTGATTTCATCAAATGTTAGATTTTATCAAATGGAAAACTATGTTAGGACTTTCATGTTTTTTTTTTTTTGAATTTCCTTTTTGTGTATATAGTTTTTCTCAACTTTTAATCAAGTATATTTTTAGCTCAATTTTTACTTCTATCTTATCACTAAAAGTTTGAAAAGAGTAAAAAACGCTACTTTATGAGAAACTCATTTCATTCTTTTACCAGACATTTAGTATATTGAACTACGCTCAACGAGGATAATTTGACCAAACCATGGGTACGTGCACTACATAGGCCATGTTTGGTTAACAGTTTTGGGCCAGTTTTGGTCCTGTTTTAATTTTGCTTACATCATTATTTCTCTTTCTCTTTCTTTCTCTCTCTCTCTCTCTCTCTCTCCACTTTTTACACCTAATTACATCATCAAAACTAAACAGTACAAAACTAAACTTATTAACCGAACAAGCCCATAATAGTTTAGCTATTTTAGTTTATTGGTGGCAATATGTTTATAATGAGGTGTGCCACAATGGCCATAATCATGAATTCAAAAACAATTTGAAAACCTTTGGTGTGGCCACAAACCCAGTAGTGGATGCTAATCTAGAGAGAGGGAGAAGGATGGATTATAATGACCCATAAAAAAATTGAATAAAAACAACAAAATAATCCTGGCAGATTATTAAGCAAGAAGAGGCAGTATATTGAACTAGGCCCAACGGAGATGATTTGACCAACGTGTGGGTGCGGACACGGACACTGCACAATAGTTTAGCTATTTTAGATTGGTGGGAGTGTGTTTATAATGAGGTGCGCCACAATGGCCATAACCATAAATTCTAAATTTTTTTGAAAACCTTTAGTATGACCACAGAACCAATACTGAATGCTACCCTAGAGAGAGAGAGAGGGATTATTATTACTCATAAAAAAAATGAATAGATAAAATTTAATAATCCTGAAAGATTATTTTTTGCCTATATAAAAAAAGAGAAGAAGTTTTAGTATATTGAACTAGGCCCAACGATCCTAATTTGACGAAAGCGAAAGCGTAGATTTGGTGAAAGCGAAATCATAGGTATGCGCACTAGTCTAGCTTATTTTAAATTATTGGTGAAAGTATGTTTATAATGAGGTGTACCAAAATGTCCATAATCATCATGAAATCAAAAAAATTAGGAAACCTTTAGTGTGATATTAATAGACCAATTACTGAATGGCTGAGAGAGAGAGAGAGAGAAAGAGAGAGAGAGAGAGAGAGAGAGAGAGAGAGAGAGAGAGAGAGATTATTACCCACAAAAAAGGTGAGCATGTGAGAATCTTTGTGGTGATGGGGTCTTAAAAACTTCATCGCCTTTTTCCTGTCATTGTTGGCGAAGTGCTTTGTGAATAAAGACTCCACTTCGTCCATTTGTCTAACCACCTAGCTTACCACAAACAACAACAATTTGTACAATTAATTCCCTAGTTTACAAAACTTGTAAGTAGGACTTAATTATATGAAAATGAATACTCAAATTGTTTACAACCCAATAAAATTGCGGAAATATAACATGTCAAAAAAATTTGTATCACCCTAAGGTACCTGGATATCTCTAGCTACCTTAATTTATATGTTTGTCGTTTAAAGTTATCTCCTCAAATTTACATTAAGGGTAGATTTTATATGAACACAATTACTTTTTTGTGGATTTTTTTAATTATCCCTAAATTTTATTTTCCTTTAATTATTTTTATTTTTTTGTTTTTATTTACTTAAAAAGTACAATACTTTTTTTTTGGGTAAATTAAAAGTACAGTACTTAATATATTATGATTGAAACATTAAAATGCACACTGGAGAAAAAATTATTCAGAATAGTCAGTTTTTTAGATTATGTTTTTTTTTTTCTTATTTTTTTCAATCATGAAAAACAATTTATTGAACCATAAATTTTATTAGATAGATCCAAAAAATAAAATATTTTGACAAACACTGACAAAAATTCACCCACCAAAAAAAAATACACTAGTAATTAAAAAAAGAAGTTAAAAAATGTTTACTTTAGAAAAAGAATGTTTACTTTTAATTGGAAAGCACATAAGTGAGGTTTTATCTATAACTTGTAAGGATATAGAAGTAATAGAATAATGGTTTCTTAGATTTTGATAATTTCTGCAATTTAATTTATATATTTATTTTTTTACTTTACTTGCAAAATTATGATAAAGAGAGGATACTCAATGGGTTTACTTGCGTAATTTATTTATATTTTTTTTCTATCAAAAAAATGAAAGAAAGTATATCTTCAATTAACTAAAACCATAAATGTTTGATAACTTGAAAAGCTAATGACTTGTAGGGGCTCCCTTTTCTTTATTAACACCTTAATAAATTTGCACACTTTATTCTCTGTATTTTTGTCACTTTTGGTATTTTCACTAGTTTTTATACATTTCAACGCAAGCCATTCTCCTCACATACATTACAAAATAATTTTAACAGAAGCTACACCCACTTTTTTCTACAATGTTTATAGCAAAAATACTATAGTGAAAACTCAACCTTATAAGTAATACTATCACTATATAGATTATGTGAAATAAGAATCTCAATTACTTTATCAGAACTTAGGAAATAAGATCTTTTCACTACTTCGAGGTAGGTTGCTGAGGCTTTCTGGGTTGATACCTGTTTCATGAAAGTATGAAACACAAAAAGAGGCCATGATTTTACAATTTTAAATTGCTTAAGCATATATGCCATCCGTATGTGAGCATCGAATGAAATTCTGTCACAATTATCATGAAAAACGTTGACAGTTATGAGAATTATGTGTTAATTGGCCCTTCAAAAAAAATAAAATAAAATGTGTTAATTGGTTTCCTAACAAATTTATCTACACAAAAATGTAGCACATTAAATCAAAACCATATAATAATTCTCAGGTAAATGTGTTTTGTATATTATTATTATTATTATTATTATTATTATTAGGGACATTTACCATTAGGTCACCCTTGAATTTCATAATTACCATCAGGTCAAGCTCAACTATAAAAATTTCTCATTAGGTCAAAACGATACCATATGAAAGTGCATAAATCACTAAAACCCTATAATAGAAAAGTGCACCCTAAACCTAAACTTTAGGGTACCCTACGACTAGGGTACCCTAATGATTAGGGTAATCTACGACTAAGGTACTCTATGAAAGTGCTTAAAATCTTAGGGTACTCTATGAAAGTGCCTAAACTATTAAAACCTATAATAAGAACGTGCACCCTAAACCTAAACTCTAGGGTACCCCTATGACTAATGTACCCTACGACTAGGATACCCTATGGAAGTGCCTAAAATCTTAGAGTACTCTATGAAAGTGTCTAACCCACTAAAATCCTACAATAGAAAAGTGCACTTTAAACCTAAACTCTAGGTTACCCTAATGACTAGGGTACCCTAGTTGTAGGGTACCCTATGAAAGTGCCTAAAATTCCTGAGTATTCTATGAAACTGCCTAAATCACTAAAACTCTATACTAGGAAAGTGTACCCTAAATCTAAACTCCAAAAAAGAGTGACTTACCTTAGTGGTAATTAAAAAAATGACTTACTTTAGTAGTAATTAGACATCTCTTTTCTAGACCTAAAGGTAATAATCTCTTATTATTATTATTATCGCAATTAATTTTTGACATACATAATTGATGTTTTCATAGCACTTATTAGTTCCAATCAATCAAATCACCTGGGAGAAAGACACCAAAAAGACTCTAAACCAGGATGGTCGAGGATTCCAATGGTCCCTTAAAAGATTTACGGGACAATTTAAAGTGCAACTAAACTGAGAAAATAAGTGAGCTTGTAAAGGGCATCCGTAGTGGTGAGTTAAAAATGTGTTGTTATATAATATAAAAGCATAAAAAGTGAGTTTCATTTGTGTGCTGTTATAACAAAATGTGTTATTAAGATAAATAGTGTTGCAATGGTGTTATTAGAGTGTTGTCAAAATATAAAAAAAGACACATATATGTATATATAGATATAGGTGGACCCAACTTTTACTCTTTTCTCTTTCTCTCTCCTCCCTATCTCTACGGCTGTGTTTGGAACATGAGGAAGGAAAGAAAAATGGATGAAAAATAAAATGAGAGGAAAGTAAGAGAAAAATGGGAGGAAAATTTCACAATTCACAAAATTTAATTTTTTTTTTTTTTTTCCCTCCTCTTTTCTCTCCAAACCAAACAAGAAGAGGATTTTCCTTCCCTTTTCTTTTCTTTCCTCATGTTCCAAAGAAAGCCTACCTCTCTCCTCAGTTTCTCTCGGAAATCCCTCTTGGAAATATTAGTACCAACAACTGTGTTGGTACGGTTATTTTTTTCCTATTTTCTTACACTAACTACACCATTGGGACCCAAAAAAGGGCAAATATTTGTTACTTACACTAATTTTTACACTAGTGGTGTCATTGTGGATGCCCTTAAAAATAGTGCAGAATAAAGTAAAAGTATGCAAACAAATAAACCACTCATAATCATAAATCATCGAAATTAGAAGCTACTATGAAATTTTCATGCTTTAAGGTTTCTCTTTCCTATTTTATTTTTCTTTTCAAAATAATATCATCAGTTATTTAGCTGAGTAAATGTCCTTTCCCCATGGTGATTAGATTGCGAAACATTTTAAAATAAAATGTAACTTTACTTAGTTTTTCTTTTTTTGGTTGTATTTAGGTTTTCTTTTTCCTTTTGTTTTATTACTGTCAAATATAGTGGTATGAACAGTTCTATATATATATATATATATATATATATATATATATATATATATATATATATAGTGGTATAAAATTGATAGTTGAATAATTTAACTTGTCAAATTTCTTGAGTATCTTGGTAAAAGCCACCATGTTTAAAGAGCTGCCAAGAAAGAAAGAAAAAAGAAAAGAAAAGAAGTTAGCACATGAACACGTATTAACGCTGAATTTCTAAGTTGCGTTTGGCTAACTTCTAAATAAAAAGTGACTAGAAACTACAACATGAACAAGTTCATTTCTTCATTCAGCTTATATGAGACCTTTTTGAAAAGGTGCTAAAAAGGCTTCCCGGAGAGTTCAACTGCCTCAGGTCACGATTTCTCCTTCTGATTACTGTTCCTTACGCTGTTGAATTACAATTTTGATTATTCCATGTTTGTTTGATCAGATATTAGCATTGGATTACACTATATTTTTGATGTGAGAAAATATCTCATGTTTGATTGAAATATTTATGACTTCGATGAAACGTCATTTGAGGGGGTATCCCACTAACTTGTTTTTGATTTTTTGGTTTTTTTAAACTTTTAGTTGTAGTTTAAATCTACAACTAATTCCACTAAAGTGTTTTTTTGGTTTTTTAGTTGTAGTTTATTGTAAATGGTAGTTGATTTTTTTTTTTTTGGAGTTTTTTTGTTAGTAGTAGTTTTTGAGTTAAAACAAAACTAGTTTTTTGGGGGTAGTTTTTTGTTAGTGGAATAAAATGGTTTTTGAGTTAAAACAAAATTAGTTTTTTGCTAGTGGAACATGGCCTGAATATATGATCCACACCAAGTGCCAATAACAATGATGAAGCCAAGAGGTGGCTAACAGGGGTATAATTAAAAAAAACCTTAATATTGCATTGAAAAAATATATGCATCATTAAATTTTATAACCCCGTCCTCCCTCCACATTTATAGCCCGTCCTCCCTTCTAATAAATCTTGGCTCCATCCCTGCCAATATACCATACTTCTAGTATTATTTATCTGATCACTTCTAAGATAGTGAAAGTGCATATCTGGTCGTTTCACTAGTCCTGTCAAAGAAATGGGCCATTTATGCGCATGTTTCATGCCTTTGCCACATCTTGTGTGAACTAATTAAAACATCTAGATTAGTGATTGAAATTGAAAAATCAAAAATCGAATTTAAGAATACTATAATTTGAAAATGAATATTTTTAAGATGAATTTACTATTTGCTTGTAAGACTTATTCTTCAAAATTAAGGAACTACCCATTAAATTTTTCTGCCACTTTTTCTTTTTCTTTTTCTGGTTATTTTTTAATTCCATTGATATGTCACTATCCAGAGAAACTGCATATTGAGAAATCATTGAAATATATAACTGTAAGTTTTTAACAGACCAACGCCTCTGTAGAGCTCCACAAAAGCTCCTCTGATCATCTTTTCTGCACATTGGTTATTTTTTCTGTTTATGAAATCATTTCCTGGACCTAATTCTTTCTTTGGATTCTTCACTAAATCTTCCCTTAGCATAGAAGTAACGGCCGATATCGCCCGTGTCAGATTTCCCTTCTTTGTTTTTGATTGTTTCGGCGAGACAACGAAATTCGCACCATTTCTCTCTACTGCTGCAGTTGCATCCTCCTTTTGCAGGCTTTGCGGGGTTTCGAGAGGGCTTTCTCTGTATTCCGTCGGGCTTTCTGCATAAACAAAAAGTTCAAAAATTTATTATTGTTGATGAAATGAACAAGGAGAAGTTTCCCAAAAGTGCTAAAATGACTAAAAGTGTTAAAATAGTTGATGTACGTGAAGTGGATGTCTTGTCTGAAAATCTGTGTTTAGCCTAGCACTTTTAGTGCTCTAACGGCCTGATTGGATGCCGGATTAGTTTTTAGGGGTATTAAATATGGAGGAAGTATAAGATAATAGGGGGTAATATATATGGAGGGTGGTCTTACAGTGATGTGACATTTATGGAGGGGGGATTAAGTAATACTTAGTTTGGATGATTTTGTGAGAAGGGGGATTAAATTTGGGTGGATGATGTAAAAAACTGTCAAAAGACTTTTTTGCCCTTGTGTGAATATTCGTATTAGTTATGTGTTTTTTTAATTAGACAAATCTAATAATTAATTAATTTATTATTGAAACTCAATAACTAATTAAGCTATAAGATTTAATTGTAATTAATTTTTATATTAATTGTTTTATTATAAAAATTAATTTATATGTTTACTTTTTATTATAAAAATTATTGAATTGGATCATCTTTTAGGAGTTTTCAAAAAGTATGTCAAAAAACTAATGAGATTTTTGGGTAAAGAATGTATACTAACGAGATTTTTGGGTTTTATAATTATTTTATTATAAAAACTAATTAATGTTTTATTATTTTTGGGTAAATAATACTTCTAATTTTTTAGTACATTTTCAAATAATAAAAAAAGAAAACACAACACATGCCAATGTCTTGGGAGAGGTATTGGGATGGGGTATTGAAAGGGGTACAATGGTCATTTTTCAGGGGGTATTAGGGGGTCATAAATATGGACACCCCCTGGGGTGTCCATAAATAACACCCCTAAAGGGGTGATATTTAGTCCGGGTGATAAATAACACCTCTGCACTTATTTTTGGCAAACCATTCCATTGTCGTGGGCCCGGGCATAAATAAGACCCTCCATATTTATGCCCCCCACTAAGACCCCATCCAAATGAGCCGTTCAAAATACGCATTATAGAAATGAGAAATTATTTCATGTAATCAATCTCAAGTGATATAATGTGTGACAAGAGAATTAGCTAATTTTCCAAGGGTGGGCAGGCCCTATCAACCTTCATCTATACCGTTTGTTTTGCGCATCAACGGCTCGGATTGTATCAAGTAATAGATGGCTCAGAACACTTAGGCGAGGTGAAATCTGAACTTTTAATGCGGGAAACTAATGATTCGGATGGGGTTGGCACCCCTTACTTGACCCCAATGGATGGCATAGTCCCCAATTTTGTGTTGAGTGAGGAAACAGAAATATTCCCTATGTCTTGTTTTGTTTGATCATATAGGTAAATAGTAGAATTTTTAAATAATTTTATTTTTTTCACAAATTAAAGAAGTAATTAAAATTGTTTTAAAAAATTATTGCAGTATCAAATCTAAATTATGCTTTCATTTAATTAAGGAATAAATATCAAATAAAGTGAGGACATAAAATAGGAGAAATTGATCAGCATTTATCATATGAGTAGCCTAAAATCGTACTATTTGTATTGATTCTAAGGTAATACCACTTTATGCATTAAAGGAAGTTGTCAAAGAATTATAAATTTAATAAGATGAAATCATTATGACATTCGCGTCACTCCACAACAGCAATAAACTTATTTGAGTAATTTATCATATTACCCTCAAATTCATTGTTTACGCAAAATGAGTCATATAGGTGTCAAAATGTAACTGGTCTGCTACCCTGAGTAACAAAAAAATAATTTAGTGTCTCTGGATCACCACTATATTAGGTTTTAAATTGCGGTATCGAGAAATGAGTCAATATCGGTGATACGGTTAGATATTTTTAAAATTTTCTAAAAAATTCAGATAAAATCGAGGCAATCGGAGGCTCTTGCCTGTGATATACATCGAATCTGGACGCGCGGGTTTACTGCTTTGGCTGTAATTCCCCCATCATATAATAATGATGGCAGAATTCAATCTTGAATTCATTGTGATAGTTTCTATATTCGTTTCAGCCATGAACTCAAAGGTCACCCCTTTGGTTATAAGTTGATCAATCTTGTTTTGTTCAACACACCAGAAATCGCGTTCTATCTACACACTCTTGAAAAATCGTTATTTGAGAGAGAGAGCGCACCAAACACCGGTTCGGTTTGCCCAGGCAGTTGTTATAGATGTTCTATGTAATCTGTAGTTTTGGTTTTTATAGTATAATGAAATTGTTTTTTAGAATTTGATATGTTTGACATATTTTTCCCAATAGATATCGCCCGATACGGACAATATCGTCTATATCATTGGCAAATAACAATATTGGATGTCCCAAATCTCATTACAAAACGACTAATACGATACTTAATGGACCTTTTTTTACAACCTCCTCTACATGGTGTCCTCAGTGGCTAAGCCGTTGTTCCACCTCACGTGTTGGGACCCAAGACTAAATTTATAAACCTCGATACATTTTGTGGTGAAAAGGACTTGTTAGAGATGAAAGAGGAGACTGGATTCTAGGCTATTATGGTAGAATGGTAGCGAGCTCGAGTTTAGAAACGGAATTATAGAGTGTACACAGAGGACTAACCATCATATTGGAGAAATGACTAACCAATGTCCGGATCAAATCTGATTCTCAAATAGTTGTCTTACTTTTCAATGATGGAGCTTCCCTGAATCATCCCCAAAGTAACATTATAAAACGATGGGAAATATTTGCTCACTCGAACAGGAAGCTCTCTCTACCATATCTACAGAAATCTGAATCAATGTGCTGATTTCTTAGCCGGACTGGGAGCAGAATAGGCAAAAGATCTGGTTGTGTCCGAGACACCCCCTTGGGGGTAAGGGAATTCATGATTAGGGATAACCTTAATCTCCATAGGTTCACTGATTATAGCATGGGTTTTTTTCTTCTCTTTATCTAGTTATCTTGTGTATCCAACTATTCGCACTCCTGATGCGGCTTGATACTTTTGCTTAAGTTCTAATTTATTTCCGAAGTACTAAAAAAAGAGAAAGAAAAGGGGTGTTGGTACTGAATAATCGCTCTATATCAACTCACTAGAATAATTACCACAAAAATAAAATAAAGAAAACTCACCAGAATAATCTGAGTTCTGAGCTGATGACGAGTACGATGGCGACAAAAATTCGGTAGGTGATTTCAATGACAGGCTTTTCCGGCATCGGTCACTGAGGATTTGCTTGCGTTCCATTAGAGTTTGCAGCTGCTTATTCAGTATCTCTCCTCTCTCCACAAACTGTGTCTCTCTTGTCTTGTAAAACTGGTTCACCTTATTAAGCTCCTCATCCAATTGCTCAAAAAATAACTTAACCTGAAAAATAAATTATAAATATTGGCCCAACTCTTATATTTCTTCAAGAGGTAATTTAGCAGAGGGGGAATTTGCGCTCCCTTTTATCATAATATACTCCTTTTTTATATTTATTCTAGAGAAATTATGAAACTATTCTTACTTCTCAAGTTCACTTTTCACGTATAAAAAAAATTCATGTTGTTATTTCACGTGAACTAACAATGGAAAATAAGATAACATGTAAATTCTGAAAATCATCTCTCATACCCGAATATGCAAAAATGGAGAATCTCATGTCTGTACATATGAATATACTTGTGTTTGTAACACGAGTTTAAATTCTTTCCACTAGTGGGTTTTCCACCGTTGCCCGTTGTTGGTCTAATTATGCATTTCTTTATTATAAATCTTAACTGTTTATATTGTACAGTCCACAAAGTAGGATATCCCAAAATCGGTTGATCGGAGATCTATAAGTATATTGAAAATTGGATTTTTGTTTATAAAATGGACGGTCATGGATTTAAACTGTCCATGACCATCTATTTTATAAACAAAAATTCAATTTTTGACATATCTATCAATATTCAATCAAGCTAATTTTTTGCATAGATATACTATTATGCAAAACCTTACTAAATGAATGGTTCTGATTAAAAAGAGAAAATCAGGTGAGGTCCACAAGTGGTGGGCGGATAGAATTTAATCCCTTGTAACGCATGAGTAATATCAACTTTTATAATCAAGGCACGTTTCACGTTTTTACGGGGCTTTGCCTAGATTTAAATGGCTAGACTCTCCGAGCATGAGATTGTTTCTTAAAAATTAGTTGACGTGCACATAAACTGGCCAGACAATTATAGCTTTCTTAAAAAAAGTTTTGTAACGTACACAACAATATAAATAACTGTAATCAAGCTAGTACGTACCTCATCCTCAGAAAACAGTTGAACAAGCTCTGTTTCATACACTTCTTCATTGCCATCATCTTCTCCCTCTCTTACTTTCCTCTTCACCTGAAAAACCCAAAAATGTAAACCGTTATGTGTCCATTTAAAAATAAGTGTGTAAAATGGGTGTGGTTCTATAATTTTTTATATTCGAGACACTTTTTCTTTGCTTGAAAATGACGTCACTGTCCCTTTTCTCCGTATCGAACTACACATGAAAACCCAAAAAAAGAAAAAAGAAGAAGGAAAAACATATAAATTTTGCATGTTTAAATTTCGGTTTCGCCAACTTCTGAATTGTTCCGAAAACAAATAAACCGTGCTTAAGTGATAGTTGAGCTTGTTTTTATTATTTAAGTTGTTCGGGTCAGTTTACCCGTCTAGATTTTTTGTTCACAGTCTTCTAAGATGTTAGTGCCACTTTTCAGTCAAAAAATATATAATATTTGATCGGCTTCGTTTAGAGATATGTTCTCAGCTCTTTTTGCGTAGAGTAATTTGCTGATATACCAAATTTGCGGTCCATTCATTTACTTCATACTCCCTCCATCGCAATTTTATAATCTATCATTCTATCCTAATGTATAAAAAAATAATTATATCTTTCAATCGGTAATACATTTTATATGCAATATGGATCTTGTTTGATAGATTTTGATTTAATTTAATAAATAAAATGTTCAAAATTACCTAAAATATTGTAGATTATAAGATATAACATTTAAAAAAGTGGCACGAACTCTAAATGACTATAAAATTGGGACGGAGGGAGTATTTAAAATGGAAGAATCAAATTCTCACTACATTTTTTTTATTGTATCTATAGCACCACTGATTTTACATGGCAATTCCATACCATTTTGATTAGATTTTAGGCATGAAACTCCTATAAATCATTTTTCTTACAATATATATATATATATATATATATATATATATATATATATATATAAATATAAATATAATTGTGTGTGTGTGTGTATGTACTGCTATTTTATACTCGAGTATAGATACACATATAATACCTGAATAACCTCTGAATTCTCTCGGGCATTACAAAGGTGGTCGGAGATTTTACGAACGGCGAAGCGAACGGGGTCGAAAATGGATATTCCGAAATCGACGTTGGCGTTTTGGATTTGCTTTGGCTTTTTGGCGAGCTTGATCTTCTTCACGTGTTTCTTCAACTGCCAGTAGTTCACGAAAACCTCCTTCCATTCAGGAATGAGCTGAACTTCAAGCTCTTTTGAGAACTTCACCATTGGAGAGAGAGGAGGGTGAAGAGTTTAGGAGGTATGAGAGTAATCAAGATGGTTTATATATAGAGAGGTATACATACAGACCCAAGAATGTTTTCGTTTCTTTCTTTTGTTTTGTTTTGTTTTTTGTTTTGTTTTGTTTTGCAAGAAGCTAATAACTTCATGCTAAGCCTCTTTTAGTACTTTTACGTGTTGGTTAATGGAGTACTATTTTTTTACTAATATTGGAAAATTCTAAAATCAACTCGCTGGCCCGTCGTTAAGATTTAAAAAATGTATTGAAATGTGTGAAAATTGTATAAGAATATGTAAAAGTGTGTAGAAAAGTGAAAAAAAAAGTACTACCAAGATTGGAGTGTATTTATTTGTCTTATTTTTACCATATTGTCAGCCCAGTTGACTGTCAATAGAAGAACTCTTTACTTTTTACAAGCTGCACACAGAAATCGTGGAGAGGGGGACAAATTGATTTTTCAATTTCTAGGTGTGCACACCAAAATTTTTTTGAGTACTGAATGAGTATCATGATGTGGTAGAGCCTAGTGGTATCGGAGTGTTGTATCCGGATCTTCTAAAAGTGTTTTGGATGGTTTAGATCAAAACTCTCTCCTCCTCCTCTTTCTTCCCTTTCTCTCTCCTGTTCCTCTCTCCATAGTCTGGACCGTCCAAAACCGAAATAGACGACCCAGATTGCGTAGGCGGATAACTCGTGGTACCTGCTCAACATTGAAAAATTGCTCGAGAACACTGACACTTTAACATATTTTTAGTCCAAGTATTCCTAAAGGATCAATATGACTGCATTAAGATAGTGGCTAGTTATTAAGGTATAAATTTATAGCCTTGCACAGTTTTCTTAAATGCTTATTCTCATGCACATATTCTTATTCTTAGTATTCTCTCTTATGTAACTATGGGTTGTTGTGCATGCTCGAAACTGGTACGTAAAAGTTGATACAAAGACGTTTTAGACAATTATGATGATGATTTTTGTATACTTCTATCATTAGTTGTGTTTGTGAACTAATATTTTGGAGAGACTCATAGTGTTTTCTTTTTCTACTACAATACGCACATCCTATAGTACATGTGCAGTACGCACCCTTAAGATGTATAAATAGTTCATAAATCTAGATGTTCATACCATTGATCTTTAACTTATCATTTATGTAAATAAATTTAACATTTAAAACACATACCATCAACTTGGAGTTAATTAATGACATTTACAATACTCACTTTGTCCCTTTTTAAGTGATTGATTTGGGTAATGTGTATTTTTACGGACGTTTAAAAATGTACTTTCGCATATCGTTTTTTAATTTTTTTTTTTTGCACCAAATTAAAGTACTCAATGAGCACTTTAATTTGGTATAAAGCAAATTAAAAAGTTGCATAGAGAAATATGTGTTTTAGGGGTTTGAAATTGCACGTATTCACGTATGGATCACTTAAAAAGGGATGGAGGGAGTATATATATATATATATATATATATATATATATATATATATATTTGTGTGGCAAAAGATAAGTATTATAAAACTCAATAAGTAGCTTTTAAAAATATTCAAAAAGCAATTTCTTTAGTATCGTCTTTGTTATGTTTCTTTTTTCTTCCGATAAATCTAAATCTCCAAAGTATAGCTTTTCAATAGTTGAAGCAGGAATTTATTTTTTCTATTTCTTTTGCACCGGTTGACTGCATATTTGATGCACTACTAGTGCATCCGATAATTCTTAAATTTTAATAATGTGGATGTGGTGTAAATTTTAACTTAGCGTAGTGGGTCACTTAATTCAAACGGATTTTACATATGCACGTGTTTTACAATTTAAACACTTTGTATTTTCTTCCTGGTAACGTAAAATATTGCTTTGCTACTCTAGTTGTAGTAAAGCTTGGTTTCTATTTGCTAAAATAGACATTTGCTAAAATTAAATGAGTGATTTTAGTAAATGAAGTGGGTATGTGATTTTATCTCCAATGAATCTAAACATATATATGTCCAGATTCGTTGAAGATAAAATCACCTCCCCACTTCATTCTTAAAATCAACCTTTTGATTTTATGAGATTTCCATTTTAGCAAATGAAAAACCTAAGACTTGGTTTTCTATTTGCTAAATTGGACATTTGCTAAAATCAAGTGGGTGATTTTAGCAAATGAAGTGGGGAGGTGATTTTATCTCCAATGAATCTGGACATATATTTTAGCAAATGAAGTGGGTAGGTGATTTTATCTCCAATGAATGCGGGCGTATTTTTAAGAAATGAAATGGGTAGGTGATTTTATACCCACTGAATGCGGGCGTATATATGTCCGCATTCATCGGAGATAAAAATCACCTACCCACTTCATTTGCTAAAATCAACTTTTTGATTTTATGAGATTTCCATTTTAGCAAATCAAAAACCAAGCCTTTGGTTTTTCTTTAAGTAATTAAGTGGGCCAATTGGTTGTGCAATTAATTCTTGTCAAATTTTCTAGTTACCAATCCATGACAATTCTATGTATCTATCTATTTATATATATACTATATATATAAAGAGGGAGTGAAGTTTACTGTTTCGTCCATTTCTCACTTTCGTCCTCAATGAAAAGTCAATTTTGCCCTCATTATTTCCTGTTATTCCTGTTCTGTACAAAGGAGTAATGGATGAAATTTTGAAATGACAAGTTTAGACTTTTTTTTTGCCACGTGTGAGGGTAGTGCCAGAACTTCAACGATGAATTCGTTATTCCAGCCTAATTGCATAAAAGAAAAACATAGTAGTTTATTTTGCACGGCAAGAAAAATATAGTAAAAAAAAAAATTCTATGGATGCCCACAACCCACAAACTATACAACTGACACTATGGGAGTGTTTGAGAGTATTATTTTTTACAATTATTTTACAACAAACACACATTTGCCATAGGACAATGAATTATGAAGGTTGGATGCTAAAAATTCTAAAGGAAATTTTTTTTGCAAAAATCAAAAAGCAAAAAGGAGTCTCCCAAACATCAACTATATGTTGTTTGGACTTCGCAGAAATGTAAGTGTGCATATATTTGGATTTGTGACTGGTGTCTGCCAGCCCAACGCAAAAAATCCTTTAGTAATTTAAATTATTCCTGATATCAAATACTTAAGAATTGGAGTAGTATTCTTCAAATTTTTTTTTAGCAATTATCAAATATTATTATATTCCAAAACATCACCTACACAGAAAGTGGAGGGTAGTGTTTTTTTTTCCCCACCAACAAAGTATGCAAAACGGTGATTGTCTGTTGGGATGGGGTATTTTATTTTATTGGAAAGTGGAGTGTTTAATTTGCTATGTTGAATCTTGGATTGTGATTTTATGGTAAATATTTATCGTGTGTTGTCAAGTATTGGACTCTGCTATATCTTGTGCTTAGGTGCTACAAGCTTATTTTTGCCTTTTGAAGTTAATTATTAAGGCCAATCAATGTTCATTTGCCCAACCTCACCATTCAATATTTTGAATGAGACATATTTTGTGATGTTTCCTAATTGTTGAGCCTTAATTTTATTTTTAAGTTTTATTACCGCCTTTAATTTTTCACCATGCTTTCCCCCCTATTTTGTGGCTTAATATATACTTTAATAGTACCAGTAGCGCAATTTCTGCGAACACAGGAGGACAAATCATAGTTGACTTTGGATCACTGTTTACTTTAGAGTAAATTTTAGAAATGATCCCTTCAGTTTTAATCGAAACCCAGTTTCATCCTTTAGTATTAAATATTGCAACGCATTTCACTGCAAAAGATAAATGATTATGACAAATGAGTAATCCCAAAAATTACGACAAAAGATAAACAAAAAAACACAAAAAGCAAAAAATACTACAAAAATATCCGACAAAACCCCACTACTTTAGGTTATGTTATGGCAGCCTAGGTATGGTTTCGTTAATGTTTTATTGGCTTTGTGGTTGTTGGGATGAAATACATGTGTCGGTGTATGCGGTTGTGCATGGGCAAGGCATGTAACAATCCATTAAGTGAAATTGAAGTTAATGAGTTTTGGTTTGTTAGGCTGGTAACCTGTTCTTATTTCTACGCCTTGTCAGTGCTGTGAAAGCATTAACGTCACTAAGTTCATTATAGCACAAAACCAAACCCATCTTCTGTGGTGTTGTTTGTGTTCTCTCTCCACTGGTAGAGGACTGAACAACAGCAAAGTGGTGAAGTAGACAATGGAAATCAGGGTCCCTTTAGCACAACATCTACATTGCATGTGTATCACTCACTACAAGAAATTTCACAAATGCCGACTAAAGTTTGGTTGGCAAAAGTACCCTATTTAGTCGGCAAAGGGCTTTCCCGACTAGATTTTTAGTCGGCATTTTTAGTCGGGTAATGCTTGTCGGCAAATGTCGTCGCCGACTAAAAAAAATTTAGTCGGTAATATTTTTTTAGTCGGGGAATGCTTCAACATTTTCCTACTAAAATCTAGTCGGCGAATGTATTCCCCATCACCAACTAAATTTTTGGTTGGTAATTTGTCTATATCAAAAAACTAAATTATTGGCCGCCAATTTTAAATGTTGAAATCCCATAATTGGCTATAATTTTTTTTCCCATTTTGATTTCCTGCCAATTTGTAATGAATACTAAACAAATAAATTCCACGAAATAAATCCAAACTTTCATACATAAAGGTCCACCAAATACTTAGAAAGTAACTTGTATCCAAATTCCTAAAGCATAAAATAACAAGTCTAATCATAACAAGGGGAAAATAAAAAAATCCAAAACCCCTACACAGCAAAATACTAAAGTAATTCAACTTCAACAAATGGATAACCAAAACAATTGAAGCACATCTACAACCGAAATACAGCTTTGATCTTCATAGTCAATAACCCAAAAGTAGAAAAGCGGAATACTCCATTAAAGCTTCGATCTGGAAAAAAAAAATCAATCATTAGTAGCAGCTAAGATGAAGTGATCAAAGCAGCTAACATAACATCCCAAATGGCAAGATAATAAACATCCTAACTAGTTGTTTGTCCGTCAGCACATTGATTTCCCCTTTTGGTGCTTCAGTGGACCTGTTGAAAGACTTCCTAAATGGGTCTAGTTGTTTGGGTACTGGGTGGTCATGTGAGTGCCTCTGCCGCTAAGCCTTGAAAACCATAACCTCTTTGTCAAATAATATACTTAAATGGAACATCGAGGATTGCTAGATAGATGCAGTTTGCAGAAGAGTTTACTTGCGAAGTTGTGCCTATTAAACATAGTGATGTTGCCTTATAAGTTGATATTCCTGAATAGATAGTTTCTTTTGTTATGGGCCTATGGCATACAAAGCATGCTGATGGGGTTACATAAATAGAAAGAGGCAGTGTTACCGTTCACACCCCTTTATACCATTTGTATTTTTTTTCTTATCTTCACTTACGTGAACTTACAATAATGCTCTTTCATGTATGAAAGTTCAAACAAGTAAAATGGTAATCTGTAACTTCACATTAACAAAGATGAACAAAAAAAAAAAAAAGGGACGGATATCAATACGGGAATGTGAAAATCACCACCATTTTCTGAAGACAAACCGACCACAAGATAAAGGGATGTCCTTACTTGATTATATCTTTAGTTGTGACAAAAAGCATCCCATGCAAATCGAGCTAAGTAGTAGGCCATCCTCTACCAATGGCCATAAAAAATAAAAAATAAAAAATCTGAGTCTATGCTATTGATCCACACAATAGGCAGCTATATGGCGCATCATCTCAAACACCAACGGATTGATTAGATCATGAGTGTCAATTTCCTTTCCTATCATGTCCGAAGATAGTGTCCATTTCCTTTACTGTCATGCCTAAAGATTGGAATTTCTCCGTAAAATATCAGAAGAGTCATTAACGTCAATGAACAGGTAGCGAGAACGATAAAACAGAAGCTACTTGCAAATTAAGTTGACCTTAGTATATTCATGTGGTGAGATTCAACTTTAAGAACATAAGCAAAAGCTAGGTTGCATATTTAGAAAAAAAAAACATACAACCAATCAGACTGA
Source organism: Vaccinium macrocarpon (assembly GCA_022606695.1). Taxonomy (NCBI): domain Eukaryota; kingdom Viridiplantae; phylum Streptophyta; class Magnoliopsida; order Ericales; family Ericaceae; genus Vaccinium; species Vaccinium macrocarpon. The sequence goes on from CM040175.1 coordinate 10,251,340, forward strand.
CCTTGAGGGCAGGCTCATCCTAGCAAGGAAAACACAGCCGTGCATCCACTGCTTTGAATTGAGTCACTGCTATATTCTTCTTCACTCCTCCATCCATGTGAGAACTATAAAAGAAACACCCAGATCAATATAGGTGCTTTGAATTTCACATGGAATGATATGGCAGTGGTGTTTACGAAGCTCAATCCTAGATTGGCCTTTCGTACCAAGAGAATTTCAACGAGCAACATCAGTAGCTTTGGAACTTCTATTTTGTATTCCACTGTTTGTTCCTATTTGAAACTTAAATTAACCATTTGAGAATAAAACCTCTAAGAATGTAACAAAATTTACCAAAATAAGTCCTTAAGATGCACTGCCCAGATTTTGCTTACTAATATGCATTGCCTAGAATTGACATTCAAAAATGCCACACCTGAAACCATTGCCACTGCCCAGTCATAAGCAAACTGTAAAATTGCCTAAGCAAACTGGACAACAAATGTTTTTTGGGTAAATCTGGACAGCAAATTTAGTGATATCTAGCGGTGAACTGGACAGCATTCAAGATGCCTGACTTCAACTATCACAAGTTTCTTCTCTTTTATTGTGAAAAAAAAGAGAACTATCACAAGTTTCTCGAGCTCATAAAATCGTTTATCAACAACAATGAATTTCAAAGCCCTTGTACATAGGCAACTAATTTAAACTTCAAAACAATGCCTGGAGAAGGTGATGAGCAAAATGTGGAGAACATTTATTACCTTACAAAAGAGGTTTAAGAAAAACTCAATATACAAGCTAAGGGTGGTCTTCTATAAAGTACTTGCACCATTCCCCATACTGCCCATTCCACTTCCAGAGCCAAGGTTGAAGGAGGCCTTAGGGTGCCATTCTTATTCAGCAAAAAAGCACTTGATCCAAGGTTGGAACAATGTCTCTAGTTAAAAAAAGAAAAAGGTTGAACAATGTCCCATATCTTGAAGAATTTCCTGATAGTTCCCTAGGAGGAACTTTCATACGAGGTTCTGATTTTCTATCACATTCAGCTTTCTTGCAAATAGCCCGCAAGGCCCAAGTGCCTTGACATAGCAGAAATATTTCATTCACTGAGATTCCAAAACCCAAGAGAACCTTCCTTTTTAGGTACACAAACGACAGACGTCTTTCCACTTAACTCTAGTAGCAGAACCATTCAAATAAGGCCAAACCACAAAAAACTCGACGGTAAAGTCCGATCACCATTCAACAACAATCTCGGGGTAACTCCCCATTAATCAATTCCAATTCACTTTTCTATTAACCTCATCGTCTATGTGATATCCACGTACGATCACCCAACCCGGGAACCTAGTTGTCTATTCTAACATTCAACACGTTTATGGAAAGCGCACTTAACAGTAGAAGCAAAGTGATAACGATATTCTAATGGTCACAAACGAATGTCTCAATTCACAAGTTCATGAAATTCAAGTAATCGAAAACTAGGGGTCTAAATGTAATAAATTCAAACTACAGGGGCCAAAATGTAATTTATTAAACTATTGGGGCCAAAACATAATTTAAAGAGATTAAGGGTCACCAATGTCATTTTAAGTAAGTACAAGGGTGCCCAACATAATTTCACGACTCTAGGGTCCTTAGTGTAATTTACAAACTCTAAGGGCCTTTTTGTAAATAAACATAATACAAGGGCAAAAAGGTAATTTTGCCACCAACAAGGGTAAATACGTAAAAATACTTTATTTTAGTTAATAAAGTCCTAACTTGCAACAAAACGCAATTCCTTGATCTTTTTATTAAGTACAAAACTACACATTATGTAATTTACAAACACAAGGGCAAAATGGTCATTTTACACCCGAAGGGCATTCTGGTCATTTCGTTACACTCCTAAATTTCCAGTAGTGACATTTAGTTGATAAAATAGGTTTCGTAAATGATACATAGTACGCACGCCAAATTTCACAAAATTACACTTTAAATCCCTAACTTTAGCACGAAGATCAAGAAAAAGGTTAAGCACAATAAATTCATGGAGAAAATCATATAAACAATTAGTAAAGTATTAAATATGCTTGGAATGGTTAACAACGTGAACCACAATGAATCTAGAGTTTATTAAACACGAAAATAAAGTTTCGGGTCAAAATGGTACATCGCGTTTTGGCTTGGTTTTCGTGAAACCCCTGACTTTGGGCTTTAACCCATCAACTCTAAATTACTCTTAGACTATTATAACACATTCAAAAGCTTGGAATAGGTTGGGTACGAGTTTCTACCTTTGGTCCGGACGAAAAACTCGACGGTAAAGTCCGGTGGTATTTCGAGTGGCAATGAAGAAGTCCATTGCGAACAAAATCTTTGGGCTGCGATATCGGGTTCAAACCTTGTCCATTTCCAGCGATTCTTGTGTCTAAAACGAAGCTCTCGAAGTGCTCTACAATATTGATGAAGAAGTCTAAGCCTAAAACACACTCCAACAATGAGAAAAATGAAGATTTGTAAAGGTCCAGTGAGCTGTTCGGTTTGACTAGACCAGAAACTTCGGGCCGCAATAACATAGTCATTTCTCAGCCTTTTTGAGTGATTCTTGAACCTAAATTGAAGAGCTTGAAGTGATCTACAATCTTTGTGAAGGAATCTAAACCCGAAATCCACTTTAACGAGGAGAAAAATGGAGATTTGTGAAAGATCAGTGAGTTGTAGCTGAAAGAATTTTACAGAACTTTGGATGGCTATAACTCACTCAAAACTCAACCGATTTGGGTGATTCTTGTACTGAAATCAAAGTACTGGATGCCCTCTACAAATTTTGTTTAGAAACTTAAGACTTAAAACGACTTTACCTAGGAAGAAATTGGCCATGAAAATGGATACGTGTTATGGACGAGAATAGGAAAACGTGGTGGTGATCTCTCTCCTCTTTTTATCTTCTTCTCCTCCTTTCTTTTTCTTTTCTAGAATTTCTCAATCTCTCTCTTTCTCTGGCGAAAATATTGAGGGGAAAGGGGTGATGGGTTTATGTAGGGAAAATGGGGTGGTGGTGGAGTGTTTGTTTGGTGTGATGGGAGAGGTGGAGTGGAGTGTGGTAGGAGGTGGAGTGTGGAAGGTGAGTGGAGGTGATGGGTGGAGTGTGGGAGTAATTTTCAGCATGGGACGCGGCACACGATGTGGCACAATGCAGTACAATTTACTCCGAGTAGTGTTGGAATTGTCCGGATTTCGGTCTCAGAAAATTACCAAAATATTCATTCGAACTTGGAAAATCGTGGACAATATAATGTCATCGTGTGCTCAGAATCGTTTGGAAAAATCTTGAAAGTAGAACACGCATTACGATGCACTCAATAGGTGAGCGTATCTGGTTGACTCGGGTCCCACAACTGTAGTAGTCGTGCTAGTGTCATCTGTGTAGCTGAAAATCATCCTCCGCATTACACATTATTCTGTCTGTTCGTCCGGGCCCACTGGTGACAAGTCGGTTGAAATCATTCTGTGCACCTCGAGCATTAACTCGTCTAAAGGAAAATAAATAAATAAGAGACCCGCAAATGGTTAACTAAAGTCAAAATTGGGTAAAATTAAATTAGGAAAATTAGTATTTACAAATATCACAAATTTTATTTTTTTTTAAAATTTGGGATATTACAATCTACCCACCTTACAAAATTTCGTTCTCGAAATTTGATGCAAAAGAGGAAAATCGACGAGATAGAAACTAAAGTAACTAAAGTGCAACACTGATAGTTTAAAACCTCAAAACGTCATTTTAATCGATAATCATAATTCATAGAAGTATAAAAAGAGATATACATAGTTTAAGAAAAAGTTATCGATGTGTAGTGGCCCGTAGCCCTCAACTACTAGGAACCACTTTCCTCTCATGAGTTTACCCTTAAATAAACTTTTGAGAAATTCTTAGAGCATGCGGAAATCATTAAATAGAAAAATCCGGAAATTAGTAGTCGGTTCATCAAAACCAAAAGAAAATGTTCCAAAATAAAAGGAGAAAAGAGCTTAATTCAGAAGGTGCTTATTATAATATATCATAGTTACAAGACTTCAAATAATATTATAAAAAGAAATTCAGAAACTTAGTACCTTAAATTAAAAAAAGCTGTAAATTTATACTCACGGAAAGTTATTAAATCAAATCCAAAGAGATACAATCCAACAAAATAATTGTAATTACTCGATTAAGAACAATAACAGCAAGTAATAAGATCAAAACTTTACCTCTCACATTAGTGAAGAAAAATTGAAATTAGTAAACATGTAGCAAGACCGAAAATCAATTAAATATTTGTTTTGCTTGTTAACAAGAATGATGTGAGGTGATTTTGGACTAAAATATAAATTTTCTTGAAATGTCTTTCTAGATAATATTTATTTATTTATTTATGTTGAAAATTGAAGGCGTGACAATGAAAACTTCCATCGTCAAAGCTTCTATAACGTAAGATATAAATAAATGAATATATAAATAAGATGATAATAACAGAGAAGAGTAAAAAGAAAAATGAAGAATTGAAATGTAGGAACTAATGTCGGCGCCTAATGTGTTCCAAAACAATATCTAAAATTAGTCACTCAAAAAAAAAAAAAAATCTTAATTCCAATAATTGAAACAAAAATTTCTCAAATTGATTACACATATGCAAAATAGAAATATAGATAAAACCAAACTATTCTTATTACCTCTCAATCATATTAAATATATGCAATTAAGAGGGGGTCTAAAAGTCAAAGGTCTAACACTTGAAAACTATACATAGTACTAGTGAAAGACGTGACCGTGAAAAGATCGATGTTTATATGCTCCCTTTTATCACATGTCATAAAAATGTTTATTAAAAACAAATAAGATAAAAGCTGTCATAGATATATTAAAATCTAACACGGTTGTTTAAACCATGCACCGTGTGATACAATTATCAAACCATCTCAAGCACGAGCTAACAAACGCTAGTAGTCAGCAACTGAAAATAACAACGATAGACTATGGGATGCTTGGGTAAAAAGGTTTGGTTTCTCTATGTTTTCGTTCCCCAGTTATCAATATGGGTATACTCCATACATTTCTTTAAAAGCTTGACGTCTTCGATTCTCGTACTCTTTGATGATGGCCGAGAGGGTGACAGTCACAATGAGTATCCATTTCAACCCGAACCGTGGTGGTGTTTTCATCGAAAGATGGAGGAAAATGACAGTGAAACAATAGAGAAGCACCCAAAGTAAGCAGATAGTTGACTCCAAATCAATGCGTTCCACATATTGATCCCAAGACTCGGATTTAAACTTGTATCGGGTGAACATCATTTGGAAGGTAAGAAATTTTGGAGAGAGTTTGAGGGGGTCAATGCCGAGAGAGAGAGAGAGAGAGAGAGAGAGAGAGAGAGAGAGAGAGAGAGAGAGATGGTGTTATGGAGATGATGTGGGTGAGTTTATAGAGAGGAGAAGAAGTATGTGCAAGATGAAAGAATAGTGTGGAAGGAATGGAGAGAATTTGAAAATTTGAATTTTTGTAAGGGGAGGGAAGACTGTCGGCACAGAATAAGACAAACGAGAAGGAAGAAAATTGTGTTCCAGATTTTTCTTCATTTCACACAACGAATTTTCCGTGACTGTTGTGCTCGATTCACCGTCTATCAAACGTTATAATTATATCTAGACTTACAGATATAAATGGATAGTTTAATTATACATAACTTAATATTATCTAGATAGATTATACTTTGTGGAGGTGACCTACCCAATCTACCCAAGGCTGAGGATTTGAACCTAAAGCTTTGATACCACTTGTAACGACCTGAATTTTTGGGTACGTTAAATTTATTAAAAATAAATAATAAAATTTTACAACAATATTCCACCATGTAAAAATACATTAATCTCCTTGCCAAGTACAATTATTCATTACTAGGTATGATAGGGTTATCTCTACTCTGTGCTATGGTCGTCAGCTCTGGCGGTGTCCTCCTTAGCTCCGTAGACCTTCAAACAGTAGTGCTTCTCCTGTTCATCTCCAAAGTCTAGCATAATACGTCCGGGTCGCGAAGCAACGCCATGGTATTATACCAGGGTCACACGAAGTGTAACACCGTGAGCGATAAATCACTCAATGGCTACTCTAACCCGCCTAATCCTTGCTTAACATACACATACAACATATATGATTGAAAAGCAGTAATTAAAAGAATAAGCAGGAAATAAATCGTAAAGCAGAAATTAAACACATAGCTGATTTCATTACTAGCCAACTGTGATTTACTTCCCCCTTGCTTGCCCTTCACTCGGGGGCCCCGAAGGAAGGTATAAGTTACATACTTAATCCAGCCGTCAGCCGCCTCGCAAGGATGAATTTCCCAGGGACGAAACTGTACCATTGGGCTACCTATGGCAATAGCCAGGTCCTATAGGTATATAGCCGAAACTGGTCTATAATACTTCCACCCTTATAACGCCTCATAATTCAAATGAAGCAAATCACAGAGTGTCATACTGTCACACCCCAAAATGAGAAGTGACCGGCCGTGAACCACGAGGCCTTAGCTCGTGAAACATGCAGCCTAAAATAAAATTAAGTCATCGGACATCAAGTTATCCATTCTTTTATTTATCAAACCAACGAAGGCCAAATAAGTCCCAAATCATATCCATAGGGCACAACCATCCCATAAACCATAATGATAAGAATCTATCACCAATAGAAAAATGATTTTTGATTTCTATCAAAAGATTTAGCAAAATGCGGAAGTGTTAATAAAAATTACAAAACTAGAATGCAACATCCTATGGAGGTTGACACAATAAATCCCCAAGACGCCGCCAAGAGTCCTCACCTATCGACTTTATTTGCCTGAAAATGATGTTGGAATAAATCCGTCAGCTGACAAGCTCAGTGAACAGTAAAGCATGTATATTAAATAAAGTTTTAAAACAGAGATAAAAATAGATTTCCAAGTAAACATAACTTGACATTCACGATGTACCATAAAACAATAGTAAATCTTAATGGTGATCACAAAATGATATCCAATAACAATGGGGAACCACAACCAAATAGTACCATGGCCAACAAAATAATTATCTCAAGATTGGATCCAATATCGAACTTAGAGTCACCAGGTGTTGGCAAACCATGATACTCTTCCCTAAGTCGATCCGGCGAAAGACAGCCGTTGAGCAAAAGGGTCAACGGCCTAACCCGGGTCTCTTCCTTTATGGCCAGGGTCACCTATACAAAGGAATAATTTCCCTGGGCTTCCAATAATAAAAGTTTCCGACAATATCCATAAAGATCTCACCAAAAAGAATACATTTCATCGCGTGCCAATTTAGAGAACCAAATGTAAATATTTTCCAATTAACAATTTCAAATTTTTCAACAAATAATTTAAGGGACACGGGAAAGTTCGAAAGTACATAACATACTTAACCACTCACCTGAATCCACAAGTAATGCAACTCCAACACGTCAAAAAAAGACTATCCTGAAATATAAAATAGAACAAACGGAATAACTAATTAACTATTTCGAACATGAACTGTATAGGTCAAAAGCTACATGCTATTAACCCTAAAAATCTAGCCTAATGTCAATAGGACAATCCATCAGAAGCCTAAATATTTTATGTGCAACCATCAATTTCCATTTGTTTCCCAGGAGACAAGTTGTCCCCAAGTGGACTTTAACAAACACCAAAAATGGGCATAAGGCCACCTGTTAATCTTATAAATCACCACCTGAGACTTTCCACACCCAAATCCATATATCCTAATAGAAACTACATGTTAAATATAATGGGTACCAACACTTCACACACCCAAATCCATATATCGCATTGCCATCATTGTTCACGTGGCACACAATGCCACCATTGCCACACAACCTCTCTCTCTCTCTCTCTCACACACACACACACACACACACAACAAAATAGCCCAAAAACACAATATTCTAATTTCATATTTGTGATTGCTGAAGGGAGAGAGAGAAGAAAACAAAGGAAGAGAAACAAGAACACAATCAAACTTACCGAAAACTCCAACTAGGGGAAAGTCCGACCTTCGGCTCCTCTCTCTCTCAAACTGATTAATAATAACCCTAGATAGTAACTAGTAAATCATCTATTTATAGGTGAAACTCTATAAACTGCCTACTAACAAAATATCCCTAATTTGTAGCTAACCAACTCAATCAAATTAATGTGAATAACTAATTTACTAAATAGATATTTTGAGTAACTCTAATATTACACAAAATGCTAGCTTATATATATGATAGCACCAATTGTACTTTTAGTGTGCCCTAAAATAATTTTAGTAGCCCGATCATAAAAGCTAAATTTTAATGCGAAATTAATTATTCGGAAAATAAAATGTAGGGCGTCACACATACCCTAGGGTTTCGAAATCATAACAGACTGCCAAACAATCCTCCAAAACAAATCACTTGGCGAAACTGCCATTCAACAACAATCTCGGGGTAACTCCCTATCAATCAATTCCAATTCACTTTTCTATTAACCTCATCGTCTATGTGATATCCACCTACGATCACCCAACTCGGGAACCTAGTTGTCCATTCTAACATTCAACACGTTTATGGAAAGCGCACTTAACAGTAGAAGCAAAGTGATAACGATATTCTAATGGTCACAAACGAATGTCTCAATTCACAGGTTCATGAAATTCAAGTAGTCGAAAACTAAGGGTCTAAATGTAATAAATTCAAACTACAGGGGCCAAAATGTAATTTACTAAACTATTGGGGCCAAAACATAATTTAAAGAGATTAAGGGTCACCAATGTCATTTTAAGTAAGTACAAGGGTGCCCAACATAATTTCACGACTCTAGGGTCCTTAGTGTAATTTACAAACTCTAAGGGCCTTTTTGTAAATAAACATAATACAAGGGCAAAAAGGTAATTTTGCCACCAACAAGGGTAAATACGTAAAAATACTTTATTTTAGTTAATAAAGTCCTAACTTGCAACAAAACGCAATTCCTTGATCTTTTTATTAAGTACAAAACTACACATTATGTAATTTACAAACACAAGGGCAAAATGGTCATTTTACACCCGAAGGGCATTCTGGTCATTTCGTTACACTCCTAAATTTCCAGTAGTGACATTTAGTTGATAAAATAGGTTTCGTAAATGATACATAGTACGCACGCCAAATTTCACAAAATTACACTTTAAATCCCTAACTTTAGCACGAAGATCAAGAAAAAGGTTAAGCACAATAAATTCATGGAGAAAATCATATAAACAATTAGTAAAGTATTAAATATGCTTGGAATGGTTAACAACATGAACCACAATGAATCTAGAGTTTATTAAACACGAAAATAAAGTTTCGGGTCAAAATGGTACATCGCGTTTTGGCTTGGTTTTCGTGAAACCCCTGACTTTGGGCTTTAACCCATCAACTCTAAATTACTCTTAGACTATTATAACACATTCAAAAGCTTGGAATAGGTTGGGTACGAGTTTCTACCTTTGGTCCGGACGAAAAACTCGACGGTAAAGTCCGGTGGTATTTCGAGTGGCAATGAAGAAGTCCATTGCGAACAAAATCTTTGGGCTGCGATATCGGGTTCAAACCTTGTCCATTTCCAGCGATTCTTGTGTCTAAAACGAAGCTCTCGAAGTGCTCTACAATATTGATGAAGAAGTCTAAGCCTAAAACACACTCCAACAATGAGAAAAATGAAGATTTGTAAAGGTCCAGTGAGCTGTTCGGTTTGACTAGACCAGAAACTTCGGGCCGCAATAACATAGTCATTTCTCAGCCGTTTTGAGTGATTCTTGAACCTAAATTGAAGAGCTTGAAGTGATCTACAATCTTTGTGAAGGAATCTAAACCCGAAATCCACTTTAACGAGGAGAAAAATGGAGATTTGTGAAAGATCAGTGAGCTGTAGCCGAAAGAATTTTACAGAACTTTGGATGGCTATAACTCACTCAAAACTCAACCGATTTGGGTGATTCTTGTACCGAAATCAAAGTACTGGATGCCCTCTACAAATTTTGTTTAGAAACTTAAGACTAAAAACGACTTTACCTAGGAAGAAATTGGTCATGAAAATGGATGCGTGTTATGGACGAGAATAGGAAAACGTGGTGGTGATCTCTCTCCTCTTTTTATCTTCTTCTCCTCCTTTCTTTTTCTTTTCCAGAATCTCTTAATCTCTCTCTTTCTCTGGCGAAAATATTGAGGGGAAAGGGGTGATGGGTTTATGTAGGGAAAATGGGTGGTGGTGGAGTGTTTGTTTGGTGTGATGGGAGAGGTGGAGTGAAGTGTGCCAGGAGGTGGAGTGTGGAAGGTGAGTGGAGGTGATGGGTGGAGTGTGGGAGTAATTTTTAGCATGGGACGCGGCACACGATGTGGCACAATGCAGTACAATTTACTCCGAGTAGTGTTGGAATTGTCCGGATTTCGGTCTCAGAAAATTACCAAAATATTCATTCGAACTTGGAAAATCGTGGACAATATAATGTCACCGTGTGCTCAGAATCGTTTGGAAAAATCTTGAAAGTAGAACACGCATTATGATGCACTCGCTAGGTGAGCGTATCTGGTTGACTCGGGTCCCAAAACTGTAGTAGTTGTGCTAGTGTCATCTGTGTAGCTCAAAATCATCCTCCACATTACGCACATTATTCTGGCCGTTCCTCCGAGCCCACTGGTGACAAGTCGGTTGAAATCATTCTGTGCACCTCGAGCATTAACTCGTCTAAAGGAAAATAAATAAATAAGAGACCCGCAAATGGTCAACTAAAGTCAAAATTGGGTAAAATTAAATTAGAAAAATTAGTATTTACAAATGTCACAAATTTTATTTTTTTAAAAATTTGGGATATTACACTGCAACCCACCAATATCTAGTGTTTATTGAATACGTAAGTTAAAGTTCACGTGTTTTGGCTTAGAAAGTAAGCTGACTTGTTTTTTTGTCTTTATTTGTTTGTTTGTTTGTTTTTTTTTTTTTGCGTTTTTTTAGTTTTAAATCAACTTTTTGTATAATATTGGTTCGTCTTGGCGAGAGGAATCAAAAAAGCAAAAAATTATCATCGAAACTTAATTTTTTTTAATAAAGAGGTCAACTAAAGTCAAAATTGGGTAAAATTAAATTAGAAAAATTAGTATTTACAAATTTCACAAATTTTACTTTTTTAAAAATTTGGGATATTACACTGCAACCCACCAATATCTAGTGTTTATTGAATACGTAAGTTAAAGTTCACGTGTTTTGGCTTGAAAAGTAAGCTGACTTATTTTTTTGTCTTTATTTGTTTGTTTGTTTTTTTTTTCCGTTTTTTTAGTTATAAATCAACTTTTTGTATAATATTGGTTCGTCTTGGCGAGAGGAATAAAAAAAGCAAAAAATTATCATCGAAACTTAATTTTTTTTAATAAAGACAAAAATAAGTCAAAAAAGACAGATTTTTACATTTTTTTTCGATCTTATTCAAAAAATTGAGAGTTGTAATCATAATATTTTACCTTTAATAATACACAAAAAATAAATGCAAAATTAACTAATGCGAAAAAAAAAAGACGAAAAAATAAGTCAAACTTACTTTTTAGGCCATAACACAACCTAGATTATTTTGAAGAGTAATAAATTTATTAATAACGACAAGGTTACAATTCACTGCGTGTGCAGCTATACAACGACAAGAAAGCTTCTAATGCACAACGACAACACAACAATAGCAAAAATAACTCCGTGAAAGCAAAGGTTACACCAGCGAACAAATGTGTTTTCCATGAGCTTTATGGTAAAGTTATCATATACTAGGGATTGTCCGTGTCTGAAGGCACGGCGTGGCGTAATTTGATCTCAACTTAATAAACTATCATCCTAATATTTATCACTCAGTACTCTCTCTCGTGCGACTTTTCGCCCAATAACAAAACCAAGGGTCAACGTAATAATCCTAATAATTTTAAAAATTATTGCCATTTAACTAAACCATGGGCCAATTGAAAGAATTTTTATACGTATTTTTTAATCTCAATTGTATTGCCCCTTAATGGCTCTAAAAGGTAAATCTAAAACCAAAAGTCACGCATGCCTAAAGGCAAAGACGAACGTAATGTAGCCTCAACATAATATCGCGAATGAGCCTGTGCTTGAAGGCATTGGTTCAAACACGGGCAGATGTAACATAGCCTCAATTGACATCAAATTTCCATTTCAAGCTATGCAAAATGCAAACGAAATGAACTACTGTTTGAAGGATCACCAGCAGAGAGGAAAAAAAGAGAGTAAAGGTTCCCTAAGCAACATATGGAGCACACAGAAAAGGTTAACAGAATGAAAAAGTCAAATCCAGCAGAAAGGAAACAAACTCCACCCCTCTTTCACATAAAATTGGGAGCAATGGCTCTAGAGATGTTGACTAAGAAAAGATCACTTCATGTGAATCGATATATGATCCCTGACAAACGAAGTTGGCTACCTCTATATTATTGCACAATTACCAGCGCTTCATCATGAAATATATTTGTTAATAAAAAATGTAAATCAAATAGTAAATGGTACTCTAACAAGACATAAAGGCCTTTCTGTCCACTAATACACAATATATTCTTTCAAGTGTGTTGCCCAATGTGTCGTGTCCCCCAATTCTTGAAAATTTACATGTCAAAATGTCCATGCCGGTGCACATATGCGCCTACCATAGCAAATTTCACAAAAGATTTATATGAATAGTAAATACGGACAAACATTACCTTAACTCGGAATTCAGTATGCAATAAAAATGAATAAGAAATCACTATGCCTGACTGACTGACTTTGTTAATCTAATCGTGGATTCTATTCCCCCCATCACTGAACTCGATGATTACCAATGAATTTCCTTTAGGTAGTCAATTAGAGGCTGGAGAAAGTCCAAAGTAAGGGGATGGATGGAAAGACTACAATCTCGTGGCAATATGCACTCTAGCTCAATTCATAACTCTAATGATCTCTATTTGGCTTTCTTATGAATGCGTACCAATAAATGAAACATTAAATAATTGAAATTTTAGCCGTGAATTATAGAAGAAACCAAAATTTCAAACATAATAAATCAATGCAAATTATGTTCATCAACATGTCTGTTAGTTTGTATTCCATTAAAATTCAATATAGCTCATGCCCATTTGGATTAGCTAGCTGGAAAAGCATCAAAACAGGGCCAATAAAGGAAGTAAAAAAAAGTAAGCAAACTACCAGCTTGATTAGTTTCGGGTATTTTGCAAGGTGTTCTTATACAGTATCAGTTTCGTCATGTCCAGGCAAGAGAAGCAAAATAAATTGGCATCACCGCAAGCTCAGAACTCACGAATGAACTCACCAATGAGAGCACATTCAAAATCACCTAATCACACCCGAAACACAATGGGCAATCAAAAGGAAGAAGGAATTGGCTGCCTGTGTTAAGTTTAACCAAAAGGTCCAAAACCAACTGTACAGACCATCGCTCAATTCCTGTTGTGCATTACAATTCACTAATTATGATTCACAGAGTTTCCAAAATTTTTATTGCTTTTTATTCATAGAGTATGCAACTCTTTTAAAGAATGACGCAATTGAAATCATACCAAACGGGAATAATGATCAGGCCACTACGCAGCAAGCAATCAGACCAAAAGGGAAATGAATGATGTACCTTAGGATTGTAAGGATGTGAAGAAATTGGCTTCAACTGTGAGTGAGGTTCAGATGAAAATTCTCAAAAATGAATCAGGAAATGTAAATGAAAGCATAAGACCCCGCTGTCTTTCCAGAAGCTGCTCTTGCTGGTTGTATTGGAGTTGACAAAGAAGGGAAAACCTTACTGCAAGGCAAAAAGAAAAAACGCAAACGGTGAGGATACTCAACATATGCAATGGAGTACACATGTTTTCCTCGTGTCTTTGTACCCGAATCACTATCACACTGAGTGACGCATTTTATCAAACACGAACCAAGCCAGTGAAGTATTAAGCTTAAATTTTATTATTCCAGCAATTGAAGTTCAAAAAAATTATGTTAGAGTCGAGACCGTGCTAAGCTTAAAAAAGTAACTTAAGTCTCATACACTGAAAACAAACTCTCCACTTGCGTGCCTGAAGGATCCACCGATTATGAACCTGTCCACGTTCTACAAGTAGAGCGTTGGCGTAATTGCATAAATTGGCCTAACAGTCTAGCGTTGGTCATATTATGCAGTTACCTTTGGCGCATCGGCGTAATCGCTAGAGAAAATGCCTGTAACTGCATAAACATGTTCGTTCAGAACCGAGTTACTGTAGCAGCCAGTTCGGGACGCATGACCCCCCTCGGAGCCGAGCGGTTCGTGCAGGCCAGGACCACAATGTGCGGACCACGCCAGTCGATGATCATTTGTCTCGGTAGTGTTCGCCCGGTTTGGGGCACCTTTCCTCGGGAGCTCGGGACCCCCGAATGCCTTGGTTCGGCGACCTAATCCGAGATGGAGCCTCGGCGGGGACTCGGCGCCCCCGGTGAGGGCGCTCCCCTTGGGGGCGAGTCGGTTGACCTCGATGCCCGGGGGACGCGCCAGCTGGCCGGGGGCTCGATCGAGGCACCTCTGACAATCTGTGCAATGCATTAAATGAGTTTAACCACCCCACCTGCATCGCATTTATGGCGAGCTACCAACCCTGCAGACTGCGCCTGCAGGGAGGAAGGTGGGGGACTTGATTGATGGGACTATTTGTCAGGGGATGACTCTGGGGGGTAGCCGAGGATCCACTTGGTAGGTGGGTGTCAGCTTGCACATTGAATGTGACGATAAGGATGGGGCGCGTGAGACCCCCGAGGGGTGTGCGGGACACGCGCTCCCGTGCCTATAAATAAGCTCCTCGACCCATCATACGGGGATCGGCTCTTTTAACTCCTCTTCACTCTAAAAAAGAGCATAGCACTGCACCTTACCTTTTTTCTTGACTCGAAACTTCTCCCCCGATCGCTAACTTAGCCATCGGAGTGCCTCCCCGGACCACCACCGTCCGGGCTAGACGCTAACGTGGTCGTTCCCTTGTGCAGGTTCACCTATGGCGTCCACCAAGGATCCCTGCCACTCTCCGACGAGCTTCCAAGGGCTCCAGCAAGCCCCACTCGAGCTCCTCCCCCGCGGCACAGTACCAGGCGGCCAAAGAGGTCCAACAGGAGAAGCGCTCCCCCACAGTTACTATAACATGTTGGTTTTTTCCACCGAGCATAATATAGCCAACGCTCAACTTCATGAAGATAGAAAAATATATTAGGTCAGGACCTAACATTCCAAATTTCGATTCTCCGGATTCATATTTCCACTGTACATGCTTTTATAAATGTCCTTCTCAGGGTTGCCACTCTGATTAGCTTACATGTATGTGCACTAAGAAGAAAATGTTCAACGATTCAACCCAACCAAGGTTGATCTCATAAATAACAGGACATTCCATTGGCCTTGGATCCATCTCCCGGTAATACTACCAAGATCTTGTCTGCAGTGGGTAATTTGAATAGTCTTCGATTTGTTGATGGTCTAGGGCAGGTAAATTTTCAGCTAATTGAGTTAAATTATACCATGTTTCTACGAAAATGGAAATCTTGTTTAAGGTTAAATAAAATTATACTAGTGTTCTAAAAGAAGGTTTAGAAGGCTGAGTACTCGCTGTATAGGCGCTAGAAGGACCCTCATCGACTAGCCTGACTAGATTGATTATTCCGACTATCTTGACTAATTGCCCGATTAGGCTCCGAGTACTTGGCCCTAAAACCTAGAAGGTGCTTGGCCGCCTTAGGAGCGCCTAACGAGTTTTAGAACCTTGAATTATACTATGCTTCACAATTTCCACATTTTTGTCTTACATGAATGGGGTGGAAAGGAAACAAACTGTACTGTAGTAAATGAAAAGAGTGATTTTTCTTGGATTTGTTTATTTGAGGAGGGGGCAAAACAGTAACTTTGCTTTGCTTCAAAGGCTCATGTACAGTAATGTTTGCTTTTATCAACAGCCCGCTTTTATCAAATGAGTTGGAGTTTTGATAGAATCTGGGATTTTATCTTTTGGGAAACGGGACCTCTAAGATTTGAAATAAATAATTATGAAATTGATGATGTTGAGCTACCTGAATGCAGACAATAGCAGCCACTCTGGTCTTGGAGCAGTGAATACTGTTTGCAGAAGACGCTTGATCAATATTTAAATAATCAGCATCTGATGAACTCAAAGATTCCTGAGCTTTCAGAAGCTGCAGATTCGTTAAGTCATGTTTGCGCCTATGTGGTGGCCTATATGGACCGGACCCTGATTTACCAGATTTTTTCTGAATTCATTTTGAGGCTTCTAGAACTTACTTCCTCCTTGTGACCAGCCAATAATGGATGGACAAATTGAGATCCGTTGGCAATACCATAGGTGAAGAACATCCGTAATGCTGCTACAAAATCTGCCACCTTCAAAATCAACGTATTGCATAAGCAACAAAAACATAGTAGTCGCAATTACTTACCTCTCAGTTCCTAAACCACACAACAGTAGGTGTTAGAGAACATGATGCACTACTTACATAGTCTGAAAGTGGTCCCTTAGGATCCAAAATAACCAAATGCAGGCAATGCAGAAGTGACATATAAAACCAGCAGAGCAGAAGCCCCACCAAATCATATCATAAGTTTCCTGACAAAAACATTTGCGTAAGGTAGATTTGATGAGGACAGGGGAGGGAAGGCAGGCTACCTGGCCACAATATCATCTTCCACAAGAAAATGCTTAGATGCCAAGGTGTCCCTCACTTCTTTAAGAACCTAATTTTAAAAAACAGACAAAAGTCAGCGAAATTCAGTAGATACGGTTGGCCAAGCAAAGGAGTCAGCTCATCTGAAGTGTAGATTGCCAAATGTCTACTGAAAGAGAAGACCCGACTCTTGAAAACACATTGCCAGTTGTAGTCAAGGTGGCAGTTAGAACTTCCCATAAACTGTTGTAGTCAAGTATTCCCTTTCCCAATTCAGCAACATATCTTTGGCCGCCACTCGAGGAAGATGAGCAAAGTAACTCAGCATGATAGTATGCCACTATGCTGATAAGGAGATTTAATAGTTCTGTATTTTCTGATGGTGAACATTTTCTCTTGTAGACATTTCTGGAACAAAGAGGTCACAGCATGAATTTATATTTGCAGGAATGAAAGTTAAGTCTGATTAAATTAATGATGTAAGCTCAAGCACAAGAAATTGTAAATGATATAGTAAATAGTGATAGGAAAAACTCAGTATATCTAAATCTAAGAAAGATTCACGAGATCCAAATCCAAAACAAGTGTCAGCACAATCATGTAGACCCATGTAATTTTAGAGGTATGCTTTAGCAAACATGTTTTTGAGGCAGTGAACTAGATTAGATTTGCCATGAGAAAAAATGTGTCAAAATTTAACAAAAGATACACCTCTCCCCGTCTCTGCGACTCTACCGCTACAGCCCTACTACATTCACCTCTCCTCATCACGGCCGGGATAGGCGTTGAAGGCGTCGGAGGTTACCACTGTGATGAGTTGTTTTCGACGGAGGCTAAGATCTATATAGCGGCCGCCCTATGCGTCGATGTGATGTTGACCGGAGACGTTGATCGATGACAGTGGTGGTGGTTTTCTTTCTCACTCTTCTCTCTGTGTCTCTCTCTCCCTCTCTGAAACCTACCGGACGAAATTAGTGGTTTCGGCCAAGATTTACCGGAAAGTCTGGTATGCTCCGGTAATCACAGTTCGATTCTTCCTTAAAATACACACTGCCACTCCGACGCTTTATACACTGCTAAACTTGATTGCTTAATTGAGAAACTAGTGTGCTTATTCAATGACTTGTTGAATGACTGCGACAAGGAACTCTCTACGTTTTTTAAACTAACCCCAGAAGTAAGGGAACTTTCCCTGTGGGACCTCTTATATGGCAGCAGTATCGTCTTCGGCGTCTTCATTCTCGTCGTCGGTTGGGTCATGGAGGACGGCGTTCTTGACCCTCAGGGACGAAACCCTAAATTCACAACCTTGCACCACCCTTATCCACCTCCTCAACCATTTGAAGCGGGCATCCAAAATTCACAACCTTGCACTCTTTCGCGTTTCTTAATTTATGTATTCGGGGATTTTAGGTAACGGCTGATTTGATGTTTTTGATGGAACTGGCTCGGAATGCTACTGATTCTGCAGGCGTGGATGATATGACTCCTACCTTTGCGGAATTATCCTACTTGGTAGTGATCTCTGCTTCTCTGTTGCTAATCTTTCTTTTTATGCTGCATTTGATTTCCTTTGTCTCTATATATCCCTTACCATACCCAGCTATCATAATTTGGTGCAATGTCGTAATGGATATGAAACAGCTTGCTGCTATTATATGGAGTTTGAACTGCATCACATATGGAGAGTAATACGTGCATTTGTTTTGAAGAGAAAACATCTGGTTTTACTTGTGTATTCATAGGAATAAGTAGTGAATTGTTTGGGCGTTGTTGAAGAGGCTCAACTGTTGAAGAGGCTCAACTGTTGTAGTGGATTGTTTGGACGTTGTTGAAGAGGCTCAACTGTTGAAGAGGCTCAACTGTTGTTTTGAAGAGAAAACATCTGGTTTTGGAAGGGAATGTTGTAGCCAAAGCTATAGGACAATGTGTAGAGACTATGAGGTCAGTTGCATTGTTTTTCTTTTTAGATACTTGTTCTTATGCATTCCATAGTGTTCAAATAGTTTCTCTGGATTTATTTGTCCCTATAATAGAATTGAAGAAAGAGGCCAAACTATCTGAGTCAATGACCTAATGGCCTCAGACGATGGCCTAATGGCCATTCAGACGATGGCCTCAGCCTCGAAGTGCCACATTGTGTTTGGCCCCATACCCTCGAGGGAGAACCAGTGGAGGCACCACCCCATATGCAAGGTACTTAAACCTAATATGGAGGAATCATTATGGAATGACTGGGCCGCATAAATGAAGAGAGGGGTCGTACAATAGAATAAACTTTTTTGTGAGCCTTTTGATTGACGCAGCGGAATCCACGAGAAACTAGCTGCGTACTAGTTCAAACGAGAATAGGTCTCGAGCACGAGGTTCTTGAATCCACAAGAAGAAAGAGATATAACTCGGAATTATATTTGATTAAAAGCTGCTCAATAATAGAGGTTACACGCCCTTTTATAGGGAAAACTAGCAAACTCTAGCAAAACTTACCTAAAAATTAAAGTATCCCAAAAATTCGGAAAACTCCCAAAATTGAAAACTAGAAAGAAAAATAAGATATTCCCAATTGGAAACAACGTAAGCGGAATTACACGCTAAGAGTAATTCGTAATCTAATTATTACCTAAAATAGCAAAATTACTTAAATTGAAGGCCTAAATGAATGAATTTGGCCGAAATCCACTATCAGTCATGATTAGGGTGGTGAGTATTGATCGGAGAGCGATTTTGCTTCAGCCCACCAAGTTTGGGCCTATTTCGGGCTCGTCGATAAATTGCCGAATTTGGCAATTTTCAATTAAGAGTTGTTTGGGCCTCTTAGGCTTCGACCGGTCCAATTGATCATAGAATTGGGCCGCTACTTGTTCTGCATCATTGACAGCAGGTGCAGGGCCTCAATCCCCAGCTTGGTTTTTGGTTTCTGAAAGCATTAGAAGCTTCTAAGTTGGGGTGTTGGTACTGTAGCAAAGGGATGAGACTGATGGCTAGATCAAGAGCTAGTTGAGGTGGTACTCCTCCTATTGAAGATTGAGGCTGCAGTATTTGTCTTGGTTGGGCCAAGAGGGAGGGAAAAGAAGACTGACATTGCAGCATGACATGTCATAGAGTAGCCTACATTTGGATGAATCTGTGTCGATAGCACCAAACCAACCATGCAGTTAAAATATCATTGGTGTTGCAGATTAGCTTTTTGTTTTTTTCTTCCTTCCAGTCTGGTACTTATGACTACTTATGACTCTATGAGCCATGCAGTCTTCCTCATCAGTAACATATTGTTCCCATGCTTTGTTCCTTCAAGATAGCTTCAGACGAATTTGCAACCCAACCGCAAGAATAGAAGTCTGATTTTATGTGTTAAGAACTTATTTAGCTAGCTACAATCATCCTTATCAACCTCAAAAAAAAAAAAACCAAATTTAACCACAAAACATCTTTACAATTTTAGCAAATCACCTTATCAAAAATTCAAAAAATCAGACTTTTTATCAAAACTTTACTTTATTAAACTATTCCCCTCAAATCTATAAAAAAATAAAATAAAATTCCCCTATTATATTAATCTCCCCGTCTGGGGAGTTGCTGTTTATGTCAAGGAAAAATGACACTTTTTCCCTTTAACCATTGGTTAACTTGTTTGTGTCAAAGAAAAAAAGACAATTCTCCCCTTTAACCATTGGTTAACCATTCTCCTCCCCCCCCCTCTCTCTCTCTCTCTCTCTCTCTCTGTTCAGCTCACCAACAAAACATGAAGTGCGTGAACAGTGCCGCACCAAATTTGGTGCGATACTATAGCAAAAATAATTTGAGAAGGTAAAATAAAGAGCCTGATTTTTTGGGGGATTTTGGGGGATTTGGCTTCTTACTTTAACTTTTGAGTTAAAGTAAGTAGCCAAATGGGGATGTCCTAAGTAGGAATGCACTTTAATTCATTACAATCATTAGTTTTTCCCATCTCTCTCTTTAAAGTCTTTCTATCTCTTTAAGTCTTTCCGTCTCTTCTCTCTCTCCATAAGTCTTTTCCCAAACTTAGGTAGTGACTTGGGCACTTTTGAGAGTAAGAGGTCACCTATAATTCTAGAGAGTCAATTTTTGTGTACTAGAGAGCATTTTTTAAGTTTATCTTAGTTATTTAGGTAGTGCACTTTGGGGTACTCTTTCAAATAATGCACTAGAAATGCCCTTATATCACATATTTATAATATTGCCATTGAAAAGCCTTTTTTAAGGTAAACATGGGGTTTTGCCATTGGAGATATCCATACTTGAAATGAGTTTTTACTCAAATTTTGACTCAAATTGGCTTAGGTTGAGTTTTCCGTTTAAAATCAAGATTTGATAAAATCAAAAAAGCTGAGATTTTATCAACTCTCCTCCTTATTTGTCCTCCTCATTTGAGGGAGTTCTTGAGTGGATTATTTGATTTTATCATCACCTTTTACTAATAGATTTTATCACACTAGATTTTATCAACTATTTTTGAAACTCATAGTGGTCCACAACTATTTTATCGCCTAGATTTTATCTATTGGGAAAACAATGTGATTTTATCAACTCCTCCATAAATAGTAACTAAAATAAACTTTCTCATTTTATCTCATAAAATCCATTCAAGAACTCCCCAAAATCAAGGGATAACAAAAAAAAGAAGAAGTTAGGATTAGAGATGATCTGAAAGAAAGAAAGAGATGAAAGTAGCGTTTTTGTCATAAACTTAAGGGAGCTCAGTGTAATTTCTCCAAAAGAAAAAGGTTTCTCACAAGGGTTTTTCTGTTTGAAGAGTTGTCGTCCGGTCCTGTTGACGGAGGAAGGAGTGGTAACCCTATACGCCAGCTAGCCAGCGAGCGCAAGAGAGACAAGGGGTTTGCGGGGAACGAGAGATGTTGTTGGGTGGTGCAAATGGAGGAGCCAAAACTGCCTTTGTGAGGTACTTCTCTAGGAAATGTGCATCAAATCTGAGGAAGATCAATCCCAATGTGCCCCCTCAAGAGGCTCTCTCTCTCTCTCTCTCTCTCTCTCTCTCTCTCTCTCTCGTTTGTTATCATCAAAACTCTGCTAATAATGGTTTATTTGTCACATATTCGTCTTGCCAACTTGCTACGGAAGAGGAAAAAAATGGGTAATTTGTAAAACACATAGAGAGGTCGTTGCAATTTTTCAAGTCACCATGTGGGAATTTGTGCCAATGGAACACGACCGTATGGAAAGATTCAAATGGAGGCCTCGTATGGTTCCAACGGAAATGGGAAAAGAACAATTAGAGTCTCGGTGGAATGGAAGAACTGGGTTTTTTTAGTTGTTGAACGCTATGTCAAATAATTCATTTGTTTCGGAACCAGAACAGTGTGGCATGGCGTGTTTTTCCATGCTCATAAATCTTATGCTGCCAAAAACCTAACGATTTGTCCCATTTGAGAATTTCCATCACAGTTATGGCTCAATATATTAAAAAACAAATATGTTGAAAACATCCTGTTGCGGCATTATGGTAAAAAATAGCGTTGTATGGGGACTTCCATGCCAACTTCTGTAAAATCCTTATGTTGCATTTGGCCTTATGAATCAGCTGCGGATTATGTAGTTGGCGATATTTAGTCAAAATTTGGACTAAGACGACTTAATGCAAAATGGATTATGTAGTTGACTATATTTAGTCAAAATTTGGACTAAGACGATTTAATGGAAAATGAACTAAAGAATGTAGTTCTATGTTGGAGACCTACATTGGGCCTTTGTATTGTTTTGAGTTGACTAGAGGAAAAGACAAGTTACCTTGGTAGAGAAGCATAATTGTATTCGTTAATAGTTGTAGTTTTCTCATCAAGGATGTGATTGAAAGAGAAATTAGGAAGTAATCATAAAATAAGGTTCATACAAAGCCAAATTATCTCGCACGTGTGAAAGCTTTGGATTAATAGTAACTGGTGTAAACCTCAAATGTGACCACATCCATCTATACAATTGGTCATAGATTTGTGCTCCTCCACTAGACAAGCATGTAATAAATAGAGATGCACACACACGCACACATGCACAACGGATGACGGTGTCAAGAAAGGATCATGGCTTCCTTTCTCCGACGATACAGAGCTAGTGGAGGTTGTCACATTGTTCTAATTGAACTACATAGGCCTCACCAGGGAGGTGGTGGCTTTATCCTCGACTCCTTGTTGAACAGGCTGTGTCCTTGTTAACATTACCCTATCATAGAATTGGTTTTTGAGCAATTAGGAGTAGAAAACCTTTGTACACATATCACTCTCCCTCTCCAGTTCCAAAGCTGACAAGTAACGTATAACCCCGCAATAGGGATCCCTATCTTCCTACGTCAAGACATGTACAATGTTTTACTCCTATCCTTGTAAGCCGCTCTCTCACACTTCTTGTGATTTCTCTCTCTACAACTATAGATGCTTACTCCAGTTGACTCATAGACACCTTTAGTTTTGATGTTTATACATGCCAAAATGTAATTGTATCATTGTCAAGCTTGTGGTGAAAATAGTGTATGTGATTGGTGAGAGATATTAGAGAATGGGAAAAACCAATCTGGGTAGGAATTCATATATGTAGTTGGAAGATGACAAAGCAAGAGCTTGGACTGACGTTCTATTTTGGTTTCCTATTTCTTTTGGTTTAGGATAATGTTTTACTTTCTTAATGTGGGCATTTCCTTTTTGAAGCAGACATCCGAACATGTACATGTGTTTCAGGCCTATAGTGGTAATGTGGTCTCCAACACCATAATTATTAGACTGCTTTGTTAGGATTTCTTCCTCTCTTAGCTAATTTTCTGCATAGTAATGAAGGTGCAATGTACATTATCTAAGTTGTAGGATTAATTGCCTATAGAGTTGTTTGATACCCAATAAAATACTTCGTTCATTAGTAGAAGTAAAGAAGAAATATGTAGAACCAAATAAGAGGAGGGGGTTGATTACTCCCTCCATCCCTCTTTGTTGGCCCTTTTGGGAATTCTAACTTTTTTAAGGTCATGATTAAAAGCCTATCTTAATAGAAAGTTAGCTTTGATTTACAATATTGACTCTACATCCTCTTTTTGAAGACTATTTTCAATCATTTACGAGGATTAGTCTTTGGAAATTAACACACTTCTTTTGCTTGAATTACGAAGAGGACTAATATGTTGGGACATTCCAAACGGAATAGAAGACCTCGATTTGGGGACAGGAGTATATGTAAACGAAAAAACTGGCCATGGACTAACACTACTGTAAATGAAAAAACTTACAGGAAGCTGGTATTGGTGGATTGGCCGGCAAAACATACATGAAGATTATGCTGAAATGGATGAGGGGGAGAAACATGCTGAATCTATTTTGCTACCATGTGGGTTCCAGCAAGAAATTCTTGCACTGTACTCTTCCTGAAGAACCTCAAACTGCTGAATCGAAGCACTCCATGGAGCTGAGACTTCAATCTGAGAAGTCTTTCACAAAAAGGAAGAAGCAAAGTCTTTAATGCATGCATCACTTGGGAACAAGTCTGGATATGTTTACAGAGTAGGCACTATTGCGTTGATTGTGCATGGTGATCCATGTTTAGTCTATGACAACTTTTGGCTGGATTCACAATTTGAGGTATTTTTTTGTTGTTGTAATGGATTGGAACTAGTTTGGAATGTATATAGGTAAAGTATTATGTCTGATACCTTCCCCTTCTCAGTAAGAGCTTTCACGGGCCTCGTTACCGTAAAACCAATTTTAATCTGGATAATACGTTGGATGATTGTCTTCATTGATGTGATATGAGTATCGGATTGGACCATATTTCTGAAAGGTCACACATTTGGTATTTGATTAAATTTTGTGTGACTCATATTTTGTATGGCCAATGCTTTCCTTAGTGGTGGTCAGTGTTCAAGTCCCCTAGTGGCGTGTATTGGATTAGGTTGGGTTAGAATATATTTTTTGCTTGTAAAAAAAAAAAAACCATCGGATTCATATTCTAACTATCTTGGTTGTGACATCACCACTTTGGTTGTGGCGTTGCCAGTGAACTCAACTCAGTAAGTCTTTAATACAATATACAGAAAAGGTCATAAAACTGACTGCAAAATATAATGATGGATTTCCTTTTGACAAAGTGGACTCGAAAATTACTGTAAAATCCTATCAATTTATATATACTATTTCAGTTCAACATTATAGATTTTTTAGTATAGAAATTAAACTTATTTCATAGGTTTTGGCTTGCATGTAGAAACATTAGGATTAGATATTGTAACTGAACAATTTCCAAACTTTGAGAAAAATGCATACCCGAAAGTTGTAATTTTCCTAGTCTAGATCTCCTAAAATTCTTTGTTTATATTGGCCCAAAATCCGTCCTATTATCAAGATTCTGGATTTATTAAAATCTCTCCTAAAATTCTGAATTGTGCAAATAAAAATGGTGTAAAAACTTATAGCCACAACTCATTAGCAAAAGAAACTATTGGGTACTAAATATACATTCATGTCATCAAATTCAAGTTAGAAATTCCCAAATATACAAAGCAACACTAAATAAATATCCATCCAAAGAATGCTTCAATCACGACAACCGAACCTCAGGGTTCACTTTTCTTGACTGTATGTATCTTTGATCAATGGTTATGAACTTCTCAAGTGGTTTCGAATACGAAGTGCGTGCGGATCGGCCCTTTCAACGTTTGGCAACAACCATTTTGCATTCATTATCATTTCAGCTCATTAGAGGGAAATGCTTGCGCATAAGTATCGAACGACTTTTGTGATCAGTCTGAATCTATGTCATGGAATGGCAAAGGAACTGCCTTCACGGCCCTAAACTTGCCAACATTGTTTAGATGCTCATTCTCCAACCTATCATTTTTGCAGTTTCATGATGAAATTAGAGCAAAACTTTGGAATTAGTATGCAACTTATATGATACATTTTGAGTGCTTCCTTTGTTCATTTTTAAATGTGTTACTTTATAAATTCAACTTATTAAATAGATATTATCATTATGCCTTTCATATCAACTTTTACTTCTATTTTCCAAAAATATCATCCACTTTTATCCATTAATTTTTCAAAAGGGCAAAATAATAATTGTGTAAAATTTTACCGATGAACTTCTCAAATGCACAATTATTAAAGGACATCCCAAAATAGAATAGTCGACAATAAAAAGAGAGGGAGTAAGTATTACTTAAGGTTGGGTGATATATGTAGCACTTAGAACTTGTTTCAATACTTGTCAAATTAATTTTTCGTTTGAACAGGGGAAGAAAATTTTCACTAATCATGAACAATCACAAAGGAGAGTTTCGAAGGGTACAATGACTCTTCTACTACTGCTATTCACAAAACCTAACCTACCTCCAAGCCACTCAATTTTTAAATTTTTTTTTTAAAAACAAAACTAACAAATCGTACCTGTAGAAGTTCCAGTGCCCACGTCGAATGACCTCCAATGAAGCCAAGAAAAACTCTAGCAATCGTGATTCGAATGCCCCGATAGTGAATTTCATCACGGTCTCTAGCCACGCAATTCTCAGGAAAAAATTGAAGGCCTACAACAAAATCATATCGTGTTAGATGCGTTTGTATTGGTTTTCGATTTTGAAAATGGACACATATCAGACAAGAGTAAGAGAGGAAAAAGGAAAACTCACAATAGACACATAGTAGATGCTTTTGTTCTTGACAATGAGATCATCTCTGAGCCATGGGTTTTTGGATTTTGGGTTGAGAAGTCCCCAATCCTTGACAAAATCC
This sequence comes from Vaccinium macrocarpon, assembly GCA_022606695.1. Lineage (NCBI taxonomy): Eukaryota > Viridiplantae > Streptophyta > Magnoliopsida > Ericales > Ericaceae > Vaccinium > Vaccinium macrocarpon. The sequence goes on from CM040175.1 coordinate 10,277,798, forward strand.
CAGTACAACTGGTACACTGTGGCCACAAAAGAAGTGATCAACACAATAACTATCCAGAGTTTACTCGTCGGGTCCTGGGCATAGGTTAACCTTGCCCCAGCTGCAACCATGGCTGAAACGTACTTTCCTAGGTTAGCCAGTTGGTTCAAGTCATTTTCATCGTGCCATCTTCTTGCACACTGTGAATTACACGAAAAATACCAACAATTGAGTTTAAAATTAGATAGTGGTTTAGGTCACATTCGTCGAACCATGTTCTTGCGAGTTCCGCCTTTTTTCATGTGCGTGAGAAAAATTAGACCGGAGCAAACTTTATAGCTCCTCTACCAAGTATAGAAATCTCAATAGAGTCGGGGCAATTATATTGAACAAATTTGGCCAAATTCTAAACTGGATCTTGGATTTACCTGCATAGCGCGGAAATAATATGGCGCAAAGGAAATGACATAAGCGAGTTGTCTGTACGACTTGCCGGATTTACAGGTCTCATAATGGTGTGTTTTGAAACTTCCAGCAATAAAGTAACAAGCTGCGGACTCCATATGCCTTAGCAATGGAATCTGTAATCACCAACAAAGTACATAGTAAGAATCAATGAACATCAACAAAGTACATAATGTAGAATTGATTTGTGGGCTTAAATTGTTACCTGGCTAGTAAGTTGGTCAGCCATGAAAAAGTCAACCATCAAAACCTGTGTGTTTATTTGTTGAACACATTGGAAAAGTTGCATTAGGTGCTATGCTAAATTTTGTCATGACGATAAGGATTGACGGAAGAAAGACCAATAGTACCTTATAAATTGGAGAGCAGACTATGTTTCGTATTATCCGGAGGAAATAAAACCGAGTTGGGCGATAGAAGATATTTATTGGACAGATGAGCAGTGTGATGAAAAGCTGAAATGGCATGAAAAATCAGCATGAAATTTAGAAAAATAAAAGATAAAGCTCTTGAATTATGCATATATATGGTAAGCTCTATCAAGGAAGACCACTTGTGTGTAAAAGCCCGACCCGACCCAATTTTCACTGGGCTCGGACTACTGGGCCGAAGACATCAGATTTTGCAAAATTTAAGCTTAGGTAGGACCAACCCATTTTCTTTCTTGAACCCAGGCCCATGGACCATTGTTATTTGGACAATGGGATTGGGTTTCGGGCCTAATATCAAGGAAAAGTTTGTGGGTCTTTGGGCAAGGCTCATCGGTTGCCTAGTAGGCCAGGTTTCGGGCGGGCCAATGCTGGGTGAGGCGGGCTTCAAATGGGCCATAGCCAGCTACCCAATTTTACACCCGTACCAAACTAGTTTGCAGTTCCATTTTAGAAAATTCATAACAAAAGCAGAAAACGAAAATGTTATCAAGCACGCTGTAATTACTAACCAGGAGGAGAATTCCTGGAATGGCATCAACTTGTCGCGGAGAGAACCCATTGGAGAGCATTACAAGGTGTATCACCATGGCTGCAACCACTGCAGTCATGAGGGACGTGCAAATGAGGAAGGCGTCTCGGTATTTGAGAGCAGTGGTGGGTTGGAACTCAAATATGAAGTTGTAGTTGATCCTTGAGCTCTTCCACATGAATAGATTGCACCCGTACATGAACAAGTGCAAGCTTAGCAGAGCAAACATGCTGTACATTTACATACCATTAGTTTTGTCATAATGTAAATACTTTCTTGTGATTTAACAAAATGGAGATACTAAAATTTTGGCAACGTTTGGGATTTGGAAAAGAAAAGAAAGGAAAGGAAAAGTAATTTCTCTTGTTTGGATTTTGAGAGGAAACGAGGAAAATAACGAAACGAAGAATTAAAGTGCAATAAAATTTCATTTTATACTTTTCTCCAAGTTTTCTAGATAAAGGGAGGCTGCTGTGCTGAATTATAGCCGTCCATAAATATTTTAATCGGTTCGGATTGAAAACAAATTATTCGTGCGAATAGTTAATTATTCGTGCCAATAGTTTGTTTGAAATTTGGGCTGTCCATCCAAACAACGGATTTTGCATAGCACCTACTGTGCACAAGCTGCACAACAGTCACCCCGTGTCTTTTTTCTTTCTCCTTTGATTTCCTCAAATTCCCAACGGCCAAAAGTAGTAGAGATGCATGAAAAAAAAGGGGTGTAAAAAGGGACCTGAAAATAGGGTAGACGGTTTCCATGTATGATGCTTCTGTTGTTGGGGAGAACATCCCACACAAATGAGCTAATATTCCGTATACACTAAATAGTGTTACAAAACAACCTGTAAATAATCCTGAAAACCACAGCAACAACGACAACAACAACAGTAACAATGAGTACGAAATTTTAATAGAAAATATCCCAGAATATATGAAAGAAAATTATAAACAAAAGTTAATTTTCAATTCAACTCATTAGACTGGCTAAGGGTAACTAATTAGATTTTGTTTAATTTTTTGTGAACGTTTGGCTGTTTTGCGTCAATTTATTATGAATTATTCATTCAACTTGATGAGAGGAATTAGAAAAATAAAAAACTCTAAATCAAAATAACAAAGAAAAAAAATCTAAAAAATCTATATTTTGTGGATTAGTTTTGCGTAAAGAGAAATTTGAAAAAAAATTGATGCAAATCTAACAAAAACTCAAATAAAACAATAATAAGCCATTCTAAATAAGTAAGTCCAAATTTTGCCTAATTTGACCAAAGCATGGGTGCGTGCACTACATAATAGTTTAGCTATTTTTGTTTATTGGTGGCAATATGTTTATAATGAGGTGTGCCACAATGGCCACAATCATGAATTCAAAAACAATTTGAAAACCTGGTGTGACCACAAACCCAGTAGTGGATGCGAATCTAGAGAGAGGGGGAAGGATGGATCATAATTACTCATAAGAAAAAAATTGAATAAAAACAACATAATAATCCTGGCAGATTATTATTAAGCCAGAAGAGGCAGCATATTGTATTAGGCCGAATGAGGATGATTTGACCAAAGTGCAGGCACGAGCACAGTCACGGCATAATTGTTTAGCTAATTTATATTGCTGGGATTGTGTTTATAATGAGGTGTGCCACAATGTCCATAACCACTAAAACAATTTGACCACAGACCCAATAGTGAATGCTACTCGAGAGAGAGAGGGATTATTATTTTTTGCCTATAAAAAAAAAAAGAAGCTTTAGTATATTGAACTAGGCCAAACGAGGATGATTTGACCAAAGTGCGGGCACCACATAATTGTTTAGCTATTTTAGATTGGTGGGATTGTGTTTATAATTAGATGTGCCACAATGGCCATAGCCACTAAATCAATTTGACAACAGACCCAATAGTGAATGCTACTCTAGAGAGAGAGAGGGAGGGATTATTATTTTTGCCTATAAAAAAGAGAAGAAGCTTTAGTATATTGAACTAGGCCCAACGATCCAAATTTGACGAAAGCGAAAGTGTAGGTACGCACCCAACATCATTTGTCTAGCTTATTTTAAACTTTTGGTGAAAGTATGTTTATAATGAGGTGTACCACAATGTCCATAACCATCATGAAATCAAAAACAATTTGGAAACCTTTAGGCTTTGTTTGGTTTGAGTTTTGAGGGAAAATTTTTGGGTTAATAAGTAGAGAGACTAAAAAAAAAAATTTACTAGAGCCGTGCTGACTCTTGAGATCCAACCAGAACAAGATGTTAGTGTGACATTAATAGGCCAATTACTGAATGGCTGAGAGAGAGAGAGAGAGAGAGAGAGAGAGAGATTATTACCCACAAAAAAGGTGAGCATGTGAGAATCTTTGTGGTGATGGGGTCTTAAAAACTTCATCGCCTTTTTCCTGTCATTGTTGGCGAAGTGCTTTGCGAATAAAGACTCCACTTCGTCCATTTGTCTAACCACCTAGCTTACCACAAACAACAGTATATAATTTGTACTATACCCAATTAATTCCATATTTTACAAAACTTGTAAGTAGTACTTAATTATATGAAAATGAATTCTCAAATTGTTTACAACCCAATAAAATTGCGATGGAAATATAACTTGTCAACAAAAATATCATACTAAAGTATCTGGATATCTCTAACCACCTTAATTTATATGTTTATCGTTTAGAATTCTCTCCTAAAATCCTCAAATTTACATGAAGAGTAAATCTTATTTGGACACAATTACTTTTTGTAGATTTTTAAATTATCTCTAGAATTTTATTTGCCTTAAATAATTTTTGTTTTGTTTTTATTTGCGTAAAAAGTACTAAATATATCATAATTGAAACATTAAAATGCACACTGGAGAAAAAATTATTCAGAATTGTAAGTTTTTTAGACTATGTTTTTCTTTTCTTATTTTTTCAATCACGACAAACTTTTATTGAACCATAAATTTTGTTAGTTGGATTCACAAAACAAAATATTTTGACAAACACGGACCAAAATTGACCCTCAAAAAAATACACTAGTAATTAAAAAAAGAAGTTAAAATGTTTACTTTAGAAAAAGAACGTTTACTTTTTAATTGGAAAACACATAAGAAAGGTTTTATCTATAACTTGTAAGGATATAGAAGTAAAAGAATAATGGTTTCTTAGATTTTGATGATTGCTGAAATTTAATTTATGTATTTATTTCTTTCCGAAATTAGGATAAAGAGAGGCCACTCAATGGGTACGTATAATTGCATAATTTATTTATGTATTTATATATTTTTTCCTGTCAAAAAAGTGAAAGAAATTAAGTATATCTTAACAGAAACTACACCCACTTGTAGGGCCTCCCTTCTCACTAGTTTTCACGCATTTCAACGCAAGTTATTCTCCTCAAATGCATTACAAAAATACCTTTAACAGAAATTACACCAACTTTTTTCTACAACTTAATACTGAAAATAGTGTAGTGAAAAAACTCAACCTTAGAAGTAATACTATCACTATATGTATTATTTAAAATAAGAATCATAATTACCTTATCAGAACTGAGGAAATAAGATCTTTTCACTACTTCGAGGTAGGTTGCTGAGGCTTTCTGGTTTGATACCTGTTTCATGAAACACAAAAGAGGCCATGATTTTACAATTTTGACTTGCTTAAGCATATATGCAGGCCCATGTGGGCATCGAATGAAATTCTGTCACAATTATCATGAAAAAAGTTGACAGTTATGAGAATTATGAGTTAATTGGTTTTCCTAACAAATTTATAGCACATTAAATCAAAACCCATATAATAATTCTCAGGCAAATGTGCTTCAAATATTATTATTATTATTATTGTTCACAGTTAATTTTTGACATATACAGTTGATGTTTTCATAGCACTTATTAGTTCCAATCAATCAAATCACACAGGAAAGACACCACAAAGGCTCCAACGACGGTCGAGGATTCCAATGGTCCCTTAAAAGATTTATGGGACAATTTAAAGTACAACTGAGTCAGTTTGAAAAGAAATTAAATTGGGATGAGAAAATAAGGGAGCTTGTATTAAGCTATAGTGGAGAATAAAGTAAAAGTATGTAAATTAATGATCCACTCATAATCATAAATCATGGTCATTAGAAGCTATTATGAAATTTTCATGCTTTAAGGTTTCTCTTTCCTATTTTATTTTTGTTTTCAAAACAATATCATCAGTTATTTAGTTGAGTAAATATACTCTCCATTGGTGATTAGATTGTGATACATTTTTAAATATAATGTATATTTTTTTTTTATTTTCTTTTTTTGGGTTTTCATTTTCTTTTTGTTTTTTTACTATCAAATATAACGGTATGAGCAGTTCATATATATATATATATATATATATATATATATATATATATATATATATATATATATATAGTTGTATGAAATTGATAGTTGAATAATTTACCTTGTCAAACTTCTTCAGTATCTTGGTAAAAGCCACCATGTTTAAAGAGCTGCCAAGAAAACAAAGAAAAAAGAAAAGAAAAGAAGTTAGCAGATGAATATTAATGCTGAATTTCTAAGTTGCGTTTAGCTAACTTCTAAATAGAAAGTGACTAGAAACTACAATATGAACAAGTTCATTTCTTGATTCAGCTCATTTGAGACCTTTTCGAAAAGGTGCTAACAAGGCTTCCCAGAGAGTTCAACTGCCTCAGGTCACGATTTCTCTTTCTGATTACTGTCCCCTACGCTGTTGAATTACAATTTTGATTATTCCACGTTTGTTTGATTAGATATTAGCATTGGATTACCCTATATACACAAGGTGAGAAAACATCCATGTTTGATTGAAATATTTGCGATCTAAATGAAACATCATTTAAATACATGATCGATCATGTGCATGCCAATATACCATACTTCGATATCCGATCACCACTAAGCTGGTGAAATTGCATATCTGGTCGTTTCACAAGTAGTCCCGTCAAAGAAACGGGCCATTAATTTGTGCGCATGTTTCATGCTAACAATCAAAAACCGAATTTAAGAATACTATAATTTCAAACTAACATATTTTAAAGATGAATTTAAAATGTTGCTTGTAGAGCTTATTTTTCAAAAATCAAGGAATTACCCATCTATTATTCCCACTTTTTTTTGTTTGAGTGTTATTATCTCCAGTTTTTGAAGAGGTCGGCCTAATATTAAATTTCTGCGTCCATCCTAGCTAGCATGCAAGTTTTCTTTTAATTTTTTTTTTTTAATTTCCATTCATATGTCACCATCCTGACAAAACTGCATATTGAGAAATCATCGAAATATATACCTGTATGTTTTTAACAGACCAAGGCCTCTGTAGAGCTCCACAAAAGCTCCTCTGATCATCTTTTCGGCACATTGGTTCTTTTTTCTGTTTATGAAATCATTTCCTGGACCTAATTCTTTCTTTGGATTCTTCACTAAATCTTCCCAGAGCATAGAAGTAACGGCCGATATCGCCCGTGTTGGATTTCCCTTCTTTGTTTTTGATTGTTTCGGCGAGACAACGAAATTCGCACCATTTCTCTCTACTGCTGCAGTTGCATCCTCCTTTTGCGGGGTTTCGAGAGGGCTTTCGCTGTATTCCGTTGGGCTTTCTGCATAAACAAAAAAACTCAAAAATTTATTATTGCCGATGAAATGAAAAAGGAGAAGTTTCTCAAAAGTGCTAAAATGACTAAACGTGTTAAAATAGTTGATGTAGGTGAAGTGGTTGTCCTGTCTCAAAATCTGTGTTTAGCCTAGCACTTTTAGCGCTCTGATAGGGAAAATACGCGTTATAGAAATGAGAAATTATTTCATGTAATCAATCTCAAGTGATATAATGTGTGACAAGAGAATTAGCTAATTAATTTTGGTCCTTTCATTAATCTGGGGTACATGTGTTGAGTGAATCCAGGGCCTTGCTGTCCAGGGGTGGGTAGGCCTTGCCAACCTTCATTTACACCATTTGTTTCACGCATTAATGGCTCAGATTGTATCAACCAATAGATGGCGCAGACATACTTAGGCGAGGTAAAATCTGAATCGTTAATGCACGAAACTGACGATTCAGATGGGGTTGGCACCCCTAGCTTACTGACCCCAAAGGACGGCATAGTCCCCAATTTTGTGTTGAGTGAGGAAACAAAAGCCTTGTTTGGTTTGGGTTTTTAAGAACCGGTTCTCTAAATCATTATTTAATTATTACCCCTTTTTTTAAAATATTATTCTTATTTTTCTCTCTATCTCTCTCTAATCATTAATACCTATTTTTTAATTATTACCCCTATTTCTCCCTCTAATCATTACAAAAATCAAAACCCAAAACCAAACCAAACACAACCAAAAATATCCCCTGTTTGTTTTGTTTGATCATATAGGTAAATAGTAGGATTTTAAAATAATTTTATTTTTTTCACAAATTAAAGAAGTAATTAAAATTGTTTAAAAAAATTATTACACTATCAAATCTAAATTATGCTTTCATCTAATTAAGGAATAAATATCAAATAAAGTGAGGACATAAAATAGGAGAAATTGATCAGCATTTATCATATGAGTAACCTAAAATCGTATATTTGTATTGATTCTAAATAAGGTAATGCAACTTTATGCATTAAAGGAAGTTGTCAAAGAATTATAAATTTAATAAGATGAAATCATTATGACATTCGTGTCACTCCACAACAGCAATAAACTTATTTGAGTAATTTATCATATTACCCTCAAATTCATTGTTTACGCAAAATGAGTCATACAGGTGTCAAAATGTAATTGGTGTGCTACCTTGAGTGACAGGAAAATAATTCAGTGTCTCTAGATCACCACTAAATCTGGTTTTAAATCGTGGCATCGAGAAATGAAATAGTGTCGGTGATATGGTATTATGGTTAGATATTGTAGAAATTTTTCTAAAAAATTCAGATAAAATTGAGGCAATCGGAAGGTCTCCCGTCGGTTTGCCCAGGCAGTTGTTATAGATGTTTCAAAGGTTGTGGTCTAGCTGTTTTATAATGGGAGACAGACGCCGATTAATCTTACAACAATCATAGTAGACGGTGAATCTATTTTAAAGATACTACGCTTTCACAAGACCCAGTTCAATTTGTTGTTTCTACAATAAGTATGTATTTTGTTCAATATTCGTTTTAGTTATTTGTTTTATGTAATCTATAGTTTTGGTTTTATAGTATAATGAAATTGTTTTTGGGAATTCGATATGTCTGACGTATTTTTCCCAATAGATATCGCCCGGTACAGACAATATCATCTATATTATTAGAAAATAACAATATTAGATGTCCCAAATCTCATTACGTAACAGCTAACACGATACTTAATGGACCTTTTCTAAACCCTGCTCTACATGATGGTGTCCTAAACCGTTGTTCCACATGTGTTGGGACCCAAGACTAAATTTATAAACCTCAATATATTTTGCAGTGAAAAGGTGTGTCGGTGTTGAATAATCACTCTATATCAACTCACTAGAATAATTACCAAATTTACCACAAAAATAAAATAAGGAAAACTCACCGGAATAATCCGAGTTCCGAGCTGATGACGAGTACGATGGCGACAGAAATCCGGTAGATGACTTCGACGACAGACTTTTGCGGCGCCGGTCACTGAGGATTTGCTTGCGTTCCATCAGAATCTGTAGCTGCTTATTCAGTATCTCTCCTCTCTCCACAAACTCCGTCTCTCTTGTCTTGTAAAATTGGTTCACCTTATTAAGCTCCTCATCCAATTGCTCAAAAAATAACTTAACCTGAAAAATAAATTATAAATATTGGCCATTTTTTCAAGAGGTAATTTAGCAGAGGGGAAATTTGCACTCCCTTTTATCATAATATATACTCCTTTTTTTATATTTATTCTAACGAAATTACGAAACTATTCTTACGTCTCAAGTTCACTTTTCACGTATAAAAAAATATTAATGTTTGTTATTTCACGTGAACTAACAATCGAAAATAAGGAGTAAAATAAGTATATTTCTCAAAGTAAATTCTGAAAACCATCTCTCACACCCGAATATGCAAAAGTGGCGAATCTCATGTCTGTATATATGAATATACTTGTGTTTGTAACACGAGTTTAAATTCTTTCCACCATCCACCAATGGGGTTTTCCACGGTTGCCCGCTCTAGGTCTAATTGTGCATTTTTTTAATTATAAATCTTAACTATTCATATTGTATAGTCCTCAAAGTAGCATATAGTAAAATCGGTTGATCGGAGATCTATAAGTATATCAAAAATTGGATTTTTGTTTATAAAATGGACGATCATGGATTTAAACTGTTAATGACCGTCCATTTTATAAACAAAAATTCAATTTTTGACGTATCTATCAATATCAGATGAAGCTATTTTTATTTTTTTTTTGCATAGATATACTATTATGCGAAATCTTAACGGTTTTGATTATCCGAAATCCACAAGTGGTGGGCGGATAGAATTTAGTCCCTTGTAACACATGAGTAATATCAACTTTTATAATCAAGGCAAGTTTTTACGGGGTTTTGCCTATATTTAAATGGCTAGATTCTTCGATCATGAGATTGTTTCTTAAAAATTAGTTGATGTACACATAAACCGGCCAGACAATTATAGGTATCTTAAATAAAAGTTTGTAACGTACACAACAACATAAATAACTGTAATAAGCTAGTGTGTACCTCATCCTCTTCAGAAAACAGTTGAACAAGCTCTGTTTCATACACTTCTTCATTGCCATCATCTTCCCCCTCTCTAACTTTCCTCTTCACCTGAAAAACCCAAAAAAGGAAACCGTTATTTGTCCATAAAATTAAAATAAAAAAAATTGTCCAACTCTTTGGGTGTCGTTTTCAGTGATTTTCTATTGTGGGTTGTTGGAATTAAATCCTTTTTGTGAGCCAATTCACGATGCTTTCGTGACAATTATTGACACAAAAACTGCCCTTTAACTTTATCGGTCACAACAACAAAACGTGTAACGGCAAAATTGTGTAAAGAGAAAAATCTGTTGTAAAACATCGCCGGGATCGATGACGAAAAAACTGCTATTTCCGGCATTCTTAAAATGGAAAAAACCAAACGGAAATCCGATATTTTTGCACGTGAAGTAAACCCGAAATGGGAATAAAGTAATAAACACACGAAAATGAACAACCAAATTTGGAATGGAATGATGAGAAGTATTTTACATTCATCAGATTACCATATATTCGAGCAGTTATGCTAGAACCACACCCATTTGCGCCCCACACATTTGTGTGTAAATGAGTTTGTAAAATGGGTGTCGTTCTATCATTTTTCATACTCGAGACACTTTTTCTTTGCCTGAAAATGATGTAACTGTCCCTTTTCTTCGTATCGAGTACGTGAAAACCCAAAAAAGGAAAAGAGAAGGGAAAAAATATAAATTTTGCATGTTTAAATTTCAGTTTCGCCACCTTCTGAATTGTACCGAAAACAAATAAACCGTGCTTAAGTGATGGTTGAGCTTGTTTTTATTATTTGAGGTGTTCGGGTCTGTTTACCAGTCTAATTTTTTTGTTCATAGTCTTCTAAGACGTTAGTGTTACTTTTCAGTCTATATATATATATATATATATATATATGTATGTATGTATTTGAGCAGCGTCGTATATAGATATGTTCACAACTCTTTTTGTATAGAATAATCCGTTGATATACCAATTTTGCGGTCCATTCATTTACATTATTTTTAAAATGGAAGAATCAAATTCTCAGTACATTTTTTTACTGTATCCGTTGCACCACTGATTTTACATGACTTTCTGATACTATTATTTTTCTTATATATGTGTGTGTATGTATGTGCGTATGTATTGCTATTTTATACTCGAGTATAGATACACATATAATACCTGAATAACCTCTGAATTCTCTCGGGCACTACTGAAGTGGTCGGAGATTTTACCAACGACGAAGCGAACGGGGTCGAAAATGGATATCCCGAAATCGACGTTTGGGTTTTGGATTTGCTTTGGCTTTCTGGCGAGCTTGATCTTCTTCACGTGTTTCTTCAACTGCCAGTAGTTCACGAAAGCCTCTTTCCATTCAGGAATTAGCTGAGCTTCAAGCTCTTTTGAAAACTTCACCATTGGAGAGAGAGAGAGAGAGAGAGAGAGAGAGAGAGAGAGAGAGAGAGAGAGAGGCTGAAGAGTTTTGGAGGTATGAGAGTAATCAAGATAGTTTATATAAATTATATATAGAGAGGTATACATACAGACCCACGAATGTTTTCGTTTCTTTCTTTTCTTTTTTTTTTTTTGGCGAGAAATCAATAATAACTTCACGATAAGCCTTTTAGTACTTTTGTACTTTATGTGTTGGTTAATGGAGTAATATTTTTTTACTAATATTGGAAAATTCTAAAATCAACTCGCTGGCCTGTCGTTAAGATTTAAAAAATATATTAAAATGTGTGAAAAATATATAAGAATATGTGAAAATGTGTAGAAAAGTAAAAAAAAAAGTGCTCCACTAGCTAGATTGGAGTGTATTTTTTTTTTGTCTTTTTCTTACCGTATTGTTAGTCCAGTCAACTGTCAATCGAATAAACCTTTACTTTTTACAAGTTGTGCACACAGAAATCGTGGAGGGGGGGACAAATTGATTTTTTCAATTTCTAGATGTGCACACTGAATTTTTTTTGAGTACTAAATGAGTATCATGTGGCAGAGCCTACGTGGTACCCGAATGTTCCATCCGGACCGTCCAAAGGTGTTTTAGATGGCCCAGGTCGAAACTTTGTCTTTTCTCCTCTTTCTCGCCTTTCTCTCTCATGTTCCCCTCTCCATAATTTGGACTATCCAAAATTTAAATGAACAACCAAGATCGCGTTGGCAAGTACCTCGTAGTATCTGCTCGGCACTAAAAAATTGCTCATGCTGTCGTGCACATAGATTAAATGGTAAAAGTATCTGACTATCAGTTCCAACACTAAATATATTTTCAGTCCAAGTATTCCTAAAGGATTAATATGACTGCATTAAGACAGTGGCGAGTTAATAAGATATTAATTTATAGTGTTGCACATTTTGCTTAAATGCTTATTCTCATGCATGTTCTTATTCTCAATATTCTCTCTTATGTAACTATGGGCTGTTAGTGCATACTCGGAGCTGGTACGTAAAAGTTGATATGAAGACGTTTCAGACAATTATGATGACGATGTTTCTATACTTTCACCGTTAGTTGTGTTTGTAAATTGATATTTTGGAGAGACTCATAGTGTTTTCTTTTATCATTTTTTTTTTCAAAATTTTCGCGAATATGACTTTTGTTCAATATATATTTTTTTTATATACATCTCATAAGGGCACGTATTTTCTTTGTTGCGTATCTTCTCTTTTATCTTCATTTCTGTTTTGCATATGGAAGGATTCCCGATAACTCCGAATTTTATGTGGTTTTATGGATTTGCTTAATTGCTTCTGTGCATGCACATGTTAGAGATTGGTAAATTGTATAGTTCTTTATCTATTGATACAAGTCAACTAGGTCAGTTGATTTTGAGCTTTTGCTTTTTCAGATAATTGTAACAATTAAACAATAGTTGATTTTTGTGTGCTAATTGCTAGAGCTGTGCTTACAAGCACGGGCATACGCTAGTGCTATTAAAATACGTGCATCCTATAGTAGATGTGTAAATAGTACGCACCCTTAAGATGCATAAATGGGTCATAAATCTGGATGTAAGTTCATACCATCTATATGATCTTTGACTTATAATTTATGTAAATAAATTCAACATTTAAAACGCATAATTATGTCCCATCAACTTCGAGTTAATGACATTTACAGTATATATATAAACTATATATATATATATATATATATATATATATATATATATATTGACATTTACAGTATATATAAAAACTCGACATGTAGCTATTGAATATATATATATAATCATGATTTCCTAAGGACTACCTCATGGATCTCTTCTATGAGGGCTCTTTTTGATTTTCTAGACCAAATTTCGACGATCTGTACCGTTTAATGTGTTTAAAACATGTTTTCTACGACTGACACCCTTTCGGGTATATGGTTTATCAAAAAATTCTTGAATGTAGCCCTTCCAGGTATTTTTTTTTGTTATTCCTTGTGGTAACCATTAAAAACATGTTTTAAACACATTAGATGGTTCGGATTATGCAGAAATAATTTTTAAAATCTCAAAAACACCATTTTTCCTTCAATTCGGGATCCTTAAATTCTATGGTGTGGGATTTTTTGTTCAGGATCTAATTTCCACGATCCGAATCATTAGATGTGTTTAAAACGTATTTTTATAGTCGAATGAGACGATTCGTTAAAACAAAAAAAAAATCCCGAAAGGGCTTGATTCGAGCAGTTTTCGATAAAAATGTGTATATGTACATTTTTATCAAAAACTGCTTGGATTAAGCCCTTCAGGGTGTATTTTTTGACGAATTCTCTTCATGGACCTTAAAAACACGTTTTAAACACATCTAACGGTCTGGATCATCAAAATTTGATCCCGAACAAAAAAATCCCGCGCCGTAGCCTATATAAGGGAGCCCTCATAGGATATGCTCATATATATATATATATATATATATATATATATATATATATATATATATATATATATATATATATAGGATCCTTATCTATTGAGGACTTCCTCAAACAAAAATTCCGTGCGGACTTGGCCATTTTTCGACTTTCCGGATCGAATTTTGACGATCCGAACCGCTCAATGTTTTGAAAATGCATTTTCCAAGGTCTGTGTGAAAAATCTTCAAAAAAAATACTCGGAAGGGCTTGATCGGATCAGTTTTTGTTAAAAACGCTATATATAGCGTTTTTAACAAAAACCGATCCCATCAAGCCCTTCTTCCGAAGTTTTTTTTGAAGATTTTCCGTGTGGACCCTTAAAAATGCATTTAAAAAATATTGAGCGGTTCGGATCGTCAAAATTCAATCGGAAAGGTGAAGTCCGCAAAACTCTTATCCTAAGGGAGTCCTTAGTAGATCATTTTCATATATATACCCAAAACTTCTAGTCCACTCCTCCTGGAAACAAGAAAAAGTGTGTTTTTTTTGTTTTGCAAATTGTTTTTGGAAAATCCGAGCCGTCCAATGTTTTCAAAAGGTGTTTTCAAGGGTCCGCTGAAATCTTCAAAAAAAATACGGGAAGGACTTGATCCAGCGCTTTTGCAAAAATTGTAAATATAAAAATTTTGCGAAAACTGCTTGGATCAAGCACTTCCCGGTATTTTTTTTTGAAGATTTCTCTCGGGTACCCTTGAAAACACTTTCTGAACACATTGGACGGATCGGATCGTCAAAAAAATATTTGGATCGTGAGGTCCGGAAACGGGAAGACCGGACTAGAAGTGTTCCCTATATATATATATACACACACACACACACACAACACTTTCGGTCCAAACTCCTAAATTTAAGAAAAATCCAGATCTCATTGATTCCGATCAAATTTCGATGATGCGAACCGTCCAATGTATTTAAAAGGTGTTTCTTAGGGCCCCATGAGAAATCAACAAAAAAAATACTGGGAAGGGCTTGATCCGAGCAGTTTTTCACTGCAGTTTTGTGAAAAACTGCTCGGAATAAGCCCTTCCCGGTATTTTTTTTTGCTGATTTCTCGCGGAGACCCTAAAAAACACCTTTTAAACACATTATACGGTTCGGATTGTCAAAATTTGATCGGGAAAGTGGAGGTCTGGATTTTTTTGAAATCTGGGCTCCCTAACTGGAAGCTTGCTCTCTCTCTCTCTCTCTCTCTCTCTCTCTCTATATATATATATATATATATATATATATATATAGGGTTTGCTTCATATCCGGACTTTTAATTTCCGCACCTCATGATCCAAATTTTTTTTTGAGAATTTGATCTGTCAAATTTGTTCAGAAGATGTTTTCAAAGGTCCACGCGAAAAATCTTCAAAAAAAATATCGGGAAGGTCTTGATCCAAGCAGTTTTCGCAAAAAATATATATTTACATTTTTGCAAAAAATGCTTGGATCAAGCCCTTTCCGGTATTTGTTTTTGAAGATTCTTCGCGAGGACCCTTGAAAACACCTTCTGAACACATTGGACGGATCGGATTTTCCAAAAATAATTTGCAACACAAAAAAACCCCTTTTCTTTTTCCTTATTTCTGGGAGTGTGGACTAGAAATTTAGGCTATATATACCCACGCTCTAGTCCGGGAAGGGCTTGATCCACGCAGTTTTTTGCAAAAACTGCATATTTACAAAATTGCGTGGATCAAGCTCTTCCCGCTATTTTTTTTTTGAAGATTTCTCGCTTTGGCCTTGGAAAACACCTTTTGAACACATTGGACGGATCGGATCGTCAAAATTTGATCCGGAACTATGAGATCCGGACCCAAGGGTCCCGGACTAGAGAGTTCCTCTCTCTCTCTCTCTCTCTCTCTCTCTCTATATATATATATATATATATATATATATATATATATATATATATATATATATATATATATATATATATATATAGTCATTCGTCATTCCTAATTTATTACATGGGGATGGGAGGGAGGAATGAGACTCGATCATGGGATTCAGTGTTTGGCATCCAAACAACAATTTATCAAATTTTAATAATGTGGATGTGGTGTAAATTTTAACTTAAGCGTAGTGGGTAACTTAATTCAAACGGATTTTATAGATGCACGTATTTTACAATTTAAACACTTTGTATTTTCTTCCTGGTAACGTAAAATATTTAACGTGTAAAATATTGCTTTGCTACTCTAGTTGTAGTAATTGGTTTTTCTTTAAGAGGGAATAAGTAATTAAGTGGGCCAATTGGTTGTGCAATTAATTCTTGTCAAATTTTCTAGTTACCAATCTATGATAACTAGAATACGTAAGGTAAAGTTATTACAATCACTCAACATCCTATATTTATTCCGAAGAGTAAGAAATTTATTAATAATTACAATTCACTGTGTGTATAGTAATACAACAAGAAGAAAGTGTCAAATGCACAACAAGAACACAGCGATAGCAAAAATAACTCCGTGAAAAGCAAAGGATCGATACACCAGCGAACAAAAATAAGACTAGACCCCATCGGAGATGCGAACGAGTAGTACTTAGATAAACAGTCGCGAAAGTGGTTCCACTAGTGCCAAGGTTTTCACAGAAACCAATCAATTACTAATCATGCGACGAGCATCATTCTTGAAAATACAAATTTCTCTTTCTTTTTTTTTTTTTTCTTTTTTTTTCTTTTCCTGAAGAAATTGATTATATAAGCATGTTTTATATAAGGATGAATTAAATTATGTATTCTAGGTAAGTATTCATCCTACCCATCATGGGCGATATATGATTTCAAGGCTTCAATAATTCTATGGTTAACCTTTCACCCTTCTTGTTGACTTTTACTAGGGTTTTCAGGGTTTGTCCACGCTACTGGAATCGTGACATTGAATTACGAATTTCAAATATTTATGAACGATATATTCAAGACTGAAATTATATTATTTCCATAAAACAAATTTATTACATATAAAGAATGTGTTTTCCGTGAGCGTTACGGTAAAGTTATCATATATTTGCAATACCATTCCGAACCTTTTGCAATAAAAATATTTCCGTGAATTTACAATTTACTTCTAGTAGTTTTACGATTAATTCCTAGTTTGGCTAAACCAAAAAACTTGGTTTTTTGGTTTTTTGGATTAATCTCTTTTAAACTTGGTTTTTTGGTGTTTTAGTTTTTTGGATTAATCCACTCATGCAAACTGGACTCCAACTGGATTAATCCAAGAAACCAAAAAACTGGTTTGGATGAATTAGTGGTTTTTTTCCATTCATCCAAACGACCCCAGTTTTTTGCACTGGATTAATCCAAAAAACCAAGTTTTTTGGTTTAGCCAAACTAGGCCTAAGTTTATGGTAAATTTAGTGTATACATGCAATAGTTCTTGACAACCTTATGACTGGATTCGGGAGGATTGTAGTGAGTAAGCTCACCATGCCCTATAGTGAGCAATTATTACTGTTCTTTCAATAATGAACGGACCCGATTAAATAAAATTATTCTACAATTAAGATACTTATATTTTATGTAAAATAATCCAGACTGTGAATTACCGAATAGATAGTTACCATACTTAAATGATTACTTCATAAAATCCATCATAAGCTCAGTTGCTTTAGATTTGAATTCATCTATAAATAATAATAAATTCACAACTAATTATGATTAATTGATTAGATTGCATTAATTCCCCCAAATTAAATCCGAGAAGCTTGAATGACATTTATCTTTTAGGAAGTTGCCATGGTTTGGATTTCCGGCTTTGGAATGAATTCGGGAGGGAGCATATGCGGTTATTAATTACTTTCTAAATTTGCTGTAAATTACTCCATCCGTCCTATTCTATTAGTCCCGTATTTTATTTTAGGATGTCGTAAAATATTAGTGCATTGTGAAAAGTCAAAGGAAAAATTTTAGATTTCCAATTCTAACCTTCATAAATGTTTAAAAATAATTTTAAAAGCGAAATCAAAGGACAATAATGGAAATTTGAACAAATTATTTGAGGAGATATGCTTGTTCCCTTAAAAAATTGGAAATCTGAAAAGGACTACAAAATGGGACGGGGGACTATTAGAAAAGCACTGACTGCTAAATGACCCAGGCTATTCTAGTTTGAGCTTGTATTCGTTTATTGAAAGCTCATTCAAGATCAATTCGTTAAATAAATGAATTAACCAAGCTTGAGTAGTTTTTAAATCTCCTTAACTTTACAAGTCGAACAAGCTACTACTTGGCTCAATCGACATATGATACATAAAAAATTCATGTTACTTGAGATCGGCTCATGTTTGGCTTGAGTGAAACTCATTTGAGATCGTCTCATATTCAAGCTAAGCCCAAACATATTTCTGAAACTCGTTAAATTTTCAAACCAAGCTTGACTAACTATGTACTCGGCTTGTTTAGCTCATTTATCACCCCTATCTTTCAAGGATAATATGGAGTTTATACAATAGAAGACTAATTAAAAGCTAACTTGATCATTCATATAGGACTAATTCCTAACGTAGAATAGAGTAGGACTAACATTTCAATACCCCGTGTGTTTTCCTTTCCTTACATATATATAAAGCGTGAGTAAGGGGGACGAAACTTTCGTCCTTCGTCCATGTGGAAATGTCACTTTTGCCCCTTGGTCAATATGCTGGTTATTGGTTAATGCTGTCTATTAAGTTTTTTTTTTTTTTTTGTTGTCTTGTAGTTTAGTGGGGTCCGTTGTCTCCTTTCACGAAAGTCCAAACCTCTTGTTTTGATTTGAATAGTTCCGTGTGTTTGCCAAATGGATTAGTATTTAGGAACCCGGCCAAATTAGGTAGATAGAAAAATTATTTACATGTGCCATTTATTTTAAAACAGTGGAAGAATAATTCACAGATAGAAAATTATTTACAAGGGACTTTTTAATTTTCAAAACAGTGAAAGAATAATTCTAAATATGTTTGGCTAGGTTCTGAAAACCAAATCCACGAATTCTCTCACTTCCATTGGTTTCCGTAAGATGGAAATTTTTTGTAATTGCTCTTTTGTTCGTATACTTTAACAATAATTATGTAACAACATGCAAATTGTAACAATATTGGTGAATCTGAAAATTAAAATAAGTTTTACTATGGATGAAATAAAACGAAGTTAAATTTAACTTAAAAACCTCAATATACACAAGGTTTTAACATGTCTAGAACAAATGTTGTATACTTTGTTTTGGTTGATAACTCACTATTCGGTTTAGTAGACCAATTCATTTTTTAGACTAATCTCATTCAAAGCGAGAGACCCCGTTACACGTTCCAGTGCCACTAACTTAAGAATTTTTTGGTTTTGTCTGTATTCAAACTTTTTTTGTTTAGCATTCATTAATTTTGCGACAAAGTTTTGATGATTATTCATTCATCTTGACGAGTAGAATTAATCAGAAATATGAAAAATATGACTTTTACCCAAATATTTTTGAAAATATTATGAATCATTTTTTTTTTCAATTTTCTATAACTCAATCTGTTTTCTACCCCTTTCTCTCTCATCCAAAAGCTGTAATTATATAAATGAATAGGGAAAAAATCAAAAGTATTGACTACAAAAAACAACTTTGTTAATTGATTCAAAATATATTTAGCAAATTCGATTTCGCGTAGTTTGGGAATTAAGTGAAAGGCTTGGAATTAATTACTCGCTAAATCGATTAATTGGCGATGCCGACGTGGAACCTCTTCAACGCATCTAGACCGTCCAAAAATATATTGAACGGCCTAGATTAAAATACCCTTTCTCCTCAATTATGTGCTTAGTTTCCCGCCTCCATCAGAGCCATCTCTCATCCAAAATAATGTTGAATATTGTCGGCAATAAACTTGATCACAAATCACGACTTAGAAACATGAGATACACTGAATAATTTTATCAACATTCATAAGCATGAGGTCATAGCCCTCTATTGTGTTGTCTTGGAATAAAATTGAAACTGTTTCTATAACACGCTTAAAAAAAAAGGGGTTGGGTTGGGTTTAGCTTGACCTATATTTAATCTACCCATATTCAACCCATTCACTTTTAACCCATATTCAATCCACCCATATCCAACCCATAACCCATACCAACCCACTCAAACCCAATCCAACCCACCCACATCTAGGATTTCCTCATATGGGCACATTGAGGAAGGTGTAAAGGATGATTGTGATTTTCTTCAAATTTAGCACATTTTGACATTTCTCGATTGGTTCAATGACACATACATAAATGCATGACAATTAATTCTTGTCTCTTTATGAGGTTGTTCTACAACTGGGCACCGCTTATCTTTTTCCCTTTGTCCTTCCTTATTACAAACAATTTTTGACTGATCATTCCTTATTTTCTTTCACATTCTTCTCTAGCCCATCAAACTCCATTCTAACATTCAAAAAAAGCATAATATTAATCAAAAGTAGCATTAACAGATAATTAACTAATGCATGAATTCAAATTCCATTGTGATTCAAACAACTCTCAGTTGAGTGGCACCAATAAATACTATTCAATATACTTCCAAATCTTAAATTATTGCATAATGGCATTACAACACGAAAGATTAATATAGAAATCTAGAAAGTGTATGAGTATCACTCTACTTAGAGAGACCCAAGACAAATCACCACAACCACCAAATACCCATTAAGGCTACCACTCCACTCTTTTTGTAGTGAAACTGGAAAATATAAAGAGCTAAATTTTTCTCGACCCTTTGATCAGTTACATTTTTTTTTCCGCTAATAACAAAATTTTCTATAGTCAAATAGAAAGGGATGAAAGACATGGTGAGAGATGATGATTCTGGCTATTCCAACGGTGAATGACCTTCATGGTAATTAGTGGGGGATGGAGGAAGATGAGCCATGGATGCTTCTTGAGACTCTATCGTTGAAAGCTTGTGAAGCACTAGTCAGTTTTGGGCGCGAATAAGGGTTTTCACGTTACAGAGTTATTTTGAAGGGGTCAAAATGACATAGTTTTGAGTAGGTGTGTTTGGGTCCCTTTACAAGCCTAAAATGACATCGTTGTGGGCCACTCTACATCTTGTAGTGTGTGGCATATTATAGGATCCCCCATTTCCTCAATTAGATCTTAAATTTGATGTCAATATACTTTAAAAATATTGTATGGAATACTTTATATTTTGATTTGAAAATTGCAAGTTTTTTTGTACTCCCTCCGTCCCAATTGAAGTGTAATGTGTATTTTCTTGGACGTAAAAAAAATGTATTTCATACAATTTTTTTTAAATTTTTATTGAGCACTTTAATTAGGTGTAAAGAATGTAAAAAATTATAAAGAGAAACATATTCTTTTTGGGTTTGAAAATATACAAATTAGCATAGTAGACACTTAGGCTGTGTTTGGATGACATGCATCTTTAGGAGGAATGAGAATGTGATTCCATAACTCTAAGATTCCCATGTTTGGGTATTGATGGAATGGGAATAGAATCTCTTATCTTCCAATCCAGGAGTAATCAGATTCCTAAATAGAGTGGGAATCTCATACGTCTTATACCCTTTAGATTTTTTCACATTGAGTTTTTTTTCCTTACATCTCAATTTTCCCTCCAAACCCAAGCTCATGTTGATATTTTTCCCTCCAATACATTTTCCTATTCCCGCCTTTTTTTTTTTTGTTGGGTTATCGACATATTTTTGCAATCTTTAGGATCATAGTTGTCCACCTTCTAGATCAATCGCAGAGGATTTTTCATTTTCTAAATATCAAAGCTATGCATATTTTTTTCATTTTTTTGCTAGCATCCCAATTTCCACGTTCATTTTTTTTCTTCTTAGCATCCCAATTTTCTCTCCAACCCCAAAATTTTTCCCTCCAAATCCAATTTTGTCCCCTCTAATACCTCATTCAATTGCCGCCTTTTTGTTTTGTCATAATCTCTTCTATAAAAGTGCAACTTGTTGCAAGCTTTTATTGTAGTTTATTTTTACAATAATTGTTCAACATTTTAAAGTTGTTCAATTGTTTGTTCCTATTTTACTAGTTTGACATTTTTAGTATTAGTTGTTGAAGGGTATTTCAGGAAAATGAAGTAAAAATACATTCCATTCCTTAACTTCGAATGGTCAAACCAAACGCTTGAATGAGAATTCATCTTTTTTTTCCTGCGTAACATTCTCACATGAACCAAACACATCAATTGGATTAATTAGGTATCTCATTCCTGGGAATGGGATTCCCAAGAATAGAATACCTATTTCTAATCTTTGATTCCTACCATCCAAACATAGTCTTAAAATGAGACAGACGAAGTACTAATAAACAATCATTTATCAGTGGAGAGAGTATTAGGAAAGCAGTGAATATGGGTTATGTCTTCCAAGTGTAATATGCAGTTTATACAGAATAGAAGACTAAAAGTTAACCTAATCATTCAAATAGGATGTATTCCAAACACAGGCTAGAGTAGGACTAACATTTCTGTATCCCATATACTTTTGTAGCTAAAAATGTGAGGTTAATTTACCCAAAACTTCCCTGAGGTTTTTTTTGTTAATGATACAAATTTTATTGATTGCCACCCAAAGCCATCATTACATCAGCCGCTATCCTTGGCTACGCCTCCCAAGCAAAGACTCCCGACCCCACTACACCCAATTTCACTAAACAGTGAGCCATAACATGATAGGAAAACTGGCATGATGGTTGCTTATGTTGGCAAAATTCAGTATCAAGTACGTCACTCTGAAATCACTAAAGGGGAAAGCAGTTGCAGAGTTCTTAGCAAATCATCCTGTGGAAGGGCCAAAGGATGTAGAGTTTGAATTCCCTGACGAGAATGTAATGACAGCAACCAACAATGTTTGGATGTTGTATTTTGATGGAGCCGCCAATTAGAAAGGATTCGGAATTGAAGTGTTACTGGTCTCACCAGAAGGGTCGCACATCCCTCTTGCTTTCAAGTTAAATTTTGAAGTCACCAACAACCAATCAAAATATGAAGCATGCATAGTAGGGATGGAAGCTGCCTTGGGAAATCGAGTTAAGAGACTGGAGGTAGTCGGAGATTCCAATTTGGTGGTATCACAAGCCAACGGAGATTAGAATCTAAAAGAAGACAAGCTTAAGTCTTACCACCAAGATCTCGAAGATCTAATTCCACGATTTCAGATGGTCATGTTCACTCATGTTCCGAGATTGAAGAACCGATTTGCTGACGCTTTAACAACTTTGGCCTTAATGGTGGAGATACCAAATGGAGTTAAGCTCAGACCAATCACAATTGGGCAGAGGGACAAACCTGTTTTCGAATATGTCATGGTTGTTGATGAACCTGACGATGGTTTGTCATGGTATCATGACATTTGGAACTTTATCAAAAAAAGGGAGTATCCGGCAGGAACTAAAACCAAGGATCAAATTGCTCTTCGAAGATTGGCCTTTCAGTTTATCATTTGTAGAGGAAAGCTATACTGGCGCTCACATTGCGAGATGCATAAGTTGTGTGTGCATGGTACGAAAGCCACCATGATCATGGAAGAAATTCATGAAGGAGTCTGCGGTCCTCACATGAATGGGATAATTCTCGCAAAGAAGATTCTCCGTCAGGGATATTTCTGTCAACCATGGAAACCTGAGTGCACCTACTACGTGAGACAATGTCACAAGTGCCAGACCCATGCCAATTTCATGCATGTACCACCATTAGAATTACACTCTATGACTTCACCTTGGCCTTTCTATACCTGGGGCATCAATGTCATTGGCAGAATTAAACTAGCCGCGTCTAATGGACACAAGTTCATCTTGGTAGCAATTGATTATTTTACCAAATGGGTTAAAGCTACTTCATATGCAACTTTAACATCAGTTCAAATCTCCCACTTCATCAAACAGAAGATCATCTATCAATATGGTGTCACTCAGGCTTTTGTGTCAGACAACGGGGTTCATTTCAAGGGTAGAGCTACAGAAACTCTTGAAGAGTTCGGAATTCAAATTCATAAATCAACTATTTATCGACCACAAACCAATGGAGCCGTGGAAGCAGCAAACAAAACCCTCAAGATGATACTGGAGAAGACTACTTAGTCCACGAGGAATTGGCACGAACAACTGCCGTTAGCATTATGGGGATATAGGACATCCATTCGTACTTCGACAAGGGCAACACCTTATTCTTTGGTATATGGCATGGAGGTCGTCCTCCCGATTGAGCTTAAAGTACCATCCCTGAGGGTCATGGTCGAATCAAAGGTCAACGAAGTAGAATGGCAAAGCTTGAGATTCGAGGAGCTTATGTTGGTTGACGAAAGGCGGCTTAAAGCTCTGTATCAGGTTCAGGGTTATTAGCACAAAATTGCACGGGCATTCAACAAGAAAGTGAAATCCAAAGATTTGTAAGAGAGTGACATGGTTTTAAAGAAGATCTAAGCTCCAGTTTTTGATCCTCGTAGGAAGTTTCAACCAAAATGGGCAGGTTCGTACATCATCAAGAAAATCTTGTCCGGAGGCGCAGTACAACTCATTGATCTCAACGACAACGAATTCTCCACTTTGGTTAACATGGATCAACTCAAGAGATATTACCCTTAAGAGAAGCTTTGTTGGACTGAAAACCGCAAGGGCGGACAGTGTTAGGCAAAATTTAGAGCAAGCCTGCTAAGTCGAAAACCCACATTGGGTGATTTAGGCAAAAGTTAAGGCAAATGAATCAAATGAGCTCACTAGACCGAAAACCTGAAAGGGCGGTACTAGGCAAAATTTAGAGCACAAAAGAAGAGTGTCAATAGTCGAGTGAACCCTAGCCAAATTTGTACTTTTGAACTACGTCATTACCTAATTCTTGTAAAAGGGGTAGGCATCCTCACCTTGAGGACTGGTCGCCATCTTTCAAAAATGTCTCTTTGAGTTGATTTTTAGCCATCACGTGCGAATCAAAATGCAACTTTGATAATTCATCTTTATTCAAATAAACTTCTTGGATTACATGGCTGAGCATGAAACTTTGAAAAACG
Organism: Vaccinium macrocarpon; assembly: GCA_022606695.1. Lineage (NCBI taxonomy): Eukaryota > Viridiplantae > Streptophyta > Magnoliopsida > Ericales > Ericaceae > Vaccinium > Vaccinium macrocarpon. The sequence goes on from CM040175.1 coordinate 10,302,775, forward strand.
CAAAGCAAACAACAAAGCATGACCTCACACGAAACATCTCGTGGGTCTAAGCAATTTATTTCGGGCACATTAAGATCAAGTTCAAAAGCCAACTTTGACTTCCATGTTCTCTTGTTTCCATATCTCTTATCAACCATCTCACATAACGCTCTGAAAGATTGACACCCGAATATTGCTCTCTTGGAATGGTCACACGCTCCCTCCAAGTGTTTTGATAAGCTCTGAATGTAGTGAAGTTCTGGTTTAGCATGACAAAGTTCTCTGACGGCGGTATTGTTTGACGAATGCCAAGCTGACGGAGGATATGATTCAGAATGTAGAAAGTCCAGCAAGATCGACTGGCCGGAATCACCTACTGACGCCCCATGTTGCTCACAGTCATAGCAAGATTGTCAAGCCAAGCCAAACGCCAAGCAATTACCTCTTTTGTAAGCCAGGAAAATACTCTGAACCAGCCATGCACATCATCAAAAACTTCCAGAAAGTCCCTTTGAATGAATCCCTGTGTTTCATGGATCCACCGATGTGGCACAGGTTCCAACGAATTGGCCTTGTCACATAGCCATGATTGTGTGAGAGAGAATGTGAGAAAAATTAGAAAAATGAGAGCTGAGTTAAAAACCTACATATAGAAGCAAAGCAGTACCTTTAAAAACATTGGTATCCTCGGCATGAACTCTATCCAAACCCATAAAAGTTTCTGCCAAAACCATCGGAGCCACATCTTTGCATTCTTCAATTTGCATGGCAACACCAACCAATGATGAACTCGCCTACCCATCAGACCGGACAAACAAGAAAGCAGCAAGCAAGCAAAGACACAACGCAAAACCTTTCGGACGAAATTGTGCTATAATCCGAGGAATGTTGATAGTATCTCCTTGGAGCATGGATTTCGCTTCTTTATTACTTATCCCAAACTTGGAGGATAGCACATCGACAAAGTTTACTCCATGCAAAGGTATGACCGATGTCTCCAGGTTAAACTCGCCAAGGTATGCCTGAAATTCCTCCACAGTGGGGCATAACTCGTGAAAGCCAAACAGAACACGTGTACCTTCGGGTCCCAGAATTCAACCGCGGCATGCAAGAGCTCAGGACAGATTGTTACGTCCTGGATACGGCGCAACAAAGTCATCCAATGACTCTGAAAGTTGAGTCATCCAATGCTGTCAAGTTCATCAAGCCAAGGCTGAACCAAAGTCGAGAAACTCATTGTTGAGTGAGGGATGTAAAGCAATGAGAGACTTTTGGTTTCTTATAACACAAAGGGGTTGAAAGAGGCCATTTATGGTGTACATGGATAAGAGGACTTTTGGATTGGTCGTCTCGTAAAACGTGCCAACATTGAAGAGCGTGGAAATCATCTCAAAAGTTTGAAAGGACTTCGAGAGGAGCAAGGTTGGGTAATTTTGAGGCCACAGAACACTTAGACGACAACAAGAAAACAAGTAGAAGTCTAGAGGTCTGCAACAAAACTCAAATTTTTGGCATTTCCAGAAGTCTAGAGTTTATGCCGGGGATACCAACAAAACATGAAGTCTAATCATTTCTTGTTTTAAAATTTCAGGTTACCTCTGTTGCTGTAAGAGTAACTGGTGGAGTGACCTCAAGAACCACCACATACCCCATACTCCCATTCGGTAGCATCACATCAATCTCTTTCCTCAGCACAGGAAATAGTGGACCCTCCATAGGTGCAAGGGCAGCCTGACGGTTCTCCATATCCAGATCATAAGCCAGATTACTCACCACATAACCATCATAGTCCACGAAAGGGCTGAAGACCAAATCCGTATCCAGTACTGTGAACGCCTCCACCTCAGCCAATGTATACTCCTGCGTCCTCTGAACAAGCGGCGAAAGAGAACCCGACACTTTGAAATGACCTATGCCCATGGACTGGCGTGCCAATCTCTCACCCAAGTACCACTACTATCCATATGGAGACTCCAACAGTACGCGCCCTCACGTCACCACCCTGCTTTGAGCCAAGTAGGGAGCATTCAGCCTGTTCCACACATTCCAGTTCACCTGCAAGGAGTCATGGGTTACTTTCAAAAAATCAACATTGGAATTGAAATGTCCGGAAAAGAATTCAGAGAGTTTGACATCATATTGTCTCACCCCTAGGCTGATCCAAGAAAACACGAAAGAACCTCAACTGTCCCTTTTTCCCCACCTTTCTTGACATACTCATTGGCCCACTTCACCACCCGCGGAAGCACTTGTTTGTTCTCATGAAAGTTCTCCGGGGCCGGCACTCCAAACACCTCATAAGCCCATACTTACATTTTTCAAGGAAACCCATCAGTAACAGGAATAAAAGCAACAATGCATGGAGTATCTAAAGCAAAAAGAGTGACATGACATACCTCTAAGATCCTCTAGTAACCTCCATGAGTGGTCATCGCTCCTCAAACCAACGAGCCAAGAAATTAGTAAAGGGTGCCTAAAGCAGCGTCGCCCTAGTCAAACCGGACAGTTGTCCTCAAGTCTGCCAAAACAGGTAACCAACTTAGGTGCGCCAAATTTCTGCCTATTCGAAAATAGTGTAGTGCCAAATAACAACAACAAACAAGCTTTCGCCATCTGTGCAGCCTCAACTGGAGACCCCAGCTCATGATCCCATATCGACGGCAAGTGATCACATCTCACCATAGCCTCATCTCCAACTTCTCTCCCTAGAAAGTGGTGCACGGCCACCTGGTCCAAGTACAAACCAGAGTCGAAAGATATTGGCTCACCACCAAATCTTAACCTGGTAGTCGCTGCAAAGTCCAAAGGGGTAATTGTCATCTCCCCGAACCGAAAATGGAAGCTATTGGTGGTGTCCCAAAGCCCTCACCAGCTTTCGATCCATTCAAGTAGGTAGCAAAGTCCTGATAAAAATGGTAAAGCTAGCTGCATCCACTAACTCCCTCGCACTCTGGGGCAACCTCTTGTATTGTGCCAAGTAGTCGAATGGCCCGCCATATCCAAGAAGAGAACCATTCACCTGTTTCAAGAACATTGCATGAATTCATTCAGTAAAGCAACAAAGGAAATGCAATAAAGAAAGCAATTCAAGGGAAAAGTGTGAACAAAGAAAACATACTAGAGGTCTATTTGAAATATGTGTTGCTAGGTCACGCAAGATCAGTGACTCAGGGTAAAGTGGCAACTGTGGCTCATACAGTTCACACCCCAGTGGTATAAAGAAGTGAACTTGAGGATCATAAGTCTCCGGGACAGAAGGCGGTCTACTCCTCAAAGCCAACTGGACCTCATCAACTATGGTCACACGAACCACCTCCTTTGTCTATATCTCTGTCTGCCTAGGCTCAGCTGCCGGTGGAATCTCACCCATTAGGACCTCTCCCAACCGAGGGAACTGCTGCAAGTTCTGGGCCAAGGTCTCGTCTGTAACCCCTTCCAAGGTGTCTCCTAAAGTAGCTCCCGGAGCTCGTGAAAAGCCAACCCGCGAAGGAAACAAAACTGGGTCAGAAGGCTCATCACCTTTGCCAGTGTTAGCACTCTCCTTTGGAACCTTACCCGTGCCAAGTACTTGAGTCAAACTCTTGAACACACGAGCAACAGGTACAACAGGAACCACCCCTTCAGCCTATGCTCTTTCAGTCCTTACTCTTTCAGCCCCTGCTCCCATAGTTTGTGCTCTCTCAGCATGTACCTCCTCAGCCTGTCCTCCCTCACCACTAACACCTCCACTATGAATCATCTCGTCACTCATCTCCTCATCACTACTATTCCCTATCTCCCCGAGATCTTCCATGATAACATTTCCAGGCTTCCTAATGGTAATCAGAATACTAATGAAGGTCCCACCACCACTAACTAGATACTCCCTCACTAAAACAGCATTGACCAACATCGAAAAAATCACAACATCACTACCTACACCCTCCTCAGTGGCCCTTGGATCAATCAGAACATCCACAACACCCACATTCATTTCAATCTCAGGCAGATGAGCATTTATATCAAAACCAACATGCATTGAACTACTGGAAGAAGTAATATCACTTACCGGAAAATCGATACTCTCCATGGTCACCCGGACATCACCTAGTGTACCTTGTGGTTGTACCATCGTTATAAAAGCATCAACGCGGCCCTCCATGGCCTCGACCGGCGCTGAACCTCCCTCCACGAGAACAATCAAGGACAGATCCTCATGGGTCGGCACCAAACCACCACTGCTTGCCCCAACCGACACTGCTTCATCACTCTCGGCCAACGTAGCTACATCAACCACAACTGCACGGGTCTCTGTGTGAACTGCACGGGGAAGTTTTTCCCCAAAACCTGTCGCACGGTGCCTTTCATTACCACTATCTACTTTGACCGAACCAGTCCCCATCGGAATCACCACAGTTGAACCACCCATGGCGGGAGGACCCGCCGACCCTTCGTCTCCATGGACCAATAGTGGTGGATCATCGCTGGAAAAGGAAGCACGGTTCGATACCTCACTGGAATCAGTCACGACTGATGGATAATATGGGGTTTTTCACTGGATTTCGAGCGAGAGATGAGATCGAACAAAAAAAAAAAAGGGGGGGGGGGGACGCTACTCTCTTGAAACTGCTCTCAGTAATCACCTCTCGGGAATTTTGAACAAGTGAAGGAAAACCCTGACAGTTTTGGTCCATGGAAAAACTCGTACTAGCCGTACGGCTCACTGATCTCCACCATGCGGTTTAATAGTGTGAGCCGTATGGGTCTCCTATCTCCAATTTCTCTGCTGCACGACTTCTCCCAAGTACATCTCCCTAAACTGTGCGGTTAAACCCTTTTTAATTCCAGATTTTAAAATCACACACCACACCTCTGTGTTTCATGATTTTCAAACGGGGCCTTAGGTTTTGTCATATTAAGCCCACCATGGCACCATTCAAATTTTCAAAATCGATTTTAAGCCCTCAATGGCATCGATTTTCAAATATCAATTTTAACCCCTCAAGGGCACCAATTTTGAAAAATCATTTTTAAGCCCTCAATGGCAAAATCAATTTTAAGCCCTTTACGACACCAATTTCAATTTTCAAAAAACATCTAATCCCTCTATGGCACCGATCCAATTTTCAAAAAATCATTTCTAAGCCCTCTATGACACCAATCCAATTTTCCAAAAAATCATTTCTAAGCCTTCTATGGCACCGATCCAATTTTCAAAAAATCATTTCTAAGCCCTCTATGGCACCGAACCATTTTTCAAAAATTATTTTTAAGCCCTCAACAACACTGATTCAATTTTTTTAAAATCATTTTTAAAGCCCTCTATGGCACCAAACCATTTTTCAAAAATCATTTTTAAAGTCCTCAATGGAAAATCATTTTTTAAGTCCTCTACGGCACCTTTCAATTTTCAAAAAATCATTTTTAAGCCCTCAATGGCATCGATCAATTTTCCAAAAGGCATTAATCAAGTTTTCTCCTCAGCATCAATAAATTTTCAGAGTCCCTCGGAAGCATTCAAGTATTTAATATTTTTCTAGCCCCAAACTACAATTGGTCTGATACCTACAAATTGGGTACATAGGAAGCTCTGTGCTCGACCATATTTTGTTTATCTATTTTCTAGCACTAGGTAGATCAAAATTGGGACGTCTAGAATGATGATTAAGTCTCATTAAAGAGGGGTAACTGTAGACATCCCAATTTTAATCCTTGTGTATCCCCAATTATGAAAGAGATACTAACCAGTACCGTGGAATAGCCATTCTAGACTTCAAAATTTTTGGAAAAAAATACCCTAGCCGCACGGCTTACTAATATAAATTGCACGGCTCATTCTCTCCCAACTCAGCCATATGGCTATCTTATGTTAGCCGCAAGGTCAACTATTTTGGCCGTACAACTATTTTGGCTATACGGCTATGTGTCAGGAAATCTTCGAAAATCTGGCAGCAAAAGCATCTCATCAATGGGAAGGATTTCGTACAGATTTTATTCCTTTTTCATGCCTATATATATACCTCTCCATCCCCTCCATTTAGAAAATAGTAACCCCACTATTCTGACGACACACCAGAATATTCTCCGGTCACTTTCCCCATTCAAAATCCCATCCAAACATCCATAAAAACTTCGAATCTATTCCGTTTTCTTCGTTCAAAACCCTCAGTGACCCACTAGTACGCATCAAATCCATTCCCAAGGAGTTTGAGTCCAAAAATTTGAAGTTCTCAAAGTTGTTTAAAGTTTCTAATAAGGTACAAATTGTGTTTCTTTAGCCGGGCTCGTAACCTTGGCCTTTTGAGGGAATCCTTCCGGGTCGAGGGTGACTCTAATAGTCATCTCTAGGCTCGGGTGGTCGAAACGGTTTCTTGGGTACCCAAAATCATTTTCTACATAAATCCTGAGTGGTGACTCACATTTTTCCAAAAAGACAAGGCCGAGCTGCGTGGCACCCTCCACAACTAGATTTGTGTGTACCTCTTGGGTCATGGAAATCAAAATAAGGTTTGTGCGTGAAGTCTTTAGGTCCAACTGCCTTATGGTTTGACTTCACTTGTCTATCTTGTGAGAGTTTTTCTCGGGATTTGGGTGGTGTCCCTTGGTATTTTTGAGGCTCTTGCACCATCTTATAAGAAATCACCCACTCACCTTGATAGTAGAGAGCATGAAATTCTCTTGATGATCTCTTGAACTCATGGTATTGTCTTGCTATGCATTACTCATGCTATCTTGGTTGTGTTCGAAAATCGTGTCTCAAAGCTAGCATGATCATCTTCTTCTTGTTCATGATGGTTAGATGTACATTTTGAGTGCTTGACTTTTTGGTGCCATTGTGCCCTTAAGAATGTGCATTCATGGGGAGATGCATTTGCTTAGGGGGAGTGTTGTTTTTGAGTCCATACGTAGAATGCATCTAGTGAGGGGAGAGTTCATTTTTATTGAACTTTTGGTTTCATAGTTACTCTTTTTGTGTGAATGATTTAGTGAGGGGGAGTTTTTTTGAAATTTGTTTGTGTGATTTATCTTGAGTGATTTTATAAATTGAAAGAGGATGTGTGTTTTGGGTATTGGCACGTTTGAATTTTGTGAGGGAGAATGCTCATGCAATTTGTTGGTTCATGCCTGAAAATTTTGGGGTTCAGAGTGTGCCCTTTTCACTAACAGGTGTAGTGTAAATTTGTGCACAATTTTCTTCATGACATGCGGGAGAGTTTTCACGTTTGTTTTGAGGGGAGATTCAAAGAGTTGGTGTCTGCCAAGCGTTTACACGCGTTTGAAAGGGGTTACACGAGCAAGTCACGTGACATTTTAAAAATTTCAGACGTCTCTTATTTATGCTCACGTGGCGTCATAACATGATTCCTTGATTCAATCTCAACTGTCAGTGCTTAGGGGTTCTCCACCAAGTAACATTACCCTCTCTCTTCTCTCATTCTCTTCTGACCTACTCTCTCTCTACCCACCGTTCTCAGCTGCGGTGATTTGAAGCTTCCCATCATTTCTTGTCCATCTCTCTTTTTCCTTCTCTCCATTCTCCCACCAATCTCGATCTCTTCCTTCGAAGTCATCAGCAATCTCGATTTCTCTTATGTAACCCTCGTAATCATCTTCCATCTTTCACTATGGGTTAGTTGCGACAAAGCTAAGCCGTTCTTCAATTTGTTCAGACCGTGAATCTACATGTGTTAGTTGTCAACGGGTTCAGCCAATTCAAAGCTTCTTCATCCACAAAGTTAGGGTTTCTTCAGTTTTGTTACAAATTTTCGACCATGGTGATTTTGGTTGGGCGATTTGGGTTCGAAAACTTTATTTGAGATTTGGGGTGATTTTGTCACGGTTACTTAGAGCCTCAGTCTGTTCTTGCTGTAACTGATTTGGGGGTTATTCTTTGTCGGGTTCAAAGGGTGTCTAGACCAATTTGAGTTCCTATCTTACAGATGTTGGGACTGCCATTTGTCACTTCTAGTTGTTTGGGTATTCTCGTTTGTGCTCTAGTTGGGCTTTCAGACCCTTATGTGCTACTGCAGCTTTATGGGTTCATTACCTAGGGAGCCTCTATAAGTATTTCTTTTCACCTCTCCTGGATATCAAATATGGCACGTGGACCAAATTTTGTTTCTAAAGAACCCTGGTTTCGTCCCCCTGCACCTCATAAGGGCTGGACATATTGGATTAGTGATGAAGCTAAACATTTCTGTGAAAAAACTCTTGCTAAAAAGAGAATTAAACTTTGTGAACGTGATGTGCTTGTTCATGAAATGGAATTGATTGGATTGCACACTCAATTCACTGCTAGGGGTTGGTTGGGTGCTTGTACTAGCTATGTGTCTTCATTCGATCATGGTTAAAGAATTTCTGTCAAATATTGTGTCTCATGATTGCGATGCACACACTTTTACTTCACACCCTCGTGGCAAAGACATTGTGTTTTCTGTGTATACAATTCGTGAAATGCTAGACCTACACCCCTCTAATGATGCACCTGCTCCCACTGAGGTTGTTCGTGAGATTACTGGTGGTGTGTACAAAGAGTTGCAACAGATTAAAATATGACACATGACTCCTCAATACTGTATTTTGTTTAAAGTTCTTTGCTTTTTCTTTGAACCAAATGCACACACTTCGGATGTCATTCTTGCACAAGCCTACTTGCTTTATGGAATCGGTAGAGGTTACTCATTTGATTTGGCAACTAAGATGTGGTTTGATGTGTATGATTATGCTTGACCGTTCGGGTGTTTAATAATTCACTCTAATTCCGTCCCAAGCGTAGGATTATAGACCGGTGCAGCATAATAATTCCGGAAGTACCGGAGTCGAACCACAGAGACGGTCTACGGTGTTAACCCTAACAATGCTAGATTCTATGTTTGCAAATGGCTCTCAGGTAGCCACCCCTTGATCAATTGAGTTACTTAATTAACTAATTTAGACTAATCTTCACTATTGGACTTTTGAATTTAACAAGGAGAGCACAGCCGTGGGTACTACGGTGTCCGCAGCTAGTCTAATTCACATTCACTCGGGCCACAATTATTTAGTTAATAGATTTTAGAATATGAAAATAGTTTCCAACAGATGCACACCACTCGTCACTAATCTCTGCGCGCATTTGGAATTGGCAATGCCCGGATTCGTTTGCTAGAAAAATTCCATATTCAAAAACTGCGCATTAATTAAAATGATTCGGCACCGAGGTGGAACACAAATTAGCTTAGCCACAGGACACCTTCGTCCCGCGGCCGCACTCAATGCGACTACTCACTCATTATCGAAAACGCAGCAAAAATAACACAAACCCTAGATGTAAACATAATTAAATAGTGAAAACGATAATGGAAAATAGTACCGAATATTGCGCAACGGAAGTATTCTTGATTAATGGAAGCAAAACATCAAACCATGCTAAGAATCTTCGAAATCAATGTTGAATCCGAGAATATGAGATCTCTAGCCGAAAACTTGAAAGACTAAAATCTGTCCAAAATTCGTGTCCCCCTAAACTAGGTTAAAACAAGAGTATTTATATCCCCGCTCAAAAATCCCTTAAAACCTAATAATCCTAGAAACTTATTATGCACGATGACCAAAACGGCCGCTGCTTTGGCATGACCCTAAGCCATTCTTGTAGCGCTACCTAGAAATAGGTGTAGCGCCACCGCCCTCCTTTGCTTGGCGCTTGACCGTGAAAAAGCACTGCTCAACACCTCCATAATAGCCTCTCCGGTAGCGCTTACCGAGAACTTGTGTAGCGCCACCACTCCCCCCTTGCGCAGCATGTTGACCGCTGACCCTCCTCGTGTTGACTGCTGACCTCTCTTCTAATAAACATGTAGCGCCACACCTATTCCTCGTGTAGCCAAGAACATTCTCATTCCATTTTGGGACCCTTTTTAAGCCATCTTGAGCCCAAGGCATTGGGGTAGCGCCCGGACGAAGTTTCGACCACCCCATGCACAACTCACTTGCCTTCAACTTCGACATCGACGTGCATGGCCCCTCAAGAATATTAAAATCGCACTTATGCACCTCGACACCAAGCAAATCACACTTTCGCAACACCAAACACCACATGCACGCATTAATTGGAAAAAAAAAGCTTAAATCGCATGTAAACTAAGCCAAAACCCCCTAATTGGGCCTATACGCAAACTTCTCACGCGCCCATCACATCCCCAACTTGAGCGTTGCTAGTCCCTAAGAATCGAAATCGAAATAAAAACAAATCTAAATAACTACAACGACTCAACAAGGGATACGAGGGTTATGCAACTTGCGGACGCCAAGTGAACAATTAAAATATAGTCTCCTAATTACCTGTAACTCAGTCACATCCATGCTCCAACAAAAAGTCGAATAATTTCACTCCTCAGCAAGATCTAAGATAAAGTGCTCTCACGTGGCACAATATCGCTCGTTCTCACCGAAACACTCTACATCCCATGTGAGGCGCTCATGCGATCAACGTGGATTTGAACAAATCACCACGCGCCGTCAAAATAACGCCAAGATATTCAATGAAAGCTCATGAAACAGGATACCACACATTCACAATCCAAATATCATACATGCATGCGAAAAGGGTCAAATAACGCATCGGGTCAACTAAGGGCTTTATCAGGCTTGTAATGACCGCGTAAAATCAACGAAAAAAGGAAAAACATGCAAAGGGTGACGGCCTATATAAAAGCTCATGGTCAATCTACCCAGACTGGCCGTCACCAACACAGATAAACACAAACACAATCACATAGAAATAACCAAAGGTTTATCATCCTACAGAACCAAAATAAAACAACCAATGTTTGACACAACCACCACGTGCCACATACGGTCACACCACCGACATAAAATGTAAAAACAAAATGAAATAGTCTCCAACAACTCAAACATAAGAAATAATAAAAATAAATGCAACACCACCAACTAAGCCCGCCCCAACCCGTGTCCAACTCCGAAGCTCAATCATCTCCTCCTCCAAATTCAGATCGCATCGCTCATCCTCCAATGGTGGATCCGCAAAGTCATCACTCACCTCCAAATCCGCCAAGCACGCCTTAGGCCGGAAAGGTCCCGATTCTCGCCCAAAGCCGTGCCTCCAAGTGGCGCCGCCATTATCTCGCTAAATCTGCCCGTTCGACCATTCGCTCCCTCCCCTCTTTCAACTTCCTCGTGGCTCTTTGCCACACCCGCCAAACACCCAAATATCTTCTCGAGCCAAGTCTTAGTGCTGGCGCTAGCAGGTGGCGGAGTGAGCATCGACCCCTCGGCGGCTCTGACCTGAGCCCTACTACGAGTGAGAATGGAGGAATCCATATCCTTAGGATTCAACGGGTCATTGCTCAGGTATTTTCGAGCCAAGGCCACCCTACTTCTTAAAATCTTACTTATCAAGCATGGGAATGGCATTCTCAAAGGTGGGGGGCATCCCTAAAGTCACACATCGCCCCAAAAGCAAATAGGGCCCAATCACATACGGTGAGATCAAATGACATGAACACAAACATCAAATTCCCCACATACTTACGGGGTGCACCCTCTTTACCCCTAGGGATACAAGTTATAACAAACCACCCGATTCATGAATCGATAATCCTGCGTAAGCCTCTGCACGCCAATGAGGAATCCTCGGCATTCCTACGGTCCACCGCATAAGTGGCGGTTCACCTCATCATCATTAAAAGCCGACTCGGCTTAGGGTAAGTCGGGCCCCGTAGGGCCTCACATAGCCCCATGCAAGGGCTATCTCACTAGCATCAATAAAAACAGGAGCATTACCAATTTTGGACGTAATCCGAGCCTGCGGGTCCATAAAAGTACCAGCCTCGGGGGTAACCATATTCTTATAAAATTCTTCAACTAATGCAGTATTATAACCGGGATTAGGTTCAAACCAAAAACCCATACCTTGATCCCGGATGGCTTGAAACGGCGAAAAGTCGTTGGGCCACAACCCATCCTCTATGATATGCCGTTCATTCTTCACCCCCCTCTGTTTGATTGAAGCCTCCCACTTGGCTTGGTTATCCCTCTCAATTTGCTCCCTGCCTCTACGCTTGGCCCGCCCGGATAAACTTCCTCTACATCACCGGAGGGCCCCCCCAAGAAATGCACTTTCCCTTCCCAATGTGTTGCCTTTTGGATGTCATAACTCAATGGTTTTTGGGAAAAATTTGGGTTTATGGGTTTTCTGACCGAGATTGTAGCGAGTTAGAGGGAATTTGGTTTGGATAGAAAGGTAGAGGAGGTTGAGAGGAGTGTTTTTGTAAATTTTGGTGAAGATTGGTGAAGTTTTGAAGGAGATATGAAGGTTAAAAGGTTAGGGTTTTGGTGGTTATGGAGGTTTAGATCGGAGGGAGAAGAAGAAGAATGGAGAAAGTGGGAAAAGTGGGAGAAAGAGAGAGAGAAAGGGCGGTTTATTTTTTTTTCCATTTTAAACACCGGAGCGCTTACACCATTTTTGGCGAAGCCCATGATGACGCTTTTTTTTTTAAACAATTTCTTCTCTCTCTCTTCTATAGGGGCTTTTATTTGGTGGGTATAAAATTTGGTTTTTTTTTTTTTTTTTTTAGGTTGGGGTTTATGGTTAAAGGTTACTTTTGAGATCATGGCATCCACAAGCAAACATTAATTAATCCCAAACAACAATACTCCTGATTGAGGTCTTCTACAATTAAATACAGAGTTGGACCACCAGAACATCACTCCACCCAAACACCGGTTTCCTAAGTTTTGACACAGGAACTGACACAACTGTTTGACAAAGGGTCAAAGGAATATATTTAGTGGTATAATCATGCAAAAATGGCCTTATTTCATCCCCTAAACACGTCATCGACCCTCTCACATGCATATGAAACATTCACATCATGATATGTGATACAAACGCCTACTATTTTATGCAAGTCGCGGAAAGTGAAGAACAATGAACATGGGATGCCTTAAGGAATTATCGTACAAATACGCGTGAAAACACCTACTCAGACTTTGCCTATGGCGTGAAAAAATATTCAACATGGATGTCGGATATATGCATGTGAACAAGTTAAACAGTAATTAACGAGACAAAAAATCTAGCATACTCATCTAACTCATACAAACAAGCATAACGAACGTATCCCCTGCACTTAAATTAACCAAAAATTAAAAATTCAAACAAATCAAAACGACCCTAAACTACTAGCAACGCCAAACAAATCAAAACTTGTACAAAGTACACCCCTTCCCCAACTTGAAATTTGCTCTGCCCCGTGAGCGGGGAAGACAAAACATCAAAAGAGAAATCAAAGATAAGGAAAGAAATGGACCGACGAATGGCGACCAACCATCATGACCCCCCCCGATGTATGGGGAATTTTAAGGCCATCGCCGCTTTTAAATCATTGGTACCGCTTCTGATTTGCTCCTTCGACCCATAGAGGTCCACAGCTAGTCACACAGGGGGCCGCGTCCGAAGCTTTATAGGACTAACAACAGCCACATTTCGTGGGCACCCCCTCGCCAGGCTCCCGAATGCCGCACTCACTCCGCACCCGGAGGCCCAAACTACCAAGGTCGGTGTGGTAGCATGCTCGTCTCCGCAAAAGGCTTAAGAAACAACTACCTACTAGGCAAAGAAATGACATCAAGATCACCGCCATTAGTGGAAGCCGGGCCACAATAAAGAATAAGAAATATAAAAGAACACCACTCACAAATCAAAAAGAAAAAAAAAAAAAAAAAGAAACACCACCACTTTTCGACACGTGAAAGGTAATGAGTACTACTTTTTCTCCCTAATTTCTCACTTAAATTTGTGTAGAGAAGGTCATCATAACAATCCCGGTAAGTCATGACTCAACAGGTAAATCACTCAAGGTTTCTCCTTAAAGAGATCGAGAGCCAATCGCCTTTTATGATTATCCCAGACAAAGCAATAAGATTGTTAGAAACCCGATACACAAATTCAAGGCTAGAAATTAGGTGGCTATACTAGACCATCTTTCCTTTTTTTTATTTATTTATTTATTTATTTTTTAACGTAAACAAACAAGAATAAACATAAATTATGAAAAATGAAGTAAAACTAAAGAAACGCAAAATTTGCCCTTACTAACCTGAGTTTGGGTACACGATCCTTATTTAAAAATGTGTCAGCCCGCAAAGCTATGAGAACCCAAGTCAATGATGGGTACCCCTATCGCTAGGGGCCGGGTCCACACTCAATTAAGAGCATGGTACGCGTAAAGCTACCCGTGGGACCCGGGCCGAAAAAGCCTAAATAATTGGGTCGTCCGGAATAAAATGGGATCGACCAACTCCTCATCAGGTTCTCCTACTTCCGAAAATTCCAAAAATGGTTTCAGACGCTGCCCATTAACTTTAAACACATTACTATCCTTCGAATCACGGACATCAACTGAACCATTTGGATGCACTTGCATCACAACATAGGGACCTTCCCAACGGGATCTCAACTTACCAGGAAATAAATGGAGACGCGAATTGTAGAGCAACACTTTCTGACCCACGCTAAAGGTTTTTCGCTGAATATTCCTATCATGATACGCTTTTACCTTAGCTTTGTAAATACCGCATTTTCAAACGCTGCTTCCTAAGCTCCTCGAGCTCACATAACCGCAACTTCCTATGCGCACCTACCATATCTAGACTTCGGGTTGATTTCTGAATGGCCCAATAGGCCTTCTTTTTTCTAACTCAATCGGCAGTGTGGCAAACTTACCAAAAACAAGCCGATAGGGTGAAGCACCCAACACGGTCTTATAAGCAGTACGGTAGGCCCACAACGCATTATTTAACCTGATTGACCAATCCTTCCTAGTCACACCTACAGTTTTCTCCAATATACGCTTAATCTCTCGATTCGCTAACTCGGCCTGCCCATTAGTTTGGGGGTGGTACGAAGTGGACACCTTGTGAGTGACTCTATACTCCCCCATTAGCTTTTCGAACGACCGACTCGTGAAGTGCGTGCCCTGATCAGAGATAATGGCGCGTGGCACGCCAAATCTCGACAAAATATTAGACTTAATGAACTCTAGCACGACTCGAGACTCCATAGATTTAGTGGGTATCGCCTCCACCCACTTGGACACATAGTCCACCGCAACTAAGATATACTCATACCCATGCGACATAGGTAATGGACCCATAAAGTCAATGCCCCAACAATCAAAAACCTCTAGCACAAGAATGGGTCGGAGGGGCATCTCCTGACGTGAAGACAATTTGCCAAGCTTTTGGCAACGGTCACATGACCTACAAAACGCATGAACGAGCTTAAACATATCAGGCCACCAGAATCCACACTGTAAAATTTTGGCGGTGGTCTTCTTCGCAGAGAAGTGACCACCGCACGCCTCGCTATGACAGAACTCTATAATCCCCTTCTGATCAGACTCGGGGACACACCTACGCATAATCTGGTCCGCACAGTACTTAAACAAATATGGGTCATCGAATATATACTGCCGGACACTCCTCAAAAATCGCTGCTTCTCTTGGGTAGACCACAGGGGAGGAATCACCTCGCTACCAAATAATTGGCAATGTCGCGATACCACGCACTCATTAATGGGCTAACAACCGCCATCCGAAAAAGAATTCTAATGGGAAGATTCGGTGGGGTCCTCAATTCCGTGACGAGACAGATGGTCACCACTACGCTCGACCCCCTTTTTATCCTTGATAATCGTGGAATTCTTGCAAAGCAAATGTAATCCACCGAATGAGGCGAAGCTGGCCCCGCTAGTCATTAAATACTTGAGGGCCGCATGATCGGTAAAACCGTGACCGCGAACCCACTAGGTAGGACCGAAACTTATCTAACGCAAAACACCACCGCTAACAACTCCTTTTAAGTGGTGGTGTAGTTCATCTCATACTTCATTCAAGGTCTTATCGGCATAATATATCACACACGGTCTTTCCTCTCCTCTCCTCTGCTTCTAAAAACAAATCCACCGCGCATAGTCAAGCATCACACATAAGCTCCAAGGGAAGACTCCAAATTGGACTGCCTAACCTCGGGCGGAGTTGTGAGACTCCGCTTTAACTTCGAATGCCCCCTCACAATCATCATCTGACCACAAAAACGGTCGGCCCTTTGTCAATAGCCGACACAACGGACGGAGATAGCACTAAAGTCCTTAATGAATCGCCGGTAGAAACCAAATGTGTCCCGTAAAACTAACGCACATCCTTAATGGACTTAGGTGTTGGGAGATTTCGGATTAAATCAATTTTGGCCTTATCCACCTCAATACCCTTAGAGGACACAATGTGTCCCAACACGATTCCCTGGGTAACCATGAAGTGGCATTTCTCCCAATTAAGCACCAAGTGCTTCTCCTCACATCTCTGTAAAACCTTTCCCAAATTTTCGAGGCATCCATCGAATGAATCTCCGAAAACCGAAAAATCATCCATGAACACCTCTACTATCCTTTCCACCATATCACTAAAGATCCCCATCATGCACCTGGAAAAGGTACCAGGCGCATTGCACAACCCAAAGGGCATGCGACGGTATGCATAAGTTCCATAAGGACAAAGAAAGTGGTCTTTTCCCCGTCCTCTAAAGTAACCTCAATGCTATATCCCGAATAACCATCCAAAAAGCAATAAAATGCCCGCCCGGCTACCCTCTCTAAAAATCGATCAATGAAAGGAAGAGGAAACCGGTCTTTCCGGTGTGCTGCATTGAGCTTCCGTAGTCGATGCAAACTCTCCATCCCCGTGGGAACTTCGGCCGCACACTAAAACTCCCTCGTCGTTGGTCACGACGGTCACTCCTGCCTTCTTAGGCACTACTTGCACGGGGCTCACCCACTCACTATGAGCAACTGGGTAGATGATCCCCGCGTCTAACAACTTAAGCACCTCAGCCCTAACCACGTCTTTCATGTTGGGGTTAAGACGCCGCTGAGGTTGCCTAGAAGGCTTAACACTTTCCTCAAGAATAATGCGGTGTGTACACACCGTTGGGCTTATACCATGCAAGTCCGCAATGGTCCAAATAATCGCACCCGGTCTCTCTCAATAAATCAAGCAATTTCCTCTCTTGATCTTCCTCGAGGGTCGAGGAGATCACAACCGGATAGGTATCATTGCCTTGCAAAAAGGCATACTTAAGCGTGTCCGGTAGAGGTTTTAACTCTGGTCTAGGCGGCTGGACAGATGACGGAAGAACCTTGGGCGGAGGGTCGCCCAATGGCTCAAACATAGGGTCATGTGTGACCCCACACAATTTCTCACAAGACTCCTCAAAATTTAACAACTCTGACAAGTTCATAGCCTCTGCTGAATCCAAAAATGATATTTCCTCGGAGGTAAGGGCAACCTCCAAGGGGTCCTTGTACAGGACCGTATCGATATGCTCACGGACTAACGCGTGTCAATCGACACAACCCTCGAACTCTTCACCATCATCCTCTAACGTATTGACACCCAACACATCCACCTCCATTCTTTCCTCCCCGACGGATAAGCGGACCTTGCCGGTTTGCAATTCATCCGCGGCGTTGGAGGTGGCTAGGAAAGGACGCCCTAAGATGATGGGGGTCTTCTCTAAAGATTCACGACCGGGACTAATGTCCAACACGATGAAATCAGCGGGGAATTGAAACTCCCCTACCCAGATCAACACATCCTCTACCACTCCCTTGGGCACTCTAATACTCCGGTCAGCTAACTGTAGCGTGACTGGAGTCTCACTAAGGTCGCCTAGGCCCAATCTCAAATATGCTGAATAAGGGAGCAAATTCACACTTGCTCCCAAATCCAACAATGCCTTATCAAAATTTTGACCTGCTATGGCTATGGGAATGGTGGGACACCCTGGATCCTTGCACTTGGCAGGAATCTCAGTCTGCAGAATGGAGCTCACTTGCTCCGTCAGAACCACGTTGTTCTGACTCTTGCGCTTTGGTGTGCATAGGTCCTTTAATACCTTAGCACACTGAGGAAAGGATTCAATCGCCTCCATCAGGGTGATGGGGAATTGAATCTTCTTGAACAACTCAATCATTTTATTGTTCATGCTTGGCTTAGGTCTCACCGCCAGTCTTTGGGGAAATGGAGCTAACGGTCTTGCTGGTGGCGTTTGAGTCATGGGGGCCGCGACAGCAGGCTCCCCCACCTCAGGTGACTCCTCTCTCTCAACTACTTCCTCCCGAGGCACCTCAGCAGTATCAATAATGACCTCAGGCTCAATAACTGGCTCCAAGGGTGGAGCCTGTCTCTGTGTTGGCTGAATAGTCTTATCAATGGTTTTCCCACTCCTCAGAATGGTGACTGCCTTAGCCTCTTCCTGATTTTGCCCTTGGATATTGGGGCTTGAATTTCCCACAAAATGGGCACCTGCCTGACTACCCTGGGCCGGAAACCTACCCTTTTCCTGTTGCATTTGACTGATCACCGCAGTGAGTTGGGTCATTTGGGCTGTAAGGGCCCCAATTTGCTGCCTGGTGTCAGTCTGAAACGTAAGCTGAGACTGCATGAGGGAATTCATGGAATCCTCAAAACGGGGTGGTGCAGTCTGCGCATAACCTGGGGGCGGACCACGAGTGGATGGACCTCCCCCTACACCTTCTTTGTGGTGGTAATTGTAAGGAATGACTTGGCCCCCGAAGCGGGGCCTCGGGTGTTTTTGGGATTGATGGAACTGTTGCGGCGGAGGTGGCGCAGGGAGTTGCGCTTGACCTCCACCTGTGGGTCTTTGATCTGACCACCCAAAGTTAGGGTGGTCTCTCCATCCCGGATTATAAGTATTGGAGTATGG
Source organism: Vaccinium macrocarpon (assembly GCA_022606695.1). Classification (NCBI taxonomy): domain Eukaryota; kingdom Viridiplantae; phylum Streptophyta; class Magnoliopsida; order Ericales; family Ericaceae; genus Vaccinium; species Vaccinium macrocarpon. The sequence continues at coordinate 10,321,517 of CM040175.1, forward strand.
GTCCCAATTCCTTACAGCATTTACCTCTTCCTGAGTATTCTGACTTGCTCCCTTAGCAGCTAAAAATCCGGGGCATGCAGATTTGATATGTGCCCCTTACACTCACACCACCGCCTTGAACTTCCTCTATCTTACGACCTCATGCCTTTGGGCCAAGTTGCGCTTGAAAACTTCTAATTCTTCTAGCTTTTTGTGCGATCTTTTCGACTGGGGCTTGGAGTCATTTGGTCTCGTAAGGTAACGGGGATAACATTGGACCCAGAAGGTCCAGACCGATCAAAATCAGAGGGTTCTAACGCCCTCTGCCTATCTGCTAGGTCATCCAAAAAATCCCAACCCTCATCCGCAGTTTTGGACAAGAAGTCGCCCCCACCCACATGAATACTCTATATCTTTGGATTGTCTCCAGCGTTGAGACCAGTGGAAAAAATTTCGACCAAGCTGTATCTTTTCAAAACCAGGGTGTGGCATTCTTAGGAGCAAATCTTTGAAACGCTCCCATGCCTTCACAAAAGTCTCACCCTTCTCTTGCCTAAAGCCTTGTATCTGACGCCTTAAACTATTAGTTTTAGCCTCAGAAAAATACTTTCTCAGAAAAAAAAGCGCGTCGCACATGTGCCCATGTGGTGAAAGACTTTTGCATTCTAAACCATCTAAGTCGCCATCTCTTAAAGTGGCCTCAAATGGCAGAGAGGCGCATTGTCGTATTGGGTAGTAGGCGCCAAGTTTAGCACTAACCCCTCAAATGTCCGCCGCGTGTTCGCATGGGGTCATCGGACTCTCTCCCATAAAAGTTAGGGGAGACTATTCGTAACACCGGGCTTGGCGGTGAAGGCATTGCGTGCCTCCTCGTCTCGCGAGCGAGGAAACACAATCGGCGGGAGGAGTGGTCCTCACGGGATTCAAGTGTCTTTGCCTCAAAGAAGGGTGTTGTACTACTGTTGGTCCCCATATCAAAAAGATTACGTTTGTAATTGACTCGACCACGACTCTAACCCGTCAAATGGATTACTTAAACTAACCTGACTTCGATAGGTAAATCTATATAGAGTCCACTAATGGGAATGGACTCAATCGACTCTCTTCCTCTCGACTAATTTAATTTAGTTTGAAAACTTCGACCCGACTTCGACTTGCTCTCTATCCTAACCAAACGATTTATGCGATCCGCGGTAATAGAGAGGATCGGTTTACGCTTTGACTTGCTTATCTCTACCTATGGTGACTCAATTAAAATTTAACAAACCTAAACCTAACACCGCTTTTGAACACATCGCCACCATCCCGACAACGGGCGCCAAAAATTGCTTGACCGCTCGGGTGTTTAATAATTCACTCTAATTCCGGCCCCAAGCGTAGGACTATAGACCGGTCAAGCAAAGATAATAATTTCGAAGTACCGGAGTCGAACCACGTAGACGCGGTTCACGGTGTTAACCCTAACAATGCTAGATTCTATGTTTGCAAATGGCTCTCGTGTAGCCACCCCTTGATCAATTGAGTTACTTAATTAACTAATTTAGACTAATCTTCACTATTGGACTTTTGAATTTAACAAGGAGAGCACAGTAGGTACTACTACTCCGGTGTAGCCTAGTCTAATTCACATTCACTTTCGGGCCACAATTATTTAGTTAATAGATTTTAGAATATGAAAATAGTTTCCAAATGATGCACACCACTGTCACACTAATCTCTCATACAAGATTTGGAATTGGCAATGCCCGGATTCGCTTTGCTAGAAAAATTCCATATTCAAAAACTGCGCATTAATTAAAATGATTCGGCACCGAGGTGGAACACAAATTAGCTTAGCCACAGGACACCTTCGTCCCGCGGCCGCACTCAATGCGACTACTCACTCATTATCGAAAAACGCAAAGAAAAAATAACACAAACCCTAGATCTAAACATAATTAAATAGTGAAAACGATAATGGAAAATAGTACCGAATATTGCGCAACGGAAGTATTCTTGATTAATGGAAGCAAAACATCAAACCATGCTAAGAATCTTCGAAATCAATGTTGAATCCGAGAATATGAGATCTCTAGCCGAAAACTTGAAAGACTAAAATCTGTCCAAAATTCGTGTCCCCCTAAACTAGGTTAAAACAAGAGTATTTATATCCCCGTTCGAAAATCCCTTAAAAACCTAATAATCCTAGAAACTTATTGCGCGCGGATGACCAAAACGGCCGCGTTTTGGCATGACCCTAAGCCATTCGGTAGCGCTACCTAGAAATAGGTGTAGCGCTACCGCCTCCTTTTGCTTATGCGTTTGACCGTAAAATCCAACCGCTCAACACCTCCATAATAGCCTCTCGGTAGCGCCACTGAGAACTTTGTGTAGCGCCACCGCCTCCCCTTGGCGCAGCATGTTGACCGCTGACCCTCTCTGTGGTTGATTTGTTGACCTCTCTTCTATCAAAAGTAGCGCTACACCTATTCTGGTGTAGCGCTCAAGAACATTCTGTCCATTTTGGGACCCTTTTTAAGCCATCTTGAGCGCTCCAAGGCATTGGGGTAGCGCTCCCGACGAGTTTCGACCACCCCATGCACAACTCACTTGCCTTCAACTTCTGATCGACGTGCATGGCCCTGAAGAATATTAAAATCGCACTTATGCACCTCGATTACCTGCAAATCACACTCGCAACACCGAAACACCACATGCACGCATTAATTGGAAAATAAAGCTTAAATCGCATGTAAACTAAGCCAAAAACCCCCTAATTGGGCGCCTATACGCAAGCTTCTCACGCGCCCATCAGATTATATTAACCATCCTCAAGGTACATCATCCATACCATATGCTTCTCTCATTACACACTTTCTCAATGCACACGAAGTCCATATCACTGTTGGCGGGCCTAAGATTGAACTATCTCCACCTATTTGCTTCCAAACCTTGTCTCATAGCAACTCTCAAGCCACCCTCCCGGAATGCCAGCTCATACCTGCTTCTCCTCCAACTCCAAATTATCCACGCATTACCGCTGCTTTCCCACCTCTCCATGCTCCACTGAGCTTCAAACTCCCTTGGGACATTCTCCCTTCTACTTCTACTTCGGCTCTCGCGTCCTCTTTCATTCCACCCACTCCACATGACAACAATCTTCTTTGTTTTCTTCAAACTAAGTTTGCATCTTTGCATGCCAAGATTGATAAGGGAAATGCTGCCATTTTGACCTTGGGGAATCGTTTGAGTGTTATTGAGACTCTTCTTGGGGCTAAGGAGCAAATTGCTCATTTCAAGGATAACATTGTTAATGAGGTTACAAAGGCTTTGGATGTCCATGCCGGTTCTACTCGTTCTTATGTGTCTCGCTATGGGATGGCTCTGGTTGCGGGAATTGGCAAAGATAATGGGGCTAATCTTGGTGATGGTAGTGATGATATGAATGGTGAAAATTCCGATGATGAGGATGATGATAAGGACGAGGATGAGGAGTGCTATGCCGACATTGTTGGGGAATGTGATTAGTCCTTGAGTTTCTTGGCCTCCGTGACAAAAAAAAGAGGAGAAAATTTGTTGGATGTGTTGGTTGGTCCTTTGTTGCTTCGCTTGAGAGATGTAGTGAGGATTGCCTTGTAATCTCTTTACATACTCTCTCTCTTTTGCGTACTTGTTACTTGGTATTTGCTACTACTTTGATTAGGGTTTTTGGTGATTGTGCATGCTTTCTCTTATCATTTGGAGTTGGATATGCTGCATGCTTTTTGACTATGCTTTAGAGTTGGATACTCATCTTGTGCATTGTTTAGTATATGTTTGCTTGTTCATTTCTTTAGTCTTCCGTTGCGCTAGATTCTTGCTCCCATATACTATCTATGCTTGTATTGCTTGGTTGGATGATTTTCTTTTGCAGGCTATCATCATTGCTCTTGGTTACTTTACATTGTAGTAGGTTAGAGTTTTGGAAAAGTTCTCTAGCCTTCTCGCTTTTGTTTCCATGTATCTTTTTTTGTTTTGGAAAGGTTTTTGTCCCGAAAAAGCCAAAGGGGGAGATTGTTAGTTGTATTGGCATTTTCCAAGATGTATTGAACCTTTCAGAGTTTGTAATTGTTTTGGGTTATTCAAGTGGTAGAGTTTTAGTGGTTGTGTTTAGTTGCTCCTCACTTGAAGTCACAAGATTTGTTCTCGAGCCTTTGTAGCACCAAGCGTCGTGAAGTTCTTCCGAAAAGGTATATTCATGCATCGATCATTTGCATATAGTTTCACATATTTGGCACTCATTCTTCATGGTTCATGCTTTCATTTCATACCTTAGGAGAGTGCATTGATTCTTGCATGAAAATTCACATTTTTGGTTAAGGCATTGTAGTGGTAGCAGTCAAGCGTTTCCTAGTGTTTGTTGGTGTATCTGTGTGATTGGTTTCATTGGACATGTGTCTAGATCTTGACCGTTCATGTTTTTCAAGGAGCGTTGGACTAGAGTTAGCGCGCGTTAGTTGATGCTCTTGAGATTAAATCATTTTTGTACAAGTGCACAAATCTTGATCGTCCAATCTTTGAAGAGGGCTGGATAAGCATTAGCATGCGATAGTTGACGCTTGTGTGTCCTCTTCTCATTGGGTGTCTTTGTGCTCACGAAATAAACACATCTAAAAGCCTTTTTCAACACTTTTTCCATAGACACTTGAGAGAAAATCTGCCCTTTTAAGAGAGAGAAAGTCTCATCTCTTCTCCATCCCTTCTCTCTTTTGTGAACTTGATGTTCTTGATGATTTAAGCTTGCTCTTCTCATCTTTCTTCAATCTAGAGTCTTCCTCTTCATGGATCTACTCTAGATTGATTTTATTTTTCAAAAACTTTCAAAAAAATCGAATCTTTTTCATACATCATGTTGTGTTGCCTTGTTTCTGCATGAGCTGATTGGACCGGTGCCAAGTTGACTCAAAGATCAAGACGGGTGTGCTTGTGGAGTCCATGGAATCAAAGAGGGGTACAGGTACTACATCAAGAATTGGAGCTAGTTGTCACAAGGGGCTTGTTGGGTAATTCCTAGTCTTGTTAATTCTTGTAAACCTTTTGATTTATGAAATGCATAAGTAGGACTAGGTTGTGGTTTTATGCTTAGGGTGTTTAGACCGTAAGTAGTTTCATGTATATCTTGTGTCTTGTCTCTTTTCTTTTATTGCTTTATATCTTGCAAATTAAATTGTGGCAATTAGCATGAAGATTGGCTGATTGTGATTCTAATAATTAGACTTAAATTTTTAAATTGTTGTCCTATTCACCCCCCTGTAGGACTCGTTAGTGCTTTACATAATTTCAAACCAAAATTTAAAGTTTCTCAAATAAGCTTGGAAACTATATGAGTACATAAGGCCTAAAAAATCATAGTCATGTTCAAGAAACTAATATGGGCAAGTGAAAGTCCTTCAAAAACTACTATATATATAATAAATAGCTTAACAACATAGTGAAATGTGTAATTGGTGGGGTGGATAGGTGTTGGTTGTCTTGTGTGAGAGGTCAAATGATCAAATTTGGATGGAAGCAAGGTTGGCAAGGTAAGACAATTTTTGGACACCTATATTAGTGAGAGAATTTTTTTCATCACGGTTTGTTCTATTTTTAATCACGGTTTTACTAAAAACTGAGATCTTTTCTCTGCAAACAATCACGGTTTTGAGGCAAAATTGAAATGTTATATTGTCAAAGATCACAAATTTTTTTTTTGGTTTTAATCACAATTTTTCATGAGTTTTCATCACGGTCTAGAACCGTGATTGAAAGATGAGGACTTTTAATCACACTAGGTTAAATCACAGTTTTTTTTTACCGATATTAAAAGTGAAAGATCCCACCAAAAGACTGTGATCTTTATGCCTTCTTGTAGTAGTAAGTGTTGGATAAAATCACCCAATTTTCTATTTAGAAATTTGACAAAAATCTGAAGTGAAATTTGTGTGGCTTAACAAGTGGTTATTGGTCTTCGATTGAGTTAAGTTTTTTGCAAGGTTAGTTAAAATATCATGTTTTGAAAGATGAAGTGTTGTGATCATCAAAATAGGACCTGGATCATGGTGGATAATGTTTACTCATTTTTAAAGATGAGTGAACAAAATTGAACTCAAAGGGAATTCAGAGAGAGAGAGAGAGAGAGAGAGAGAGAGAGCATGGGGAGGGATAAGAATTTTGAGTATGAGATTTTTAATTTTTATTTGTTTATTTTAACTCATAATATTTTTTTTTCACTATTTTGAATTAATTTGGAATAATTTTATCTACACCTTAAAATTTTTGATCTATAAAAGTAGATATAAGTCTTTCTGTGTAAATAACTCTTTGGTCTAAAGTTGCATGTTTCAACCCATCTATTTAGAAAAACATAACTACCATTGTGCCATTTATGAAGACAAAAAAAGCATCAACATGAACCTTTTTTTTTTTGTTCATTGTCCCGTGTATTAAACAGCCACAACGCTGGTAATGTTGTAATGCGAATGTGGGAGATCCCACTAACACACAAATGGGGGGCATGTAAAGCATCTAATTAATGAGGAATATCCCTAGTTTACAATGTACTAATCCTACACAAAATTAGGCGGGAAGCACTTAAATAGATTAGTGCTTGGTCCAGTTCGTGACTTATTTGGTTTATTGGATTAGTATTTGATAAATTTGTGTTGATGTATTCCGATTTGTGAGAGAATGACACATCTTTTAAAATGCAATAAGTTGGTTTTGCTAATAAGTCAGTTCAATGAAAGTGACTCTAAATTATATTGAGTCCCATAGTCTGGTGTGGGTTAGTTCGATTGATGGTGGGCGTCGTGCCATAGTCTGGTGTCAATAGCAGCTTTCCTCCCTAATCTCGGCATGGATGACTTGTAATTGACCAAATTGGGGAGAGAATTATTCGAGCTGAAAATCCCCACGGAGGTCCCTTTAAATGTTTCTGCAATTCTAGTGAATCTAGTCAATTGGCGTCCAAATATAGGGCTCAGCTTAGAATTCCTCCGTGGCCAATCACTGCCCTCCACGTTATAATTCAAAGCTTTCTATCACCTGTGTCGACTAAAGTTCAAATGTCAGCATTTTTATAACGGTCTTATTAATCTTGACGGGATGCCAAAAAAGGTGGGAAAAAAAAAATTTAGTACACACTTCACGGATGTCAATATATTTTTCCCCGAGTATCAATAGAACTTTTGAACATTGTACACCGTCCCGGTGTGTGTTATTATTTTGATTGTTTTCCAAGGCATTTAGATAATATCCCTTTATAAACTTTGGGTCCCCGTAATCTTATGTGGTCCTCAAGAATTGCAATAAACTCACATCCATTTGATAATCATCACACATTTAATTTAGTTAGGTCTATGTACAATATGAGTCCAAACACCACCCGCAAGTTTATTTAATCATATTTTTATAATCATAACACCCCACAGAATTAGCCTCAAGGATTAGTCTAGATGAATGGTTGTTTTGCTCTCCACGTATATAATTGATCAATGTTCAATTCCTGGAGTTAAGTTGCTAAAAAAAGTAATTTCCTTTAATCGGGTCGCTGAGTGGATTAATCAATGTGCACATAGACTGGTCCGGATGTTCGCTACCGTTGAAAAGAACAACACAATTTTTCTTTTATTTTTTTTAATGTTTTTGGCAAACACACAATTTTCTTAAGCACAACACAACACGCAAGTTCAATGCACTTCTTTCGGCTTACCCAATCACCATTTCCATCCGATTTTTTTGTATTTATTTCCCTCTTTATTTTATTATTTTCGTCAAAAGAATTCTCGTTAATGGCAGCCACGTGGAGTGGATTAGCAACTGAGGTTTGGCCTAATAAGTTGATTGACTTATTTTTTCGTCTTTATTTGTTTTTTTTTAACATTTTTTAGTTTTTCATCAAATTTTTGTGTATTATTGGTTCATCTCGGTGAAAGGAATAAAAAAGTAAAAATTTATGACTGAAGCTTAAATTTTTTTGAATAAAGGCAAATTAAAATAAGCCAAAAAATTAGCTTTTTACACTTTTTTCGATTTTATTCAAAAAATTAAGGGTTCTAATTATTATCTCTTATCTTTTTGGATTCCTCTCGTCAAGACGAATCAATAATACTCAAAAAATCGAAGCAAAACTAACAAACGCAAAAAATATCAAATAAAGACGAAAAAAAAGTTAAAGCTAACTTATTTAGCCAATACCATGAATTCATGTTTCAATATTACTCGCCAAATCAGAAAGTGACGTGGCATAAAATCACAAGGGGCCCGCCTTGGGTGCGGTAGGACACGTGTACAGATTCTTTACCAGAATTTATATTCACACTCTTTCGAACTAGGAATTTATTATTGATATGGAGAAAAACAAATCGTTGGAAATACGGATTACGTGCTGTCAACACGGCCATGTCAGACTTGTCTTGGCCGTGTTGCCGCGGTCTCCTTTTTCACCGTACATTAGAACACTCTCGACCGCTATGTATTATTATTGACTTAGAGAAAAATTGAGTAGTAAATATTGATTACATGCTCTCAGTTCGGATTTTACTTCAACCTCCTCCTTCACAATAAATTAGAGCTCTCTTGAAACATCGGTCACACCAAAAATCGTGTTGATGGGAGGAAGATCGGATTATTAAACTGAGCCGAAAAATTAATACCGAAATTGGACACTCTAGTCCAATTTCATTGATGAGAGAGGATCTGTTCCCTATCTACTATGACACCAGATCTCAGTCGTGTGAAGTATTTTTACCTGTCAAATGATCGAAATCAAAGTCGATACAGATTGAAAATGGAGTCAGAAGATGGAACGACAGAGTACCTCTTCTCTTCACTCTCCTGCACTCTTCGAAACCCTAGCCACAAATGAATTGATTGAGATACACAGAACAAGAGGGAAGGTGGATTTGGAGGGGTATTTTGGTACCAAACCCCCCCGGATTTGGTAACGACAAGGTTGAATTCGTCATTAGCAAATCTACCCGATGGTGGATTGTATCTCCCAATAGTAATTTACTGCGGGAGGAAGAAATCACAGCCAAAGACTGGAGATAAAGTGGGACCAGGATATGGATGAGTGGCGCTTCATATATCAGGCCTCAAATCCACCAGCCAAACAGAGCGTAAGGATACTTGGTTATAAATAGGACCATCTTTGTAAAGACATTTGTGGGTCCTTTCTTAGCCCACTTTGTCAATGGACACCGTTCGTTTTTAAAACTCGTTGATAAGATGCATCATGTCTACTAAAAAATCATGGTGATGGGTAATCATTCAATAGATGATAATGCTCTATCTAGCTTATAGAAAATTGGTTTAGACTAAGTGTGCTAAACATTCTTTGAACATGAATTTGCTAGGGAGTCACGTTGATTAAAATCTGAATTATATAAACGGCTACAATTATCAAATTAGGCCCGAGAAGAGCCCATAAACACCTTAATCGGATGATCCAGTCCCCGCTTCTTTTAATGATGATATCTGACTGCATAACTTTTTCGTGAACTATTTTTCATATCTGCGCCTATAAAATGAACAACTCGGATCATTACGATAAAATCCTTTGTAGACTCAATCACGTAATTACTATCACTAGAATTTTCTTACTAAGATAAAATCAGGTAATTATGATTAAAAAAATGCTTTCCCCATGAATATGATACGACCGAGAAAGGAAAAAACAAGGAGAAGAGCACTGGTGGACAATGGGATTGGTCCCTCAGAATTAGTCGAGGTACACGCAAGTTGGCCCATATACCTGGTTATCAAGGAAAAAAGGGGCATTTGGATGTATTATAACTTTTTGTTAGTTTTTCTCTACAATACAAAATAAATATTGTTTGTAGTAGTGGGAGGATTAGATGATGAATACAGGGGGGATGTGGAGGAGAAAAAGGCAAGCCAACCCTTTTGCTTCTGAGTGTGGATGACGTTGGAAAAATTGCACTCTTTTTTGTAATATTCCACCAAGTACATTAACTTAATGGGATAGTGGGAGGTTTTTTTTTTTTAAAGGACACCTTGTTTAGTTTTCTTGCTTTTCAATACCTAATTCGTTGAATTCACAACTACAAATAAACTTAAAAGATCACAGGTAGAAACCGTGATCCTTATAATTTAATCACGGTTTTAAAACCATGGTTGATGGAGCCGTTATTAAAAGTCTTCAAGATTTTACCATGGTTTATGTCTATGGTTAAATGTAAATCCAAACTGATATGGAAATACATAAAGCGTGATGATAAACAAGATAAGACCACATTTGGACAACAAACCGTGGTTAAAGATCGTAAAATATCACGATTTGAACAAAAAACGTGTTTAAAAATATTATACAATTATGGTTTACACGGCTAACCGTAATTAAATCAACAATATTATCACGGTTTGAAGATAAAACTGTGATGAAATTAATTTTAAGATCACAGTTTGGAGAAATAACGTGATTAAAAACACTATACAATCACAGTTTGCTCCAAAAATCGTGATTAAATTATAATTATACAATCACGGTTTGGACAAAAAACCGTGATTGGATTCACTATACCATCACGCTTTAGATATAAATGCCTCGTGGCATCATCTCCACAACCTCCTAATTGTTTTCCCTACATGCATTTGCTAAGATTTGAACCTCTAACCTCCCAATTCTTATCTTGACACTCCAACCACTAGGCTACCTAAGTCTTCATATCACATTTTCTAAAAAGAATGTATATGTATTATCTTTTCATTTATTCCCTTTTATATTACAACAAATATTTAATATATTTCACATAAAATATATGTTGCATTATATAATACTCCCTCCGTCCCACAAAGTTTGACACTTTCATTATTCCAGCCCTATGAAAAAATTGATTATTTCTTTTAATCTGTAATGTTTTATATAAGCAATATGGATCTCGTTTGATAGATTTCAATTAGTTCTTTTGAACAATGTTTTGAAAATCACATAAAACCCTATGAATTGAAAAATATAGGCAATTTAAAAATGGCACGCACTCCCGAAAGTGTCAAACTTTGCGGGATGGAGGGAGTAATATATTATATTACATTAAATTATAATATTTTAATTTATAGAAATTATACAGTTGACGACGTAAATTTGGTCGCCGTAGACTAACCTTTGGCGACACCTAGTAATTTAGTAGTCATTGACAAAAAATTACTTAGTGACATGTTTTCTTTTTGGCGACTAACATTTTTTGTCATCATTATGTCTTTATCAGATTGTACTTTGGCAACTAACTTCATATTTTGGTTGACAAAGGTATTACATAAGGTAACAAACATTTATTTTGTCGCCAAAAGTGATGCATAAGACAACAAAATTTAAAAAAACCTAAAATAAATACGGAGTAAAGTATTTACTAGTCCATCACACTTGAAATCGAAGTATGATTAAAATACACAAACACATTTTATCAAGGTCGGAAAAAATGTGATAATTTTTTTTTATCACGGTTGTAACAAATCGTGATTAAAATAAACACACTTTATCACGGTTTGTAACAAAGCGTGGTGAAAATAATGCATTTTATCACACTTGTAATCGAAGTATGGTTAAAATAAACGAAACACATTTTATCACGGTTGAAAAAAATGTGATAAAAGGTTTATTATCACGGTTGTAACACAGTGTGGTATAAATAAATACATTTTATCACGGTTGTAACAAAGCGTTGTAAAAATAAACACATATTATCACACTTGTAATAAAGCGTGGTAAAAATAAACACATTTTATCACACTTGTAGAAAAATGTGATTAAATTAAACAAATATAATCATAGTTCTTTTAAACTTGTGATAATTATGATTAATCACTACGGTTTTATTAGCAAAGTGACATTAAAAACACACCTTCCATTTCTTTATCACGGTTTCATCAAAACTGTAATCTTTCAAATTTTCTTAGTGTGATCTTTATCAATTATTCTAGTAGTGATTTGATATTCAGTTACTGTTATTTATTACTCCATTCGTTCCAAATTGCTGGTCACTTTTGGATATTCTAACTTTTTAAGCAGACGTGTAATAACTACATTCATATTAAACAGATTCATTAACTTCTAACAATGCCCTTATATTTCAAATTTTGATTGAATTTATAGATGAGTTATTTAGAAAGATTTGAGTAAATATTTGTTTGGTTTGGTTTGGTTTTGGGTTTTGGTAATGATTAGAAGGAGAAATAGGAGTAATAATTAAAAATAGAGATTATTGATCAGAGAGAGAGAAAAAAAATGAAAATAATATTTGAAAATAAAGATAATGATTGAATAATAATTGAGAAAACCAGGTCTTAAAAGCCAAAACGAACAAGGCCATTGTTTTGACTTTGTAAAAAGGACTAACAATTTGGAACATCCCAAAATAGTATAAGTAAAAACTTGAAATGGAGGGAGTATGTTGTTATCTGTCACTAAAAGGTTAAGACAACATTAAAAAAAAATCAACAATAAGCTAGAAGCTTTTGTGCATTTTTTTTTTTAATCAAAATTCGACTTGAACATGTATCCTATATGCTCCGATCTCTGAAATTAACTTCACGGAATAGTGGAAGGTTCCCTTTTTGTTAGATGACACCTTGTTTAGTTTTTTTTTTTTTTTTTAAATATCTAAAATGGCTCTCCAAAGGCCTGGTTTTGGAGAAAGTACTTCAAACAGGATGGAGCTGGATGATGGGTTTAGGTACCTTTTGGTTTAAGGGAAATTTTGGGGTTCCCCAAAACTGGATGGCTAGTGAGTCAAAGGGCTGCTTTTCACATATGGATTGGACAAGAATGTCTCATGTTACTGGTTGAAGGACGTCATTTCGATTGAGGGTAACTTTTGAGTGGAATATATTGCCCTGAATAAAGGAGCAAGGATGAGCAACTACACTACGTACTTACAAAAATATTTAACACTAACGTTCGCGTAAAATGAGGGTCCCAAGAATATGAAGAACTTTCATAGGAGTTTGCTTGTATGTGGTTGGACATCCCAATGGCTCAATGTGTTCTTTTGCATATAAACTAGAGTTTTGCCGATGAGATTGAGGAGAAGAAGAACTTGGAATTCGAATGTATGTGGTTGGACATGCCAATGGCATGATGCGTTCTTGAATTATAATCTCGTTTCATCATAATCTCACCACGTTTCTCGCGTAATAATTCTTGCTTTTCATCTTAAAGGGCTTATCACTCCTAAAAGAGATCCAAGTCAAGTGGAAACGATTTGACATTTGGCCGACAGAAATAACTTGGAAAAACAAAATGAACGGCTTGAAGATGATTGTCTTGATTCCTCTCATCGAGACAAACAATGAAATGTAAAAATTAATAAAATCTAGTAAACAATAAGAGAAAACAAATGAAAAAACCATGTCAAAATATTCTTATAGAGTTAGTCTAAAGGGACCCTGAATCACAAATCGACATGGGATCTCCTAGTACTCCCTCTCCCTTGTGGCCATTTTGCGGAGTTATCGCGTGTAGTCTTGTTTTCACTCTATTATCATGTAGTCGTTTTGTTTCATCAGTTTGCCATGTGTGATCTATTTTGGAGGGGTTGGATGCATCTGGCTCTATGTACCATTTAAATATTTCTTTTCACACAGAAAGTATAATTTAAGACGAATAAGGTGAACATCGAGTCATGTGCCCTTTTTTCTTTAACCGCAAAAGAAAAAAAAAAGAATTTATTGATTGAGTCACGCATGTGCCCTTAAGAATGAAATCCATCATCAATATAATTTAAGGGCATAATCAAACAAGCAAAGAAAGTAAGCACTATTTAGGGTCATATGCAAAAGGACCCCCTATCTTGCAACAAATGTCAGAGGCTGGCTATAGTTATGACCTTCCAATCTTCCAGACAAAATGAATAATCTAAAAGAGAGGTCACTTTATACAAATGAATGGACATATTACTTGGTTATTTTCTCAAAATAAAATGATGGCCTTTATAGGTCACCCTTCCATTAAATTGTGCCTTTTTCCAACAAAAGTGATACAAATAAGAGAAATGCATCTTCCACTAATGCAAAATCCGCCTTTATTTTTCCCCCTATTAGGGTAGTGGAGTGCGATTTTATTCACTATCTTTAAAAGAGGGTCAACATTGCCCTCCCTCTTATTAGTTAAAAAGGCTTTTCTGAGTGCTCGCTCAACAAGCCATGCCAAGCACATCTCAGCCATCCAAATGTGTTTTGGGCAGTCTAGCTAGACTTGAGAGGTGTCAAATTTTGACCGTCCAAAACACATTTGGACAACCGAGATGTACTTGCTAGGGCCTGTCGAGCGAAGAGCTCAACAGGGTCTCTTAGTTCAGTTAAAATAGTGTAGGTCTCAGATTTGTAATACACTTTTTCGGAAAGATGACACCAATTTTTAGTGGGATATACACCATTTTAATCGATAAGAGGAAGGGAATGTCCATCCTCAAAAGTGAACAAAATTAATTCTAGAGTCATGTGGTATTAGCTCTCCCCTTAACATGACATTTTGGGGTTTATCTATTGAACATGGCTTGTCGGCAGTCCGTTGTAGGGATTGCACCATGCTGTCTACCAATTATCGGTTCATCTCGGGTTTACTTTCATGATCGGAATTGTTCATGCCGTAACGCTTGTCAACAAATTTAATCATGTCAAAAATCATGTTACTCGGATAATGATTAATACCTAATTGAAGTGCATTTACGTTTCTCCAAATGGATTTTAATACAATGGATCAAACTCATTTTTATAAACAATAAATTCACCATAGCTAGATTTTAAACAGTATCCGATTACGGCTCAAGAGATGGTGCAGTATCCGATTACCATGGCTTTTTACATAATTGAAGTTCTCGAAGAGTTCTATGACATAAATAGTTCCAATCATATAAACCCGGCATGGGCCGATAATCGGCCTATGCACGGTACAGAGTCCTTATCTATCCTTTAACTGAGGATTTTTTAAAAGCAAAATTAAATTACTCAATGGTGTATTGTTCTGGATTCCATTATAGTTGGATAGTATCATAAAATTGACCCCCTTTATCTCTCTAGAATTCTGTGGGAAAGTAACAACAGAAACCAATAAGCAATTGCACAGGATTGGTGCTTCGATTTCCTGCAGGAAGTGGCTTTATAATTTTATTCAATTCTTGCACCTTTAATGCTAAAAGTTAATACGTATTGTCACAGCAAAGTAATTTTTTTGTCTTTATTTTGCGTGACTCTTTACATCACATCTGCCTCATCAGGACATTATCCAGTAAAGAAATTAAACAAACTCTTTTTCGGGTTAAAAAACAAATACTCTCAATTCAGGAAAAAAGCCATTTAAAAAGTACTCAGTTACTTTCATTGTATAACAAATCAAGCTTGAAAACTCCTTAACATATATGTAATTGTAAATCATTTATAACTCGGAGTAACGATTATAATATCCTTGAAGCTTGTTTGAAATTGACTAAAAAAAAAAACCGAAAAACAAATCTGGAGCTCGTTTATGTTCTCATGCTAATCGTGCACAAATCTCAACTCAATTTGTCTACGACGCAACAATCACTGAATTACTTTCTTTGTCAAAACAAAGCACAGAAAAGGTCAACATTGGCTTTGTACCAAATAGAAAAGGTTTGAGCAACCCAAAAAAGCATACTCATCAGCTTAAGATGAGATTTTCCTTGTAATTCCTTCCAGCTGTGTTTTCAACATTGAAAATCAGGCACTTATCAGCAACAAAAACATTGAAAATCAGGCACAAGCTCTGCTCAAGCAAATTCCATTCAGATAACTGAGCTCTTTATTCCAATGAGACAAAATAAAGAATTCAAAAGAGTGTTATCTTCTCAAACCTTTATATAAAATACACCTTTAGTACAGTACATAAAATCTGGTAGCAAATAGCACTCATAACCAATTACAAAGAAACTAATCTTTGTTAGAAACCACTAACTAGGCGGCTCTCTAATCGCTCAACTCTTTTTGATTTTCTTAGAGCATCTC
Source organism: Vaccinium macrocarpon (assembly GCA_022606695.1). Lineage (NCBI taxonomy): Eukaryota > Viridiplantae > Streptophyta > Magnoliopsida > Ericales > Ericaceae > Vaccinium > Vaccinium macrocarpon. The sequence continues at coordinate 10,337,474 of CM040175.1, forward strand.
TAGTGCACTACCTAAAAAATGTTTGCTAAAGTGTATACATAAGCACATGTGAGACCCTATTTTGTGCGCTAAGAACTTAGTTAGCTAGCCAAGGAGAAATGCACTTTAATGGGGCTCCCTAAAAATGTTCATTAACTTTAACTCTTTCTTTTCTTTCTCCTCTCTCTCTCTCTCTCTCTCTCTCCCTCCGTTACCTTCCCTTTTCTCTATCTTTGTCCTTAAGTCTTTCCCCAAATTTAGTTAGTCACTTACGGCACTTTAGGTAGTGAGGAACGCTACTTAGGATTTTAGGAAGTCAATTTTTGTGCACTAGAGACCATTTTTTGAGTTTCTCTTAGCCAACTAATTAGGGCACTTTAGGAAACTGTTTTAGGTAGTGCACTAGAAATGCCCTTAGTCATTTCCGTATCCAATCTTGCAAATAAACATGGCTTAATTGATCAAGCCTAGTTTCCAACTGCAAATCAAAACACAAAAAACCACAATGGTGCATGGCGCATTATAGGAAGTTTCTGTCGGTCATCATACCTTAGCCGTACACATAGCCCTTAAGATTAGCAGAGGCTAATTGGGTGACTTTCCATTTGCACTCTTTTTGCTCCTATTAGTCATTTGCTTGTCCAATCCTGCAGTAACCATTCATTTAATGACATGTACAAAGTCACAAATGGTATACCGAAATGGCACATTACCTGACGTTTCTATGGATAATTAGACCTAAATGTTCACATATAACAAGATTAGCAAAGGCAAATTAGGTAACTTCTCCAATTTGTACACCCCTTTCAAAGGTCATTAACACGTGAAATCCTGCAAATTAAACCACTTTGAATTGATCATGCATACTTTCCAATTGCCAGTCAATATAAGTAAAGCAACACATATATAATGACATCGCGCATTACACGACGTCTCTGTGCATGATTTTAGGTAGCTGTACCGATGCATCTGCATAGGGTATATGCGTACCCGAATAAGCATACACACAGAGTATGTGTATGCGCACGCGCACTATTGTGTGGTTGTGTAATGTACACATAGTAGTATTGTTATCTGTTTTCCAAGTGCATTTTGCACCAATTAGTGCCACTAGTTATGAAGCAGAGCAATGACAGTGATACTAATGGCTATAGGATGTAGATTTAGCAAAGAATGAAGCAATTGGACGAATGAGTAAAATGCTATGCAAATGACCTCACCATTATCTGCTTCCTTCCCCCTTTTCTTTCTTTTCTGTCATAATGCAGTAATAAGGTGTTGATCCAGAAAATTGTGATACATCTTCCTTATTTAGTGGAAATATCTTTGGCTATAATTGAGTCTTTGAATACGATGGAAGTTAGGAGATACAATCAGGTAATATCATTCATAATTGCAAGAAAGAAAAACAAAATGCTTTGACGGTATAGGAGTACAATTTGTTACATGAATTTTTAACTCCTATTGAGTTGAGCTTTTTAGGAGACACCAAAAAGATACCAGACGTAACCTCGTTCACTTTTGGCTGGGTAAATACCATGCTTCTATGTCTGGGCTTAAGGTTGGTAGTTCAAACCTCTGGTATTTGCAGTTTCGGTTGAGGCTCATGTTCGAGTCTCCTCTACATATCCATCTTTAGGCCCCAGTCCACTAACAAAAAGCCAGCTTATTTCAAAAACTAAGACAGGTCAATCTCTCTTTCACAATACATCATATAAAAAGCCGTGAAAAACCAGCTTATTTTTAAAACACCTTTAGTGGAACACCTAGGAACCAGAAATAGAAATAGAAAACTTCCGCCACGCGTAGAAAAACTTTATTAGTTCACAAACATAACTAGAGTCAAAGGTAATTTTAAATTTGAGTACATGAAAAACATAGTATACTCAAATATTTTATTTGTTTGCTAATAAAACCCCCACGCCTATGGACCCTTATTCACACAACAGATTAGGTATTTTACTCATGCAGTTTCTCTGAGCGTGCACAAAATTAGATCCAAAATACTCAATCAACCATCATGTATTAAAGCTGAGAATAATGAGAACTAGGCTAAAAGTTGTTATCCTTATGTATGAACGAAGCAAGCTATTGTTGTGGATGCTGTCATCTTCGTCGTCCTCATCATCATCTTCATCTTCTTTTGCGATATTTTACTTGTTTTGGGAGAACAGTCACATTTTTCTTCCACATACGAGTACACCTACTTAATTTCCTCCTACCACTACCACCACTTCTATTAGTGTGTTATAATCTTGATATGAGTTGACATCAACCTTTCCTGCTTTCTCTCTTTCTTGAGAGCAATTCTAGCATACTATATCCTTATGCTCCTTCAAATAATTGCAGATAATAGATGTACATACATATCAACACACACAAACTTAGTGTAAGTAAATGTTTTGTGTTATATTCTGAAGGTAAGAAGTGATTGTATAAGGATTGTTTGTTTTCTTTTCTCTCCCTCACAACCAATGGATTCTGGCATGCCGTTTTCCAAGACCAATTGCCTAAGAAGATAATTCTCTGATAAGATCCTCATTCCAAAGTTTACTCGTTGAGGCCATGGTGCCTACAAGAGTGAGGACAGATAGACCATTACGGCTTTCAAGGTTTTCAGTAAAGACCATCACCCGGTGCTTTAACCAATGCAGGATGCTTATAGCTATGGCTATGGATATGGACTAGGAACAAGTTCTCTTTATACTTGTTGGCACTTAATCACTATAATTTACATTCTCATACTAAGTAGTTCAAACCTAATCAATTTTCAAGGTTCACCATAGTGTTTCAAAATTAGCAAGATGAAGCTCGTCAACTTTTACAAGACTTTAGAGTTTAAGTCTAAAGTTGACAACATAATCAGAAGGTTTTCTAGACGTAAGAATAGACACTTTTAACAAGACTATCCATAATTTGAACGAAACACGTTTTTGAAACCAAGCTGACAAATTTGACAATAAACTTGTAAAGAGAAGCATAAATTTGTTGGACTATAATACTTGGAGATGCAGGCCTCAGAGTTACCATTTCAGATATGGGTTTCCATTTGTGGGGTGTAGTGGGTAGATTCTGACTTGGAATATGACCTTCCTGGATTTACTCGCACCTTCTGCTAATCAACCCTGCACCAAAGAGCAGCGGTTAGTGTCACCCGGGCCTCTTGCCCAAGGACACTCCGACGATCAAGTCAGTCTACAGAAGGAAAAAGCACAGAGTATATTGGATCTGAGTTTTGTGTGTGTGTACCTCTAGGGTTTATCCCTTGGTATTTATAGTTTCCTTTGTACTTTCCCTTCACGTCACGTGATGTCACCCATCACACCATGCAATCACGTGGCCCGGTCCATCAAGGGTAGCATCGTGGCCTTCTAGAGGCTTCTAGAAGCCTCCCAAACAATGCCACATGTCCCTCGGCACGTGCCCTTGTAACCCCCCTACCGACCCGTTTAAACAAATTCTTGGGCCGGGGTCTAACCGCCCTGCCCATATACCACTTAGTCCGACGGTATCTCATCCCGATCCGAAGACAGTTCATATCATTCGGCCCTAACTGGGCCCTTGGTATACCGTCGGCACCAAACGAAGTTCTCCACAGCCAAAACGCTTATCATCGGTACTTAGGGACGGAAGGTCAGTACCTTCGGTACTAACCTATTTCATCATTGTTTGTCCTTCAATATATTCGGCCCCCACATGGGGTTTGACCGGCATGCAATCCCTATGTGAACAAATCTCAAGTACAAAAGGGTGTTGCAAAAAACTTGTGAGATATTGGTTAAAAGAGAGCTCCGATTGTAACTAGTAATAGCAAGGGTAAGTACTAAAATATACTTTCCTTTTGAATACGAGGATAAAAGAGACTCTGTTTAACTAGTGAGATACTGGTTAAAAGAGAGCTCCGAAAAAACATTTATGCTACGCTTTAACTGCAAAAGTAAAAGAAGATACATTCTATCTTCACTCCCCCACTATCTGTTTCAATGATAATAGAAAGGGTAGAAGGGAAAAAGATAACCATTTTCCCTCCCTGTGGTGGTCCATCCGTGTACATGCACTGGGACCAGACGCAGTTATTATTCTGATTGTATCTTACAATATGAATGTCACAGAACAGAAGTCGCAGTACACTCTATTTGGTTTGAGATGGCAATTTATTTTATTAAAGAATCTGATGGTGTGGATTACATGATTTTCCATTCTTGTAAAATATAACCTACTGCAGAAAAGAAATCCATATGCACAACAAAATTGGCTGCAGTGTAACACATCCGACAAGACATTTGGGATCCTTCTGACCATGAATTTGAGAATTTGAAGACAGAAGATCCAGTAGTGTGAATAGTGATACCTTTTCATCCAAATGGTCCACTATCATTCGTTGCACTAATTCACTGTGTCATATTCTGCATGATTGCAGGAAGCACTGAGGCCCCATTCTTTTCCCCTGCATCACTTAGCAAACGACAAAGCACCGTATAAGTTATAACTCAAGACAATTGGCAGATTCTCTTATCTACTGAGACAAAAAGGGTGAAAAGATTTGAAGGTTCTCTTTTATCAAGGATGACTTGCCAAGTACAGAGGATATTCGTCTTCGTACTTTGTGGGCATAGTTTCAATGTTACTGTCAACACTGTTAACACAGAACAAAACATAAAGTTCCCTTTTTGGGTGCTTAATTCTATCGAGATGCCTTCTATTCCTCATATATTCATACAGACCGTCTAATTCCTTGATGACATTGGAAGCATGCACAGACCTTTTATCAAATCACTCAAGCACTATGGAGACCTGTCCTTCCTAATAAAATCCTTGTCGAGCAAGTACAGTACCAAAGAACTTTTATAAATTTTCTCGTTGATTTTCACAACTTGTAGTTAATTTCTTATATGCATGGCTTCTAAAGTGCCTAATGGTACTGCATACAAAACAAAATGTCAGCTTCTATCGATCACCTTTCATGAACTATAAAGCGGTCTGAATCACCTTATGAAAGGATACACATTTCCAAGTCTATGAGAATCATCCCACATTCTAATCCTCAACTGATGCCAGTGAGAAGACACCGATAACAAGCTAGTTTGACCTTCTAAGTTGGAAAGACGGGATGGCGCAAGGTGGGTCCAAAAACTAATATGCTATTCCCTATCGTCACCATTGACAAAATTCATCAAAAAATGAAGAGTGAATCATATCGACCTCATCTGAGTGGGGAACATTGAAATGTATTATTGCATTAATGCTAGTAAAAATCCACAGCCACCCAACATACATTCTTTGGCTTTATAAATACTGACAGGGACATGCCACTAAACAAAAGCAAGCAAAGAAGAAAGACAAATAGTGGGAGTAACAAGGAGATAATGGGAATTCTTTTGGTGGGTCTATCAAAACCTCAATACCTAAAACCAAGTTCCCATTTCCAACATAGAATAACATGCTCCAATGGAGTAATACATGATCTAGAGGCAAAAAAGTTGATGTTGGGATCATATCCCATTGACCAATTATTCAAGGTGTACATGGCCTTACCTCCAGAAAAGATTCACATATGATTCAGTAATTTTTATTTGGTAAATATAGTCATTCTTCCACCAAGACAATCACATTTCATAACACATAGCCACTTGGCATATAATAGTGTTACCACTAATATAATGAAATTCACACATGGTTACCCAGCTTAAATGATTGTCCCTACCCATGTGGGGAGAGGCCAACAGGGTGCATCTTTAACTCAAATACACAGTTTAGGAAAAGAACTGCAATATTGCATGCTTTATGAATAGGCTCCTTATAATAATGGAACAAGATGACAGAATTCATAAGATGAACAAATGGCATAAACTTTTAGATTCATTTGCATATATTGGATTCCTTTCAAAAAAATATATTGGATGCCGGCAAATACAATTGTAGTAAAATTGTGTGATCATAATCATGGACCCTAATAAATCACACCTTCCAGCAAGGCCCACTAAACCTCAAATCATCGCGATTTTGTTTGGTTTATGAATTATTTTATTTTCAGAGCAAGGGTTTATAGGGAAGATGGCAAAAAAGGTAATCGCCCATCTTGATCTATTGCAGCTCAAATGCCACATGGTTTAGTTAGTCATATGACACAGCATGCATAAATAAACACGGGAAAAGCATGCAACATACATAAAATGCCTAATCAGACATCAAGACAGGTTAAGTTTAGAAGTCCACGCATTTCCAAGAATGAATATGGGCATCAATAATTCAGCTCAAATTCATTTCCTGGAGGCTTTTCAACGATGGCATTAAGAACATAATGCATCCATTCCCTTCCTCAAAAAGGTTTAACCAGCATTTAAGAAAAAGTAAAAAGAATGAAACTCATAAGACACTTCCGTGTGTCCATGACGTGTAACTTCACGTGAAATACGATTCCATTTTCCCGTCCAACGACCTATATGCCAAGTATCTCTCGGTCACCAAAAGATCATCTATAGCAAGAATAACATCTTTGATCTACAACCATGAGGAACCCAGAACTATCGTGAAGCCAGCTGCTTTTTGCCCTCCTATTGGCATGAAGAAAGCTGCTTTGGTTCCCGTAATGTGGGGTGCACAAGAAAATACAACTCTTTGTCATGGCCCCATAGCATTCCCATTATTCAAGATCATAGCCTAACATGAGGGAAAACATAACTATTCCAAAAGGATCTAAATTAAGGTTATTTTCCCGGCCTGAAAGGAGTAGTGAGGAAATAGAGACAGCTATTAGCTGAATGAGCTTTTCCTTTAAAACCAGAACTGAGAAAAAAAAAATTTATATTTTTCACATGGCATGTCAAACAAAGTTCCACAGTAAGGATAAAACCTGGAAAAGTATTTATGGGGTAAGCACTGCAGTTGAAGCCAATTTGTAGAGAGAAGTCTTAATATTTCAGTTGGCATACCAGTTTTCTAGTAAAATTGAGAAGGATAACAAGAAGATTACAAAATTAAACTTCATTTTTCGAGGAATCAGCAACAAGAAGAAATAAACAATGAAGATTCCCCAAAACATACCAAAAAGCAGAAAATGAATATATCCAAAATAGTACATCCAAAATTCCCTATTTTCTTTCCCATATAATTTAAACTGGACAAGCTCAAATCTTCAGGGTTTTCAAAACCTACTTGCAAACAACAATAACAGTACACATGTAATTCCCAATTGTACGTCGAGTGCTTGAGCGGGGAGGACGGGAGACGGACCTAACCTTTTCGTAAATCCACAGTTTAGGAAAGAACTACAACAGTGCATGCTTTATGACTAGGCTTTCCCTTTATAATAACGGAACAAGATGACAGAATTCTTACAATGAACAAGTGGAATAAATTTTAGATTCGTTTGCATAAATTGGATGCCAGCAATGAAGTAAAATTGCATGATCATAATCACCTACCCTGATAAATCACCTTCCAGCAAGGCCCACTAAGCATCAAATCATCACGATTTTGTTTGGTTTTTGTCATCGTTTTTTCTTTTCAGTGCAAAGGGGTACAGGGAAGACGGTAAAGAAGGCAATGGCCATCTCCATCTATAGCAGCTCAAAGGCCACTTGGTCCAGCTAGTCATATGACAAAGAGCATATGTCACTAATAACGGGACAAGCAAGTGACATATATTACATTCCTATTCAGACAAAGTGCTCCCAGTCCTAGAAAGGTTAAATGTAGAAGTCCACAGATTACTATTGGCATCAATAATTCAGCTCGAATTCATTTCCAAGAGGCTTTTCAGCTAGGGGATCAAGATGATAATGCACTCATTTCCATTCCTCAAAAAAAGTTTATCCAGCACTTAAGAAAAAGATAAGACCCGTCATCCATCTAATAAAAACGACAAAAGTAGAAGGGAAAAAACTCATATATACATGCACGTGTCCATAGCCTGTAACTTCGTGAGCAATGCAAATATATTCAATTTTTCCAGTCCACGTAAGTCTCATTTTTTTGGCAAAGAAAAATTCAGCTATTGCAATAATATTTAGCATTACGTGGCACCCAAAACTACCACAAAAAAGCTGTGATTTGCTATCGATGAATGGGGGATGCGCAACAAAAATTCAACTCTTTTGTCATATTCCCATCATGCAACATTGTAGCTTAACACGAGGAGAGCATTTTATTTTCAAAAGAAATAGAATTGAGGTTCTTTTCACCCGCCCTAAAAGGAACAGTGAGTTCAGTATCTAGTGACAAGTATTGGTGAAGTAAGCTTTGCAGTTATAACCAGGACTGTGAAACCCATCCTATTTCACAATTGGTACATCAGTTTCTGTGGCACAAAATTGGATAGTTAAAAATAAATAATAAAAAAACCTAACAAGTATTATTAGGTAAGAACTGTAGTTGGAAGTGAAATTGTGGAGAATATATTGAACTAACTTGGTAAGTAAGATTTCTAGTAAAGTTCAAAAAGGAAACAACAAAGATTAAACTTCACTCTTCAAGGAATCAGTAACAACGAGAAGTTAAAATTGACAATCTAGTATCAGGAAAACGAAAAAGGCAGAAAATGTATGAAAACAGAAAAGTACATCCAAACTCAATATTTCCTATCTTCCATATATGTTTCAACTGGACAAACTCAATCTTTAGTTTTTTTTTTTTGAAATCTACTTGCACAAGGAAATATCTAGTACAATGTTTTGGCCTACTTATAACCATTGGACCCATTCAACTGGCAGCCTGTGCAAGAGATCAACTTTACAAGAAAAAGTATATATATCATGGATGAATTATTAATTGTATGAGCCTTTGAAGCTTCAGTTACAGTGTACTGAATCCAGAATTTTCAATTGATTTAAGATTCTCTTGAAGACTCATACATTTGAATACAGATTTAATATATGTTGAGATCCATTTGAAGAATCATACATTCTCAGCACAATCAAATTTCTAAATTGGGCCTTTAAAAGGCCAGCCCACTGACAATTATGCCCATTAATAGGGAATAGGAGTATACGAGTCATACGACTAACTTCACTGCTGTGCCTCCTTACAAACCAAAACAAAAGAAACCCCGAGTAGCAAACTTCATGAAGTGATTTGTTAACTTAAATAGGCCACTTCAGTGGTTCTTCTCTTTCTCATTTTCTTTGGATTCATGAGTTTTTCAGTTTTTCTGCAAAAAATGAATTGGGAATTCAGTAACCAGGGGAGTTTAAAAAACATCTGCACATCACGGATCTGCAAGGCAAACATAGTTGAAGGACTATTCATTGGTATACCTTTCCCTATCAATCAGCCAACGATACTGGACTGTCTTGAAATCTTAATGTTTGCTAAGGTGGTGCTCTCCAGCAAGTCTTTTATTATGTGAAATTTGCCAATTCATCACATCCAAAATCCAGAATATACAAGTGATCAATATTTAATCATGCCTCCAATAGGGTGGGGAGTGTACAGATGATATATCTTTGCACCGCATTCTAGCATGATAAGACCAAATTATAACTCCTTACAAAGAAGCCTTCCTTTTAGAAGATTCACATCACCCCAATTCAAAGCAACAGGCCTTGAGGAGAGATTGAGAAGTCCATGCCACTGCTTTCTTCATGGCCTTCAAACATGAACTTAAATTTTGCACCACTGCCAACAAGAAAGCAGATCGACTAAACTATAAAACAGGATGGCAACCTAATGGAGATGTACTCTGACGTGATATGGTACAGGAGTACTGGTAGGAGTAGTACAAATTAGAACAAAGGTCATTTAAAGAAACATCCTCCTAAATAGCTTCTTCATCTGGAGTCCATTGAATTGCTTATTATGCAGACATTGCAAGGAGAAAAGCTTTCCCACACTAATGCAGATATCCAAAAGTACCACAGCAGATTAAATAACCACTCAGCGAGCAAATTACCAGCGTGCTGTAGTATGGTTGGACTTTTCTAATCCCAGATTTCAACAAAACACAAATATTAGAGCCAGTATTGTCTGAGTACACCATATAAAGTATGCAATCTTTCTTGCTTAGAGTGTCGAAATGAATTGGATTTTGATCCAATGTGCAGCACAAAATCAAAAACTGGAGCAGTAATACTACACGTAATCAGAAATGCAGCAAAGAAGGGACAAGAAGATTCAGTTTTGGGAAAGGAAAAAAAAGGATGAAAGATTTAGAAAACAACACAATATTATGGAAAAGGAAGACTTCAATTTGTGCATGGAAAATCAAAAACTGTTTTCCCAAACAATTAGAAGATTATTGTAGGAGAGGATAAAAATTATAGCTCCTCATCAGTTATGGCTCCCACCTCCATATCCCTTCCCAGCACACCTAGGCCCCCACCATCTTTGATTGATGCGCATGCTCGTCTGAATATTATTATCCACGTTAGGGCATGATAAAATTGTGAACATCGATAAGTAAATTCACTCCAATAACTGTTTGTGGTATCCACGGTCACTACTCAATAACTCTCACATCCCACTTGATTTGAATTCAAATTTTGAATAAAGAGAGCTGAGTGGGAAACTATGAAAAGGAAGAGAAATAGAGCGGTCTTACCGGCTGAGAGCACGGCTCGAATAATTAGCACACACATATTGTAAGGTATGAGAAAGACCAAAAAAAATGGCTAAACTAATAAAACAACTTACCATCAGATGCAACATCTATAACATTATGTTTGGCACCTATAATTCTCCTATATCGAATTTTCATGATTTTTAGGTTATGCTCCAAACATCGCAGAGAAATTCAAGACGAAGAAGAAAGAGAAGGAAAAATGTGCAAATGATAGAATCCTCACAATAATTTCAACCAAAGTGGAATTGAACAAGAAATGGAAAATGAATCTTGTATTATGAATTCAACTGTTGCAAGTATTACAGAAGAATGGTGGTGAAAGGAAAAGAGAGACAAGAGAGAGAGAGAGAGAGAGAGAGAGAAATACAGAAAGTGAGAGAACAGAAACAATCCACACCCTCCCTCTCTGCGCTCACCCTTCTTATTCGTAAACTCCCTAACCAACTTCCTAACTGAATCATAATAGATACAACAGAAACATAGAAGAGACAATACAGAATTACAATGGTGACCCCTATGTATAGTAAAATGACATTGTAGTCCTCATGCTTATCATTGCCATCCCCTTGAGACCAACCTTGTCCTCAAGGTTAAAAAGAAGGAAAACGTTAATGAAAATCAGACCAACTCTCCCAGGTGGCATCTTCAGGAATAGAGTTAGTCCACTGAACGAGGACCAAAGAATGAGGCCGGTTGTGCTTTTTGATAACCTTCCTGTCCAGGATAGCCAAGGGTTCTAGCTGAATTTGTCCATTTTCTGCAGTCAAAGGGAGTGTAGTCTGAACCACAATACCAGATCCCAATTTCTTCTTTAGAAGGGACACGTGGAAAACGGGATGGATTCGAGAAGAGGGTGGCAAGGCAATCTTATAAGCGATAGGCCTAACCCTTTGCTGAATCTGATATGAACCAAAGAATTTAGGAGCCAATTTGGCATTTCTCCCAAAAGCTACAGTGACTTGTCGGAATGGTTGCAGCCGCAAATAAACCCAATCCCCAACTTCAAAAACCCTTTCTGTTCGACGTTGATCTGCAATCCGCTTCATTCTGTGTTGGGAAAAGGCTAAGTGTTCTTTGAGAAGCTTGAGAATAGCTTCCCTATCTTGTAGGAGCTGCTCAGCTGCAGCCACTGTGGTACCTCCTGGTGCATAGTGTAGTAGGCTAGGAGGTTTCTGTCCATAGAGGGCCTCATAGGGTGTAATTCCAGTGGAAATGTGATAAGTGGTATTATACCACCACTCAGCCATAGGTAGCCATTTAGTCCATGTTGTAGGCCTGTCACCAGAGAGACATCTGAGGTAATTCTCTAGACATTGATTGACTACCTCCGTTTGTCCATCGGTCTGCGGATGGTATGATGTACTCATGGACAAGGTGGTCCCCTGTAGGCTGAATAGTTCCTGCCAAAAATTACTATTGAAGATAGGATCTCGATCAGAAATAATGGAACTGGCATGCCATGTAGTTTGAAAATATTGTCCAAGAATGCATGAGCCATTGTGGTAGCAGTATAAGGATGTGTCAAAGCAATGAAGTGTGCACTTTTACTCAATCTGTCCACAATCACAAATATCACAGATTTCTGAGATGAAGAGGGTAGCCCTTCTATAAAGTCCATGGAAATGTCACTCCAAAGCCTACTAGGGATTGGTAATGGTTGTAGTAAACTAGGTGTAGCCACTGTCTCAGATTTATTTCTTTGGCAAGTATCACACTCAGCCACATACCTTAGGACTGCTTGTTTCATTCCCCTCCAGTAAAAAGCTTGTTTAAGCCTGCGGTAGGTTCTCTCCCCTCCTGAATGGCCTCTTGTGGGACTGGCGTGGTGTTTTTGTAGGAGTTTGAGGCGAAACTGGTCATTATTGCCCACCACAAGCCTGGATTTGTAGTAAAGCATGTCATGTTGCCACACAAAATGAGGATGGCTAGCAGGATCTTGCTGCAAATCTTGGATAATCTATTGTAATTCAGCATCTTGCCCCCAACTAGCTTGTAAGACTCCCACCCAATCGCCTAAGACCAGCACCATAGCTGACAGTTTTCCCGATAATTCAGGTCATCTCCAACCCTGGACAAGGCATCTGGTGCTGCATTGCTTTAACCACTTTTGTAAATGATTTCAAAATCAAATCCCATAAGCTTAGAAATCCATTTCTGTTGCATGAGTGTAGTCACCCTTTGTTCCAACAAAAACTTCAAACTTTGATGATCAGTTCTAATTTGAAAACGCCTCCCAAGTAAATAATGTCTCGACTTGGTGATTGCCATAACCACAGCTAGCAATTCCTTCTCATAGGTGGACAAGCCCAGCCTAGTTTGGGAAATGGCTTTGCTGTAATAGGCCACTGGTTTTCCCTCCTGCATAAGTACTGCACCTATCCCTTTTCCAGATGCATCACATTCCAAAACAAATGGTTTGGTGTAGTCAGGAAGGGCTAATACTGGAGCTGAAGACATGGCAGACTTGAGTTGTGAAAATGCCAACTCAGCTTCAGAGTTCCATGTAGATGCATCTTTTTTTAGTAAGAAGTTAAGTGGTTGGCATATCTTCCCATATCCCTGAATGAATCTTCTATAGTAATCCGTGAGCCCTAAGAACCCTCTCAAAGCTTTGTGTGATTGTGGTCTTGGCCAATTGAGCATGTGTTCAATTTTGGTAGGGTCAGCTGCCACCCCATTTTTGTCTATCACATGACCTAAGTACTCCACTTGGGATTGCCCAAAGGCACATTTGGACATCTTAGCATATAATTTGTGTTCCCTTAACTTGCTTAAGGTCAGGGTTACATGCTTTAGATGATCAGCCCAAGAGCTGCTGTAGACCAAAATATCATAAAAAAAACTAACACAAATTTCCTTAGAAATGGTCTAAACACATCATTCATTAGACTTTGGAAGGTTGACGGTGCATTTGTCAGCCCAAAAGGCATAACTAAAAATTCATAGTGACCCTCATGGGTCCTAAAGGCAGTTTTGTCAACATCACCAAGGTTCATCCTGATTTGGTGATAACCAGACCTTAAGTCTAGTTTGGAAAAGAATTGAGCTCCATGCAACTCATCCAATAGCTCATCAATGATGGGAATGGGGTACTTATCCTTGATAGTTTCCTTATTTAAAGCCCTGTAATCAACACACATTCTCCAGAATTGTCCTTCTTTTTTACCAACAAAACAGGTGAGGAAAATGGAGAGACACTGGGTCTGATAATCCCACTGTCCAGCATCTCCTTGACTATTTTCTCTATCTCATTCTTTTGAATGTAGGGATAACGATAAGGTCGAAGACTTGGTGGTTGGGTCCTAGGTTTCAAAGGAATTCTGTGGTCATGTGACCTTACTGGAGGTAATTCAATTGAGGAACTGAAAACATCATCAAAAGATTGCAAAATATGGTCAAGTTCAGGATGTACCTCGTATAGATCACGACTTGTAGATCTACTTGATTTGGGCCACCACCCCAGGAGACTTTTTCTTGATCAATTGCTCCATTTGCTTGATGTCCACCAGCTGCACATCTGTGGTATTACCCCCCTTAAGCACATGTTTCCTCCCAAAACTGTGAACTCCATCTGTAAGTTGTTGAAATCCCATAATACTGGACCCAAAGTCAAAAGCCATTGCACACCCAACACCATGTCAAAACCATCCATGGGAAGCAGCCTTACTTCAGAGGTAAAAACAGTGCCTTGCATGGTCCATTTGAAATCTTTTACCATAGCTATACTGGTGAGTTTGGTGCCATCTGCCACTATCACCGATAACGGGCTAGTTGCTTGAGTAACAATACCTAATTTCTTAGCAAAAGTAGCATCTAAGAAATTATGAGTACTACCAGAATCCACCAGAATTTCCATTACATGTTTCTTGACATATCCTTTAATCCTCATGGTCCTATAGGACTGAATTCCTGTCAAGGCGTGGACTGAGATTTGGAACTCCTCCTGTACTGTTTTAGAGAGTAAATCTTGTTGAGCCTCTTCAAAAACCTCCTCTTCTTCGTCTGCTTCCAACATGAAAAGTTGTTTCTTTTTGCACACATGCCCTCTATAGTACTTTTCGTCACAACCAAAACATAATCCCTTGGATCTTTTGTCATCAAAATCTTTCTGAGTTAGTTTCTTAACTGTGGTACCAAACTTAGGAATTTTGGGGCCTGTATCTTGAGATTTTGGGGCCAGTGAGTTTGGAATAAATTTTGGCACTACCCGGGTCTTTTTAGTGACTGCTTCAATGGTTTCTTCTTGTAGTCGAGCCAAACCCATCGCTTGGGCAATAGTCCTAGGAGAGAACATCTTAACTCCTGCCAAGATCTCCTCTTTCAGGCCACTCACGAAGCAACTCACAAAAAATTCTTCTGATAACCCACTGGTTTTGTTTGCCAACTCCTCAAATTTTTCCTGATATGATTTCACAGAACTCCATTGCTTGAGTTTGGTTAGTTGAACCACAGGATCCTCATACGCATTACTACCAAATCGAAGCAACAAAACCCTAGAGAATTCTGCCCAAGTGCGAAGGGTGTGTGATTTCTCATACCATCTGAACCAATTCATTGCTTTATCTTCTAAATGTAACGAAGCAAGACGCAATTTTTGGGAATCTTCAATCGTGTTCAATTCGAAGAATTTTTCGCACTTATAAATCCATGATTCTGGTTCTTCTCCAAAGAACTTAGGAAAATCCAATTTTGGTTGGAAAGCCCTAGAATTTAAATGAGGGTTTTGCAGAAGTGGGGGTTGTTGATGTGTAGGTGAGGTGGAAGAAGAATTTACCTTCTCGGAGAGGCCCTTATACTTTGAATTCAGAGTCGTAATCAGTTGAGTCAATCCCGCAATTGAATTCTTGATTTCATCCAGGACTTCTGCGTGCTTCTCAGTGAACTCAGCATTCCGACGAAGTGATTCATCCACATGCTTCATTTCTTGTGCTTGAGTCTCCGCCATGAATTCTTGCTTCCAAGGATCGCTAGCTCTGATACCACTTGATAGAATCCTCACAGTAATTTCAACCAAAGTGGAATTGAACAAGAAATGGAAAATGAATCTTGTATTATGAATTCAACTGTTGCAAGTATTACAGAAGAATGGTGGTGAAAGAAAAAGAGAGACGAGAGAGAGAGAGAGAGAGAGAGAGAGAGAGAGAGAGAAATATAGAAAGTGAGAGAACAGAAACAATCCACACCCTCCCTCTCTGCGCTCACCCTTCTTATTCATAAACTCCCTAACCAACTTCCTAACTAAATCATAACAGATACAACAGAAACATAGAAGAGACAATACAGAATTACAATGGTGACCCCTATGTATAGTAAAATGACATTGTAGTCCTCATGCTTATCAGCAAATACTCCCTAAGTCGAATGGAGTCAGCTCCTGCAACGAACCAAGTGATTGCAACATAAAGCTAAACTCTCCTGTGCTCTTATTGTTCACCTCCGACCAATCCGAACTCGACTCTTCCTATCAAAGTCAACCTATTGAAATAAATTCACACAAAAAAAGAGTGAATTTATAAGATCAATGCTATTGAAAGGATGCATGTGTTCCATCACACAATTCCTGTGTTTCCAGAAAGGTACTATTGTTTTAGGTGCCATCAAAATGAAATTCTCGCTCTTCAGTGGACAAAAACCTTCACATACCCATTGGTTCTCCCATATCTTATTCTCCCTAATTAGAACTTGCCCCAGTGGCCCTCTTACATTATTTCAATTATCTTCTGTTACCTAATTTTTGTCCCATCTTCTTGCACACCACTATAGTTGACCCAGAAACTTCCCTTATTCACATTCATTAACACCAACAAAGATACGTAGGTTGTGATGAAGACAATCGTAAGGAGTATCACTGAAGCATTTTATCAAACGCGTAAATGGCAATTCCACTGGCAACTGGAAAAGCTTAATACTTACTACTTCCGTAACCAATAAATTGCAGGGGAACTTCATCCAATCACGGTCATAATAGTAGAATGTAGGTTGGAATGAAAACATACTTTAAACAGGTTTCATAATCGGCGAGAGTTTTTCACCCATAAAGTCCCAAGTTTCTAAGGTATCCCATTGGCGAAACACAAAAAAATTATAAAGAATTGTTATAGGATACATTGTAGTTTTTTGTAACACCTCTAGTCCTTTTCATAACATTTCTAAGCCACAAAACCACATTTTTTTATTCTCTTAGGTCCATTCTTTTTTTTACTAGACAAATGTTCCCTTAGATTAAATTTAATACATAATATACATTTACCGGAAAAGTCGTCGGCACCGGAAAGTCTGCCGGAAAAGTCGCCGAGAATTGGACTTTGCCGGAAAATCCTGTCGGCACTGGAAAAGACGCCGGAAAATTGGACTTCGCCGGAAAATTGACCGGCACAGATGTGGTTATCTGAACTATGTCATTTTAAAAAAAAACCTACTTAGGATCAGATGTGGTTAACTTGATTCGCAAGAGGTGGTTATCTGTACTCATAAGATGTGGTTATTTGGGCATATTTTTGTTTAAAAAACTTACTTGGGATCAAGTCCTCAACCACCCAAGTACTACAAGATAGCAACACAAACCCTCTGCTTTTAACATAAAAATTTTACTGAAAATTGAATAAAGCAAAAAAAAAATCACTTTTTCAAAATGGAGGTGGTTATCTAAACTCATAACAGGTGATTATCTGAAGTCATAAGAGGTGGTTATCTGAACAAATGAAACAAAGTACATTCATCACAAACTTTTTTATGACAACACCACTTGCACATGTAAGACAAAACTTTTTTAAGACAACACCACTTGTCCATCGTACAAAATTGTTGAGTGCACAAGTTTCCAATCAACCTAAACAGAGAGTCCAATTTAACACAAGACCGGATTAAAAAACAAAAAAATCAACAAAAGACATCCCTGAGGGAGAAAATTTTGCCTGCAAATAGGGTACCAAGCTGGCATGCCACTTGGTACCCGTAGCCAATTAAAGCTTGCCAACTCTTCATGAGTTCAGATGATGTCACTGACTTGCCATATCAGCAGATAAACCATCAAAGGTTAACGGAGAGAAAACTTCCGTCTCTTCACACGTTTTAGAAAAGAAAACCCGTCATTATTTTAGCATCAGCTCTCTCTCTCTCTCTCTCTCTCTCTCAAAATCTGAAATCCCCACTTCTCTCAAAACCCACTTCTCTCTCCATACTTCCCCTCTCATCTCTCTCTTCCCCATCTAGCTAAGCCAGTGATTTATCTCCCTATTCGTAAGATTGGCCCAGAATTTGTACTCTTTCATTTGTCTTTCCCTCCCAAATAAACTTTACGCTGGTTCTTGATCTAGATTTAGTTTAGCTATCACAGATCTGAAGATTTCTTGACACAAAATGACACGTAGTTAAGTAATATGCATGGATCCTAATCGGGTATTGGGTTTGGATTGGAACACAAACGCCTCCCCGGTGAAGGTCACCGATTTAAAACAGTGGTGGTCCCGTGGCTCTTTTTTTTTTTTCCCAAATATGGTCCCGAGGCTTGGAGATGACAAATGAGGTTTTCTGCAAGCAGATCTGTGAGAGGTTATTTTCGAGTGGTGATATGCACTGATTTTGGTGTCAAAGAGCACGAACCCGTGGTGCAATTTTATAGATTGTGAATCAGAAACTTCTTGTTGATGTAATCAATTTTTTTACTTGTTAAGATGTGTCAAATTCGGTATCAATTTTTGGATGCTCTGTTTTTTCGCTTATTCATGGGGTATGACATTAGAAGTTAGAACCATTAAATCACAAATGAGGAACAGGCAACTGATACAAAACAAAAAATGAGGGCAAAAACCAGAGGAAGGATATGAGCGACCCAAACCCACCTTCAATTGATAGTCTTCTAGAATAGTGGAATTGGTATTATCATGCCCATCCAAACCCACCTTCAATTGATGGTCTTTCCAGAGTTTATACTCTTCACTTAATTGGGAGAATCAAGTTCACAACCAAAACTAAAGATTTACTCACTTTTTTTTTTGGGTAAATAAGATTTACTCACTTTGATTTTGTTTGGCCTTCAATATTATACAATTAGAAAAAAAAAACTGCAAATTGACAAAGGAATGTGTTCCTGGTTAGTTCTTTCCCGCATCAAAAAATTATGCTACAAAGTGAAAGGTAGAAGAAGAAACAGAGGTAGAAAGAGAAACAGAGGACTTAGTATCGATGAGCCCCAGTGATTCTAGTATCTTCCTCTTCCGAGTTTCCGATTCGCATGCATACCGAAATGAACATAACCGTCCAGTATCAGTTCAACCCCAAAAAATGAACGTAATTTTTCTTTGAACAGAAAGTTTTAATCTTGTTAAGAAGATTGGAAAAAACTGCAGATGGGCAATTATCGTTAAGAAAGCAAATTCCAATTGGATAGTGGTTTCTTTTGATTCCGCACCCAATAAAACAAATGAATAAGTTGAAAATTACAAACTGGATAATGTTTTCTATATTTGTAAGAGCTAACTCAATCTTTATTTACAAACCAAATGATCCTCTCATTTTTTCTTTTTCATTACCAATAACTATCCTAATTCAATAAGAAAACAATACAATCAAAAAAGAAGAATAAAAATGCTCTTTGCCCGATCCCCTGTAATTTCATCAAATCCTCGTGTCTTGCGGCGCTTTTCTGGATTATTTCTTTCTTCATCATCATGATCTTCGAGGTCTGTGGTGGTGGTGTTTGGCATCATTTTAGATAAAAAGGGATGAAGAACTGGTAGTGGGAGGTTGTGGAGATAAACAGGGATGAATAACTGGAGTGGGAGGGAGGGAGGGAGGGAGAGAGAGTGGTAGGCCACAGACGAGGAACTCAGCTCACAAACAGAGAGAGAGAGAGAGAGCCTTTATTATATGGGAGAGTCTGAAGGGCGGGCCATTCAAATTTTGAGCAAAATTTTGAATTTGGGTTCTGCAAATGAGAATGAAGTTAAAGAGGAGAGAGAATAAGTAACGGAAGGAGGTCCTCCGTTAATTCTGAAAAGCCATGTTGCTGATGTGATGGGCTGGTGATCTGGCCTGACTTGAGTGTACTTGTCATTTTGTGATTGGAGGAGGGTACCACGTATTGGTGCCAGCGTGGTACCCTATGGGCATACAAAATTTTCTCTCCCTGAGGGGTAGTCTCCACTGGGCAATTGGGAAATGGGAAAATAGATTTTGATCATTCAATTACAATGCTAGATTCTTCTTCAACGGCTGAATCGAGCATGGACGACGACACCGGCTCCAACTCCCACAACCACCACCAAACCCCAACTAAACCCAGTTCCTTAAACACCATCGCAGCCACCACCACCAACGCCGCCCGCTCCCACCCCGACGGCTGGGAACTGGAGGACAATGATGTCGACAGAGACAACTTCGCCGAGGATGGTGGCGGCGGCGGCGGCGAGGTCTAGGGTGCCTTCACTGAAAACTTCCGCGAGGTGCAGTCGGTACTGGATCGGAACCGCGTTCTGATTTAGTAGGTGAATGAGAATCACAGGTCGAAGAATCATAGCAATTTGGTGAAGAACGTTGCCCTAATTCAGGAGATCAACGGAAATATATTGAAGGTCGTGTCGCTCTACTCCGACCTCTCGTCAAATTTCTCGAGTGTGTGCCATAGTTGGGTGAAGCGATGGTGGTGCTGGCGGCGGCGGCGACGGCGCTGGGGAGGCGGCTGCGGCTGGTGGTGGTAGTGGTGGTGGTGGTAGTGAGGTTCGATGTCTGTCTCTCTCTTCCTCTGAATTGGGGGTAGTCAGGTCTTTTTGTTATTCTAGTGGATCTTATGTCTTAGAGAATATTTGGGTGGACCTTACACTATAAGAAATTGTTATAGTGGACCCTATACCAACTCTCCCAAAAAATTATGAAACTATCATTACCAGTTTTGGAGGTACCGCTATACGAAGATTTTCGAAGCAAGAAGGTGTGAAGAGGTTTTGGTTGCTTCATCAGAATTTTGCGAGTGAGATACAAAGCAAAGAGATGGAGGAGTAGGTTACGTATTTTTTTTTTTGTTGAAAGCAGTCGTGGGAAGCAATTGTGAAGTCACAGGACATGTATTGGGCGGCAAAATTATCCGTTCAAGACAATCCGAGCCATTAAAATTACTTCTCTTGCAAATCTGAGCCATTGTTCCAATTCAACAGTTCAAATTATAGGAAAAAAAAATGTTAGTAATCTCCTAACATTTTTTCAAGGATAATGCTACTACGAGGCAACTGGATTTGATTAGGAACAAAGAGTCTTCTAATCCTTTAGTCGAAAATTGGCCGTGGAAGATGGTGAATTCTTTCTGGATGTTGATAAAGTGTTTCATGGTCTAGATAGGGCTCTAGGAGAGTTTGATGAAGGTTTTTGGAATCTTTTGGCGGTGGGCCTTTTTAAAGATGAGAATGTAGACCTCAAGCTAGATGTTGAAGAGGTGGCGGATACAGTAGAAGGTGTTAATGATGATGGTATCCCCCTTGATCATCACGTGGCCAACCGTCTCTCTTCGGTCAAGGCAGCTACAAAATGTTTCAAAGGGAAGAAGAAGAAGAAGAAGTGGAAAACGATTGATGAGATTCTGGGTTTCTCCAAGGTTGTTCCAAGTAATTATAAGGGTGGGAGAAACAAACAAAAATGTGTGGTTTTTGGATCAGCCGTAGCTGCTGCCATTTCGTCTACTTCTGTCTCGGTGGATGGTATCTCAAATAGAAACAAAATTCTTTATGATGAAGCTCGGGCCATTTGGCAATGAGCAAGGCCCATGGTGTTGGTTATGAAGAGGATGAGGAGGAAGTTATTAGTAAAATAGTTGCAATAGAAGAGCAAAGGCATAAGAAGAGCTAATTGTTAGCTTTGTTTAGGTGTGTTTTAGTTTGGTGTTTGAGAGGTTTGTTTCAGTTTGGTGTTTAGGTGTTGGGGTTGAG
Organism: Vaccinium macrocarpon; assembly: GCA_022606695.1. Lineage (NCBI taxonomy): Eukaryota > Viridiplantae > Streptophyta > Magnoliopsida > Ericales > Ericaceae > Vaccinium > Vaccinium macrocarpon. The sequence continues at coordinate 10,358,927 of CM040175.1, forward strand.
GTTGTGTGCAGGTTGCTTTTCTCTTTGATTGTTTGGTTGTCTTCTTGTCAGCCTTCCAATCTTTTGGGTCTTGAGAGGCTTTGTTGCTTTTCTCTTGCCCCGTTTAATCTTGTATCTTGGATATTTGATTAAATTCTTTTTTACCGTACAAAAAAAAAAAATCCTCTATGGCTAATAGAGATATATTTTCCCTTCTATGGGACCTTCTCTCTCCTCTGTGAGAACTACCTAGGGTTTTATTCCTATCTACAGCCGCCCCACCATTTTCGGCCGTCCTCTCCACATATTCTTTCCTTTTTCCTCCTTCCCACTCCTGCCTCACCTGTAGTGTCGTTTGTCCTTAGGGGAGGTGGGGCCGCCGCCCTTGCACCTCATCTCCCCCCTCCCGATCCTAATCATCCCGCCACCATCCTATCACCACCGCCCCCTCCACCCCTCAAATCTCCTCCGTCTCCCATTCACTTGCTTTTCCTCCTAGCTTACTTGCTGGGTTTTGTGTCTAGGCAGGACGGTGATGTTATGGTAGCCTGGGCACCCTCCAATGAATAAGCTTTCAAATCTCGATAGTGGCAGCGAGTTTTGGAGCTCAGTTCTTTACCCAGAGCAATGACTCATCTCAACTTAGTCAAGCTTGGAGTTAACTCGAGACTCAATAATGGGTTTTGTGTTGTTTCAACTTTAATGAGTTTGATTAGTCATTTTAGTTTTAGTTTCTTGGTTTGTAGTATTTATCTAGATCTGCAGTAGATGTTCTTGGTTTTATCTTCTTGATTTTGCTTGCTTGATCTAGGGCTGGAATTCATGACCTCCATGGACGTGTGGGGTCGCCTATGTCCGATGAGGCATACCCGTGTCCAGAATCTCGCGTGTCAGCGGATGTTCTCTTGCAGTTATGTCCACTCATGGTGGCGTTGGGGATGGCAGTACAGTGGAGGATCTCTCCACCGTCAGTTGTTTGACGGCATTAAGCATTTTGTGAACTTCAAAGTCCCTAGATTTTAAGCATGCCCTCGTTTGGATTACATCTGCGCTTTTATTGTGTAATGGTCTGAGCTGGGTATCCATTGGGATGCTCTATCATTATCCCTTGATCGGATTCATCATCCTGTACCCTAGGTGTCAAGTCTGCTTCGGTAGGTGTGTCTGCGAGCCAGTGACGGCTGAGTGGCCCTGTTTGCCTTTTGTCGTTCTCATTTCAATTGTTAACGGTTTTGGTTGTATCCCTGTATTTCGAGGTAATCGGTGCCAGATGACGTTATAAAAAAAAGTACATACCCAACTGCCTCACACCCCCACATTTCCTTCATATTTTCAGACAGAGAAAACCTCCGTCTGCCTGTTAATTTTTACAAGGAATCAATGCTGATTTTTAATTCCCTAGTATAAATTTTCGATTTTGCTTTTATAAATGGAAAATAGAAAATGAATAGATCTTACTATAACCACGCAGTAGGTTTTTTTTTTTTTTTGAAATCAAATAATAAAGAATTCACATCCTTCTTGATTTTCTTCTCGTCTTCCAATTTGTTTTGTCTCAATATTCTTGTTCATTTGCTTCAGTATTAATTTATTTGTGCGGCCGAAAAGCTTTTTAAGGTTTGAATCAATTATATGAAATCACGAAATCTTGTTACACTTTTTAGGCTTTTTATCGATTCGTTTCCATATGTAGGGAATTAAATTTTCGGCTATATACATACGTTTATATTTGTAGAAAAGTATCTGGATAAGTTAAATATTTATCCGTGTAGTAATTTTTTTTGGGTTGTGAAAACAAGAGTGGTTTATTAAGCTAATTCTGTAATCTTATTGATTATTATGCCGGTAAAATAATGTTATTTTCTTAGTGTGGTATAAATTTTATTCTGTAAATAGATTATCAATACATAGAATAAAATCCATTTTCTTTAGTATTAGGTGGGGTAGAGAAATTGGTCGACTAATCGGGCTAATAAACTAAAGATAGGGATACAAATCTGTTTAGCCAGCGCAGAAGGTACCCTACAGTGGATGATCCTAGTGCCAGGCTTGAGGGAGTACCTAGAGAAAGCTCACCCCTGCCTTTAGACAAGAAAGCCTTTCATTGTCTGTCTCCCGAAAGAAAGTACCGGTCAAGACGCCGGTAAAGACAAAAAACCTTCTCTCCCATATTAAATTGGTCACCAGAATCAAGGAATGCGCGACCGATGTTCCTATCCGTTCGCTTCCTAGCTTGAATCCAATAGCTTTGCTTTATACTCCAGTAGAAGGGGCTTGCTTTCCTTCCTTCCTCTCTAGTCCCACCCTGCTGCTGGCCTCGGCCTGATTGTTACCTGTGCATATTGTACCCAACAAGGATATAATAATTCCATTAAAATGTTATCACGTAATATTTGGTAATACAATCAAATAAAAATAGTTAATTAAAATATTTCATAGAGGCCAATTGGAGTAATTGGTTTTCGTAAAGTAAACATATTCACACCATAGTAATAATTGAAGAAAATATTATGTGATACGGTGTTTTCAATTTTTCACGCTCCCAAGGTCTATGTAAAAGCGTCAATCAATCGATCTTCTATCATTTGACTACAAGTCAAACATAATAAGTTTTTTTTGTCCTTTCTTTTCTTTGGCACTTTCATTGATTTTCTTTGATAGTCCTTTCTCTCGATGTGCGTTCATCTAGAATTCCCGGATCGCTATAGACAGAGAGGTTGTCCTTCATGTCATATCATCGAGAGAGTGAAAAAGGCTTAGCGGAGATTGTCTTTATTATATATACGTAAACTCATTTTTCTGTGGCTACACGTACAAGTCCCCCATTAATGACGTTAAATCCGGCAATACGAGCTAGGGTCACGCTCCACCATCCACATTGCTCATGTCTGAGCTTTCAAAATCTTCCTCCATGATCCCGAACACACCCTTTGTGTCCATAGGGTTAACACGCCCTTCGACAACATAACAAGACATATGGAAGAAAGAAAAGACGAGGCTCTTCACCCTATGATGGAGCAATCTCCTGTTATAATATCTCATAAAAGTTGGTTTGAGTTTCTTTTTTAATGAACTTAATTTTATGAGAAATTATCACCGGAGATTGTTCCATCACAGGTTGAAGAGCCTCATCTTTTCTTTCTTCCAAATTCAGGACGTACTTATGTTGTCGAAGGGTGTGTCCACCATATAGGCACAAAGGGTGTGTTTGGGATCCTGGAGGAATATTTTAAAAGTTTGGACACGAGCAATGTGGATGGTGAAGCGTGACCCTCGCAAGACCAGATTTACCGTCATTAAAGGGGACTCTTGTAGCACCATAGACAAAAATAGATGTGGCGATAGAGTGTTGCTCTATCCTGTATCCATAGTCCAACACTCTTCGCATATGCAGAGACGGAGCGAGACTGGTTTTGTCATTTGTTGAATATGTATTCCTTTCAACATACCACAATCAAAGGAGTGTTTCTGTAATGCATCAAATGGTGGATAATTGATATTGCAGTTCTTTCTTTTTTGGTTCATCAATTCATTTTTCCCTATTTTCTTTATATTTATTTTTTTGTTGGATAGATAAATGAATTAGTGCTACAAAAGTCACTATGATGCATGTTTGCCTAGATTTTGTTGTTTTAAACATGAGGTAAGTTTGGCATCAAGATCCTAATTAAAGCTTCAGAAGAATCAAAACAAACAAATCAACAGCTTGTGGCACCTGCGGTTGGGAACAGAGAAGAGTACATTTTAAGTAAGGTTCCATTGAGGAATTTCCCTATAAAATCAACAGCTTGTGGCAACATGGGGGTCTCCACTTTAGTTCTAAAGCACTGAAGGGGTGGAATTTGTAGTTTCATGGTATATAGCTACAAAGTTGCAGTTCTTTGAATTCGCTACACTATTCATATATAACTCATCTCAATCGAAGTTTGGAGTAAAAAGTTATGGCTGAATTACTAAGACTGCCCAAACCAAACAAAACTGGCAGAAATTTTGAAAACTTGTAGAAGACGATTGGGACATGAATTTAGGGTAAAACTTGGTAGGAAGACATATCACTGTCTTACGCCTCGACATGTGAACCAACCAATTTCAATGGTTAGAACTCTCTTATTTTCGTAAATTGTGAGACAGATTTGACTTTCACATTTTTACTCCGTTTAGAGTTGAATTCGGACTTGGCGTAGAACATGAAAGTTGTTCCTAAGCATTGAACTATCACTATCAAATTTCACAAACTTAAGAGAAGAACATGGTACTTCTTCTGGTTAGATTTGAAACTGTTGGAAACCAATGATTCTTTATGTGTTCTTTTTTTTTTTTAAATCCAAAAGAGAGAAATTTCATAGATGAATAAGCAAGCAAGGGGAACAACAAGTATTAGGGTATCAAAATACAGAGCAACAACAAAATATAGAAAACATAATAAATGACTACAAAGCAACAAAGTCAAGTGTTGTCTTGGGCAAGCTGGTCCCGGTCCCTGTGTCTGGATGGAAAATGAAATAAAAAATAGCGTGTTTGGCAAGGTAATGCACTCTTTCAAACTCTTTGCGTGAAACTTTGGAGATCCAACAAAAAGTAAGGCAATTGATCTCTGAGATGAGGTTGTCAATCAAAAAACTGTCCCTATGGTGGCAGTCATATCTCCCTGCAGCAGTACAAATATAAACAACATTGTAATTATGCTTTAAAGTGTGACTGCTTCCTGAAGAGTCAAGAGCTCAGCTTTTTCAGGACTATTGCTGTAGGAAGAAACTGCAATCTGGGTAATGAGCTAGCTGTAAAGCCAAGCTCGCACCAAGCACTGCCTGCTTTCCAAGCCCGCTCTATACCTGCAACATATAAGTTTTATGGGGACCCGGGGAGTTGACTGTAATTGTGCTGGGAAGAAACTTTAACGACTGTGCTTGTGTTGGGAAGCAACTTCGTTAAACCACTGAGCATTATCCTTTGCCATAGCCAGAACCACACGCGAATCGAACTGGATATTCAAGAAGACCAATTGGTTTCTATTTTTCTAGATAGACCAGAGATTAGACATAAAAGGATAGAAATGTTGTTTATCCTAATTATGGAGGCAAATGATACAGTGCGTCAACCAGTCCTTGAAGGCTAAGGTCATAGAAATACTTAGAGTGGAGTACGAAAAGTCGCTGCCATTTCATACATCTCGTGAGGTTGCAGTAGCAGAAAAGGTGGTCAATAGATTCTTCCTCAATGCCACAGAGTGGGCAAGCAGGAGAGATACTCTGCATGCCGGCTTGAAGACCACTTCTCGAGGGTAAGATGCCCTTAAGACATTTCCAGATGAATACCTTAATCCATTCTAGGAGCTCCAAGTTCCAAATTAGATTCCAAGCATTGTGTCCTTTGTGAATCGAAGGAGAAGAAGTCAGAATTCCTTTTATTATGATCATATAGAGACTTGTATCCAGATTTGGTATTGTATTTCCCTGTAGAAGTGTAAGGCCAAACGTGCTGGTCTGCGCAGTCAAAGATTGGAAGATTAAATGCTTGGACTTCAGAGATCAAAAAGTGTGGGAGAAATTCATGAACTTTAGCAATGTTCCATACTGGGCCATGGGAAGTAGATCTTAAGAGAAAGGGGACAGTAAGATCATCCGGGTGAGCATAAGGGAGCAAATGGCTAAGCGGAGTGTTCCAGTCGAGGATCCATTTACGTGAAAAAAGATTTATGGATTCACCATTGCCAAGTTTCCAAGAGATAAGTTCAGTGATTAGGTCCCGACCATAAATAATGCTCTTCCATGCCCAAGAGGAATTAGAGTGTGATTTGACCTAAAGAAAATTGACCTTAGAGCAGTATTTAGGCAAGAAAATTTTGGAAGTAAGAAGAGAGGGGTTGATAAGAAGCCTCCAACACTGGTTAGCTAATACCTAGGCCTCCTTCATTGTAAGTTGCGATTTTTTTTCCATCAGAGCCAGTAGATAGATTTTTGATCCCCAACCTCCACCAAAATTTGGCTGAGATAGCATTCAATTTATCACAAATGCTGATTGGAATTTAATTTGTACGAAAAACAAAGGTAAAGAGGCAGTCCAGATAGAACTGATTTGGTGAGAGATATTTTGCCGGCCTGAGAGATGTCCGATTTCCATCCTGCTAGGGATTTATGAGCTTTCTCCACAATGAAATTGAAGCAATGTCGCTTATTAGCTATGATAGAGAGAGGGAGTCCCCAGTACAGAACTAAATCTGTGCTGATAAGGACGTGGAAAAAACTTTTGAATCGTCTAGAGAAAGTAGAATGAAGGTGAGGGCTAAAAGTAACATGAGATTTCTGATAGTTAACACACTGTCCAAAGTAGCGACTGATGAAATCGTTCAGCGCATGACTAAGGAATCTGTGGAAACTTTATATCCAACTCAAAATTAATTAGCAATGAGTGGAGAGGTCTCAACATATGTTAAGTGATCACCCATTCCACTCTTAAGTAATGTGAGACAATATTTCTTAACATCCCCCTTACGTGCGGCCGCATTTGAGGTCTGTTAACGTTATTTATACATGTAAAAGTATCCAAAAAGTTAAATATTTGCGTAATAATTCAGTTAAATATCTGCGTAATAATTCAATGATATCCATGTAACTTTTTGATGACGAATGAAACTGCAATAGCAAAGTACGCATTTTTGTTGATTGTGAAGTGAATGTAGTTTATTAAGATAATTGTCCAATCTTCTTGATTATTCTGTTGGTAAAATATGATGTTAATTTCTTATGTGTTACAAATTTATTCTGAACAAAGATAATCAATCCATGGAATAAAATTAATTTCTTTCCACCTTTATTACCACATGATATTTGGCAATACATTCAAATAAGAATAGTTAATTACTTGAATTAATTAATTAATGCCGTTAGAAAAAAGATTAGGTACGTAATTAAAGCATTTTCAGAGAGGGCAAATGAAGTAACCCATTTTCTTTTTCTGTAAAGATAATATATTCTGGTAATAAATGAAGAAAATAGTTTGTAACGAGCTGACTCTCTCACTCCCAAGAAATGTATAAAAGCGTCTACTAATCTTTAGTCTGCACATCTAAAAGACTAATAGGTTAAACTTTTGTTTTTGTCGTCGTTTTTTTTTCCTATGCAATTTCATTTATTTGTCCTCCTTTCCCAACATCTGTTCGTAAAAAATGTCCGGATGGTTAGAGAGAAGTTGTTGTTCATGTCATATGTTGTCGATAGATATACAGAGGTTGATTAAGCTCCAGAATATTACATTGATTCAACAACATATATCGAAATTAATTAAGCTCAGTTAATCACTAATACAGCTAGGGATGGGCATCGTTTCACGTCATGTCATTTCGCTTTTGAGTTCATAATTTTTCAACTCTAACCCGACCTGTTTAGCTTTTTATATTATCGTGTCGTGTAATATTCTTGTTCTGTATCAGAAATAGCAACCTTAACGTGCTAACTTCATGTCAGGTTCGTGTCGTGTTATTGTGTCCTTTAATAAACTCCCACGCCATGTCGTGTTATATCATGTCATCTCGTGTTTGTGTCAGAATTTTCTAGCTCAACTCTAACCCAACCTGTTTAGCTTTTCGTGTTATCGTGTCGTGTCTTATTCGTGTTCTGTGTCAAAAATAGCCGACCATAACCCGCTAATTTCGTATCGTTTTCTCGTGTCATGTCAAAAATTCCCACACTTACCTACGGCGATGCATCCATTGTGGCATCACAGAGCAAGGATAGAGATGACAAATAGCTTTGTGCCCAAGACAACTATCAATGAATGTGACATTAATAGCCATCTTCTAACCAATGAGCTGGGGCCTGTATAAATTGTGGTAAGCATCTTTCTTTTTGCAATTAGACGCAGGCAGCTAAGAACAAGATGGTTTTGAATCACCTCGTGAATCTTCTTGAGTCAATAACGGGTGTTCCTCCGTCGTTTAAGTTGGTCGTCAAGGATCTCTATACCGCTGGAGGAAAGAGTGGTACCGGACGTTCAACGTTTTCATCTCGGATTTCTGCAGCCGAGACTAAGAGAGTGACTATGGGTCATGGTTCCACCACCAAATGATTCGTGAAATATTAAGGGCCCGTTTCTTAAACATTTCTTGCTACTAGTTTATTTTTCTCGTCATTTTATTTTAAATCTGGATCTTTTGTTCGCTTTGCATCTCGATTCAGAAACAAATAAGCAAATAAAAGAGAGAAAGGGATACCAAACAGGCTTAAGTTTGTACTAAGCTATATATTGTAATCTTATTGGATCAAATTCAAAGAAAAAGATTGCTTTATTTCGTTTTGATTTTTCTTTCTATCTTGTGGTCGGCTTTACATCTCGTAACGTTGCCGCAGACGTTTGACCAAATAGCATAACTTAAAACCAAAAATGCATCAAATTTTGCTTTGATGCTATACTATGAATCAATATCTATGTAAACACAAAATGTCTCCCATCAATTTGTGGTGTGAAGGTGATACTCCCCTCCACGCACACGGTCACAAGTCTATCAACTCACAAATTCAAATCTCGCTTGCGAATATATAGTAGTCCTCGTGAACCAAATGATATCTATTGGGTACCATTTGTTGAGCTTGCACAAATGGCATGGGCGGAGGGACATTGGTACAAGTGGAGTCACTTGACCCCACCTGCTTCAATTATTTTCTCACAAGGACTTTTGGTACTTGGAGCCAAATTTTATGATTTTGACCCATGAAAATATCATTAATTTTCCCCTGACTTGCTTCAAATGTATGGAAATTTTAAGTGTTTTCTCTTTTTTTTCCGAGAGTTGATAGTATCACAAATGAAGCTTTCATGTATTATTTGCAAAATGACCAAGTCTTTGAGATTAATTGTAAAGCAAAATTAGACTTATCAGTGTATGCTGCATATAAATTTAATTTTTGATCCTACTATCCAAATTTTTTTACTTCGCCGCTCCATCATGGGTGAGGCTTCGGTGACAGAGCTAACAAGGGGAGTGGGGTGGCACCTGGGTCCACAAAAATAAAAATCCGCATTTGCAAAAACACTAAGCATGTTGATAAGTGATTAATCAATGAAAATGTGTGATTTTTTTTTTTTTTTGGGTAAAGATAGTCCTCTATCAAAAAAACGTTCAATTTTCAAATACTTCCATCGGTAGTTTATTTATATTTCTAGGCACCAAATTAAAGAACTAATTGAGATTTTTATTAAAAAAATTGCATGGCTTACTATAGTAGACTATCTTTGAGGGATGGAGGAAAGGAGAATATTGATTTTGGATACCTCCAAATTGAAATCTTGTCTCCTAGGAGTCGTATTTGCTTTGAAACAGACGCTCTCAAGTGAGATTGGCTCCTTCAATGGGTTGTACTCACTAACTCAACATGCTATGACGATTGGGGGTCCCAACCTTTTGGCTTAGCAAAAAAGAAAAAAACAAAGAATATCGAATTGAATTGTTTATATTGCAAGACCCAAACAAATCTGAACCATCCATGTTGACCACAGATTGTCTTGATCAACCAGCATCCATGATGTCCCCAAAGAGACAATTCATGGCCAACTATGGACGGCCGTGATCGGCCCAACACCCATGTTGTCCCGGAAGGGAGAGCACCATCCCCCATTCCAAAGACCATAAAATTAGGTAGCCTCCAAGTAAGGGAACCGAGGGAGGTGTTGCACAACTCTGTGCTACACAGTGTGTTGTGCGGCCCATTTTAGCACCGCACTGGCACCGTTTCGACGATCGGAGACATCCACCGTATGGAGCTTGTTGAGTACTACAAATGTACCAAAAATCAACTTGATCGGATATCGTTAAGTGCTTCATTATAACACAAATAAGTTGAAAAAAATTGGAACACATATGTCCTGAAACACTGGATGAAAACCATTGAAACTATTTTTTTAAACTTATTTGTGTTTTGATAGAGTTGATTTTGATACACTTATAGTACTCGATGAGCTCTACGCGGTATACATCTTTGATCGTTAGAATGGTGCCCGCACGACAACGAAATGGGCCCACACAGTACGCTGCATAGCACCCCGGGTTTCCCCAAGTAACCTAGTCATTAAGGAATGAAACTTCAGGAAACCAATTAAATATACTACAAGTGAGACAAGAAACTTAAAAAAAAAAAAGGAAGAAGAAGAAGAAGAACTGGTTCTGTATGACGTTCATTAAAATTGAATACAAGAAGTCCTCAAGCAATTTATTTTTCTGATTTATGGCTCTGAATCAAACATATGGGCTAAAGTTTGATTTGTCATCTGTTCTGGAGATTTTTTCATAATACTGGTGAAATGTAGCACATGGCCTCATTGTCTTCTGCCAATTTGCCATTGAAATTTCAATTCAAAACTTACCAAATTCTCAAGTCATTGGTGGTTGAACATTTGAAAATTGAATAGTACTATATATGTTGTATTGTCGTGTGTACATTGCATGAGATGAAGGCATATAATAAGTAGGATTCGTGGACCCTGTAGTGCCCCAAAACACTACAGCGTTGTAGTCCCCCAATTACAGCCGTCCGTTTGACAATATACGGTCTGGATTATCTTCATGCTATCTTCATGTAGAGATAAGTATTTACTTGTAGAATAATCCGGACCGTTGATAGGCAAATAAACGGCTATGATTAGAGGACTACAATCCTATAGTGCTTTGGACACTATAGGAAGCACTATAGGGTCCTGGACCCGGATGAATGGCCTCCAACTGACCTTTGAGGAATGAAACTTTAGAAAATCAAGGAAATTTGCTAGAAATTTAACTGAACTACGATGGAGGACATGCTTTGCAGGATACCAATAGAGGGTACCAAGTCAAGGAAATTTACGACTCCGTAGAAATTAACAATTGGATACATCAGTCCTCATTCCGAAACCAATTCATTTTGTCTAACATAGGGTTAACATAAACTTGTTAGATCATTAAAGGATGTTTTGCAGCTAAATGATCCATGAATGATAAGCTCATATCAACAGACTAGCAATTCATATCATTGTATACAGATAAATCGGATCAAATGATCATATCTGTAGAGAGAGTCGGTTTTCCCTTTCTCGACTGGGCAGATAAATGATTCAGTGATGAAAAAGACAATATAAAACTCCCACGTAGAGAAAAGGAAAGACGAAATCTGATGATCGACGGTTGACGCATTGAACAAACCTTGGGTAAATCACTAAAACAATGGTCCAAAAAACAAGGGTTTTTGGATTTTGGATTGGTGCCGATTTCACTTTCCTCTTCCTCTCCATCTTCTTCACCTTCATTGTCTGATGGCCTAATGGTTCAACTTCACATAAAAAGCCCTTCCTCACTCTTTCTATGTCAAGGTGAGAGTTCCAACAAACAGCAGAATTTGTGAAGAGTATAATAAGTACTTGTTAATTGTTCTGTACTTCATTATTAGAATACCAGTGCTTTTGCTGCATTGTTCTGTATTTCATTATTAGACTGAACCCAATCAAAATAAAAGTAAAGGATATTTCATCACATACTATATATATTTTGATTTTCTTCTAGGGATGGGCATCGGGAGGGTAGGGGGTGGATACCAATACCTCCATCCCCAATCCCCAAATCCATATCAATCCCTATCTCTTCCCCGGCCAATCTCCACTAGGGATTTTTTTTTTTTTTTAACTTTCATCCCTGCCCCAATCCGGGGAACGGGGATCCCCACAGGGAATCGCGGATCTAAAAGTTCACTCAAACTATTAAAGTGATTACCAAAGAAGTTGTATTAAAATCCAAGGCTAATGACAAAAGTGGTTCCTAATGATAATTAAAACGTACCGAGTCACTCAAAAATGCCACTGTTGTTCTTGTTATTGTTCTTTTTTTGTTTTGGGTTTTTGGTTTTTAGGTAGATTAAAATTTCACTCAAAAACACCCCATAAAATAGAAGTAAAGGAGAAAATCTTCAAATCTTCCTTGTACAACCAACCAACAAATTATAAGTTATTCCTATATACTTATCTAGGGGAAGAAAAAATTTATAAATTTATAATATAATATACCTATATATCTAAATGGGGATGCAGGGTGGGACGGGGTGGGGAGAGGCGGGGATTGGGGAGGGGACTGACTATACCATCCCCTACCCGATCCCCGGTTTTTTTTAAAAAAAAAAAACTTCTCATACCCTACTTGATCCCTGAAAAAATCCCCGAATCCCCTACCTATTTGAGATTGGTTGGATCGGAGAGGGTTGGCCGAGATGGCGATCCCTATTTTCTTCTCGTTATTCTGACCCAGAGGGACAGACAATAACTTCTTTTCACTCTCAATATTAATTGTTGTTCATTTTATTTCCAACCACAACACACCAATCTTGACGAAGTATTAATTTAATTTTGAGACGGAAGAGCTTTTTAAGCTTTGTGACAATCACATGAAGTTTTCATCGAGAGAGCAAAAAAGGCTTAGTGGAGATTATCTTAATTATACATAGGTAAACTCTTTTTTCTATGGCTAAAAGTAAGCAGTCCCCGATAATGATGATAAATCTGGCAATGAGGTTTTGGGTATTCTTGGGCTGGGCTTCATTGTTTATTTTGGGCTATTTTGACCTTAAGGTGTTTCGGACTTTATTTGTTTTATTCAGACATTTTGGCCATCGGTTGTTCAGGGGTTTGTCCCTTCTTTTTTTTTGGGTTTTATTGGTCTTATTCGGGCATTTTAGACTCTCAGGTGTTTAGGGCTTTGTCTATTTGATTGTATTTCCAACTTTTGGTTGGAACCCTATCCATTAATAAAATTTTACTTTCAACAATAGATAAATAAATAAATATATATATATATATATATATATATATATATATATATTGCATGAATCTATACACTACAGGATGCCCTCTTCCCTTAAGTGCGGTCTGTTATTTATTTTTTATTTTTGTCAACATAAATGAATCTATAACGACAATGACTATAACTTAACGGTCTTGTTTTGAGAAGTGCAATTAAGATGTTGGATATCAATAATAACAAGAAGTTTAATAGTATCTTCATGAGTTAGACCTATATGTCCGTTTTTCTTTGGCCCGATAAAAGATTTAAGTGAAACATCAACCTATATATTGGGTAATCCCCTTAAACCAAAGATAAACATAATTACTACAATTTTAAACAACTAATTATGAAGATCAAATTTTTACCTCATTTTGATGGGTTATTCCACTTTGCTGTAGAACTTCAATACTTCTTAAATATGCACGAAATTTGTTGCAAGCCTTCTAGATTATTTGCCAACAAGATTTCATACCTGTTTCAGTTCATTGATGATCATCTGTATTTTTACAGTACTGTTCCTACACCCGGACCAAGAATTCTGATGCCAAGGTGAAGGGGAATACTGTTCTCATAAAAAATGACACCATTCCTACCCCTCTGGCTTTGGGTCCTCCCTTTGCTCACGATCAAGTGAACCTTGAAAATGATTGGTGCTCTATGAAAATCTTGCTCGAGAGCTACTTGAACTTCAAGAAAACCGGTCCCCAAACCCGGTTCATGAACTATCACTCCGGTCCTGGCTTGAGTTCCAAACCGAAATCGTCAAACAGCTCCAAGTTAGGTTCGACCAAGGCAAGCCGGTGATCGAGATACAAAGTGGGGTATTGGTTTCCTCTTCGACTTGTAACGCATGGTTAAGGTTTAGAGCGGCAAAAACCGGTCCATCTCATGGACCAATATCAACGGCAAATGCGTCTTCCCCAAAACCTTCATCGATGAATATAGACCGTTCAATAATTTAGACATTAGTCCAAAGATCGGGATCGAGACCCGAACGGTGGTGGTCAAAAATCAAGTAAGACGAAGAGGGAGGGTTTTGAAACCTAATATAAACATAGTTTAAGGATGGCGTGCTTCAACCTATGAGATTTCTTCAAATTTCTAACGAATTGGGTGCATCTTAGATATGATTTTATAGCATTTATTCTGTTTCTATTAGCGCAATAGAATTTGGTGCATATGTTACGATCCTGTTTATGTCTTGTGTGGCCTACATGATGTATCTATTGTCAACAACAAAGTTATCAGTGAACACTAAAATCCCTATTAATTCCTGTTTTAGTTGCAAAGCCTTTTATTGGCAATGGAAGTGCAATAATCGGGTCAGAGCAACTCCAATGTCGTTTCCATAACTGGTTCTATACTCATAACATAGAACCAAATCCAAAAACTATGCTCTAATGGGATGCCAAATTTGGTTCTAAGATGAAACAAATCATAAACTAGTTTCAAATATGGTAGTATAGTTATCCTTGCCAGCAAACAAATCATACTAATTTCCAACTAAAAGAAACTGGATCATGTACCTGATTTAGCCAGACTCACAATAAATCGTAAACTCGTCTGAATGTGAATCTTGAACCAAATCATTGAGGTTGACCATTGAATTTGTATCAAGAGATGGAGTAGTCAATTATATATCCAACTATACCTTAGAGCATAGAGTAGTCAATTATATATTTGATTTAAAAGACTAAAAATCCTTGAGTGGATACGTGTCTTTACACTTTGAAAGTGCAACAAAGGTTTGGAAATCCTCTAAACTCAAGTGTATATAGCATGGTCTACAATGGAGTTTGATCAACTCATTGCATTAGACAAAAACTAGTAAATGAAGTGGCTAAGAGCATCCACATTGGCATAACCAAAACCAAAAAGTTGCTAAAGTTAGCAATGTTTGTTTAAAAAAATGCTCACATTGGAATAACCAAACTTAGCAACCTCTTAGCAACTAACCAAATTTTGTCACTTGGATAACCAAAACTAGCAACCTTTTGCCAATAACCAAATTTAATGGACCCCACATCTATCCAATTAAGTACACCCACCATTACACAAAATGACAAAAACCTTCTCTCTCCTCTCTCAACAATGTTTTCAAAAGTTTAATTTAAAAAACTTTTTTTCTTTTTCAAAAGTTTAATTTTAAAAAACTGGTTTTTTTCAAAAGTTTATTTTAAAAAACTGTTTTTTTCAAAAGTTCATTTTAAAAAACTGTTTTTTTTTCAAAAATTCCTATTAAAAACTGTTTTTTTCAAAATTTCTTTTTAAAAAAACTATTTTTTTTTTCAAAAGTTCATTTTAAAAACTGTTTTTTTCAGAAGTTTATTTTTAAAAACTGTTATTTTTTTCAAAATTTATTTTTAAAAACTGTTTTTTTTTTAAAACTGTTTTGTACTTAAAGAAAATTTTAATTTTTTTTTTTTAAATTTCAAAACTATTTTTTGTAGTTTGAAAAAGTAATGTGGCAAGTTTTGTTTATCATTTGAATAAGTGATGGAGGGTGTCCATTATTTTTTGTTATGGACAAAAAACACCAATGTGGGACTTGACATTGCTAACTTTAGCAACCTCTAAATGGATAACCAAAAGCTTATGTGGCAACTTTTGGTTATCCAATTTTGGTTAGACCATTGTGGATGCTCTAAGCCATCTCTCAGAGGATGTTCCAATGTGGTTCAATTCTGTGCCAGGATTTATAATACGATGGTCATCGGTATTTGGAATGGCATAGAGGACCACGAAGAACGGTAAGTCTCGCTATTGTAGACATGCACTGTTAAACATTTGTTTTCATTAAAAAATGAGTTAGCAAAATAAATGCAGTGACATTTTTTTTTTTGTGGTCACAAGTATTTTTTAATAAAATACAAGTATGAGTTAGTAGTTTTGACATTGATACCTTTCGTACTTAAAACGATCATGTCAAACTATACATGATTATGTGAATATGCTAGATTATCACATAATTGTGGGGAAAGTGGTGCTTTTTTGCAAATAACTCGGTTTTTGCTAGTAACTCATATGTAGCCTTTTGAAAATTACTCATATGAGTAATTTAATTATGTGCAAAAAAAAAAAAAAATTGCAGATTATTCTTTGATTGGTATTCATAAATTTGACACTCAAAGTTAGATGGGCACGGGATAATATGGTAAGTCTTGACATGATAATCGCAAACACAATACCATACAACACTTTGTTCTCAATTGAAAGTAGCACCATTAAAGGTCAATAATGAAATATGGTTCTGTTAACCAAATGGTTTTGATCATAGAACAAATGATCATCGAGGGGAATGGATTTAAAGCCTACCAATTAAAAGTCTCTATAACGACAGCCCAACCTAGTTGACTGGAGATCCCAAGATCTAGGTTGAATGGGACAATTGAGTTATATGCAACTTACGAGTATCACTGAGGAGATATATCTCTTCAACTCATTCCTATGGTGAAACAGTGATGCCTGTAGCGATTTAGGTTAAGTTTTAATTTTTAATGATTCTTATACCTTGTTAAATCCAAGTGGGGTATAGCAGGATACTCTTAATAAGAGATCACATATGTGAGTGTGAAGTTCTATGAGAATTTTAAGGCAGAATTATTTAAAAAACACTCTCTGAAACTAGTTGCGTGTTCTAGGGCCAAAATGGGCACAACTGTAAGAACCAAATTACATTTGGATTGAACCTGTGTGTTGACTTTTGTCTTGGCTTACACAAACGGCTGAACAGTTCAAGACATCGCATTCATTGGTTAGCTCGTAAGTCCAACAGTTATTCACAAGGCGAAGTTCAAAGCCAAAAACTAACTAACCCCATACAAGAAATTTCCACATGTACTCTCTCTGTCATTTACATTGTTTTTACATTAGTTATCAAGTCAATTTCATTCATGTGGGGGAGTGTTGGAAAAAATATTTTGAATATAATATTTATCTTAAGTGTGAATGGAAATTGATTTGATTTGGAGTTGCATCTTTTCATTGACACATGTTCGCTATAGACGGACGCGTCCTTTCGTGAACATATATGTCTCTCCTACCTGGTGACTATTCGTAGAGTCACTGGTTTGCCTATATATATGGCATCTTTCATTCATTTCAAACAGTTATTTTTCTACACTTTCATCGAGTTAGAGTTTTTTCGTTGGAGAAAGTACAGACGCAAGTCTGGTTCAACAGACCTATCGACTATTCATATTGGTGGACCACTCAATGTGCCACTTCGGATTGCCAAGATCATCAACACCGGTATCAAAATTGTGAGTGCATGAATACAACTATTCCAACCCTGCTTCAATTTCCTCACGTCTACCCAATTCAACCCAACACAACATGACGTTCTCCATAATCATCAACCTCAGACAATGAAGCACTAGAACACAACTCGACCGTCAATTAACAATACGGAGAACCATATACCAGTATAAAATAAAAAAAATCTCATACGTTGTATACAACAAGTGTTACAACATGTTTATAATACAAACCCAACTTGTAGAACAAGATGATATTCTAAAAACCAACAAAACATAGCAGAATCGTTGTAACAAGTGGTGAGGTTTGGAGTCAATAGCTTATTCAATGGTTTTGTAAAAACAATGTCTCAGTGGTTAATCTCTCCTCAGGAATATGTGAACAAAAAAGATGTGTGGGTCCCGCTTTTATAAGTCCAAATACCTTATTCTAAAACAATTTGCAGTCCTATAAGATAGTGAGAAAGAGATATATAAACATTTCCGAATTACCAAAAAAAAGAAAGAGATATATAAGAAATGAATGAGTTTTTTTTTTCTTTTCTCAGTACCAAATGTTGATAAACCAAAACCCAACAAAAGGCCCAATTAATTTCAGAAAAGAAACGGCACCAAAAATCAATTAATTTGGTTCGTTTAATGAGCCTACGTACTCGGGGTAGTATGTGATTTGAATTGAATTAGGGTGTTTGGGGAATTTTACGGAGAGACTATAACAAAACGATGGGTCAACAAGTGTGAACTTCGTTTAGTGTGGGGACCGTGGGGTCAACATCGACTTTCTCCCTTGCTCGGGCCATGATTCCGTTTAAAGGGCATAATACATAAAGATTTGATAAATGTCAAAGAGATTATAGCAATTCTTCGGACATTAATTTAAAATGTTTTATAATTGAAATTTTAAGGAAAAAAATCTGATGGAAGATTCCTCTAAAAAGCATCCATTAAAAGCTTAAGCATGTATGAGTTTATATTTCGTAAAAGTATCATGTGCAATAAGGTAAATAATTGAATATTCATTTATTATAATTAGCTTCCAATGAACATTACAGGTTAACTCTTATGGTCTTGCTAAATTTGAAATTGACAGAATCTGCTGTTATAAGTAAATATTATTAATAAAAAAAAAAAAAAACAATACCTTCGTTTTTTTAGAAAAGGATTCTTTATTTTTGACTGGTATTTTAATTTATGTCAATGTTTTTATTTTTCATTCAAGCTTAACGGTTGTATGGAAATCACTTGACATTTGTATTCTTTGGTTCAATGATGGAGCCAAAAGGGGGCAAGTGGTGGCGGCCGCCACCACAAGATTTTCAAAAAGCACGATTATAATGTAGAAAATAAAAAATTATCCCTGACTTATTTTGATTCGGTACAACTAAATTTTTTAAGTACAATATTTTCATCACCACAAAGGTAAAATTCTGACTTGGTCATGCTTGGTTGAAAGCAATTCCTATTGAACTTCACATGAAAAGGCAACAAAACTAGAATGATTTTTCAACCTCTACATATTTATGCATAAGTAGTGGAGTACTATACTAATAAGAGTTATTGGTAACTCGGATAAGAGATGTCATTCGTTTTAGATGTAGGTTTTCAGTAATAGCATATTTTATTTGAATTAACGAAAGCGACAAAATGATTTATGAAGTTTTGCATAGTATTCATCATTACTAGCTGCTTTTGTTATCAAATAAAACATCCTTGTACGTAAAGTTAAACTTTGTCGTTGCGTATATAATTTCAGTTATAGCAGATTTTATGTGAATTAACGAAAGTGACAAAATGATTAATCTAGTTTCGCATAGTCATTGTCGTCACGTGTATATTTTCAGCCATTCCTTTTTTGATCTTTCTAAAAGGAAAGCGTTTATAGAGATCAAATTGTGATGTGATCTGACTTTATCGCGTAACACACGGTAAATCTTATAATTGTTTAAAATATATATGTTAATACTCAGCCCGGTGTGTGTGCACCCTAGTTTAAAGGTTGTCAATGGTAAATTTTTATAATTAAAAGGGCAACAATTCAATAATGTTATACTTCAGGGGGCAATATGTAGGTAATCCACAAAACCGTAGTATAAAATCCCAAACTTGAGGGTTTGGTTTCAGAATCTGGGTCCCTTTCTCAGAGAGTTCAGTCGAAAATCCAAGCTAGCACACAATCATTAGCTAATTGAAACTGTACGTCTCTCTGGCTCTAATTCTTGTATATTCACATGTGGGATTGGTTTTGGGTTGTTTGTTTTTTGTAGCATTTGTGTCAATTCGATTGTGTTCAGTTTCTTCACTCTGTTTTATGTTTCGGAAAAGGTATTTTTTTCGCTTGATTTTAGTGAATTTGCATGGGTTATGGTCCTTATGGATCGTTAGAGTCTTCTCATTTTCGTTTTTGTTTGCTTTTCGCTTACCACTTGATCATCTGAAATAGTCAGATTACGAATTCAGCGTTTAACCTGCAGAAGAAAATGGTGGTCTGACTTGAAAATTGGATGCGAGCAAACTTGACGGACTTTTTTTTACAAAACCTTTTTTCATTGGCCTCATCATGCTGTGGCTAAATCTAGAATTTTTGGGTTGGAAGGGAGACTAAATTGTGAGCCTTAACGAGCAACTTCAACCCATCTCTATTTTTCCAAAATGGAGAATGGAGGTGACACATTAAGGAGAGATTTTTTGTAATTAATATCATCTTTTTATCACTTTTTGTACTTTTTAGGAGAATCTTGGAGGACCCATCATCCTTTTTGTACTTCAACCCATTATTCCTCCAAAATGAGATTTGGTTCTCTATATTTGGAGGATCAAAATAGTTTTGGAGGACCAAATCTCTAAAAAAGATAGTAGGTCCCTCCAAGATTCTCCCATAAATGAAGAAAAAAGGACATTAATTACAAAATCTCTCCTCAATGTGTCACATCCATTCTCTATTTTAGAGAAATAGAGATGGGTTGAAGTTGCTCTAACCATTTGGTAGCAAGTGGATACACTTCCCAAGTCCAACTTGTTTCTTCCCCGGACCGGTGTTCATTACCCACACTAACTTGTTACTCCCTCCGTCCCGCAAAGTTTGTCACTTTCACTATTTCAGCCCTATGAAAAAATTGATTATTTCTTTTAATTTATAATGTTTTATATAAGTAATATGGATCTCGTTTGATAGATTTCAATTAGATCTTTTGAACAAAGTTTTGAAAATCACATAAAACGTTATGAATCGAAAGATATAGACAATTTAAAAATGACATACATTCCTGAAAGTGTCAAACTTTGCAGGACGGAGTGAGTAGTTGTCACCATATCAAACCACATTTACACACGGCTGGAACCATAAGTACCCAAGAAACCCCTATCAGGCTTTCAATTTCGGATTGGTGCTCTAGCCTTTGGATAGATTATTTTGACTTTTGAGGGTTCAAATTGTACGACGGTTGAACCATAATGGTGGGGTAGCATTTTGACGTGAGATTTGTACAGTTGTACTCGTATATGAACATTTCTGCATGGATTGGATTAGAATAGTGTTGGTCTACCGAGACTGAATGTTAATGATTTTTGGATTCACTTGAGTTATATTAGATGAGGTTTGTGGTAATAAATATAATCCTCAGACTGGTGTCCCATTGCTTTAGTGGGTGCAGTGGGGAAAACGAATCCCTCAATGCTCGGGGAACATCATTCGGAAGGCCTTCCTTTGTCGGTTTGTCCTCCAACGTTTATTAATCTTGTTATGTACTGGCGCATACCATTCCAACATAAGAATTTAGGGTAATTGCATAAAGGACCTCGGTGTATGACCCTTGTAACTCATTAAACCCTCATTTTGTAATTGCATCAATGATCCCCGATCTTCTACTTTGATTTCAATTCCAACTTTTCATCGCTTTTTGTAACTTACCTAATGGATCGAAGTATTTGCAGCACACATGTTACATTTTCTGTTGCTCTTTCAATTTGACTGGAATCTCTCAATTTATAACTTGACCACACTTGATAAAAACAAAATTTACCAACCATTGATCCCATAGCTACTGCCATTACTGAAACTACCATGTAGATAGTCAAATAGGGTTAGATCATTGCATTTGTGGCCACTGTATCATCATCATATGCAGTTTCTATCCCATTTAGCCCCTCCTCAGGCGAACCCACCTGCAACTTAGATCGCCACCTTTCCCTTGCTCCATCCACTTTATCATGTACCTTCCCCCTCCTCCATGACAGCTATTCACCCCTCTCGTCCCTTCACAACAGCTTCCTCTTCATGCAACCGTATCCAACTCCTGATTTTTTGAAGATCTTCCTTTGGGTGCATGCTGCTTTCTGGGTAGAATTACAGATTCCCATGTTTAATATTGTCATGATTTTCTGAGGTTTGTTGTAGAGCAAACCATCAGACCTCCGCCTTGTCTTTGGTTATATTTTGTTTTTTTAGAGATGTGACCATGAAACTTAGAGGTGTTGAATCCATGGGAGCAGCTATAGCTATTCTCACATGAGGTGGAAATTGGTGTGGACAATTGTCGGGTGAGGTTGCAAAAGCCTTTGGCTTATGTTGCTTATTGCTCTGACTTTATGGCCATCCACATATATTGCTTGTGTCCAAAATTTCAGAATGTTCCTCCATGATTCCAAACACACTTTGTGCCCATATGGTGAACACACCCTTCGAATACGTAACAACACATATGGATTGAAGAAAGAAAAAATGAGTCTCTTCGCCTTGTGATGGTGCTATCTCTAGTCATAATCTCTCGTAAAAGTGGATTTGAGCTTCTTTCGTAACAAAGACAAAAGTGGGTTTGAGCTTCTTTTGTCTTCTTTACAAAAGAAGCTCAAACCGAATTTATGAGAGATTATCACTGGAGATTGCTCCATCACAAGGTGAACAGCCTTGTCTATTCTTTCTTCTATATGCCTCGTTATGTTGTCGAAGGGTGTGTTCAAATGGGCAAAAAGGTTTTGTTCAGAATCATGGAGGGTAATGTGGATGGTGGAGCATGACGCTCACATTACCGGATTTATCGTCATTAATTGGGACTCCATACTTGTAGCCAGAGACAAAAGAGTTTACCTACATCCTGCCATAGACCTCATGACATGGGGTGATCATGGCATTGACCAGCCACGTGTAATAACTTTGTGAATGTCCTGTAATGTTGAACAAGGAGGGATCTTTTGGTTCCTCACGGGAGACCCTCCGAATGCCTCAGCTTTGTTCATCCGAAATTCCACCAACAAATTTAAGCTTTTGCTTTGCTGATTTTAGCCTGCAATTAGAAAGTTTAGGATTTTGTCATCTGGGCTGGAGATTTTTTCATAGTACGGGTGAAATGTAGATTGTCTTCTGTCTATGATAAGCTCCGATCAACAGACTAGCAAATCATATCAGTGTGCACAGATCAATCGGATCAAATGATCCATATCTGTAGAGAGAGTCGGTTTTCCCTTTTAGGACTAATGCAGATAAAAGATTAGTGATGAAAAAAACAATATAAAACTCCCACAGCGAGAAAAGGAAATGCGAAATCTGATAATCGACAGTTGACAAGTTGAACAAACCTTTGGCAAATCATTGAAACAACGGTACAAAAAATCAGGGTTTTTGGATTTTGACTGGTGCGATTTCACCTTCCTCTTCCTCTCTATCTTCTTCACCTTCATTGTCTGTTGACGTCATGGTTCAGCTTCACATACGAAGCCCTTCCTCGCTCTTTCTATATTAAGGTGACAGTTCCAACAAACAACAGAATTTGTGAAGAGTATGATTAGAATACTAGTGCTTTTGCTGCATTGTAATTTTTCTTTTTTCTATAATTGACTTTCGAATTTGGAAATAATAATAATAATAATCTGGCTAGTTAGATAGTAGATTGAACTCAATCAAAAGAAAAGGTGGTGGACTGTTAAATTCTGTGGTTCCATTTATGATCAGATGGAGACGGGTGGGAATGAGATCGGGGAAGGAGAGAGAGAGAGAGAGACGGGGGTTTTCGAGGGAGGTGGGGAATGGATTACAACCAAGGTTTTAAATAACAGTTTTGCGAAGCGTAACGTTTTGAATGTAACGGTTTCGGTAGTATAGAATTTTGAGCGACGAGAATCTATTCTAGCTGTCGTGAACTTTTAAAAATCTTTTTTAGGAAAAAAATGATTTTAAATTGCTTAATTAATCCGTAACGGTCAAGTATCGACCGTGAAGGCCTTGAACCGGTTCATAAATCAGATACAAACCAATATGTAACAGGACCCGCTCGATACATTTGTGATTTGTTGTCTCGCCAGTAGACTAGAGTGTAGCAGTATCAGAGAACCCAAAAAACATTATGTAATGGCCGATACGTTATGTAACGGCCGATATTTAAAACTGTGGAATGGAAAAAAGATAATGTGCCCCAATGCATTTTGTTTCAAAAAAAAAAGTGTGCCCGGACCTGATTAAATGCAGAAATTGCATTCAATGTAATTTGATTTATACACGCATGCATCGCGTGTGCAAGACTTCTATATTCATAAAGGGGAAACATATATTGTGTTGGTCCAATAGAAGCATAGTAAATTGACCTTGAAGAGGCGTAAATTTGCAATAGTCGCATTACCCTGTTTACCTGGGATCTTACTTTTATAAATGGAAAATAGGAAATGAACCACGCAGTAGCTTTTGTTTTTAATTTATAATCAAATAATATCGTGATTTTCTTCTCGTTATTCTGACCGAGAAGAAAATGTTTAGTCTCAATATTCTTGATCATTTTATTTCCAACCATAACCAACCAATCTTGATGCAGCATTAATTTATTTTTGAGACCAAAGAGCTTTTTAAGCTTCGAGACAATCATACGAAGTTACGAAATCTTGTTAGGCTTTTTTGCATTTTTTATGACTTCGTTTTTATATATGTACTAAATTTATTTTTTGGCTATATATCTACATTTAATGAGATCAATATCACTTTTTAGTGACTAATATATGAAATTGCAATAGCAATTAAATTGTGCCGTTTTTTGGTGATTGTGAAATGAAGAGTGGTTTATTAATCTAATTGCGCAATCTTCTTGATTATTTTGCTAGTAAATAATGTTATTTTCTTAGTTTGGTATAAATTTTATTCTGAAAATAGATGATCAATATATAGAATAAAATTCATTTTCTTTCTACCTGTGCATACTGTACCTGAAGGATATAATAGTTTCGTTAAAATATTACCAAGTGATATTTGGTAATACAATCAAATAAAAATAGTTAATTCAAATATTTCATAGAGGCCAATTGGAGTAATTCATTTTCGTATAGTGAACATATTCACACATAGTAATAAATGAAGAAAATAGTATGTTATACGGTGACTTTAATTTCTGACACCCCAAGATCTATATAAAGGCGTCAACCAATCTTTTGTCGATGCATCTAAAAGCCAAGCAGGATAAGCTTTATTTTGGTCGTCATTCTGCTTTTTTTTTTTCTACACAGTTTCATTGATTTTCTTTGGTAGTCCTCATTCCTCTCGATGTGTGTTCATCTAGAATTCCTAGATGGCTAGGGAGAGGTTGTTGATCATGTTATATCATCAAGAGAGTGAAAAAGACTTTCTGGAGTCCTCTATGTTTCTTTCTGTCTTTGTTACAAAAGAAGTTCTAACCACCTTTTATGAGAGAGATAATAAAGGGAGATTGCTCCATTTTGGGTGGTGTTCACCCTATGGGCACAAAGGCCGTGTTCGGAATCATGGAAGAAGATTTTGAAAGTCCAGACACGAGCAATGTGGATGGTGTAGCATGACCCCCACATAGCCAGTTTTGCCGTCATGAATGGGGACATATTACTTATTGCGACGAGCAAAAGAGTTTACCAATATAGTTTAACAAGTGAGTGGAGACGGAGAAGAGCTGAGAAGGTCGGTACAAATAAATGTGTTGATAGAGTATTGCTCTATCCATACTCAAGCACTCTTCACCAATGTGGAAATGGAGCAATTAGAGTCCCTAAATTTACTAGATTGTTTTTGTCGTTTGTTGAATGTATTTCAGCGGAGTGTTTTTGTAATGCATCAAATGGTGGATAATTGATTTTGCAGTTCTTTCTTTTGTGGATCATATTTCTCTTTTTTGAGATAGATAAATGCATTAGTTCTACAAAATTCACTATGATGTTTCCTAGATTTTCTTGTTTTAAACATATGGTAAGTTTGGCATCAAGCTCCCAAAGAATCAAAATAAATGTGGTGATGGTGCAGTTTCATGTTTGCTGTTTTCTGCTATGTTACATAGGCAGTTGAATTGCTATGTTACATAGGTAGTTGAATTGTCTGTTTTTTTCCCTCAGTTGGGACTCTCAAGGTAATACCCTTGGCCCATGCATGTTTCTTGATTGGTTAATTTGTAGATTTCCTTACCAAAAATCTAAGCAATTAATGTAGCAATATTTTTCGTTCATTTTCATTCCAACCATGACCATTACATTAGTTTATTTTTGAATATGGAAGAGCATTTTAAGCTCTGTGTCAATTATATGTATAAGGACTTGCAATTTTTTACAAGTAATGTGCATGCATAAATATGTTTGTGCATGTCATTTTATTTTTAAGTACATTATTTGGTAATAATTCTTGACCTGATCCTTGATTTAGGTAGCGAAGGTCGTAGCCAACACCAAAATAACTTTACTGTGCTAACCAAACCTTCCACGACAAATAGAAATTGAGTAAAAAAGAAAAACCGTCTGCACAAAAGAGAGAGAGAGAGAGAGAGAGAGAGAGAGAGAAATGAGGAACATTTCTGCACTTGTTACATTGTTGAGGCATCTTGGGCCACACCGACGCCGAACTAGGAAAAGTGTATAACTGTTAAACTTGAATAACGAATGTGGAAACGAGTGATTCAGATTACCTTTAACAAACTTTGACTGAACTGAATCTTTTGGTGGATGAATTACATACTCTGGCACATACTAGAACATCAACAATCTACTGCGATGAAGTGATATTACGAGGTTCAAGTATCGCCTCTATTCCACGGTGCAAAAGCTTTGAATTGCTCTTTAATGGTAGAGAGAGAAAACTAGGGAGAGAGTTTCGTGGAACTCAATGACAGATAGTCTTGTATGCATATCTATTATGAATATGTTGTATGAAATATATAGAGTGAGCATCCTAGATTCTTTAGAAGTCCTATAATCCTGAGAAAATAGAATCACTTCAACTTCTTGTATCTTATCTCCAAGACAAGATAGGACTCTTTAATAAATAAGTCACCGGGTCATGTCCACATGGGCGACCCAATTTGGATTACTAAAATTAATTCAAAGATATAAAAAGTTGTTTATCTTTGAATTAGATACAATATTCATATATAACTCATCTCAATAGAAGTTCGAGAAAAAGTTATGGCTGAATTACCAGGATTGTCTAAAACCAAACAAACTGTTACCACTTATATCTGTATTCTGGCAGAAATTTGAAAACCCATAGAACATGACCGGGGCTTGATTTTATGGTGAAACTTGATAGGAAGATAGGTTAATGTATGACGGTCAACTAACCAATTTCAATGGTTAGAACTCTCGTACTATCCTAAATTGTGACAGACTTGACACTTTCTATTCATTCACGTTTTTACCCCGTTTAGAGTCGAATATAGACTTGGCGTAAAATATGAAAGTTGTTCCTAAAAAATTAAGCTATCACTTTATCAAATTTTACTAACTCAAGAGAAGAATTGGTACGTCTTTCTGGTTAGATTTGAAACTGTTGGAAACCAATGATTCTAGGATATGCTTGTTTTAATAAATTGTTATTTTTGTCATTCTCCATTGTTGAACAATATAACGGAAGATACAGCGACTCAACCTCCATTAATTTCCGCACTTGGTAAATATGCATGGAACCAATAGTAGCTCAGTTGGTCAGGGCTCTTGCATCTCATTAGGCAGTCAGGAGTTTGAATCTTCCCGCTTGCGTGCAGGGGCTCTTCCTTTATTTGTTTATTTCTTTGTTTCTACCCTATAACGAGCTCATTACTTGTATTGATTAAGTTGTTGGGCCTAATTGTCTCGTGAATTCTCACAATTCATGTAGTTTTTCGGCTAGGTTTTGACGATCCAATCCGTCCAATGTGTTCAGAAAGTGTTTTCAAGGGTCTTTGCGGAAAATCTTCAAAAAAGAAATACCGGGAAGTGCTTGATCCAAGCAGTTTTCGCAAAAATATACAATTTTTGCGAAAACTGCTTGGATCAAACCCTTCCCGGTATTTTTTTGAAGATTTTCCGCATGGACCCTTGAAAACACCTTCTGAACACATTGGACGGATCGGATTTTCCAAAAAAAATTTGCAACACAAAATAAACCTATATATATATATATATATATATATATATCAATTTTCTAGTAAGGACTCCAGTTAATAAGGAAAAAAGTAATTTTTCACGGTAAAAATTATTTTTGGGAAATCCAAACCGTCTAATGTGTTCAGAAGGTATTTTCATGGGTCCACGCAGAAAATCTTCAAAAAAAAATAGGGGGAAAGGCTTGATCCAAGCAGTTTTTCGCAAAAACTGTACATTGGACGGATCGGATAGTAAAAAAATGCTTCAGATTACGGAGGTCCGAAAGACCGGACTCTGGACTAAAAGTGGAACATATATATATATATGGAAATTATTTCGTTTAGTAAACAACCAATGTGCATGAAACTTAGAAGTTATCATGTGATTAAAAGCATAACTAGGAATGGGAGACTTTTAGTATAATGATGGGGACGGAATTTAGTATGTATAGTGAAAATGATGTATAGGGATCTCGAGGGGCACAAGGAGAGTGTCAAGCAATGTAAGGACTCATATTTTTATGCATTATTTCAGAAATAACATTGAAGAAATGTGAGGAAATGAAAATAGATTAAAGATGGCTTAATGTAGAATTAGTAATTGCACATGGGTGCATTTAAAACACATTTGAGACTTTAGGGGTGTGAGTTCATAAGGGTGAGAATATATACAATTGTTTGGGGTTTTTTTTTAAAAAAAATAAAAGAAATCAGTCTATTCCTTTTCACTTGGGTAGACCCTCTCTCTCTTCTTCTCCTCTAAAAAATCCTTCAAAACCTCTACCAAATCCACCTCTCTCACTTAAATTCTTCAAGATCCAACATCAAATCATTCATCTATGCGTGATTTAGAGTCCGGGTACGTTTGGTTTTGCTTGGAGAAGGTGTATTTCGATTGGGATTCAAGAAAAGGGTTAGGGTTTCATTTCTCACCTATTGGAAGCTTGATATTTGAGGTAGGAGACAAATTTCTACTACCTCTAGTTGTATTTTGTTGATTCATCGCATATATTTTTGTGTTGCTCACAAATTTCTAGTCAAAATGAAAATGGGTTTTTGATCTTGAAACCACCATGAATATAGGTTTTGATCTTGAAATCACCATGAAGATAGGTTTTGATCTTGTCTAATCTTTGATCTCTAGTCCCTCTAAGTGTTTGTGTAGTGTTTTGATCCATATTTTGATAAATTTCAAGTTGTTCTTTACTTGAAATTGAAACCCCCATTAAATCTAAAAATCCATCAAAAAGTTTCACAAAACGACCTGGTATCGATAACTCCGTGTCCAGGTATCAATACCAGTGGATTCTGTTTCTTTTCCTATGCATCTGGTATCAATACCCCATTTCTAGATATCAATATCAAACAGCTCTGAACAATAAAATTGCTTTGATTCCTATTTCGACCTTTGGTTGTTCCGGACCTTCTTCCAATGCTTTGTTAACTTAAAATTATACTTATTGTCGAACACCTTGTCTATTGGGTTGCTTGCTTAGTCCTCCTTTGACCTCCGGTCAGGTGGTTTGACCGTGTACTATCTATATTCATCAAAGACATTTCATATCTTGTTGAAAGCTTTGTTCTAGTTAATCCTCGTACCGTTGGTTGTTTTCTTAAATCTCGTAATAATTGAGCATATTTTTGGACACTAGACATGTGATGACATAATGTAATGTACATTGTATATGATTTTGAAAGAAAATGAAATTGTTTTGAAGTGGAAATGAAGTTTTTTTTTAAAAAAAAAAAAAATGGAAATGTTTGACAAGATATTGGTGTGTGATTACTTTGGCCACTGTTGGGTGAATCTCGAGGTAAGGGTTCCACGAGGCCTAAAAGACTCGAACATGAGTTCCACGAGGTCCAAAAGACTCAGACAAGGTTTCACAAGGCCCAAAAGACTTGGACATGGGTTCCATGAGGCCCAAAAGACTCGAAAGAATATTTCAATATCCTGAAGCTTAAAGATGATGGATTAATGAGATTTATAGTTTTAATTGTGAAAATGGTTGATCGCGGACACATGATATATTTGTGATAATATAAAGATTGACAAATGAGCTAGTGGGACACTTGTATATTTTTGGATATTTATGTGTTTCATTGGTTAATTAGGTTATTTTTGGACACTTTGGTATTCTTTGGACACATAGTACTTTGTGATCATTTATCTTTTGCTTTAGCCCTCCTTGTCATACTTTGCTCAAATCATTCTTGGTATCCAACTTCACGTGCACATATCATACTTTATACACCTAGCGTTTGTAGAATGGTTTTCCTACTAGGCTAATGAGTTCACCCTATCATTTTAAGGTACACGTCATGAAACATGTGTTGGATGCTTGGAGTGTGGATGCATTGCATGAAGCTTTGTTTGATCATTAAGTTATTTTATCCTCCCTATACTTAGTATATTTTTGGAAGATGATCATGTAATTTTCATTTCCTCAATCTTTGGACAATATTCAAAATATGTAAGTACTTTAAATCTTTTTTGGTACTTCTGTATCTAGGTATTGGTACCCTTCAGAGATATACATGTGGAATTTGACTTAGATATGTACTATTAACTTGACTTTTCAATGGTGTTATGTGTGACTTTTGACCAATCTGGCATGGATTATATTTGTATTTTGATTATTAAAAATGAGGGTGTGAAAAGCAGGGTCACTTTATGCTACTGAGGTGTAAAATTTTAATAAGTATAATACTTTTTAGAAGTTTGTATTTTTGCCCCTAGTGTATGGTATTTCTTTGCCCTAACTATTTATTCTCTTTACCCCGCCAAATCATTTTTTTTTTCTAACTCTCTGGCTCTCTTCACCACTACTTGCCCTCCTTACCACACTAAAATCAATTTTCTTTTAACTCTCTCCGGTCTCCCCCGCCAAAAATAGAACCAGGGTCCAGAGGAAGCAAATCTGTTTTTTTTTTCTTCAAATGAGGGACGTCTTGAGGAAATCCCCTCTAGCTTCCCCACCACCATTACCAAGTAAAAGGAGAATTTCTTAGTCTCCAAATTGAAATTCAAAAAACCCTAAACCTAATGACTGAATATTTAAATAGTTTTAGTTGTGTGTTTAAAAAGGGCTAAATTAAAACGTTAATAACCTGACTAAAGGGGTTGAAGATATCCTGCAGTTGATGTTACAAGAGTCCATACATTATGTTCTTTTATAGGCCCCCACATGGTCCTATTTTAAATGGAAAATATTGGGTACCTATAAAATTTACCCAGAAAACTATCTACAATTTGAAATCAAAGGCCCAGATTCTCTTCCAAGTGAATTTGACCTACTGATTTTAAATTCTAAGTATTTTTCTGGATAAATTTTTTGTATATGTAGCACAAATAGTGACTTTTATTGATTATAAACTTGATCAAGCAAATTTCAATGGGCAAAGTCAAGGTTATTCACCGGAGAAGAATTGTTCGTTGTTCTATATTCACTTCATGTGGGTTTCAACTATTGGACCATCTAATTCCTTTGCATCAAAATTTTAGCGGGAAATTACAAGCTGCCCCTACTTTTTGTGGGGGCTTCCGTCCAAATCCAATTTTGTCTTTTACTCTTGCATAAGCCCTGAGCGCGCGTAATGTTGACATGGGCAATTTTGCCGCCGAACTTCAATTGCACAACCTCTCTCTCTCTCTCTCTCTCTCTCTCTCTCTCTCTCTCTCTCTCTCTCTCTCTCTCTCTCTCTCTCTCTCTCTCTCTCTTATAGTACTTGAGAAATGTGCATGAGATGGGTGGTTGGCATTGCCCATGTGCTGGATGGTTCAAAGTTAATGTTGATGGGTGTATTGATAGACAAAGCAAGTGTTGTGGGTTGGGAATGATTATTCTAGATTGGAGAGGGAAATTTATTGTGGCAAGAGCTATTCATAGGTAGTATATTACGGACCCGCTTGTGGTGGAGGCATTGGCAATGAGGGAAAGTATCATTTTGGCATTGGAGCTTGGGATATGAAGAATAGCGGTGGAGGGTGATTATCAACATCTATTGCAAATGTAGCAACAGCTCAAGGAGGAGCGTCAAAATATTGGTGTTATTGTGACGGACATCCTTCAATCCATGGAGGCGTTGGAGCAGTGGCAACAAAGTTGCTCATAGTGTTGCCCGACAAGTTGTACTTGGGAATTTTGCCCTCCTTTATGGCTTTTATCTTCCCTACAAGGAGATAGATGCCTGATCTGATATCATTATTTTTTTGTATTATTAATAAAATCTAGTCCTATCATTTAACCAAAAAAAAAGTCTTGATGTAGAATCTGTAGGCATGTAAAATTTCTACACTATCACTAGTTGCCACGTTTTCTGGGAATGTTAATGGACTGATTGAGTTCTCTGGGCCTAATTTCCTAACTGGACCATGTTCATCAGTAGTCAGCTTCGCGTGACGCAATTGTTTACTCCCTCCTGTCATCACAAAAATCAAACCAAATATTTCGATTGTGAACAAGTCTACGTCGTCAGAATCAAAATTATGCCTCCAAAATACGACACAAATCTTTCGATTCTACTAATCTCCGCAGAATGCAAATCAATTGGGTTCCAAAATTAGACACAAATTTTATCCAAGAGCCCCTGAAATTTAGGGTTGGCCATTTCATCCGCCCCATCCAAATATGATCTAATCCCTGATTCGAACGGATCGGCAATATGGAGATCTGTTTGGAGATTGGATAGGATATGAGGATTTTTTTTGAAAATGTTTGGGGATCGGGTAAGGGGTGGAAATAGGTATGTCCCCGCCCTTAATCTGCTTCGAATCCGTTCCCCACTCCGTTCTCGCCCCGCTCCGCACCGTCCCCGAATCCTCGAAATATAAGGATCTATTCATCAATCAAACTTTGGGGTCTCACTGAATTTTCTCCAAACATACGAGGTCACACTAAATTTTCTCCAAACACATGAATCTCACTGTAATTATTGTTCTAGGGTTTAGATCTACGTATTGTTTCTTCTTTCACTTTTCACTGTATTTCTCAGTGGCATGATCTTGGAGTTTTTTTCTTCTACTTGTTTTTTGAATACTTATCATTTGCTGCTATCATATTCTGTTTCCTGGGCATATCAAGAGTGAGTTGTAGTCTTTTTTCCTTTGAAACAATTATGTATGTTATCCACTAGACAACTCATGTTGCATTTAATCAATTTTAATTAATGTCATGAATATACATCAGAACTCTTCATAATTTCTACTTTTCTGCACTTTTTATGTTGTTCTACAAACACATAAAGTTTTACACGTCTAGGGGTTGCTCAGTGATTGGATTTTAGTGAAAATGATTTGTAATTGAGCTTTTATAACTATTTACTTGTAACTCTAGGGAAAATTATTGGATCCCTGAAATTCCCGTGGGGATCTCCGTTCCCCATTTGGAGTGGGGATGAAAGATGAAAAAAATTCTCCGTTGGAGATTGGATAAGGGATGGATATAAGTAAGGGGTTTGGGGATTGGGGGTGGAGATAGTACTTTCCGGCTCCGATCCGTCCCCATGCCCATCCCTACTGAAATTGTACCCACTTCTTCACTCAAATTTACAACATCACAGAATTTTAAATAACATCATTCAATTGATATCATAAACGGAAATATAAATTACATGAAAAATAAATCAAATTTGAAAAAATAAAAAAACCACGGTCTCCTTAAACTAGATTTGCCGCCTATCATGGCCTCATGGGTGTTGTAGGTCAATTGAGGCCTGTCTCCTAGGATAAAACGGCTGAACCACAAACATCGGAACACCTTCGATCGATGAACGCCTTGTTGAGTTGAACTTTATTTGTCTCTCTATTGCAAAAATCGAATTCATGATGTAGTGATAGGAATCTGAGAATCTGGTGTTTTTCGCAATACGATTGCAAAAACATATAGGTAAAGAGTATGACTCTTAAGGTGCTAGGCAGCAATGACTAACGAAACTGCCACTATCAATACCAAATTAATTGACATCATGCCATAAACCCGAAAACATAACATGGGGTGATCATGGCATTAACCAGCCGCGTGTAATAACTCCGTTAATGTCCTGTAATGTTGAACGTACTCGGAGTGACCTTTCAGTTGCATTGAGAGACCCTCCGAATGCCCCGGTTATGTTCATCCAAAATTCCAAAAATTTCCAACAAACTTAAGCTTTTGTTTTGCTGATTTTAGCTAGCAATTAGAACAAAGTTTAGGATTTTGTCATTTGGTCTGGAGATTTTTTTATTATATACGGGTGAAATGTAGCTCATGGCCTCATTGTCTTCTGCCTATTTGCCATTGACATTTCAATTCAAAACTTACCAAATTCTCAAGTCATTGGTGGTAGAACATTTGAAAATTGAATTAGTACTATATATGTTGTAGTCCCCCAATTACGGCTGTCAGTTTGATTGACAATCTACGGTCTGAATTATCTTCACACTATCTTCACGTAAAGATAAGTATTTACTTGTTGAATAATCTGGGTCACTGATTGGCAAATAGATGGCTGTGATTGGGGGACTACAACCCTATAGTACTTTGGGCACTACAAAGTCTGGACCTGGATTAGTGGCCTCCAACCGACCTCGTACAATTTTTTTTTTTTTTTGTGATAGGCAAAGAAATTTGTTAATCACTGTAAAAACGGAACAATTACAATGATTAAAGGGGAGAGCATCAGGCATCACAACCAAACCAC
Source organism: Vaccinium macrocarpon (assembly GCA_022606695.1). Lineage (NCBI taxonomy): Eukaryota > Viridiplantae > Streptophyta > Magnoliopsida > Ericales > Ericaceae > Vaccinium > Vaccinium macrocarpon. The sequence goes on from CM040175.1 coordinate 10,392,964, forward strand.
ACATCCCAACGAGGTTGGCACCTGTGGAAAGGACAATCATATGCCGCTCAAAACCCAAAGAGGAGATGGATGGCAAGATGCCATCCAGCAAAAACAAACCAAAAACTGCATCATCAGATGGTCAAAAGATCTTACAACACTTTCAGTCTACTAATACGAGGGAAGGATAAAGGGGCGAACTGCAACCTCAAGGAAAGAATTCCACCACTGGGGAAAAAGATCCCTAACAAACATGAATCTCGTACAATTGAGGAATGAAACTTTAGAAAATCAAGGAAATTTGCAAGAAATTTAACTGAAAAACTACAATGGATGACATGTTTTGCAAGATACCAATCAAGGAAGTTTAGTAGAAATTGACAATTGGATACATCAGTCCTGATTCCGAAACCAATTGATTTTGTCTAACATATGGGTTAACATAAACATGCTAGAATATCGTTAAAGATGTTCTACAGCTAAATGATCCACGAATGCTAAGCTCAGATCAACGGACTAGCAAATCATATCAGTGTGTATAGATCAATCAGATCAAATGATCCATATATGTAGAGAGAGCGATTTTCCCTTTTTGGACTGGTGCGGATAAATGATTCAGTGATGAAAAAACAATATAAAGCTCCCCCATAGAGAAAAGGAAAGGCAAAATCCGATGATCGACGGTTGACAAGTCAAAGAAACCCTTTCGAAATCACTGAAACAATGGTCCAAAAGACAAGGGTTTTTGGATTTTGGACTGGTGCTGATTTCGCCTTCCTCTTCCTCTTCCTCTCCATCTTCTTCACCTTCATTGTCTGATGACCTCATGGTTCAGCTTCACATACAAAGCCCTTCCTCATGTCAAGGTGAGAGTTCCAACAAACAGCAGAATATATGAAGAGAATAATTAGTATTTGTTCATTATTCTGTGATCATTATTAGAATACTAGTGCTTTAGCTGCATTGTGAATTTCTTTTTTTCTAAACTTGACTTCCGAATTTGGAAAAAAAAAAAGTTTCTAGTTAGATAGTAGACTGAATCCAATTAAAAGAAAAGATGGTTGACTGAAAAAGTCTATGGTTCCATTTATGCACAGATGGAATAGAGTGGAGGAAGGGAGGGGTGGGTGGGAGTGGGGTAGAGATGGGGGAAGAAGAGAGAGACGGGTGGGAATTAGATCGGGGAAGGAGAGATAGACGGGGTTTTCGAGGGAGGTGGGGAATGGATTACGACCAAGGTTTTAAATTACGGTTTTGCGAAACGTAACGTTTTGAATGTAACGGTTTCAGTAGTAAAGAATGTTGAGCAACGGGAATTTGTTCTAGATGTCGTGAACTTTTAAAAATCCTTTGTTGGGAATAAATAATTTTAAATTTCTTAAAAAATCCGTAATGGTCGAGTGTCGGGCCTATCAGCCTTGAAGACCCTCACCTGAACCAGTTCATAAATTGGATACGAACCAATACGTAACAGGACCCGTCCGATACGTATTTGATTTGACCCGTCCGATACGTATGTGATTTGTACTCTTGCCAGTATACTAGGGTGTAACGGTATCCAGAACCCAAAAGGCATTATGTGATGGCCGATACATTACGTAACAGCTGATATTTAAAACTATGGAATGGAAAAAAGATCATTATGTGCCCCATTGCATTTTGTTTAAAAAATAATAATGTGTGCCCTCCTGATTAAATGCAGAAATTGCATCCGATGTAATTTGATTTATAAAAGCATGCATCGTGTGTGCACGACTTCTATATTCATAAAGGGGAAACATATATTGTGTTGGTCCAATAGAAGCATAGAAAATTGACCTTTAAGAGGCGAAAATTTGCAATAGTCGCATTACCGTTTTTACTTGGGATCTTGCTTTTATAAATGGAAAATAGAAAATGAATAATCTTACTATAGGAAATGAACACGCAGTAGCTTTTGTTTTTAATTTATAATCAAATAATAAAGGATATTTCATCACATACTATATATATCGTGATTTTCTTCTCGTTATTCTGACCTAGAGGGAGGCTATGAAACCGCACTAGCAAAGTGTGCCTTTTATGGTGATTGTGAAAAGTGGTTTACTAAGCTAATTGCGTAATCTTCTTGATTATTTTGCTAGTAAAATATAATGTGATATAAATTTTATTCTGAAAATAGATGATCAATAGATAGAATAAAATTCATTTTCTTTCTACCTGACAAGGATATAATAGTTTCGTTAAAATATTACCACGGGATATTTGGTAATACAATCGAATAAAAATACTTAATTCGAATATTTCCCAGAGGCCAATTGGAGTAATTGGTTTTCAAAAAGTAAACATATTCACACCATAGTAATAAATGAAGAAAATAGTATGTACTGACTCCAATTTCTGACACCCCAAGATCTATATAAAGGCGTCAACCAATCTTTTGTCCACGCATCTAAAAGCCAAGAAGGATAAGCTCTATTTTGGTCGTCGTTCTACCTTTTTTCTACACAGTTTCATTGATTGTTTGGTAGTTCTCCTTCCTCTCAATGTGCATTCATCTAGAATTCCCGGATGGCTAAAGAGAGGTTGTTGTCCATGTCATATCATCAAGAGAGTGAACAAGACTTTGCGGAGTCCTCTATGTTTCTTTTGTCTTTGTTACAAAAGAAGTTCTAGCCACCTTTTATGAGAAAGATATTAATGGGAGATTGCTCCATCACAGGGTGAAGAGAGCCTCGTCTTTTCTTTCTTTCAAATTCACGACATAAGGAACGTTTTTTGGGCAGTGTTCACTCTATGGGCACAAAGGCTGTGTTCATGGAAGAAGATTGTGAAAGTCCGGGGACACGAGTAATGTGGATGGTGGACCATGACCCTCACATAGCCAGTTTTACCGTCATAAATGGGGACATATTACTTGTTGCCACGAGCAAAAGAGTTCACCAATATAGTTTAACAAGTGAGTGGAGACGGAGAAGAGCCGAGAAGGTGGGTACAAATAAATGTGGTGATAGTGTATTGCTCTATCCATACTCCAACACTCTTCGCCCAGGCAGAAATGGAGCTACTAGAGTCCCTATTCCCGAAATAATAGTAGTTTTTTTTTTTTTGAATGTATTTCAATGGAATGTTTCTGTAATGCATCAAATTGTGGATAATTGATATTGCAGTGAGTGGAGACGGAGAAGAGCTGAGAAGGTGAGTACAAATAAATGTGGTGATAGTGTATTGCTCTATCCATACTCCAACACTCTTCGCCCAGGCAGAAATGGAGCTACTAGAGTCCCTATTCCCTAAATAATAGTAGTTTTTTTTTTTTTGAATGTATTTCAATGGAGTGTTTCTGTAATGCATCAAATTGTGGATAATTGATAATTTGATAGTGCAGTTCTTTCTTTTGTGGATCATATTTTTATATTTTGTTCATCTCTTTTTTTTTTCTTTTTTTTTTTTTGAGATAGATAAATGCGTTAGTGCTACAAAATTCACTATGATGTATCCTAGATTTTCTTGTTTAATTTAAACATTTGGTAAGTTTGGCATCAAGCTCCTAAAGCTTCAGAAGAATCAAAACAAACAAATTAACAGCTTCGTTTATCATCCTAATTATTTCAGTTTTTTGGTAGTATAGGGTTTACATTGAGGTTTTAGGTATCACCTGTTAATATAAACGTGTCAAATATCTTGACACAAACCCGATCTGCTTAAAACCGTGCCGCGATTGGGTTGACACTTTTATGACCCTTTGTGATTTTTTTTAAAAATACATAAAATTAATTTGCTCATAGAAATTTTGTGCAGATATAAACAATGTAATTTGATGATATTTTCGATAGCTTCATAATCACAGAAATAATAATAAAACCAACAAAAAAATTTACACTACAACAAAAACAAAAAAGGGTTTGCGACTACAAGATTTCATCCCTAAACTATCAAATTTTGTCGCTATGCTATATCGCGAGGAAACTTTCGTCACCACATTTGACATTAATTTCCTCAACAAATCCGTAAAATAGGCAATGAAATATTTTTCTTCCCTTGAACTTTACGTTAAAAAGAGAAAAGAAAGAAAGCTATGGCAGCAATGAACTCGTCCTAAAACAGGCCCAGATCTATCTAAAATGATACTATATGCACTTCTTGCACGTAATAGTGTTCTTCTCCTCCAACATTTCCTCATCCAATTTTAGGCCGAACCCACTTATCTCTAGAATTTACATTTTCAATACTTTCTTCTTTTTTGGTTTGTAAGTAGAGGTACCGACCGGGGTCAGGGACCCCCTTGTGGGATCCAAACAATCAATTTGAACCGTTCATCTATCTCAAAATCAAATTCTAAGTGGGCTCACGTGGGAATCAACCCAATCGGAAGGCCCACGCAGGAATCGATGCAATCGGACAGGCCCACTCGGAATTTGATTTTGAGATAGATGAATGGTTCGGATTTGGGACCCACAAGGGGGTCCTTGACGCCGATTAGTACGTGGTCGGTACCCACTAGTCTGTACGAATTGCAAGGTTGTTTCTTCCAAGACTACATCGCAGGGACGAAGCTAAGGACTCACCGCAAGTTACGAGCACAAAAGTATATATGTTGAGCCTTAGTTAGCGGCTATAGAGACATAAACCTTAACATTAAGCGAGGATCTTCAAGTGCTTACCCATTTAACGAACCGCTTAATCATTAATTAAAATCCATGCATACAAAAAGTCAAATTTGAAAACTATGATTGCATGTAAGTCATCCTTCAATATTAGTGTTGGAAATTCGGATGAATAAAATCGAGGCCATTGGAGGGTCTCTCAGGACAACCGAAAGGTCTCATCCGTGGCTCATCAATTTTACGTCACGTGAATTAATGGTGCGGCTATAACTCCCCCATGATGCGAATATAATGGCAGAATTCATTCCTTAATTTATTAGGGTAGTTGTATTAAATTGTGGCTGGCATCTCAATGGTCATGAGCCTGTATACATATATGTTGTGCATCCCGAATTGGTTCTACACAGATATTCGAGTTCCTACATACTAATTAGAAATGCGGTTCTTATGGAGAGAGAGAGACGCACGTTCGATCACCAAGGCAGTCAACGGAGGTGTTCCAGCGGCATGTGGTTTGCCATTTCAACTTGGGAGAGAGATGCCGACAAATCTTACAACACCTACGGTATGCGGCGAATCTATCTTAAGAAGACTGTGTCCAACACATAACTTGGCTAAATTTTTGCAATCCAGTTCACATCTTGTTTTTTGTATTTTGATTTTCTTCAACGAGTTGTAATTCTAAATTTTGTATTGCCGTTCTATTTTTCCCAACAATTCATTTGTTAGCAACATAAATTTATTCGTTATTCTATTCTATAATTTATGTTCTCTACACACAAACAAAATTAATGGATAAACTACACAACAATGTGTAACACCATACTCATTCAAGATGATATTGCTTTACATAAGTAGCCCATATGAAGGTAAAATAAACATAAATCGACAAATTGCCCAAATTGTTGCATCATAGCTTTTTTTAGACTACCCATTGAAATAGAAAGAAACGAATTCAAGTTAATTATGCTGCTTTTAATTCAAGAAGAAATTTTAATAATTTTGCGCTACATAACAGTGAACACGATTGTGATGCCAAAATGATCATCGTACCATACCCGCTACAATTGGATAAAATTCTGGGTTATCTCCACCTCCGTATATAGGCGGGGCGGGTATCCACTGAATATGAGGAATTGCCATCCCTAGCTGGACCACAAAATCCAAACTGGAACACGGCGCAGAAATAGATGGTCTAAGGTTCACTGTGAGTTGAGCCATAAGGAATCCTCCACACTGTGGATAGTGCTAAGATTAAGCTGACTATGAGGGGGTTGAAGATATTTTTGCAGTTGATAATACAAGAGTCCACATATGATTGTTCTTTTAAAGGCCCACACAGAGTCCTATTTTAAATCAAACAATGAGACCTTAACAATCTATCTTTCGGTGCAAATCTCCCACTTAAGCCGGTCAAGGGACAAGGTTTATTAGTTCCTCTAATTACTCAATAGCTTCAATAAGGTTTACCTGCATTACAATATCAGTTAGTAACTAACAAACCATTTCAAATCTAAACAACAAAAGCCTTTTTAACAGTCTGAACATCTCAGTCTCATTTGCTTAATGAACAAACCATTTCAAATCTACACAAGTAGAATAATTCCCTCATTCTAATCCATAATTCAATTCTTGCAGTATTCCGCACACCATGAGTCCGGCCATTTTTTATTTCCACACTAATGTTGTTGGAGACAATTTTTGGTTGTTGCAAAACCATAATCAGATGTCCCTTTAGTTTTAAATTGATGAAACTATTTAATTAAGGAACACTTCACATGGAAGAAAAGCATTGTCAGATGCATACGCTGGAGCATTAGTCAGGAATAACGTATATTGTCTAACAGACATGGTTTTGAAATACACGACGTTCCAGCAAACAAACTGACGGGAAAACAGGACAAAAGAAGCAGCATACGCTAAAACCATCTTCTTCCAAATATTAGGTCGAACCCTCAATAGTAATAAGCAAGTACAAAGAAACGAGGTCAAAATTGACAATGAAATAGCAAAAATCTGCAATGGCAAACCTAAAGCTTGATTGGAATGTCACCAGTGTCAAAAGAGGTCTTTGACAAAACTATATCATCATTATTTAGATGAGGTGATAAGCCACAGAATAGAACAATGAAACAGCAGAAAGTCGGATTGTTACTTTTTTTCATCTCTATTATACTTACTTTCACCAGAAACAGAGCTAGACAAGACAACCACATAAAACAACAAAATGACAAAGAAATATGCAATTCAAAACAGGTCAGATGCACACACCAAAAATTACTCCCTTGATAAGTAATATAAAGTAGGTCATATGCAAATAAAATGGTTTGAAGTGAGAAATGAGAAATCATCGAATTAAGCAAAATGCCTTAACAAACATATCTACTAAGGCAGAAGGCAACCCAGAGCTAGAAGAACATACTTGTCCATAATGGTAAGAAGCTGTTTCCAGACATCCTGTGCTCTCCTCAAAGACCGAGACTGAACAAAGTTCTCAAAACACCATGGAACAGAAAAATTCTTGGCCTTCCAAGCCTCATAAACAGCAAGTAAAATCAAATGGTCTCCTTCAGACTGGAAAAACTTGGCTCTTTTTTGATCTGCTTGAGCTTGCTTCTCCCTAGGCCTATAGAAGATATTGCCGGTCTGAATCATGGCGATAATTGTTAATATCTCATCACTACATCCAAGATGTACACTAGCAAGCAGCATCTTAGACAGCGGTGGGTCCAAAGGAAATTCTGCCATTTTCCTACCCAATTTGGTCAGAAGCCCCTCCACGTCCAGAGCTCCTAGACTGTACAGCTGTTTCATTGCAGAAGTGAGAGCTTGTGAAGAAGGAGGGTCCAAGAAATCAAACGAAAGAAGATCATTTATCCCCATGGCTTTCAAAGTTAGCGCTGTCATTCCCAGATTTATCCTTTGGATTTCTGGGATTGAGGTGGGGGACTTCTCATTGTGAAACGCACTCTGTGTGTACAGGTGATAACATTTTCCAGGCCCCGTTCGTCCAGCTCGCCCTGCTCTCTGTTTAGCTGAAGCTTGTGAAATGGGAGTTATGACCAATGAATCAAGCCCTTGCTTGGGATTGTAAACATTTTGCTTTGCAAATCCAGGGTCAATCACGTAAAATATACCATCAATGGTCAATGATGCTTCTGCAATATTGGTTGCCAAGACCACTTTCCTCTTCCCAGGAGGAGCAGGCTCAAATATCCTGGATTGCATTTCACTAGGGAGTGCACTGTAGACCGGTAAAACAAGTAATTCTGGAACATTTTTGCCTAAACCTTTCATCCTCTCATAAAGGCATTGGCATGCATGATCAATCTCCTCCTGACCAGTCAAGAAGACAAGGATATCACCCTCAGGTTCCGTCAAATGGATTTGCATAACAGTGATTAGAGCTGCATCTAGGTAATCACTTTCTGGCTGTTTTGTGTACAGTACCTCCACAGGATAAGTTCTACCAGGTATAGTAAAGATATTGCAGTCAAAGAAATAACCGGAAAACTTCTCTGCATCTAACGTGGCAGAAGTGATGATCAAACAGAGGTCTGGTCTCCTCTTCACAAGTTGTTTCAACAGCCCGAAAAGGACATCAGTGTGGATTGTCCTCTAATGAGCCTCATCAAGCATTACAACCGAATACTGAGTCAAATTCTCATCAATTAAAATCTCTCTCAGAAGCATACCATCTGTCATGTATTTTATCAGTGTGTCCGGTCCAGTACAATCCTCAAAACGAATAGCATACCCAACTTCCTCTCCCAATCGGCATCCAAACTCTTCAGCAACCCTCTTGGCCACTGACATAGCAGCCACTCTACGGGGTTGAGTACACCCAATTTTACCCCCTGTAGTGTAACCTGCTTCGGCAAGATACTGTGTCACCTGTGTTGTTTTACCCGACCCCGTCTCCACAATTACAACCATTACCTGATTATCATGCACAACCTGAATCAACTCATTCTTCAATTTGTATATTGGCAAACCCTGCCTCTGGTCCTGTATAGAAAACTTTGATCTTTGACCGAAAGTCAAGGCTTTGCCAAAAGCATCCTTTTTCCACTCAGGCATGTCAAAAGCGGATAGCCCAACTCCCCGAAGCTCCTGCGCAAGATGCCTCTCGCCTGTCTCTGGCATTGGGTCTTCCCAAGGTCAATTTAGATCTTTCGGTATAGACTCAAGCATCGTCCTCTGCTGTTGTTCTCTTACTTCTCTCCACTCCTTTATCAGAGCAGACTGAAGGGCTGCTGCGCGACTTAAGGAACCGTCAGGATTCTTGAAAATCTTTATTGGCGACAAGTCCATTGAGTACCGGCTTTGTCCTTGTAAAAAGGCCGGCTCATCCACATTTAGCTCGATTTCAAGTTCTTCCTCAACACCCTCTTCTTGATAGAGAATCTCTTCGGTTTCTTCATAGTACATTGGATTCTCTCTACCATCCAGAACACCCGTAGCAATCAGCTGCTTAGCTTCCCATTTCTCCGGTGAACTCATCCTCTTCAGAGGCCTGCGCGATGGGACCACATCGTCCTCATCAGCGATTCTGATCCCCGAAAGACCTGTCCTAGCCAAAGGCCTTCCATTGTTTGCTCTTTCTGAAGGGTTAGTCCGAAAAGCATCAACATTCGATCTCTTACTCAACAGATGCAAATCTTTATCAGTATTCTGATCAACATCCCGCATCGACAGACTCAGCTTCTGACCAGGAATAGAGATGACTTTCACGTAAACCTCCTGACCGTGTTTCACAACATCCTTGGCATTGGCAATCCTTCGAGTTGCCATTTGCGAAACATGGACCAACCCCTCTTTGCCCGTAATATGATTGAGCTGAACAAAGCAACCTGTGTCCATCACTCTCGATACCCTTCCCTTATACACCTGATATAATTCTGCCTCACCGAATTGATTCCTTCCTCTACTACCCTTAATCGCCAGAGCAGGAAAACGAGGCTTCTTACTCGATTTCTGATTAGAATTTGTTCTAGGTTTTGGGGGGAAAATCGCATGACTTATAGTGAAAAGAGTTCGAAATAAGTAATCGGGAAACAATTCGCCTGCCCCGTCTTTCTTTAACTGCGAAACAAATTCCTCTAGTGTCTCGCTCTTTTTCCCAATATCGGCAACGAATTCGGCCAAAACCTTGTTACTAATCCGTAGATGGGACTCGATTTCCGTAAGAATTTTTGAGACTAGCGAGATTTCCTCTAGCTTCTTCAAACTAGTCTCATCTTTTTTGGAATCAGAAGCCAATGCGTTCAACTTCTCCTTGCAATTATATGTACGTAGAACAGAGGAAAAAGATTCAAATGTTCAGAGAGAAATTGTGAACAATAGCGTAGAACTCACCTGATAATCGAAACCTAACTGGCTGCTCACGGAGGCCGAAGGATGATATGAATGACAAACAAATCGCACGGGGATGTGTTTGAGGAGGTTTTATTGTAACAAGGGTCGTTTTCCATATTAGAATAGGTATTGGCTTTAATACATAAATGCTCCTCATAAAATAATCACCATTTCAATTTTTTCCTTGTAACATTTTTTGTTTTGATTTTATCCTAAGAGTTTGAAACGAAGATATTTTTTTTCCTCAGGGAAAACAGTTTTATTAAGAAACATGACAAAGGGTACATCATGTAGGGGATAGGGGAGGGGACTCCAACCGAAGTTGGAGAGATTAAAAGTCGTGGGAACCAAGCCCAGCACACCTAAAGGCCTAGCCAAAAGGCAAACCAAATATAACAATGATGCCCAAAACAAGGGGCTAAAGCCCACACACCCCAAAAAGCCTTACGCCTACAACAGACAAACAAAACACACAACACAAGCCGCCACAACCACCTCTAGCAGCCACCAAAACCAGATAACACTACCACCATAACCAGCCATCACCCGAAAACACCACCACACCGCCAATGGCCACCCATCGGAGAGACAAGGTAAATCACAAACCATCAGCTGCCGTAGAAGCAAGCCAAGCCATTAAGCGAGACCCAGAAATCAACCCAACAATGAGAGCAAGGGTGGCCATCGTCGGCCATGCCACAAATCAGCCCAACCCACCTCGTCTTTAGGCCAAGAACTGGAATACCCAAGAGAAAAAATCGGCAGTGAAGGAAGGCCAAGCCACACGACCAAGGAAAGGGGAAAAGAGAGATGAACAGCGAAATGAGGGCATGAAAAGTTGTCTATTGTAGGGGGCAAAAGCTAGAAGGAAGGAGGAGGAAATATAGCAAGAGAGCACGAACAAGTGTCGATCCCGTCGCCGACCGAAACATCAAGAGAAGATCATTGTGGCCTTGTCGGAGACGATCAAAGGAAAGCGAACCATTGGAATCCATAACGTCGTCAAGCCTCTCGAAGTATTCCTACACCATCCAAAAGAGAGAGAGAGAGAGAGAGAGAGAGAGAGAGAGAGAGAGGAAGGAGAGGGGAGAGGAGCCTGAGTTTTCTAAAGAGAGAAAAAATTTGTCCAAGAGCAAACAGTTAAAGTTTGAAATGAAGTTGAATGTTACCATTTTGTTCAACTCTTGGATGTAGAGTTGTCGATGGTCGGATTAGTCTGAATGGGTATGCATCCAAGGACAGAACAACAAGTCACAGTTACAAGGAAAAACAATCGGTGTCAGGACAAACTGTCCTACAGTCTGGTTCCGAACCAACCCATGACTCACGATCCGATCCCGGTATTATCCACAGTTTGAATTGCATAAATGCTAAATGCAAAAAAATAACTTGTTTCGTTATATGCAAGGTCACAAGGGTGCACTATAAAGTGTCACAAACTAGAGTCTCTTTATTGTTCAAATTTTCATATCACTATATGAACCTTAAGCAGGTAGCCTTTTGTTAAATCCTTCACCACAATTGTTCCATGCCAAACTTCAGGGCCTCTTATACTTGCCAAATTATACATAGAAATGAGTTTTTTTTCACAACATCCCTTAAAATATCACCCATTTCTTTACTTTGTCCATGTACTTTCAAAATCCTTTATATAGTCCCTGAACTACTTACTTGAAGTGCATGTGATCATTTTTTTAACAATAGTAAGTTCATGGACAGAAAATGAATTTTGGTTCACGTTACATGTGATAATGGCCCCAAAACCAAGGGTAAAAACGTCAAATTTCCTATCTACCCTCCAGCCCCTCCCCATTCGATGCCATCTCAAAGAGAGAGAAGTTTTGGACAGCATTCAACCAAATTTACACCCACTTACATGGGGTTTACACCAATCTATTCAAAAGAACCTCAACAAAAGTTAGGTTGGTTAGTGGCAGAACTAGCTTAGGAGAGAGGTGTGAATGTGAGCTTAGGAGAGGATGTGTTTGTCGATTCAGTACATCCAAATGCTATGGAGGTATTAAAGGAGATTGCTGTTGTCAAGTTTACAGCAGCATTTGTCACGATGTGATTGATGAGTGTTGATTCTGGGTGTTGAGAAGCACAATATTTGATGTAGGACAAGATATGGAAGTTTCTTTATTTTTATTTGTATTGCTTTAGAATAAGATTTTAACTAGGAATATTTATGTTTAGGTTAGAATTATTATATTTCCATAATCGGTTTGATTTTGATTTCCAATTTTATTAGGATTCTTGGTCTAGCTTAATTAGGATTTGCTTCTTCTTTAATTAGTTTGAGTCCTAGTCAGATTAGGATTTGTTTCTTCTTTAATCAGTTTGAGTCCTAGTCGAATTAGGATTTGCTTCTTCTATAGTCAGTTTGAGTCCTAGTCGAATTAGTATTTGGTTATTATAAATAGGGATGTAACTTTTCAAAACAATTCAGTCAACTATCAATATTATTTCTAGAGTTCTCTCTATTTTTTCTTGTGCACAAGGTTCGTTATCCTTTTCTTGTGGATTCAAGAACCCGTCTGTTAGAACGAGATCTAACCAATTTGTCTACTAGAACGATATCTAGTCTTCTTCCGCTATAACTCTACGTCAGTATTGAAGAGGTTCAGAAGATTGGGTGGAATTCATTGAATGAGAAGATGAAGAAGTAACAGGATTATAGTAGTTCGCTGACTGCTCTTTTTAGTTATGGATAGGATGAATCTGATGATAATTTGAATAGGGAAAATGGCTATAATAATTTGTCGTTGGAATGTACATTACCATTTGCAGTTTGTTTGCTTTCATTGATTGCATCAGTGGAATCAAACCTCGAGGAGAAATCAAAAGTGTATGAAGACAGTGTGAAACTAGTTTGACCTCCCCATTCCATGCCATCTCCAGGAAACAGAGGGGGAGAGATGGTGAGATGAACAGAGGAAGTTTTCTGACATTTTAACCTTTGGTTTTGGGGCCATGATCACCCCTTGACGCGAACACAACTCATTTCCCGTCCATGAAACTAACTGCGGTTTAAAAAATGACCATATGCATTTCAAGTAAGTAGTTCAGGGATGACATAAATGATTTTGAAAGTTCAAGGACGAAGTAAAGAAATGGGTAATAGTTTAAGGGATGTCTCGAATTATATGGTGAATTTGTGAGTTGTTGTACATAGACTTTTGTATGGATTAAAAGTTTGTTGATTTCTGGGGGGTTATTTCAATTCAGAAACTTGGAAAATCCTTGGAACCCTGATTCTGTTTCAAGGGATTTTGTTCGACCCAGTTGGGATTTTCTTTATATAATTGACATTTACTGTAGAAATTTCATGGATACTTTGCTCAAGATTCATAACAAACTTGAGTTTCTTCACCCACTTCATGGGTTTGTAGAAAAAACCAGTAGTTTGAGCCCTTCAAAACCTCACAACCATGAATTTAAGTTTGTCCCCGAGAAACCTAATTTGAAATTGGGGAAGAATTTTTCCCCGAAGGCAAAGTGTAGTGCCCTTTTGGAACTTGTTCCTGAGACCAAGAAGGAAAACCTTGATTTTGAGCTTCCCATGTATGAAGGGCCTTGTGATAGACCTTGCCATTGTGGGAGGCGGCCCTGCTGGGCTCATGGTAGCCCAACAATTCTTGGTTGCAGGGCTTTCGGTGTGCTTTATTGACCCATCTCCCAAACTGATATGGACCAATAACTATGGGGTTTTGGTGGATGAATTTGAGGCCATGGATTTATTAGATTGCCTTGACACTACTTGGTCTGATGATGTTGTATTTGTGGATGAAAAATCACCTAAGGATCTCAGCAGACCTGATGGGAGAGTAAATAGGAGGCAACTGAAATCCAAGATGATGCAGACACGCATATTGAATGGTGTTAAGTTCCATCAAGCCAAGGTTATAAAAGTCATTCACGAAGAGTCAAAATCCTAGTTAATTTGCAACGATGGTGTTACAATCCAGGCTGACGTAGTTCTTGATGCGACTGGCTTTTCCAGATGCCTTGTTCAATACGATAAGCTTTACAATCGGGGGTACCAAGTGGCTTATGGGATTTTGGCTTAAGTCAAAGAGCACCCGTTTGATGTAAATAAAATGATTTTCATGGATTGGCGAGATTCCCATCTTTAGAATAATAGGGAACTGAAAGAGAGAAAATGAGAAATAGTGGGATTCCCACTTTTCTCTATGTTATGCCCTTTTCATCTGATAGGATATTTATTGAAGAAACCTCCCTTGTAGCTCGATTAGGATTTTCTACGGAAGATATTCAGGAAAGAATGGAGGCTAGGTTAAGGCACTTGGGTATAAAAGTGAAGAGCATTGAAGAGGATGAGCATTGTGTTATTCCTTTGGGGGGGCACTTCCCGTGCTCCCTTAACGTGTTGTTGGCATTAGCGGAACGGCTGGAATGGTCCACCCTTCAACTGGATATATGGTGGCAAGGACTCTAACTGCAACCCGAATCGTTGCTGATTCCATAGTCAGGTACCTTGGGTATGAAAAAAGCATATATGGAAACGATATGTCAGTAGAGGTTTGGAAAGACTTGTGGCCTATAGAGCGGAGACACCAGAGGGAGTTCTTCTGTTTTGGAATGGATATTCTCCTTAGGCTTGATTTACAGGCACAAGACGGTTTTTCGATGCTTTCTTTGACCTAGAACCTCGTTATTGGCATGGATTCTTGTCTTCTAGACTCTTTCTTCTTGAGCTTCTATTTTTGGGGCTGTCTTTTTTCGCATGCCTCTAATACTTCTAGGGTAGAGATAATGGCAAAGGGCACTGTTCCTTTGGTGAGAATGATCAACAACTTAGTACAGGATAGGGAGTAAGAACTCATGGAATACACTCTATTGTATGTTAAATATATGATGGTTATGCGTCTTTAACACTTTCTTTCCGAAGACGTCAATATACAATTTGACTTCCTGTTATTAAATTTAGCTTTCTGAGCTCGGATTTATGCACGAGCAAGCAAAGTGCTTAAATGCCTATGTATGCTTACCAGCTTAGCTTTGGGAAAGGCCTGATATATGCGATTCTTTATGCTGTACATATAACTATTAAAGCATTGTATGAAGCACATTATCCTTGGTGTGACTTGTTACTGTTTGATTTGATTCATCAAGAAATCACTTTGTATCATGTATTTATTGCATGGCAGCCAAAATTGCATGGTGAATGGCTGAATTGTAAGCTGAATCGATGAATATGTTCCCCATTCTCTTGGGAAAACTCATGATCATGAGGATCTGTTGGACCGTGTAGACTATTTTTTAGTTTCTGCTCATTGTTTGCGTTTTCTTTTCTTTTCTTGGCTGAATAAAGGCTCAAACAAGCGTAGAAGAGTGCCTAGACTGTTCTGGCAAATCCTTTTGTTCTTTCATCCTCTTTTATGACTTGGTGGTCAGTTGATATAGGATAATTGCAATTTTTGGGAACTCGAAGATAAACAAAGAAAAAGAGCATTTTGACCCTTTGGATGCTTAGGAAATTTTTTTACCCTATTGTCACTAATAGAGCATTTTGACCCCTTCTGGAACTTATTATATATAAATTAACGGTTACAGCCGTTTTTTAGCTATGTTGGGGCTACATGGAAATCCAAAAATATCTATCTTTGATTGCGGTATCCCTGATCCGGGGAACTCTATTCACAGAGCCAAAGGGGGCCACATTTGATTATCTCCAGGTGTTATCAAAACTCCAAATCCTTAGGTGATGAACTCTATTTGTAGCAACAAGTGGTCACGCCCTCCTCTGAACTTTAACAAGTTTAATTGCAATGCGCTTTTTTTCTTCCTCCCACGGCCCTGCCTTTGGCATCATTGCCACAACGGTGGATTAGCTCATGCCATTCGTTATGGAAAAATTTTGAGTGATTCAGCTCTAATGTTTGTAGCTTGGGCATTACGTGTCATTGCATTTGCGTATTATTGACTGTGGCATGGCAATGGATCTTGGTGTGTCGAAGATTAATTTTAATCGAACTCAAGAGTTCTTATTTGTTGCTTCGTGCCCATGGGAGAGATTTACGCTTTGTTGAACTTATCCCTATCGCAAAAAAAAAGGAGCTTGTGGGGGCCGAATAAGAAGGTATTGTATCGAAGACATTTAGATGCTGTATGAAGTGAATATACGGATAAGCTGTATTACGTTATGGCCGAAGAATATGTATTACCGTATGTAATATGGGCCCCCGAGATGGACGTAAGGCATGACTGCGATTCTAGATCAGGTGAAAGGCCTAACGAGCCCAAGCGGTTTACGGGTGGGCGGTTAAGGCCCGACCCATGAGCTTACCCAATTGGTTTAATAAAGCGGTTACTGGAAGACATGTGCCGAGGGACACTTGGCTTTGGGGAAAGGGCTTCTAGAAGCCTCTAGAAAACCACGTGGAGCCCTACTATAGGCCGTATCACGTGACCGCGGGCGTGACAAGTGACGTCAAATGACTTGGAGAGCAAGTACAAGGTTATCTATAAATAACAAAGGATAAACCCTAGAGGTACACACACAATCTTAGATCTACTGCCCTTTGTATTCTCTCCTTCTATATACTAACTTGATCGTCAGAGTGTCCTTGGGCAAGAGGCCCAAATGACACTAACTAGTGTTCTCTGGTGCAGGATCAACAAGTGTAGAAGGAAATATGCATTGAAGGAATCATCCTCACGAAAAATCCCCACCACAATTGGCATGCCCGGTGGGACTCTACGATTTAGTAGTGGTTGAGAAGATTCCCTTCACTCGTCCAACGAGATCTGAGGCATTTGAGCCTTTATGGCAATTTTAGAAGACAACTCGATGGTACGGGAACGTACGCCACCCCGAACCGCCACCAAAGTGATGGATGCCGGCAAAGCTCACGCCACCACCTCCTCTCAGCCTCCTCGGTTCGAGGAAGAATACATCGACCATCCCGAACGGTTCGCCGACACTCACACACGGGCCTACATCCGTAATCTGGAAGATCGCATAGCTCGTTGTGACAAAACACTGGATGCTCTTCGTGAAGATGTCCAGTTGATCACCACGACCATTTAGTCTGGGCAATTCAAGCAACCCAGGACCCCATCCCCCTCTATGGTGGAGGATGGTCAACGTTGAGGTTCAACTAAGGATAGACTTGGCTTATAGATTCAGGCTGGGGACAAAGAGAGACCCACAAGGTTGGTATTTGAGTAGCTGCGGTATCACAGCCCTCCACAAGTCACTAGTTCTCGCTCTGTCCATCATCACATGTCAGAGACGGCTAGCCACTAGACGGCGATCGACCATCAATATGAACGACACCGTAATGATGGCAGGGGAGAGAGGCGGTACAAGGACTCCCGGGCATATAATACAAATAGGGATCGCTCATCAAGTCCTGAGTATGAGCGACCGCCTTATAAGGAAAGTGACTGAGAACATCGACACGAAAGGAGCCGACAAAAAGAAAATGGTTCGGTACAACCTCTTAAAAAGACCAGAGACCTGTCTACAGAAAGAGGACACACTCGTTCTCATAAAGAAGAATCCCCAAGGAGAAGCCGTAGAAACGATATGGAAGACGTGAAGTACACGACGCCAAGCAAGGTCGCTACCAACGATATCTCTACAGGGAAAACCGAGAGAACGAGAGAGGATGAGATCCTAGGTCGGTTGGCCTCCTCCCCTTTTTCTGACGAGATCCTTTCCGTAGCAGCACCGAAAGGCTTCAGTCCCCCTAAGTTCGTGAAGTTTGACCCTAAGAATCTTGTCCACTTCCAGCAGATGCTGGCAATTTATTGCCTGAGAGACGCATTACTGTGTAAGATGTTTCCCACCAGTTTAGGTCCTCTCGACCTCATGTGGTTCAACCAGCTGGAGCGTGGCTCTATCACAAGTTGGAAGGGATTCTCTCGAAAATTCCTCCAACGGTTTGTCACGACTTAAAAACAAGAGAAAACAATTGATTGTTTGCTGGCATTGAAGAAGTCCAACACTGAGTCCCTACGGCAATATGTCAGTTGGTATTGGGATGTTTTTAATAAAATCAAAAATTGCAGCCAGTACCATGATGTGGCCATTCAGCAGTTCAAGCTAGGGCTTGATTTAGCGAGTTTGGCGTTTGACGATCTTATACTTAATGAGCCAACCAACATGGACGAACTTATGCTCCGTATCAACCAGCACATCAAGTTGGACGAAGCGATAAGTGATAGGGAGAAGGCCGAACAAAGGCACTTCAGAAATGGAAAGGGTGGTAATGGCAGAAAGGATGCTAATAATATTCAACACTCTAAAAATGGAAAGGGAAAAGACCCACGGCAGAGCTCCGATAAAGTGCCAAGACCACAAGAGTTCGAAGGTACAGTCACGGTGTTCAAGGAACTGTTACTTGAGCTCCTGAAAAAGATCAAACAAGAAGACTGGTTTTCACTGGCACTAAAAAACAGACTGCAACCTCCAGTGCCCAATCTTAAGTATCGTTGTAGATATCACAATGCGAAGGGGCATCTTACCACTTGGTGCCCCCAGTTTAAAGCCTATTTGGAGGAGAAGGTTGCCGAAGGAAACCTAGGCGAGTACATCGATCATGAAAAGACGAGAGCAAAGGCCAAAGGAGGCAAAAAAGTTGACGAGGACGAAGATGAGGATCTCCTTGATGTCTAAGTCATTCACGGTTACGCCAATGCCGAAGCTAAGCAACAGTTAAGGGAAGAATTAAAAGCTGCCAATTCGGCCAAAGAGGTAATAGCCGTAAGTCAACCAAACAAAAGGATCAAACCATGCATCGGAAGCCAATGGACAATAACTTTTACTGAGAAGAATTTGGAGAACATTCGGCTTCCCCACTGTGAGACATTTGTTGTCACCGTACGAATTGGGCGGTGCCGTGCCCATCGAGTCTTGGTGGATCAAGGGAGCTTGGCCGACATTATGTATTATTCCTTATTCAAGAAGATGGGACTAACCGACGAAGATCTCACCCCAGTTAAAACTCCATTGGTTGGGTTCACGGGAGCTCCGGTCTGGCCAATTGGCAAAATTTCGCTACCAGTAGTTACAGGAACCAAGACTGTAACCGTGGACTTCACAGTCGTCAACGCCCCTAGGCCGTACAATGCAATTTTGGGCCGAGGGTGGATCCATAAAATGTAAGCTATTGCCTCAACTTATCACCAGGTGGTCTGATTTATTGGAGTTAACAGCCAGGAGGATCTCATGGGGGAGCAGATCTCAGCAAAAGCATGTTTCGTTTCAGCTATAAACAAGCGACCAAAGCAAGGGCGCGTCAACTGGGTAGAAATTACCGAGGGTCCCCTTGCCAAAGAGGTGGGGAGGGAAGCAGAAGAGAAATCGATAGAAGAGCTCGTCTCGGTACCAGTGAATGAGGGGTCCAACAGATTTTTTCTTGTCTGCTCTGGTCTTAACGTGAGGGACAGAATCGCAATGGTCAATTTCTTAACTGAAAATATCGAAGTCTTTACATGGACCCCAAAGGAAATGCCAGGTGTTGATCCAGACTTCATATGCCATCACCTGAATGTTGACCCAACGCGGAAGCCGGTGGTATAGAAGCAAAGGAGGTTAGCTGTTGAGCATGTTGATGCAGTTATACAAGAGGTTAACAATTTGCTGGATGCCAACTATGTTAAAAAGATACAATACCCTACATGGTTAGTTAACATGGTCCTGGTACCGAAGAAGAACGGGAAAAAGCGAGTATGTGTGGATTACACTAATCTAAATGATGCTTGTCCCAAGAATTGTTTTCCCGTACCACGGATCGACCAGTTGGTGGACGCGACTGCCAGACATACAAGATTCAGCTTTATGGATGCAAGCCGAGGATACCACTAGATCGCGATGTACGAGCGGACCGGGGATAAAACCGCATTCATCACCCCCTCGGCATTTATGGATACAAAGTGATGCCGTTTGGGCTTAAGAATGTAGGAGCTACATACCAGCGCAAGGTAACACGAATGTTCAGTGCTCAGTTGCACGATACCGTCGAAGCTTATATTGACGACATGATAGTCAAAAGAAAGAGAGAAGAGGATCACTTGACCGATCTAGCCGAAGTCTTTGGAGTACTGAAAAAGCGCAAGCTACGTCTGAATGCTAAAAATGTGCTTTTGGCGTCGGTTTCGGAAAATTCTCCAATTATTTGGTTACAAAGAGAGGAATAGAAGCCGACCCAAATCAAATTGCAGCGATTTAGAACCTCAGGCCGCCCATGACGATTAAGGAAGTCTAGCGGCTAACTAGAATGGCGGCGGCACTTAGCCGCTTCATCAGTAAATCATCGAACAAATGCCAACCATTTTTTAGGACACTAAGGGGAGAAAACAAGAGGTTCGTATGGACCTCCGAATGCAACGTCGCATTTGAACATTTGAATTCGTACCTCAGCTCCCCACCTTTATTGACCACAGCAGAGAAAGGGAAAGATTTGTACCTTTATCTTGTCATATCACCACACTCCGTAAGCTCGGTGTTGGTATGGTGAGAGTGGCAGGAAGATAAGCCTATCTACTACACAAGTAAAACTCTGTTGGATGCCGAAACAAGGTATCTGCCGTTGGAAAAACTCATTTTTGCCTTGGTGATCGCTGCACAAAAATTGCAGCCTTACTTCCAAGCACACAAGATCATTGTCTTGACTACATACCCGTTGAAAGCTTTGCTCAGGAAGGCCGATCTTTCAAATCGGATATCCAAATGGGCCGTAGAGCTTGGCAACTTCCACATCGAGTTTCGGCCTCGAACGGCCATCAAAGCCCAAGTGTTGGTGGACTTTGTGGCCGAGTTCTCACCAATCGTGGAGACTAATGAAGCCGATGGAGATGCACAGACTGGGGAAAAGGAGGGACCATGGCAAATGGTCCATGGAGACATTTGGAAGCTTTTCGCTGATGGGGCTTCGAATTTCAGGGGATCTGGGGCTGGCATCGTCTTAATCTCTCCTTGTGGAACGACTCATGAGCATGCCCTGAAATTGAACTTTTCGGCATCTAGCAACGAGGCCGAATATGAGGCTCTTATAGCCGGTCTTAAAATCGCAAAAGGGCTGGGTATTAGTGATTTGATGGTGTTCAATGACTCTAAGCTGGTGGTGAATCAAGTAATGGGAGAATTTGAAGTCTGAGATGACCGAATGATGAAGTATGTATCCTTGGTCAAAGACTTGATCAAGGACTTCCCTAGGCTACAGATGGAACAAGTGGGACGGAATTAAAATGCCTACGCCGACGCACTTGCAGGATTATAGGCAGCATGTCAATACAGAAGAGGCCGAACAATCACAATCGGAAACATTGATAGGCCAACAATAGAGGAAGCTCCGGTGGAGGAAGTCATGACGTCAATGTACAGGCCTAGTTGGATGGATGATGTGGTGGCATATTTGAAGGACGATATTTTGCCGATGGACAAATGAGAAGCTCGAAAGATAATACTAAAATCGTCAAAATTCATGTTAAGCCAGGATAATAGTTTGTATCGATGATCATGGACGAGACCAATGCTAAAGGTTATCCACCCAAGCAATGTCCAAATGATCTTACAAGATTTGCATGAAGGGAGCTGTGGCGCCCACGCGGGTGGCCGCAAAGCCGTTGGTTCACATAATCGATGAGGATGTAAAAAGCTTCTTATGGAAGAACATATTCATAAGGTTTGGATCACCATACGCAATATTGTCCGATAATGGAACGCAGTTCACGAGTGCTCCAATGGAAGCCTGTTTAGCCGAACATCATGTACGATTTTACAACTCTACCCCGCACTACCCACAATGTAATGGACAGGCCGAATCTACTAACAAGACCATAGCTGCCGGGATCAAAAAGAAGGTTGATGGCAAAAAAGGGGAAATGGATGGAGGAACTCTATCATGTGTTATGGGCATACCGTACAACCCCTCGACGATCTACCGGGAAAACTCCATACTTGCTCGCTTTTGGGATGGAGGCTGTGATTCCTACGGCGCTTATGTGGCCTACAACAAGGACTCAGAATTATGAACCTGCCCAAAATGCCGAAGCAATCAAGTTGAGCCATGATTTGGCCGAAGAGAAGCGTGACCATGCCAGGATCAAGATTGCGGCCCTTCAAACCTGATGACTTTGTGCTGAGGAAGAAGGTCGAAAAGGGAAAGAAGAAAAAGCTGAATCCTAACTGGGAAGGGTCGTACATGGTCACGAAGATTGTTGGGGTAGGATCACACAAGCTGGAAGCAATGGACGAAACCCCAATACCAAGGCTGTGGAATGCTAACAATCTACGGTGCTATTATACTTAGAAGTTCTCCTTTTGAACGGCATGTTGCCGAAGTTTATGTTTTCATGGCGAATGGCCGACTGTTTATTTTTATTCCCTAAAAAGATCCCCCGGTAAGGACGGAAGTCATTGAAATTTAGAGTCTGTTTGATTTGAGTGATCGGTTGCGTAGCCGAAGTTTGACTACGATGTAAACTGACAGTTTGAATACAATGAACTTTCATTTAATGAATGTTTGTTTCAGTTAATATCTTGAAATCAGTGTGATTAGTATGATCGGTATGCATAATTGAACCAGTAATGCCACGATGGTATGTAATAATTTGATCTGGGGTATTTTGAGACTGGGGGTATAAAATGTTCAACGATCAAGTTGAAACGCATACATTCAGGCTTGCGTTAATATCCTAACCCAACCCAGAATGGGGGGAAGGGAATAGGATGGTAATAGATGCACAATGAAGAAAATTTAAAAGAGTGCATAAAAAGGAGTCAAACCGACCAAAGTCATAGTCGGTACTTAAAAAGATATTACAAACCAAGGCTCGATGAATGCCGAAAGTTTGGCATCGGCCCGAATAAAAAAAGTTGAAATAAGTCACACATCACTCAAGAAATAATATAACCCTACAGCAATGGCTCTTCATGTATCGGCTGGCCATCTAGCACGATCGTCGAAATATCCCGGGTAACTTGGAAGATTTCCTTGGGATATGTGATAGATTCGGCCGTTGAGGATGATGGACCTAGAGTCGTTGGCCGAGGGCAAATTGGGATTTCGTTGAAGAGGGGGGAAGTTGACGGCACCCCGACAGTCTCTAGTGTGGCTTTCCAGCTGAATTGGCAGTCATATTAAAGAAGGCCCGGTACTTGATCCTCGTAAGCCTTTGTAATTGTCCTCTTCGTTTCATCGCAGGCCTCGTCCACTTTAGCCTTAAAGGCTCCAGGTATCTTATCAACCTTGGTTTAAAATAGAAGCAGTTTTCTGAATTGCCTCGGTGTATTTTTGGTTAAGTTCGTCCAGGGCCTTTTTTTCGTCAGCAGCATCTCTCATTGCCGAAGAAGCGTTGGCTTTGGCTTTGGCTTTGGCTTTGGCTTTGGCCTTGGCATGCTCCTCCTTAAGCCGAGTGCTCTCTTCATTTAAAGCAGTCACCTTCCTCTCAAAGCCCAGCAACAACTTGTTGCGTTCGTTATAGCCATCTCAAATACTGGTCATCTCTTGTAGGGCTTGTGAAAGGGAAAATATTAAGTATTCGGTACATATGAATGAACTTATTCAAGTTACTTACCATAAACATATGCTAAGTGGACACGACGAGCATCACCCCCCCTTTTCTCAACCACCGAGCCATATCCTTCGGCAACTCGACAGCCTTAAGAAAAGCGAGAGACAAGTCGGGAGTGTCCCAGATGCTGTTATAATGATTCACCAGGTGGTTGCAGTAGGAAAGTCGGGGGCTCCATGGCGTAGTAGGACCAAGATTGTCAACTGGGGTCTCTTCGGCCCTGTTTTCGACCACGCCACCAGAGGTTAAAGACTGGCCAACGTCACCGATAGCAAGGTTAGAAGAATCCTCGATACGGTTCCCCTTGGAACCAGACACTCGGCGCCGTTTCCGTCTCTCTTGTTCTGAGACTGTAGGCCTTGCGCCAACGTTTGAAAGGGCGATTGTTAGTGGGTTGGTGGTAGCAGAAGCCGGGTCGTGTCAAAATCAAAATTATTTATAACCCGTAAAATGTGAAAAATGGATTTATTAGTAAAGTGGGAGTACGGGTGTCGAACCACAGGGACTAAGTGTTACTTTCAATTTTAAAACCGATTTCCACAGTGACTTAAAGGTGAGGATTTTGTGACTTCAATTTAGAGCTAATTAAATTAAAGAGAGATTTTAAATTTTCTATTTTTTTTAACAAATGAGAGAGAGCTTAAGGTACCGGTTTCACCACTAACTTTGCATTCAATGGTCTACAAACTTTGTAACAATCTCATGACTACACCAATTAATGTGGTAGTGATGTACTCATGGCTACAAACCGAAGTACTATCGTCCAAAAATTCAAATAAAAGTGAGCCAAAAATAAACCATCTTAGATGGGCACGGCCTGTCTACGCTAAACTAAGATCATACGCACAACTCGTCTCATCTCAAGCAAGGCATAATTTTAACTCACTTAATATTTGGTAGCTTGAAAACAATTGCATAGCCGTTGTATTTATAATCACAGAAAATAAATACAACATACACTAAATTTTACAATGAAATTTATTTGAAACAAAGTCTGGATTATACAATCACCACATTTCATTGGTTTAGCCACAAAATATAATTACAAAAGAAAACAAACCATATTTACAAAGTTAGGGCTTACCAATACCCTAAGGAGGGGTTTAGTTGGCCATGGAGGCACTGATCAGAGCCATGAAAATGGCAGTAAAGCTTCTGGATTTTTACTGAGAATGGGAAGGGAGTATTTTCTTCTCTTTGGTTTCGGACTGTTCGGTTTTCCCTTCTCCTCTCTTGAAGCAAAATAGCTCACTTATAGACAAATGGTATTTGCATGCCAGAGACACCACCTTGGGAAAATAATTTATCTGTCATGCCATACTTCTTTAAAACCCCCCAATGATCTGATTAATTGAATCCAAGTGGAAAGAATGCTCGCCTGACATGGAGAAAAAAATTATTCGGTGTGGCGCGCACACAAGATGCTCTCGACTGATGTTCAAAACAGAGTCCGATTAGGGCACAGGAACAGTCAAACTTCTTATTTTAATGCCCGGAATAAAATAGAATAACTCTAGTAATTTATGTGCTTGTCATGTGTTTCGTGGGGCGAAACAAGATATCATCCGGACTCCGCAATTAAATCTTCATTTTCCAATTCTCAGCTTTCCTTCCATGGCATTGATTTGAATAATCAATGCATTGTCCACCAACATAAACAAATAAATTGTTTATTCCCATATTGGCAAAGTTTTGGTCAGGGAACGGTGATTCGGATGGTGTGCTAGAAAAATGATCCAGTGCTACTCGTTCACTTGACACGCAATTCTCTTGATTTAAGGCCAAATGTGGTATCCTGTCCCCGAAACCTAAAATCACAAAAACACAATAAAAGACATTAAATAATAATAATAATAATAAGGACATAACAAATGTATATTAGGCAGCCTAAATGTGTACATTTCGGCACTTATCAGGTGTAAAACAAGGATTTTGGGGTAAAGTTGCGCCCCATAGCGTCGGAAGTAGACTTGAAGGGATCAGGAGTGTCCCTGTCCAGAGGAATTTGTTCGGTAGCTCGCAGAGGATGGTTCGGCAACGGCAAAAGAGCTGATGGATGAGGCGCGGATGTAGCAAGTTGAGATGTGGTGACCGGATGAGTTATGATCGGCACCTATTGACTTTGGTTTCTCTCTTCAGCAGCAGCCTTTTCAGCACGTCTTTGCCTCCACCATTGATTGAGAGTTGTATTGTAGTTCGGCACGTAGCCAAGGAGGGCAGGGGCTGCTCGATCTTGGATATGGAAGAGAGCTTCAATCCTCCGCCAATCGGCGTAACGTTGCCAAGAGGAAGCAATGGACTTGTCTGCAACATAAAAACTGAAGATAAGCAACCAGTTCGAAACACGACAAAATATTCAAAACAAAAGAAAGTTACCGATTGCAAGTTTAGCGGTGCGCGGCACAGGGTAGACATTGGGTTTGTTAGGGCCAAACTCCCAATTGCCTCTAACAAATATGAAGTCATTAGCATATTTATCTAAGTCAGGAAGTGAAGTGATGGGGAGGCCGAAGGTAGAAAATAAGTTAATTACATTCTCCATTGATCTGGGGGAAAGGAAGATACGGCCTGCCATCGGGTTTTGACCAATATAATATATTCCGAACAGATCGTCTAAAATGAACTCTAAGTTGTGTAATCTCTTAAGTTTGGCTATCCTGTTCACGATCTTGAAGGTGTTCAAGCTCAGCTATCCCGGAGTTACATCTAGGACATAAAGGAACTGATGGGTGAAGGTCTGCATAGGGAACCGAAGGCCCGCGGCACAAATAGCGAAAATGGGGACTACAGTCTCGTTACATTGAGGAAGATGGTGTGTGCTTGGGTACAAAGAAATAAGCTCGATTTTGACATCGGCCGGTATTTGGAAAGTTTTCCTAAAGTCGCGGATTGCATCCTCTGATGCAAAGAAGGCACAATATGTGTTAGAACCTGTCGGTCCACGACCGCGACGTTGGTTTGATGTTCGGCCACGTCCTAGCCTCTGGCGGTCGCTTGACTACCGTCCACTACAACTGGGTTGGATTGGCTCTGGATTAGAGAGGTTGAAAGCTCGGATTGTAGCTCTGCCGAAGGACCAGTTTCTTCAACAGAGTTGTGTAAGGACTCATCATTACGACCCCGGTCGTAATCTCTAACCTCATCACCCTCGTCAGTAGTTGCCGAATGAAGATCATCAGACATTCTAGGGACCTGGAAGTGCACAAGTGAAGTTGTTAGTATCTACGGCTGGAAGGTAAAACCTACAGTTTGTCTAAAGGGCTTACGGTTCGTCTCAAGGATGAGTTTTTGGTGATTTGACAGCGTTTCAAAGGGTTCAAACTTGGAAACCCAAAAAAACGTATTAAAAAGCTCCAAACGAACCGAAAAAATGGGTAAAAACAAGAAAAAGGATGAAAACGAGCTGTTGAAAAGATCAAAGAAAAGATTTACCTGTGGATTGAAGGGAGCTATTAATCCTTTGGAATGAGATCAACGAGTAATGAGCGGCGGCAGTGGAGCGGTCTCGAAAGGAACTCGAAGGAAAAGTGTTTCCTCTCTCCTCTTAACCTTATTTATAAGAGGAAAAGGGTAATTAACAGGCACAGGAAACGATGTATCGCCACCGAAATTCGAAACGGCAGGGGCACCGACAAGCAGGGGCTCGCCACGTGGCAACACGGGTACAAGGCCTGCGTGGGTCTGTCAGCGAAACGTCACGTCAAAGCGATAATTGCGTATCTCAGAAGTCGACACGTGGATAAGCAAAGCTCAAAAAACGAGAAAACGATAAAGACAGATGTGGCATTACTCACGATTTCGGCCTGACACGATCAACTCCCTGCCTTGACAGACGAAAAGTTGAGGGCTATTGTGGGGACCGGATAGGAAGGTATTGTATTGAAGACATTTAGATGTCGTATGAAGTGAATACATGGATAAGTTGTATTACATTATGGCTGAACAATATGTATTATCGTATGTAAAATGGGCCCCCGAATGGCCATAAGGCATGACTGCGATTCTAGATTAAGTGAAGGGCCTAACGAGCCCAAGCAGTTTACGGGTGGGCAGTTAAGGCCCGACCTATGAGCTTACCCGATCGGGTTAATAAGGTGGTTACGAGAAGACACGTGTCGAGGGATAGTTGGCACTGGGGAAGGGGCTTCTAGAAGCCTCTAGAAAACCACATGGAGCCCTACTATAGGCCGTGTCACGTGACTGCGGGCGTGACGAGTGATGTCACATGACTTGGAGAGCAAGTACAGGGGTATCTATAAATAACAAGGGATAAACCCTAGAGGTACACACAAAATCTTAGATCTACTACCCTTTGTATTCTCTCCTTCTATATACTAACTTGATCGTCAAAGTGTCCTTGGGCAAGAAGCCCAAATGACACTAACCAGTGTTCTCTGGTGCAGGATCAACAAGTGTAGAAGGAAATATGCATTGACGAAATCATCCTCACGGAAAATCCCCACCACAGAGCTAAAACAAAAAATACCTATGTTTGAACAGGAGTGGGGTCCCTGTAGCGAGGACCCTTGCTGTAGCGTACATCGCCCTAGAAATGACATCGTTCAGTCTAAGTTAGGTAGCCAAATTTCATCCTTTTACTCCCCCTCTTTCTTGCAAGTAAGGAATGTTTGTGTGGGGCTCATATTGGACCCCACATCAGTAATAATTATTCGAAATACCTTGTAAAAAATTAGCTCAATGGAATAAGTATAAGTAATTAACTGAATCTTTCAATTTTTCACTACAAATTTAAGACCCTTGATACTAAATGTAACTTTAAAGAAAAGTTGCACATTTTTTAGAACAACATTCAAAAAAAAAAAAAAAACTATCTTTGATCAAACGTTGATTGGTATTGATTCAATTAATATTTTTTAAATTATCCTTTCATCTTGAGATGAGAATTTTAATTTGTCATCCTAAACTAATATTTCTATTATGATTCCACCCATTTCTATTATAATTCCACCCTAATGGATTTGAATCACTATGATTCCATCCTGTAAATTGAAGTTGGACTATTGTACCCTTATTTACCCTTAGTAGTAGATATAGTAAATCTAATAAATATTTCCATAATAAAGAGTTACATTTCCAAGGTTCAGTTTCCTAAATATGCGGCATATATCAAAGGAATGATTTTGTCTAATTAACTATTCCTGAAAAAGGAAAAGGAATGTTATTGGACCCTGATAAGGAATGTTCTTGAACCTCACCTCTGAAATTCATTAATTCCACCATAATATCCTCTGTATCCACCCTGATAAGGAGTAGCTTGCGCTGCAAAATGTGGCTCGCAATTCTCTCTCTCTCTCTCTCTCTCTCTCTCTCTCTCTCTCTCTCTCTCTCTCTCTCTCTCTCTCTCTCTCTCTCTCTCTCTCTCTCTCTCTCTCTCTCTCTCTCTCTCTCTCTCTCTCCCTCCCTCCTCCATTAAACCCAAAACCATTGTCTTCTCTCTCCCTCTCTCTCCGGCTAGACAATTCATCCAGCGTCTTACGACGAGCACCGACCGTCACCATCAACACCATCATCCAAGTCCGACGAGGTAATCCACTCCGATGGGCCATGCTCAGATCCATTGCGGTGGCGGCCGCCACGAAAGCCACCGCCCACTATTTCTCTGGATCAAAATCGTCACCCACTTTCACAGTAGATTGGGTTTTTTTTCTCTCTCTCTTTGATCGGTTGTAGAATCATGTTTTTATTTATGGTGGTGATGGGTTCCAAATCTTATAAATGGCAACGGTTTTTATTTATTCAATGGTGGATTTTTTTTCGATTCAAGTCCTGTGTTTTTCTTCGATATAATAAAATAAATCAATAAACCATGTTTACATGCCCTTTAAAAGATGTTTTTTTTCAAACAGCGAATATGACTTATTGATTTACCCATTTTGGTGAGTTGATACAATAAAAGTGGTAAATCACTAAACCATGTTCACTTTCCATATTGGTTGATTTGATATGATAAAAAATGGTTTACTAGTTTACCACTTCGGCAATTTGGTGATCCGGCAAAGTAAACATGATAAATCAACACATGATTTAACCATGTTTTTCTTTTGGTTTTATGGTGCATTAATCAACCATGTTTTCCATGGTTTTGGCATGTGTTGTGGTGCATTAACTTACCATATATTTCATGATTTTTTAAAGATTTTTTGTGGTGTATTAATCTACATATCATGATAAAAAAAAAATGGTGAATTACTACAAAAGTTCATGAAATCAATATCTCATGACTCGTGTTTCTAAGAAAAATATCATGATTATTTATTTTTATTATTTTTTAGGTGTGAGAAGATTAGGAAAGAGAGAATTATAACATTAGGGAGAGAGAGAGAGAGAGAGAGAGAGAGAGAGAGAGATTATGAAAGATTAGCTAGGAGAGAGAAATATTAGGAAAATTGGGAGAGAGAAAGGATATTTTGGGATTTATTTGAATATCAAGATGGAATCATAAGTATTCAAATCTCATAGGATGGAATTATAATGATATTTTTTGTACAGGACCCCTAATTAACTCTCCCTTTTGAGGAATTCAAGAGTAATTCATGTATGATTAGAGTTAGATTTTGCCAATAAGTTGGCACACAAGTTGTATGCGACAAATAAATTGAGGTTTAATAGGACTTCATATTTTTTCCCGAGTTCTTTTTCGATTGGTCAATAAAGACTAATACTAATCTGGCGAGTATCTTTCTGCCTGTCCTGGGTTCTCTCTGCACAGTCCCACAATCAATCCCAAATCCATCCATTTATCCTTTTTTATTTTCTGTCAAGACGATAACAAATGATATTATTACTCAATGAGAGAACATCAAGATGAGCACTCGTCCTTTGATAAGAGATCAAGTAACCACAAAAACAGGGACTCAGTCTAAAGACTACACCTTGAATCAACTACTCATTTTCCAGCTAACAAATGTGCTACCATATTGAGAGATCTACAGGCAAAACAGAAGATACATGAGTGAAAACATCTACCCAAATTCCTCACATCATTAACAATAACTCTTAGCTTTTGACTAATCATGACTTAATCAGTAATCATATTTATAACAAATTGTGAGTCACTTTCCAGAATAACCGCACTCAAACCTAACTTGAGACCAAGCTCTTCTAATTGCTTAGAAGCGTTCAAGAACGCCTTTACATCTCCCAAACAAAGCACTAAACAGGGACACTTGAAACAGAATACACTTGCTCAAATTTCAGCCATTTAAAGGCTTTCCTTTATTCCCTTCAAAAAAATATAGTACTAATCAAAGACTTTCTCCCACAGGCTACACCATCACCGCACACAAGACAACATACATAGCTATATGCATCTCTTTGCAGGGAATGACTCCTATATCCCAGGGATACCATATCCCTCGATCAGACGATCCAGATTTTGCCACGGAGGCTTAACTATAGGTCATTTTGCAGGTTAAAAATTATGGGTATAAGTGTTATACCATTTATGCCCCAAAAGGGTATAACAGTTATAGCATTAGGGAGGGACACCATAAAAAGTGGTATAACGGGTTGTATAAATATGACGTATTGTATAACTGTTATACCATAAAAAGGGGACACTGTAAGAGGTATAAACAATTATACCAAATTCAGAACATGTTCCTCAAATGGTATAACACTTATACCAAACTAAAAGTCCTTTTTTAAAAAAAAATAAAATAAAATTCTTGACCATGGTTAACATTTGGGCAACAATTAGATGTTATACATTGTTTCGATTAGTAGAGTGTAACGGATCTCATTAAATGGATAATTTTAATAATCGAGAACATTGATTTGGCTGCTATTATTGATTTAGTTAATGTCGTAAAATTTGGGCTCTCGCCAGGCTTTAGAAGTACAATTATTGATAAAAAAAACTCTTCATTTAAATGAAAATTTGCATTGTTGCAGTGCGATCAAGTACGTAACCATAACCGATTCACATGAATTTTTTGTGGAATGAATAAATCTCTCTTTTGTACGAGATGGACGGTTTTTATTTTCTGGAAATTTGCTGAGTAGCGCATTGTCACCTTTTAAAGCCTGTGGAGCACCAAATGTGTTCCAATGAAGTGGTTTTCGACATTCGATTGTCACCTAATTTTGTGAAAATTATATAATCAATAGGATGTGCAATATGAACGGTTGGATCGATCATTGGAAAAATTTACTCGATAACTCCCTTTAAACTCTAAACGTTCAATCTCACTTTTATATAGACTAAGGTGTTGCGCATTAGTCTAATGCACTATAGTCATACAATCACAACACAACAATAACGATTAAGACCGTCCGCATTGTTTCGCTTGATGTTTTAATGATTGTGGCCAATTTTTGGGCATATCGGTTTTAGGGAAGCCCTTGATCGGGATGCGCAAATTAATGTAAGTAAGTTAATTCTTTGTTTGATTAGCCTTTAATCGAAATGCTATTGACTTCATTATTGGAAGTTGTGATCTAATCCAATATTTTTGAAATATTGAAAGTTCCAATCGTCAGAAAAAATGTCACACAGGTCTCGAGGTCCACTTTTAACACTTTATTCTATTCTTCCCGTGCAACTCGTTACACACAATAAGTCTCTAACCCGACTGGCTGCAGTATTAGAGGGGGTATTAAGTTATACCCCCTCTCCTTATCCCGATCCCACTGTTTTATACTTGGTTTGGCACAAATTTGGAACCCAAATAACTTAATACACTCACCCAAATAATACCCCTTTATACCCCTTCCCTCTCACTAATTAATAACACCCCTGCCCCCTATTACTAATTTATACCCCTACGAAATTACCCTCATACCCTCCCTTATACCCCTTTACCCCTGGTTTTTTTTTTTTTACTGTTTTTAAAAAGAAACCGAATGGAATTTTAAATGTTTTACGAACTCTTGCGATTTCCTTTGGATAAAAAAATGAAGTACTTTTGTGGATATTTTTTAATTTTTTTTGTACCAAATTAAACTACTAATTGAGAACTTTAATTTGATACAAAAAAATTTGAAAATTTTTATATTTTAGAATTTGACATTGTTGGCTTGCTTTGCAATATCCTTCGAATAAAAAAATAAAGTATTTTCACATTAATTTTTTTACTTTTTTTGCACCAAATTAAACTACAAATTAAGATCTTTAACTTGATACAAAAAAATTTAATTTTTTTTATACTTTAGAATTTGACATTGTTGGGGAATAACATAAAAATTATTAATTAGTTATTATTAAACACGTATAACTAGAAATATTATTGAAATGAATAATAAAAATTAAACTTCATCCACCCAACTTTAAACTTTGAAATGTTATTTAAATGAATAATAAAAAAATGATAACTGAATATTTTAATTTTAGATATAACTAATAAAAGGAATTACTTATTAAAAAGTATAATTAATTTAATTACTATTGTGTTTATGTATTTTTTTTATCATCAAAATCTAACATGGCTTTTCAAGGGTAAATAAGTCATTTGTCAAGTTTTTACATTATCCACTCAACTTTATCCCCTGTATTACAAATTCAGCCAAACCACATACTATTTTATCCTCCCTTCATAAATGTCACATCACTGTGGGTCCACCCTTACTAAATAATACTCCTTACTACCTTATCCAACCAAAACATATCTCGCATCCAATCGGGGCCTTTGGCTAATAATCCAGATTATGAATTATTGGATTATTCATTTTATCCTTATTCAATTATTTTTTGTATTTGTTAGTTTTACATCAAGATTTTGTGGTTTTTGAACTCCTTTCGACGAGACGAATCTAACAAGTACAAAATTATAGTCAAAACTCAATTTTTTTTGAATAAAGCCAAAATACTTAGATTATTGGCCAATAATCCAAGTATTTCGGTTTTATTCAAAAAAATATTTGGTTTGACTATAATTTTGTACTTGTTAAATTCGTCTCATCGAGAGGAATCCAAAAACCACAAAATCTTGACGCAAAACTAACAAATACAAAAAAAATTGAATAAAGACAAAACAAATAATCCAATAATCTATAATCGAATTATTAGCCAAAAAAGCCTAAATTTGAACAAATAGTCCCGGTCTTCCCACCCAAACAAAGATCAGCCCCTCCAAAAATTCCCCAATTTTTTTGAAAAAATCCCCCCAATTTTTTTGAAACAAACAGACCCTCTCTTCATAAGATCAGATACCGAGAGAGAGAGAGAGAGAGAGAGAGAGAGGGCGAGCTTACCACCGGCGACCATCAACACAGGCTACCACTCCAAGCCTCCCACTCCACCTCCGGCGACCACCACACCGCCATCGAGAACGAACTGAAACAGACGACCAGCAGCGACGACAGTTTCCGTCTAAAACAGACGGCCAACAGCAGCGATCTCTCTTCCCAACCAGCCGGAAGACGATGGTCGGTCTCTCTCTCTCTCTCACATTCATAGAAAACCCCAATTTAGAAACCCTATTGCTTGAAAAAACTAGGGTTCCAACATGAGAGCTAATTTGTTTGTCGATTGCTTTTTGTTAGTCTGCTTTCTGTGTGTTTTGCAATGATTTTATTGGCTTCAATCGGTTGAAAGATTAAATCACAATAAAAGATCAATAAAGGGGATAACTAATAGTTTCAGAAGGTTAAATTAAGGTGGTGTTAGTTGAGAAAAGTATGTTCTAGTGAAGGTGAAAGGAGTGTTTATCACCTTTTAGAAAATGAAGCTATTTTAGCCTAAAGCAGGAAATCATGGTCGAGATCCACATTTAAATGAATGTTGTGGTGGATGAAGAGCATCTAATGGTGGATGCTTGTTTATGAGAAACGGTCTAGCCACCAAGGATTTATTCTTATCAGAAATCCTTGGTGGTAGTTTTTATTTTTATTTCTCTGTTGTAATAAAGTGGCCTTTGATGAGTTCCAGCTGGGTTCAAAGTTCTATTAAGGTTGTTCATAAAGTTTGAGTAAGCTTATCCGAATGATAAGTTTAGCTTTCTTGCCGGCAATGAATATCCTGCAAATAACCATTTGCATCTACTTGTACAAATTTGTCTGGTAAAGTTTGAGACTTAGTTTACGGGTCTTGGGTAGCCATATGCATCTATTAGTGCAAATTCGTCCAGTAAAGGTAGATGCTCTGTTATAATAGATACTTAGCTTGAACGATCTCGAATCATGCCAGCAAAGCGTTGTGAGATGGCTGGAGTCGTTGCTGCAGACTCAACACTTTACAAGACAAACACCATTGTAACATTAGACAGTTGAGATGCTTTCCCTTTGAAGCATAACACTCAAGGAAGGCTTTATGCATAGAGGGTTCAGGAATGTTAGTCTCATACTCTCAGATCATGGCGTTTGAATTTGTACATTGACTTGTTTCCTTTGTTTTGATAGACTGAAACTGCAAATCTCATGTGGGAGCTAATTTGATCAGCAACTTGCCGCCTTGTACACTTTTCACCGCCCTTTTTCTGCTAGTTTGTACATAGACACTCTTCACTGCCCCTTTTTGTTTCCTTTTCTTTCGGTTTGTCGACTTGTTTTTAAACCACCGCAGCTTATCCTTTTTCTCTCTTCTCTCTCTCTCTCTCTCTCTCTCTCTCATTCTTTTTTTTGTGCGTGGGTGTGTGATACGGCCAAATGGAATATCTAGGGCTTATCGGGAGGAACAATGATACATACACATCCACTCGGACACACTCTGTCACACCCCCTCTCACATGTGAGGGGATCCACCCAGGAAGGACCCATCCACATGTGAGAGGGGTGTAGCAAAGTGTATCCAGGTGGGTGTGTCAATATCATTTTTGTATCGGGAGAGGTGAAGACGGTGAAATACGTCTGATGCTCAGGAAAATAGCAAGCACTGCGTAGAAGACAGCGATGGCGGTCCAGGTGCTCCTTAAATAATCAGCGCATTACTTCAGTAACCCAAGTTGCTATCCGGGTCCAGCCGATGTGTGTGGTAAGCTTTCCATTTTCTCCTTTACTTCAGCCGATCACAGCCTTTGGCTTTCAATACGCTCCCGCCTTAATACCGTGATGCATTCATGTATAAATAGACAGAAATTGCACAAAGAAAAGATGGCAACCCCCTGGATATTCTCTGCCGACACCACACATTTAACACCCCAACTAATACATTATCCTCAATTCGTAGGGAGTAGGATTAATAGTGAAGTTGATAAACCGGTATCCATGTTTTTTTTTTTTTTTTAATGGAATTAGATGATAGGATTGTTGATACCATGTTTGTTTAAGATCGGATGGGGTAGGGTTACAACTTACAAAGATGATTTTCATTTTTTACACTAAACTACGATAATAATAGAAAATTGCAAGCCAATTAATTATGTCTAGAGTTTTTTTGCATCTTCTTCTTGCTATAGTTTTTCAATCAGTTCGGAAAATAATATGTTGGAAGTATTCTGAATTTATTGATCTTCTCTAACCACTTGTATGTTCTCTTTCTCTTCCTCTCCCGCACGTTATTACAACACATAAAAATACTAGCATATAGATTAATTCAACTTGCTGCAACTCGCAGATCATATAATTGACCACCGTTGTTGCCTCCCTACTCATTGAATCACGTCTCTTTCCAGTCTCAATTTAGTCAAGCCCAGCGTGCATGCATACTCTTGCCTCCCAACAAAACTTCAATAGTAGTATCAAGTTTATTCTCCACTTGTATAGAAATATGACTCTAGATATTAATACTTCTTCGTAAAATTAAGGGTTAATTACCTATATATTCCTTCGACTTTCACTCAAGTTTCACTTTAGTCCTTCTGGTTTCAATTTGGACAATAAAAACCTTCTAATTTCTAATGAGTTTCACTTTAGTCCATCTGCAACATTCCGTCCAATTTTTGGACAAAAAAAGCCATGTGCCATCCACATGACAATGATACAAGGGTATTTTGGACTTTTTCATTCCACCCTCTTCCCCCGGAAAACGCAGCCCTTAAATCCCTAAACATCTTGTCCCCGAAAAAATTTTAAAAATGCAACGAACAGCTCGGATTGAAAGTGCCGAACAGATTTAAAAAAAAAAAAGCAAAAAAATAAGAAAGGGTTTCAATCCGAGCCGTCCGTTGCATTTTTGGACGGCTCAGATGCATTCCGAAATACCCTTTTTTTATTCCAACCGTCGGCTACAACGCAGCCCTTTCGTCCAATTTCGGAATGCATTTGAGCCGTCCAAAAATGCAACGGACGGCTCGGATTGAAACTCTTTTTTTTTTTAAATCTATCTGGCACTTTCAATCCGAGCAGGCCGTTGCATTTTTAAAAAAATTTCGGGGACAAGATATTTAGGGATTTAAGGGCTGCGTTTTCCGGGTAGGGATGGCAATGGGGCGGGGCGGGGCGGGTTTTTGGCATACCCGACCCGACCCGAAAATTACAACATGAACCCAACCCCGACCCGACCCGACCCCGCCCGGGTATTTTTTGGGTACCCCCGTTCCCGCCCCGATCGGGGAACGGGTTTACCCGCCCCGTTTCGTAAGAAATTGTAAAAATTTGTTAATCTAAAAGCAAAATAAAAATAAATACATATAAATAAAGTGATATTTTAGTGTAATGGTTAAAATATTAAGGTAAGAATGAAAGTTTTTTTAGTAGAATGATAATAAAATTAGGATAAATATATAATATTTTTAGTATAATGATAATTAGATTAAAATAAAAGTATAATTTTATATATAAATATATTTCGGGGCGGGGCGGGTAACGGGGCGGGATAATATAAACCCGACCCCGACCCGAACCCGGCCGGGTTTTTCTAATTTCCCCCCTTACCCGCCCCGGTACCCGAAATGTTGATAAAAAACCCGCCCTAATCGGGGCGGGGCGGGGCATTTTGCCAACCCTATTTCCGGGGTAAGAGGGTGGAATGAAAAAGTCCAAAATACCCTTGTAGCATTGTCATGTGGATGGCACATGGCTTTTTCCGTTCAAAAATTGGACGGAATGTTGCAGATGGACTAAAGTGAAACTCATTAGAAATTAGAAGGTTTTTATTGTCCAAATTGAAACCAAAATGACTATAGCGAAACTTGAGTGAAAGTCAAAGGGATATATGGGTAATTAACCCTAAAATTAAATATCAAAAGTCAATTAGGTTGATGCTCATTGTAAGAAGATCACACTATTGCTAAGCTACTCTCTCAAAGAGTACTTTGGCAACTAGCATAAAACCCGTGCGATGCATGGGGTCGTGAATAGCATAAAGTAAAATAACAATAATTAACCGATGTGTTGTCGGAAATATAATGAATCTTTTTTTGTATGTACTCATTTGGTTAAAAAAGCATTGTCCGGTACTAATTTATTAAAAATAAGAGAAGAAACTAGCACAAAAGTAAAAATTATATCAATTACTCCTACCCTCTAAATTGTTATTTTTTAAATGAATTTTTTTAAATATACATTGGGATTGATATATGTTAGCTACACTTTATTTTTATAGCAAACAAAAAAATATATGTCATTACCACAAACTAAAACAAACATTGGACACTACCGATCTGACAAAAATACAAAACAATAAAAAGCAAAACCCAAAGCTCAACTTCGATGTCAAACCCAATACTCCACTCGTGGAGATGGGTGGATGGAGGATCATCAGATGGTGCTCCTGCCACAATATCACAACTAGATTAGCCTTTTGACACCTTCATTGTCGCTGCTAGAGAGCTCAAGAAACCATTGCCCAATTGACCTACAAATTAAAAATTTAAGCTAACCATTTTATCATTTGATTCTTTTGGATTAAAAATTACAATTTCCATCAATAGTAAATCCAATTTTATATTTATACCTAGTGAAATTAAAATAACTTGTCACACTAAGAAGATCCTCACAAAAGTATTTTCATGTTAGTATAAGTATGTGGATATATTTTAAAAGAAATTCACAAAAACTTCAAATAAGGAGAAAACCCATAAATTTAGTCTTAAATTTCTCTATATAATTTTTTAATTTATTTTTAAAAATTTAAAAACATTATATGAAAGTATATTTTTTAACGTCCACAAAATACATGTTTCTCAAAGGAGGCATTTATAAAAGATCGGAGGGAGTATAAAGAAGCAAAAAAGAATAAGAGGACATACCTACTTTGAAAACTGTTTCTTTCTCTTTTGTAATCTACCTATATATAACATGTATGCAAATCATGGAGGAGGAGTTGTCCCTTTGGAGAGGATTAGCACACCCATATCCAATTGATCATCTTGTAGAGTAATTTTTTCTAAATATGATGATCCTGCAACAACGAAAAAGAAAAAGATGATGATAAATCATAGAAGAAATTTATAGAAGAGACTTCTTTTTATATACGAATGTGAAAATTCAATACTTCGAATTCTAAGTATGGTATGATGCTACTTTTGCAAATTTATTACGATATAATATAGGCAACTAAATAAAAAAGGGATTAAAATAATATGAAAAATTGTAATTAGGGTAATATAAGCAAATGTAATTACACAATATTTTGAAAATGCATAAATCATGGACTCAGGCAATTGTTAGTTTCCAAAATCACAATCAAGTTATAAACATGATTAATGAAATATGGAAAATTAACGACTACACCTAAAATACTTGGCCTAATTTATCCTACAATCTTTTTTATTATGAATAGTTTACAATTTAATTTCCATCTCAAGAGATGTTGTTTTATGTACAAACATTCCTTCTCTTCTTTTTTTTGTTGATTTTTCATTGACTGTTTGTAAACAAATGTGTTGCTTCCATAAAATATGAACTCACTCAACAAATCATTCCTATTAGGAGAAAATACGGTTTTTTTTTTTTGGAATTTAGAAGATGGAAATAAAACTAAAAATTGAAGGTATATATGTTAGTATTATTAACAGAGTAATCATTCCTTTTAGGATAAACTCATGATTTTTAAGATTTAAAAATTCTGCAATACTATGGTAGATAACTCCATGTTAATCCCAAAATAAAAATAAATATAAAAAACATAATGACTCCTTTATTTGGTAGAAAGTGATTATGGACCGTTGATCAAATTGGTTAACGTGGATTTTGGCCAAAATGGCGCAGC
Organism: Vaccinium macrocarpon; assembly: GCA_022606695.1. Taxonomy (NCBI): domain Eukaryota; kingdom Viridiplantae; phylum Streptophyta; class Magnoliopsida; order Ericales; family Ericaceae; genus Vaccinium; species Vaccinium macrocarpon. The sequence continues at coordinate 10,432,483 of CM040175.1, forward strand.
TAATCTTTTCAATTTGGAATCTAATACGTTTGGAAGATTTTAAATCTATTACTAAGGAAAAATTATCAAAGAAGGGGTAATTGGCTTAGTTTAATAACAGATCTTCCAAGTTCCAAACATACATGTGAGATTTGAAATTGAATCTTCCTTTACCTTTACGGTTTTCCCAATCTCCTTTCATTTGGAATGAAAGAATTAAGGTAAATACTTGAATTATGCTACCCTTTTCTGAATTATATTACCTATTTATGAATAAAGATTAGGAGTGCTAATATGATTACGTCACATACTCCACTAAAAATCCTATACGACAAACCAATCACTACACGCCACTTGGCGCATCCACGTTCCTCCTCACGAAAATCCATCTTGCAATACTATATTAGATGTGAAAATCAATAGTTGAAGGAGTGAAATGGGCAGCATAATAGTACGACTTTGCTACTGTAAGGAAGGTTTGCTTGATATCAGAATCGATGTCATCTAATGAAGCACAAACTACTTACTGCACTAGTTCTTGCATGCCTGATTCGATCTGAAGCAGGGACGAATCCAAGGGGGGGCATGCGGGGGCACGTGCCTCCGCTGACCCCCCACTTGTTAGTGTAAAAAAAATTAATTTTTGGAAATAAGTTTCGTATATATATTATTTCTGTCGCATTCTAGTAACAGAACACGCGTGTTGCCTAGTGGTAAGGCACACCAACTCTTAGTCAGTGGTCTCGGGTTTGAGCCTTACCTCTTCATTTTTAAGCCACAAAATTTCAAATTAATTTTGGGAAATAAGTTTTGTATATATATTATTTCTGTCGGACTTTGTTAACCGAACACGCATGTTGCCTGGTGGTAAGGCGCACCGACTCTAAGATAGAGGTCGCGGGTTTGAGCCTTGCCTCTTTTTTTTAAAGCCACAAAATTGGAAGTTTATTAAATATTAGTGGTTGTCAAGGTTTGAACCCTAGACTTTTGGTACCAAAACCAATACCTTTCCTCTCGCCACTAGACCAACAACATTCATTGTTCAACAATTTGGTAGTTTTATCATATATTTTGAACCTACAATGGGAATAATTATTCCCCTAACATTTTCTTTCTGAATTTTAATTTTCTCCCTTTTTTATTATTAAGAAAATGATACTAAATGATGAGAAAATTATTTAATTTAGATATTTTTTTAATTTTATAGATCTTTTACAATGGTCCCTAGCCTTCAATAATTTTTTTGTCTAATATTAGGTTTAGAATCAATCTTATACGATTTCATGTCCCTAACAAAATCATTGACTAGGAAAAAAAAATTACGCGATTACAATTGATAAAATGCCCCCACTGAGTTGGATCTCTGGATCCGTCTTGTATTGCACTTGTCCTGGTCATGAATTTGCTCGCATTAAAGAACAGAGTAATTATAATTACATACTTGAATCTTAATGCAGCCAAAGATTTGAGAAATTTATTTTTTACACAATTTTCTATTTTTCTAGTTTTCTATGTACGAGTCTTAGGATATTCAAAAAAGTCAGGTTAATTTTTTTTTATCTTGTTATGGTTCTATTTGGTTTCAAAAATTTGGGCTTCCGTATGAACAGTTCTTGTAACGGGGGAACACAGTGGTTGAGGTCCTTGAGGATCTCTTGCACATTTGAAGGCATCAACCGAGAATTTGGTGCCGTCAATCATGTATTCATATAAATCAATGTGTTTTTGAATACGGTTTTCCCCACGTATTCATAATAGAATTTTCAAATTATAAAAATCTGGTTTTGTTTCTTGTATTTATGCAATGACTGAATTGAATAAAGAAATGATAATCAAGTAAGAATTATTCGAATGCATGATTTTAACTTGTTTTTGTTGACTGATTTTATATGCATACATAGTTGGTGATTACCTAACTAAAAAGTCATATTAATCACTTGATTCATTGTTTTACCTCGTTCCATGATGGTTGTTGGTGTCAAAACTGCAGGAGTTGATAACAAACATCATTGGTGATGTCGGAGAAATACAAGAAAGATATGTCTTTAACTTTTCATTTTTTCTTGGATGATTTAGTATGTTCGATCCAATTACATACATGCTATCCAGAAATACGAACGATTACGAACAGACTCCTTGTAAGTTTTAGCAATGCAAATGATTTGGTGCTTACCAGAAAAATTTCGTAGTCTTCATTACTTCTAATATTTCTAAATTCATGAAGAGATGCCCTCCCATTCTCAATAGAGTTGCCCTCCTTTTCAAAATAAGATACAATTTTTTCCATCAAGATCTTCGTGTTTGTCCAAGCTAGTCGCTCTTTGGACTTTTCTAGTTCAAATATACTCACGGTGGCCAAATAATATGCAAAATGTAAGTCCTTTTTGCAATTTCCAAACTCTTCAAGATAACATTCTGTGTACCATCTGCACATAAAATCATTAATAACTTTGGTCACAATGGTGTTCCACATATGCAACAAAATTCTCAAAATTGCAGATAATATCATACTTTTGAATGGTGTCCCATTCCAGCAAATGCAATGCTTGGCAGTATTTATAGTCCAATTTTGCAAGCTCCAAAAGTTTGTTGTTGTTAATTGTATACATCCTGTTGAAAAATGAAAAATCAAAATCAACTCATTTAACAAACCATTTTGTATTTCATGGATCAGCCATAATTGAATGTTATTGAATGTGAATACAAGTAAAAGCAATAAAAAGTACCTATATGTAAACACCCCGATTTTGAACCCGGGATGCGCTCGAGCATACCCGATGATGAAACGGACCAATCATGACTACTCGGAGCTTGTGAAGATGGCTTGAATTTGATCAAAATTAACCAAACATCACCAAATAACCTAAACCAACCCAAGCATTGTTGAACCAAGCCAAACCATCAATCTGCCACTAAGAGCCTTGAGCGCTCAAGCTTGAGGCCTTGAGCGCTCAAACTCCCGAGGAGCCCCTTGAGCGCTCAACTCTGAACCAGTCAGGAATCTGCAGAGTATCTCATCATGAGATCTCATGCAGGGGGGCGTCTAACCACTTCTATACGTATTGTACACGTATAATACACCCTAGATTGCTATAATCTACACCTAAGACTACTCCTAAGATACAAACTCACTATTTCTCTCTCCCCTTTTTCCCTCCACTCACTCTATATAAACCATCCACCACCCCCTGATTCAGGGGTTCGCCAATTCCATACTCCCAGCAATCGTCCACTCTCTCTCTCTCTCTCTACAAAACCACTCTACTTCCATAAAACCACCTGCAAAAACCATCTGTCAAACCCAAAAATTCGACTCTTGATCATCAATTACCTTCATACATTGCACCATCCATCCACAATATCAGCCAAAAACACCAACAATCGTTCATCTTCAAACTCACAACCAAGTTCAAGCTTCCAATCAAGTGAAAAAAGGTAGTTTGACAAGTGATACCCACTGTTTTGGTTCATCTGAGGGTGACCAGTGAGTTCAGACAAATTCTTCATACTTATATTGAACTCACAAAGGTCTGAAAGTTGCTTAAAAACATTGTCAAAATCTGCAGTTGTAATAGGGGTTGAGCGCTCAAGCTGCTATCCTTGAGCGCTCAAACCCAATTCTGGGCAGTTTTCTATTTTTGCTGAGTTTTGAGCCTTCCCCTGGTTTTTATTGCTATTTAATAGTTAATTAGGCTCATTTAATCCTCAAAGAGTTTATGTTTTTACCTCAAAACCATTTGCATGAGCCTAAATTAACTATTTTACGATAATCAAGTCTCAAAACCTTTGAAAATGTTGTATTCAAGTGCAAAACAGTAGTTGTATGGTTTCATAAACTTCTATTTTGCGTGTTTATGGTCCTAAGAATCACCCAGAATCTATTTTCAAGTCAAAAATCAGAAGGTCATATGATAGCTTGAGCACTCAAGACCACCTATTTGAGCGCTCAAGCTGTTCTTGAGCAATTTGTCAATTTTTGGTTGTTTCAATGATGGATCATTATTTATTTGATTTCTGGTGTGAGTATGTTATATCTACACTGATGGTGCTTACTCTTGTTGAATCATAATGATTTTCTTTTTGTATCATCCTTTGGAAGATCAAAGCCTTCTTTTCTTAGTTTGTTTCTTCATTAAAAGAGCTTATGAGTAGTTGATCTTGCAAAGAATGAGCAAAAAAGGTGATGTAGAGGCTTGAAATCTTAGATGCCAGAAGCTGGTTTGAGCGCTCAATCCATGAGACTTGAGCGCTCAAACTGGTTTGGAGGGTTTGAGTGCTCAAGCCTTCATCTTTGAGAGCTCAATCCCTATTCTGGGATCCAGATTGTGAGTCAGTTTATCAAACCTCATATCCATGATTTCTTGAATTGTCATTCATTTTCCGTTAATGTTCATCTTTGTAAATTTTCGTTATGATAATTATTTGTTATTATCATTTCCATGTAAATCATGTACACAAGCATCCATGTTAAACTTGTATTTTTGTATTTCCTTATTGTTTATGTAATTCCCATCCCCAATCCCCATTTTTGTGATTAAAATGAAATTTTAAATATTTCCAAAATCCCACAAAATGTTGAGTAGAAACCGGTTCACGGACCGGGCAAGAGAGGTGCCGTAAAACCCTTCCCCTCTCATAACCAAACCCCTGAATCCGAGAAATCTTTGGTTCTGCCGTGATCAGTAAAATCCTTTTCAATGGGCAAATGAGTTATATTTTTATCGGTTTCTCGGGTTCGGACCTTAAATCCGGGTGGCAAATCTAATAAATCACAATCTTTCCAAATGAAAACCAACGCAATCTCTATTGGCCATCCACACTATACAAGGTCTTGCCAATCCAGACATCACCTTCACCGCCATATTGCTCCAAGTAGAACCTTGTCTCCAAGCTAGCATACCATGGCACATCAAGAGCATATCCCACCTATTATTCATTAGGGAAATTCAGAAAAGCCCCTGAACTTTCAACAAATTCTAAAAAAAAACACTTGGACTCTTGCCGGTAGCAAACCGATACTGAACTTTCGTCAACAAATAGGCCCCTTTTGCCATTCCATTCTGTTATTTTTAGATGGATGGAGCTAAACGATAAAGTTAACAGTGTTAACAAAAAAGATAAACTCTAGCCGCACAAAACATTCATGCATAGACGATGTGTGGGGACCACTGTGGATTCCCATATAAATGATTTGAGCCATTCATCATGTGCAAAATACATTTTCGAGTAGACCCATATAAAATTAGCTCAATCTGATACATTTAAGTGCTCGATCAAATCTCTCAATTTTATATTTAGTGTTTAGAGTTATAAAAACGTACTCTGCACATGATAAACGCCTCAGATCATTCATGCACGTTGTCTGTGCACGGTGTGGATGCCATGTTGATCTTGGACTTGTGTTTGAGAACGATGTTGTCTAGGTTGGATTTGCACGGACGATATGTGGCGTCCACTTCGGGGTCCCACATGAATGATCCGAGCAGTTCATCATGTGCAAAATACGTTTTCGAATAGAGCCATGAAAAATTAGCTCAAGCCGATACCTCTAAGTGCTCGATCCAATCTCCTGGGTTTTTTATTTAGTGTTTAGGGTTATAGTATAGAAAGCACTTAGAGGTGTCAGTTTGAGCTAATTTTTCATTTCTATTCTTGAAAACGTAATCTGCACATAATGCATAGCTCGGATCATTTGTGTGGGACCCCGAAGTGGGCCCCACATGTCATCTATGTTTCAAGACTTGTTTTCTCCATTATGCACTAATCATTACTCACATTTCTCTCCGAAGTCTAGATTCATACTGAATTGGACAAATCACATAATAACATTCATACCTCACCTGGTGAGTCCTTGGATATAATCCATTTATCTAAGAGCTTATTGCTGGCTTGTTGCTCTTTCAAGAAATTTGATTGGAAACTTTTGGCATCCTCCAGAATTTTCTCTCTTGGAAATAGAACTTGACTAGCCCTATATAAGTTATAAGTTCCAGTTACTGCCTGATTTGACTACCCAGAAAAATAAAAGAACTCCCCATCCTCTCAAAATTTCGAAACACATATGTCGAGGAAAAACAAATGGAAAACCAGAAGGTACTCACTTAAAGGTCTCTTTCATTAAAAAAGAATAAAAAGAAAAAGGCAAAACAAAAAATTTAAAAAATGAATTTATGTCCGCTTTTGTGAATTTTTTAAAATATGGTCCTTTTCTTTCTTCTAATTTACACAAACCAAATAAGGATTGGGAGAAAAACTAAAAAATTCATTACCAAAAAAATTATTAAAAATTACCAAAAAGAAAAACTAAAAATTTCAAGACAGAAAACGAAACAGATTATTTTTTGGAGAAACAAGCTTCAAACTTACCAGCAGAAACGTGGTGACCGTGTAACCGTAAAAGCCTAAAATCCGTGGCTGTGTCATCTATGTCAGGAACTGTGGAATTTCTCACCGTACAAAGTCCTTCTTCACTCCAATATCTAAATTTTAACTTAGGTATGTTTACAAGAAAAAAAAATGTTTCAATTATTTAAATTTAGTTCTATTAATTGTACCTGTAAACGTAATCCATATATTCTTTGATCTCCGATTGGAAATACCAAGAAATTTCAAGGCGTTGGAGCCGATCAACGGCCCACATGCGCTCAAATAAATCCACAGGGTAAATATTTGGAGCTGAATATTAAGAAAGAAAGGCAAGATATTAGAATTAAAAGTAAAATCTTACACGGCCCTATGAAAGACGCATTAATGTAATTAGAACTGTTTATCTTGTAGAATTCATCAAACAGATCATCCATGAGAAAATGTTACACACACAATATGAATACCCATTGATTTTTTTTTTCCCTCTGTTGAAGGCCTATATACAGTGGCGACTCCAAAAATTCGGATGCGTGGGGTCATTCATAAATGTCAAATACTTTTATCAATCATAAATCAAAGAAAAACATCACAATAATAGCAACTAAAAATCTTATTCCAACAAAAGTCAAATTTAAAGCTCAACTTAGCAAAACAAATCAACTTCTCCTTGTCAAAAGAACAAAACGAATGATTAGGATTCAAACAAATTACACAAATAAGTAACTTTTATAAAATTTTAAGAGTTATTCAGCGGTGTCACAACCAAATTTAGGAGGTTCATTTATGAATTTTTCGAAAATTTCATTATAATAGCAGTATATATATTTTTCCCGTGGGATCGGCTGACCCCCCTCCATAATGTGGAGTCGACCCTGCCTGTATATATGATATGATCATGTTGTTACCGTTGTTAATTCAACTCAACTTAGAAAACAAAAAACTTAAGTTTTTCCCATGGAAGGCTCTTGGGAATAAACGATTGAATCACAATACAATATGCCTATAGTAAAAGACCCATAAGGAAATGAACATTTTTATTCGTACAGACCGATGGGTACTGACCATGTACCAACCGGCATCGTGGACTCCTTTATGGGTCCCAAACGGTCAATCTGAACTGTTTATTCATCTTAAAATCAAATTCCGAGTGGGTCAACGTGGGAATCGATGCAATTAGACGGTCTTAAGAGCTTGATCCAAAATCACCCCATTTCACTCAAAAACATTTTGAACGAAATGGGGTGATTTTGATCGAAAAAATTAGACCTGTCCGATGCATCAATTCCCCCCGCCCCACTTTCGTTTTGATCTTGGATGGATGAGCGATTCCGATTGACCGCCGGGACCCACAAGGGGGTCAGCAACGCCAGTTGGTACACTTCGGTTGGTACTGCTAGATTTACTGAAAGGAAATTGGGCTTCGAATTTTGAAACTAGTAAGGACCCAACTACACGTACAGAACAAAATTCACATAAAATGTAGCGATCATGTTCGGGGACCCACTTTTGGGGTCCGACACGAGTGATCCGAACCATTTATTATTCTTAGAACATTTTTCCGAGGGGTCCCACAAAATTTCAGCTCAATCGGACAGTTATGTAACGACCCTAATTTTTGCTAAATAAAAATTTCATTTATAAAATTGGTTTTTTTCCATATTTTCTCTAATAAATTAATTAAAGTTGTTTTGGTAATAACTATTTTGGGCCAATAATTATTTTTGTGCTAGTATAAATATACATGTGTGTATAACTAGCACCCAAACCCTACTAGAAAGTTACTTACCCTCCAAGTATTTTTAGGTGCATGTGCTTCATTAATGAGGGAAATTTTCAAGAAACTCATGCACATGGGAGAGAGAGGGAGAGAGAGGTCAATGGAGAGGGGGAGAGGAAGATTTTGTATACAAGCACATGCATTGTGCACATGCTAGCAAACCTAGGCCTAGAAACCTAAAACTTGGCCTCCAAGTTCCACAAAACATGCTTCCATGTTTTGGGGGAGCATATATTCTTCCATAGAGCCTATTAAGCTCAACCATAGGGTACTATGCAAGCACATGCACAATTTTTGTGTCTAAGCTTCCAAAAAACACCCCATAACAGAGGTGACCATGCAAAATTCTACACAGCAAAAGGCCTAAAAACACTATACTTTCACCCCAAGTAATAGTCCCTATATTCTCCCTAAAATTGAGAGTACTTGAACCTAGAAAGCTAGCCTAAACCTAGATGTGTAGGTGGGACCAACATGGTACTTCCCATGTGCCATTGAAAGAGCACATTTACTCCCATTTTGGAAGAAATGGTTAGCCATAAAGGGGGAGAGAGAGCCGTGAGATTGAGGGAGGGAGAGAGAGAGAGACATTTTTGGCTATAAAAGCCCATCCCTCCTTGTCAACTTATCACCTTACACTTTCTATTTTTGTGTCTCTTTTCTTTCCAAAAATAAACCTAATTTACCACCCCTAATTAAAGTTAACATATTTAACTCCTAATTGACTTCCTACTAAGTTAATTAGTAGGAAAGTTGGTTGATTAGAGAACTCACACACTCACCAGAAAAGATTTGTTTATCAGCTTCCGATTAACACCCGGAAATTAAGGTAGGTTACTAAACCATTCTTCTAATTAGTTGTTTCTAGTTCAATATGAAATTCCTAATTAGTTTACTATGTTGGGATTTGAAGTTTGTCTAAGTAAATTTATGCATGTATTAAGGGATTCAAGCATGTTACTTAATTTTTAGAAAGTTTAGTGAGAGGATTTCATGTTGAAAAGAAGAGAAGGGTTTTGATTAGTTTTTAATTAGAAGACTCTTCATGCAATTAATAGTTGGTTTCATGAGATTAACTTGATTAGAAGTTGATTAAAAGAAATTAGAAGACAAAGTTTAAATATAAAATACTAGAAAGTTTCTAATTAAATTATTTAAGTTTTCTTGGAAGTACTAACTAATTTGAGTGGGTTGCTAGCTTAAATTATATTCCTAATTAAATGATTCTTCCTAAAATTAGTAAGTTAAATATTTCTAGAACTGGTTTAATTTTTGCTAACAAAGTTTTTACATGATTCTATAGTTTTATTTTTGGAAGAACTAGAAGTTTTAAAATAATAATAATAAAGTGTGTGAAGGAATTTCTAACACTAAAACTTTTCCTAGAAATTTTCTACTTAAGAATTAGTAGAAACATTTTCTTTAAATAGGTGTTTGTTGATGTGTTAAAGAGTTTTTATAAAAAGACTTGTTAAAAAGTTCTTGAAAAAGAAAAAGTTTCTATGTTTAGAAGGTACTTTCTAGAAAAAAAAAGTGTAATTTTCTAAAAAGTGGGTTCCAATTGTTCTTAGAAATTTTTGGTGTGAATTTTATGACAAAGATGGGTTAAAGCCTTCTTTAAGGCTACCCGGGACCTAAGTATGGTAATTACATGGTACGGGTGGGAGGGGGATAACCTTCCATTATGGTTATCCTGTCATTTTTATACTTTGGCTGTGGTGTGGACAGCATCCCTTACCACTTGGTTTTATGCACATAACATGGCATTGTTGGTCTCAAAGCCATTCCAATATTCTACTATTGCCAGGGACTTGACAGGGGCATCAAATATATTTTCTAGGCATAAATCTCGTTCAGGTGCTGTAAAGCATAGATACAGGGTTTGACAGTTCGCATTTCTACTTCTGTTGATGGAAGTTCAAACTCTGATACATGTATATGAGACTTTACATATAATCAACTACAGTCCCTCGGTCCGGATACACATTTGGTTATCTTCACGACTTTTCATAAGTTTCATGAGACATTTCTAATCCTGTTATGCTTATGTATAGTTCTCATATTCCACTTCTTCTGCACAGTTGGCCAAAGCAGAGTAGCATGGGGTAAAAGAATGAAACTCTCTTACTCTCTACTCTTCATACATCCTTGCATGCATGAATGGTGATCTTTACAAGCCTCCTTTCCTAAATCGTATCAAAATTCTATATTCTCTAAAGCTTAGATGCTGAAGGTGTTAAACCGGTATTTATCTCACAGGTGTCCTTTATTATGTAGTAGGGTCTCTTATGCCCGATCCAGAACATGAAATCAAACCCACAAAAAGAAACGAAGAAGAACGTGTAGATAATAGTACCTAATAGATTCAAAAATCTTACCTTCCAACAAAAACTAACTATAGAATTCCAAGCTTTATATTAACTAAAATAACATATACAAAGACAAGCAATTCTAGAAACAAATGCTATGGAAAGCAAACACAAAACTCTGAGCAATAGCAGCCATTGATTTGAAGTTCATGACCCTTACATTTTCCTTGAAATGAACAAACTGCTATGTTACTTGGACTCGGGTACGGGTGTCGGGTGCAGGTATATATCTAGGTGTCGGATTCAACTATTTTTCATTTCAAGGACACGGGGACATGGCAAAATATTCAAATTTGTTCCTCTTTTTTTTTGTGTGTATTTTCTTACGTAAAATGCTGCTTTAAGGTTCTATAGCATATTTCATAGATAACAAGAGAGGTTTATGCATATTTCCATGATAAACTTGAATTACACTTAGGTTCTCTACAGAAGTGTCATACTAAACTTATCAGACACATATCCCACACCCTTATCCAGGTGTCGAGTGTCCGACACGGCTACTTTATAGTTTATACCATTACGAGAGTCCGCATAACATAGGAACACAGAAATGAAGTCCTAATCTAGAATCTTTCAAAATCGTTTTCCATAGAACAAAATTAGAAGCAGACCAACATATATGCACAAAAAAAAGGACAGAAAAAAAAAACCCCCACCTCAAAATCAGAGCCGCAAGTGAACTTAACGGAAAACAAACCCAAGGCAAACACCCAAACAAGCCCAACTGCATGGCAGCACCTGCAATTGAAAACAACAAATTGGGCACAACACCCCTACATAAAATGACAGAATAGATGACCAAACAGGGATGCAGAAGGAAAAAGTAGAAAACCAAACGCCACAACACAATAGGAGGATAAAAACGGAAAACATGGGCAAATGACCAAACACAAATCAAAGGCCCCCTTTTAAGGGCTCTGCAATTCTGATCAGGACTGACATGATCATATTTTTTGAATGCAGTTACTCTTTTCATATCTGGGATCATGTGGGGAGTGGAATCTGTACAGGAGGTAATTTTTTAGTTTTAGCTGATTGCTTGTACTTTGGCTGGGTTGTAAAGACTGGAGTTTGTTTGGGCTCATAAGGACATTCCCTTGCCCTTGTTTTTAGTGTGTTTTTTTATAAAAGAATTATCTTACCCAAAAAAAAAAAACTCAATCCTCAAAATGGACAGATTTTTAGATTAATTTTTTCTTTATTTAATTTCTTTTGAATTTGGTTCATATTTTTAAATGAATAAATAATCCAAAAAAAAAGGTGCAAAATTAACAAATACAGAAAAAAAATGAATCAAAGGAATAATCCTGCCAGATTATTAAAGCCAAAACATGCCTTAATCAAGAGTAAACCAAAAAAAAAACGAAGAAATGAAACCTTGCTGAGGAGTATTTTGTTGGTGAGAGGACCGTGGATATTGGAGGTGTCGAGGAAAGTGATGCCAGAGTCGATAGCGTGGTGGATGAGTTTGATCATTTCTTCGTCGGGCTTTCCGGTGGGCTGTAGTTGGCCGACATGCCCATACGCTCCAGTCCCTGTGCTGAAACCTCTAGACCTTGTGATCCTAGCTTCATTCTCCCCACTTTTCCCATCTCTCTCTCTCTCTAGATGTGTTGGATTGTTGCTGGCAAGTGAGTGTAATGGCTGGAGCAGTCCCTGCAATTTCAGCCAAATTGAGGGGAAAAATCGTCTGAAATTGCAAAATGGCCAAACAAGAAATTGAGGAACTAGCTCTTTTATGAGCTCTCTATATGTGGAAATATGATTTTATGTATGTCTGTGTGGTTACTTGCTCAATTATTTAAATTTAATTTTATCAAACATATGTATGATACAATAAAGGGTTCAAAAAATATTAAAAAGGGGATATTTCTTAGAATCCCAATATGTCTCCCCTTCTAAAATGTATGTTAAAAAGTGCAACAAATCTATCGTTTTAATTATTTCTATCAATTTTACCCTACTACTATGCAACAAGTGTCACAATCTTAATTTAATAAAAATTTGGATACGTGTCTTAAAGTATCCAAAAAGTATCCGATACTTCGATACTTTGAAAAATAATTTTTATAATTGTGGATACTTCTGGGATACGTGAATATTGGTATCCAATATGGAGACGATACGGACACGACTCCCATCTAGAAGAACCCGTGCTTCATAGCATTTAGCTCATCATTATGTTATCATGACACATAACTAAAATAGGAATTTAGATTGAGGATGCTTTCATTTTATTTTGCAGGAACGCTGGTACATAGATGTGAAATTCCTAGCTGCACTCTGTGGTTGGCAATTGGAAACGTTGTCAACCAGTGAATTGGAGACTATTTTGGAAACCCATGAAGCAGGGCGTAGTAAAATAAGTGATCTTCTCCAACAGCGCCGCGGACAGAGTCAACCTTGAATAAGTGATCTCCAAAAAATAAGTGATCTTGATGGAAAGGAACATGCATTAGCAGAATCCAAAGAAGACGAGCTGGCCCTAATATCACTCTTCCAACTTGTCCGCAAGAGTCCAAAAATATCCATATTTGTTGGCCATAAGGGTTGTGTTTGGTTAGATAGTTTAGTTTTTTTTTTTGATATATTAGATAGTTTAGTTTAGTTTTGATGATGTCATAAGGTGTAATGAGTGGAGAGAGATAGAGAGAGAAATAAAAGAAATGATGATGTCATCAAAACTAAACTAGAAAACGAACATGGCCCAGTTTTTTGTATTTTTAAGCAATTTACATGTGCAAATATGAAGATAAACCTAACATCTGGCCATATAAACACAAAATGACTACTATTCTCAGGAAATCTTGCCTCGAAACTAGCGGTTTCTCCATACCTTCCACAATCGAGGAAGTCAAGGCACGTTATACTGTGGAATCATGCCCCACACAAAAACAAAATTGGACCAATGGGAAGACTACACATGATGAGCTTATGCTGAGCTCTTTCTGATTGGACATACCCACATGTGGCGAATCATTACTTACAATTTGATTATATTTGAAAGGAGAATGATTTTGGCACTTCACTTTTTTATAATGACACAATTTGGAGTGTCATTATAAAAAGGCGGAGTGCGAAAATCATTAACCTATTTTGAAAATTCCAATCCAAATGGTTTTCACTCTCTTTTTTTTTTAAGTTTTAATACCTCGACAACTTTTCACTATTTCTCTGTTAGAAAACTCTGATCGAAACTTTAAAAAAACTATAGCCAAACTAGTTTTGCTGTTAAAAATCCACAAAAATACTGAAATAACTGTTCAGGTATGTCACCCATACCCTAAACTGTAAACCAAAACGGTGGCACAGAAAACTGAAACCACACCTCATGGTCTGACGTGTGTAACTAAAAGAAGCATTTTCCAAGCTAAAAGCAATTAGACTTTAGACACTATCAATGACAGAAAAAAACAGACACCAGCAAACTCTGTATACCCATACAGACATACATGCACACACACACAAAGAGAGAACATGTCACCTTTGCCCTTCTCCTTGTAGGAACGAACCAAAAAGATGCCGCCTTTGACCTACACGTAGGCTGCTCCATCAAAATTACTACCTACGTCCCACATTGTTTGTCTTCTACGAAAAGTCGTGCCATTTTTTAATAAAAAATGAAGTAGTTCCATTCCATGCACCATATTTCCAATTGTTTTGCACCAAATTAAAGTAGTTGAGTTCTTTAATTTGGTATAAAAAGTTCCAAAAATCATGCAAGGCAGTATTTTATTTTTTGATAAAAAAAACAGCATGAATTTTCATAAAGAGACAGAGGTAGTACATAGTACAATTTTGATACAGGAAAACAAATCCAGACCTCCTGCTCTGACGTGCGTACCTGATAAGAAAGTGAGAAGGTATTAGATTTTAAACACATTGCCAAAAGACATGCACACAAACTGGCAAACACCATCTACATACATAGATTCAAGCATACGAACACAGACACACACACAGAGAGAGAGAGAGAGGCCAATGAGATCTTTTGATTAGTACATGGAATCAAAATACCCTAGTGAAGAACAACAAAAAAGACGTCACCTTCACCCTACTCCTCATCTGTACTATAAATTATAACGTACAACTATGATACAAAAAACCAAATTCAAGCCCCCTGCTCTGCTCTGCGTCTTGGGAAGCATATTCCCAGTTAAAAGCAAATAGAATTTAAGGGATCTAGGATCAAGGATACAAGATCTATTTTGCATCATATCTAAGGGATCATCCCTAGGTGAATGTACCAGGAATTGTTGGGCCAGGCAAAGCTCCAAAAGGACTTGTAACTTCATCTGGCATTACTTACCAAAACAAAAACAAAAAAAAAACTTCATCCGGCATTATAGTTGGCCACCAATATGTTTGCCCTTTTAACTCAATAATCACTACTTTTGAGCTTTGCATCTGGCCCAAAAAAACAAAGGAACTGTAAAGAAGTTTTCTTCCGCCTTCCTTTCGAGAGTTCCCTGGGGGAAACAGTGGGTTTGTGTTCGCTAATTTTTCAGTCACATGCTAGTACTATGTGACGTTGTCTCCATCTCCTAGAAAGGAGAAAAATAACAGCTGCTTCCTTAAGACCCAATGATGATAGTATTTCATCAGGCAACAGACTTATCCAATCCTTTAAATTACGGTCAGCCTTTTCCAAAACAAAAGAAAAAGGTTAAAAGAGATGGAATACTTTTAGTAAATTTCTAAATTAAGTTGCTCTAAAATCTCAAACTCAAATTCATCAGTCAATTCGGTACCTCAACAGTTAATCCCTGAAATGCCAACTGCATAGGAAATCAGTAAAACATTTCCTGAACATGAATTATACAGTAAGGCAATCTGCAGTTTTCCCCCCGTTGAAAACAGTTAACTTTAAACGTGAATGCAATTCGAAACAAAGAAAAATAGAGATTAGGAATATAACGAACCTGCAGAACCACCCAGAATCGGTAAGGTTTTATATTGCTCAATCAACTTCAGACCCCCAAAACGAATAAAAATAAAATTCGAACCACCCAGAATCAGACGCAGGCTTAGTTAATTACTAATAGAACAACAATGATAAAGATGAAATCGATGTGTGCCTGAAAAGCGTACTAAGAGTTAAAATCGATTTGGTTAGAAAAAAAAACTAATAAAACCAAGGAGAATTTGGGTTTTTAAATGGATTCATAATCACAATACACCTTGAAGAACCATAAAGACATCGCCTTTGCCATGCGACAAATCTCCACAAGGTATGCCACCAGATAATTGGGATCTATTGAAGAGGAACCCAAAATAAATCCCAACTTTCGCCTCCTGATTGGAAATCCCCAGGTAATTGGGGATCTATTGAAGAGGAACCCAAAAAAAAATTCCCAACTTTTGTCTCCTGATTGGAAATCACCAGATAATTGGGATCTATTGAAGAGGAACCAAAAAAAAAAACCCAACTTTCATCTCCTGATTGGAAATCACAAGACAATTGGGGGGCAATTGGTGATCTAGGAACCAAAAAAATCCCAAATTCGGCCTCCTGATTGGAAATCACCAGACAATTGGTGGGCAATTGGTGATATAGGAGCAAAAAAATCCCAAATTTGGCCTCCTGATTGGAATTCACCAGACAATTGGTGGACAATTGGTGATCTATTGACGAGGAACCAAAAGAATCCAAACTTTGGCCTCCTGATTGGAAATCACCAGACAATTGGTGATCTAACCAAAAAGATCCCAACTTTGGCCTCCTGCTCTGATATGCGTACCTATCCCCTAGAAGAACCAAAAAGATCCCACCTTTGAAGCAGAAGGTGAAGCTTTGGAGAAATATGTGAGAGTTTGAGGGGCTTGGATGAGTTGGGCTTGTGTGTTTGTTTGGGCCGGAATCCAGGCTGCATTTTATTACATTACAGGATAAAATCTGGGCCAATTGCAATATAGGAGTAGAAAAAGTCCAAGGATTGTAACAAGTATCCTACAATTCTTCCAATCGGTTGGGACTCATGGGAGTCTTCGGACCTTGTGGCCCCCACTTCAGCCACTCTCAACAACCTCACTAGGCTCCGTTAATGTCCACATTCCACAGGCTCCCATAACAAATCATCATCATCCTTTATGTCAAGAATGGGACTGAAGCCTGTATATTCAAGAATCACGTATGAGGATACTTAACCCGGGGACCAGTGATCCTGTAACTAGGTTAAATAAGACAAATGAATCACATGGTGATCCTTAAAGGATGCACTATTTTATTTTATGTCCATCCCTATGATGTAAGTGCATTCATCTTGTAATGATAGAGGGTTGAGTTTTTAAACTTTTAATGAATATCTGTAGCTCATATGAATGGGATGTCAGAATTACAGGATCATCCTTGACAGATTTTGCCTACGTGAGTGTGGAAGGGGGTCGCTTCGTATGAGATTCAGACTTAGTCTCAGAAACGCTTTTGAAAACTAGGATAAACACAAGGCTGTAATGTGTTGGCTATTAAAGCTTATGTCAACACCTGAGTTGTTATGTGTGAGCAGTAACTCTTTATTTCTCCTAAGCAATCATAGTTCAATGTTGAGCACACTACCGACTTTGCAGTAGAGGTTATTGTCTCACCAAGTGAAGGTTCAATGCAGAGCACACCTTTCATTATGCATAAGGACTCTTTTTTGCCCAATAATACATTTTTCACCTATAGTTTACTTAATTTAATATTCAAATAAATGAGTGGGGGGGTTGTTTTTACATTTGTATATTAAATGAAGTATTTTGACAACCTAAATTATTGACATTAAGTATTTAGTTAAGTTTCATTTAGAACATCAGAGTAAATGCAGAGTTCTTAGTTTAATCTAACTGATTGAGTAATTAATTTATGTTACTTCATTAATGGAACTAATCGTAAAGTCTTTTGTTTCATTGCATTAAGTGTCAGGGGTTTAGAAAGAACTATAAAAACCTTCATGCATGCAATTTTGTTAGATATCAAGGAAAAGTAGAAGTAAAGAATTAACTATCTACTTTATTCTCCATATCTATTTTGTGGACAAAGAAAGGTGTTTATTTGGTAGAGCTTTGGGCTCACACACTTAGCTAGTAGTCTGCTGCATCGGTCATTGAGAACTTACCAAGTGCAGAGGCTATATCTCCTTAAAGAGAGCAAGATACCCGCGCCTCAGCCTTTTATGGTGTTGTGCTTGTTAATTTATTTCATTATCTACGATAATTACACCAACACAAACTATTTTCACATTAGCTATAAGCTATTGAAACTATATAATGGTGTGTCTTTGCATTGCATGAACATTGAATAGAATCTTGTACATGTTGTGAAGAGTAATTGTGGATGTGTGATTTGTGGGGGTTGAGAGACAAAGTGATGAGTGAGAGTTAAAGAGAGGGCCATGCCAGTTGGTTGGGCCGGTGGAATTCATCTTGTGTAGTTGAGTTTTTAGATCTGTGTGACTATGGTTGGTTTGTATGTACCTATAAGTATGTACGTTTGTGTGTTTGTAATTTGTATGCTTGGGAGTTCATTTTAGTGTGAGAGATACAGTGTGAGAGTGAGAGATTGATATCAGTGTTTATGTATGAGGTGTGTGAGCTATGGATTGAGTGAGAATGATGTGAGCTTGTGTTTTGTTGTATGTGTTTATTATCAATAAAAAGTTGTGAGTTGTTAGTGTGTAAATCTCTCCATGATATCTTTGCTTGAACTCCCTACGCATCAGTAGTATCAGAGCCTAACTAGAGAGATTTTTTGTTCACGGTTCAGTTATTGGCAAGGACCGGATCTTGACGAAAATCATTAACCATCTGTCTATGTGAGATAAATCTAAAAAGTAAAAAATTATGACCAAAAATAAAATAGTTTAATAAAGATGAAAAAATACCAAACAAGAGGTATCTTCTGCCTACAGTGTTGTATGTCTTGTATGAACTTTTTTAATTTTAATCCACATTTTTATATTTTTCTTATTCCTCTCAGAAACGAATGGTAAATCCCAAAGATTACGACGAAAAGTTAAATACAAAATTATGAAGAGTACAAAAGTACCCGATCAAACATTTAGTTAGCTAGATTTGATCAATTGACGGTTCATTTGATAATGTGCAAGAGTAGTCATTGTTACCGTATTTCCAACTTCGAATTTCAAGAGGTTACGATAAAATTGGAGGGACCGGAAAAGCGTGCGCATTGGGATGGAACTTAAAAAATATGTTAGAATATATAGCCAGAGATGATTATCATCACCAGAGGAGTAAGATTATTTTTATAACTGGAAGGAGTAATGATGGTCAGCATAACTGAAGGATTACTCAAGGTGACATTTATTAATTTATTAATTGAAGGAACAAATTGGGATTATGTTTCCATGTTTAAGGGTCATTAATTGGTGGCATAGCCAAATTAAAAATTTACCATAAACAAATTGGGATTATGTTTCCATGTTTAAAGGGTCATTAGACATATACAAGGCCCCTCCAGTTGTTTAGGTTACTCAAGCCCCGACTCCAAGTTTAGTTGTCCATTTACAATTAAGGGAGTGTTACACTAACTCAGTTTTTTGAAAAAATTGGTTTTTCATGATTTTTTATGAGATGTTTTATGAGAGAATAACGTGTCTCGGTGTTTGAAAAAAATAATTTTTTGTTAATAGAACACCCCCTAAGTCATAACAAATAAACAGACTTAACATGGGAAAAAAAGAAGTCAATGTTATATTATGCTTTAAGCTTGAACTACATCTAAAAACTTAAAATTATAACATAATATCTGTTATAGTGTTTTATAATTAACACGATTTAATTTATAAAAAAAAACTTCCCTCTAAATATTTTGAAGCAAATTCTTTTTGATTCTCACTTTATCCGAGAAAGGTACGCTTCTCACTCTCTCGATAATCAGTTCTCCCCAAGCATGTCGGGAAAGAGGCGGGTTTCACGTTCTTGGACCAAAAATTGAAGATCGGGACTCGGAGCCTGAGCAACCAAGAAAAATACTCCTGTCTCTAAAAAATCTGGTTATGTATAGTAAAATCACTTTTTAACAAGAATCTAGTTATGAAATGAAAGGTTCTGGGGATTCATTCTTGGATTTTTCCAAAAGCTAGACAAAGGTTGTGTTTGAAACTACAACACTCCCGGGGGAAAAATGCATAGTTTCGTGTTTTGTGCTAAGATTGAAAATTTAGATTTTGATATGATTGGAAGTTTGATTTGCTGACGTTTTCACTAATTCAAAAGGAGGTACGTTATTATTTTTATTAAATAACTTCTTAAAAGGAAAAAGAATAATAGTAAATCCGAGAACCTTAATGGAGGCGCTGAAGAGCAGGTGCTCGGAAATGAGGATTTGTTGGTTTCTATCCTTAAGTGTTGTGGTCCCAGGGCAATCGCGAGGTGCCGAGTGCTGTCCAGTCTCTTCAATAGGGCGGTACAGAGGACAAAAATTAACAGGATCAATATGAGGCTGTGACATCTTATTAGTCACATGAATGATTCCGAGACGGTAAATTTTCTTTGGCTATATGTCATGCCTTTTTGATATTTATTTTCTAATCTGACTTGATTTTTTTTGTAGGTTGGTGAACTGTTGGACACAACCGACAAGAGTATTGTCAAGGAGTTGTTCCAGGCTGTAGTGGATGTGGTGTGCTCTGGGCGTGGATATGACAACAGGATGAGGAAAGCCGAATTAGAAGCTTTAATTGTGTAGGACGTTGAGGACAAAATTCAGACTTTGCAGTGAATTTTTTTGTACCCATACGCTTGGAGAGAGAGAGAGAGAGAGAGAGAGAGAGAGAGTTTCGTTTTGTTCAAAAATAGCCTCCCACCCAAATTAAGTTTTCTGACTTTGGCCTAATTTGGCCTAAAAGTGATTTTTGGTTTTTTTGTTTCTTCTTTATTCAATTTTTGGATGCATTTGTTAGTTTCGGGTCAAGATTTTGTGGTTTCTGGATTCCTCTCAGCGAGACGAATCTAACGAGTATAATATTATGGTCAAAACTCAAATTTTTTTGAATAAAGCCAAAATAGGTAGATTTGAGTTTTGACCATAATATTATACTCGTTAGATTCAGCCTCCGCCGGAAATCCGTAAACCACAAAATCTTGACACGAAACTAACAAATGCATCCAAAAATTGAATAAAGAAGAAACAAAATAACCAATAATCCAAAAATCACTTTTAGGCCAAATTAGGCCAAAGTCAGAAAACTTAATTTGGGTGGGAGGCTATTTTTGAACAAAACGAAAGTCTCTCTCTCTCTCTCTCTCTCTCTCTCTCTCTCTCTCTCTCTCTCTCTCTCTCTCTCTCTCTCTCTCTCTCCAAGCGTATGGGTACAAAAAAATTCACTGCAAAGTCTGAATTTTGTCCTCAACGTCCTACACAATTAAAGCTTCTAATTCGGCTTTCCTCATCCTGTTGTCATATCCACGCCCAGAGCACACCACATCCACTACAGCCTGGAACAACTCCTTGACAATACTCTTGTCGGCTGTGTCCAACAGTTCACCAACCTACAAAAAAAATCAAGTCAGATTAGAAAATAAATATTAAAAAGGCATGACATATAGCCAAAGAAAATTTACCGTCTCGGAATCATTCATGTGACTAATAAGAAGTCGCGGCATCACATTGATCCTGTTAATTTTTGCCCTCTGTACCGCCCTATTGAAGAGGCTGGACAACACTCGGCACCTCGCGATTGCCCTGGGACCACAACACTCAAGGATAGAAACCAACAAATCCTCATTTCCGAGCACCTGCTCTTCAGCGCCTCCACTAAGGTTCTCGGATTTACTATTATTTTGTGGTTGATTGATGCTGAAAACAAAGATCCCAAAAAAAAAAAGAGGACTCACAATCTGTATTTCTACTTTTCTAAGTTTTTCTGTTCAACATGTGTCAATTCTCAAAATGACATGGTACACTCATTTCCAAACAAGCATTCAAATACGTTAAAAAAGAACAAGAGTAAGGGAAATTATTTCAGCATCTCTTCTAAACATCAAACTCCTCTAAATCAAGATAGTAGCATCAAAGTCTAGAATACGTCAAACTTTAATTTAAAGAGAAAATTAATAGCTCTCCACTTACTACAGGAAATAACTCAGTTTAGATTCTTTAGAATACTACATCTAAATTAGAAAGGAAATCAAATGACAATTAGGAGAATGGAGAAGAAAATTCTATGGCAGAACCCAGTTTTTTCATTTTCCCCCTCTTCTTGCACCACCACCTCCAAGATTGGAAAGTTGGAGACGGCAATCTAAGATGTCCTGCGCCACCGAAAGAAGTACTTGATGACATCTAATCTCTTGTTGGTGAGAGCAACTCCAACACTACTAGGCAAAACAACTAGGTGAAAGTACAAAAAAGTTACATATTCCACTTTGCGTATGAACTTTTTCACACCACCCTTCAACACTAGTCTCTATTCTTACTCTCTATCCAAACTAAAAAAAACTGATTTTTCATACCAGCCATTAAACAAACATCAAATTCTACTAAAGTAGCATACATGCATTGCAACAAACTGATTCTAACAGATTCAAACAGCAGCAGCAGCTTCACAAGACTGTTCTAGCAAAGTAGCATACAATATCAGTTGGTTACATTCTGCTTGCATACAAAAAGCAGCAGCTTCAGCAGACTATATTCTAACAAATAGGTTGACTAAACAGATTCAAGCATTGCCAACAAATGGCTGAACCAACAAATGCAAAAATATCAGTTGGTTTATACAGTTCTAGCAACAACTGAGAAGGTTTGTGTAATACACATCTCCTTGAGTGTTCATCTACTAAACCAAAACTCATTAATGACTACAATAAGAGTATAACATCTCCTCAAGTATACAAACATAAGCATATGCAAACAAGGGAAGTTCATTATATAAAGTATATTTAAGTGTGTGGTTGCAAAAGAGTTTATTCTACAAACAGCAATTCACAACCTAACATAAAACTTCAAAAACTTAAATCATATTCACCACTGAAGTTACAACTAGTGAATTTCTCAAAACTTAAATACATGACCAAAAGGCAAAACCATGCACACCATGTGCTTTTATCTTCCACAACATGAGAAAAGTTAAACCTGTGAGTAACAGCCTCAATAGAAACACTAGAAGATATTCCCATGGCTCAACTCTATGCCTATTGAGAAAAATGAAATCATACCAAAAACCATGTATACTGTTTCTTTGCTAATAGTGTTGCATAACAGATTGCAAAGTCCGTTTCTTTGCTTATATGTCAAAGTCAATTGGTTGTTCCTATTCTTTCTCCTAATAAACAGAACTTCCTTAACAAATCAATCGTATGTTTCTTTGCTTATAAATTAAACCTTTGCTTAAGATATACAACCTATCTCTATCTCTTGATACACAACAAAAGCACTCTTCATATTCACCACTACTGATCTTTTCCATAACAAACAATCACCATTATTTTCATATATATTTGGCACAGTTTTTCATAAAAAGCCATTTACATAGAACAAATAACTAAGTAAGGAGCACCAAGAGCACAAATCTTTAAGAGTGCAAATCAGTTTATAATGGGGTCAAATAACCATGACCTGAGAAAACATAGCTACAGCAGTCATATTTTACAGAAGTAAAATGTTACACAATGTTACATAGTGGGGGCGTGTGACCCCTCTCATCATATACCAGCTACACCAGTGGCCATGTCTATTGTATCAAATATTCAAAACCAGTTCTACCACAGGAAACCATTCAAATACACTTCTTTCAGGCATTTCATCAAACACCTCACAAGACATGTCCAGTCTACCACATTTCCCATACAATTCTAAGGTCGTTCTATAGTATCACATCAGGCCATATCCTAATGATTAAAAAACAATATGCAGAAATAAACCCCAATCTAAAGACGGATATAAAATACTATCATACCTGTCCATCTTCCTCAACAGAGTAACACAGTCGCCTTTGAGAAGGATCATTCCTGAAAATTAAACAACATAACAAACGCTTATAATCTGAAGGAAGAGAAAGGGGGAGGGAATTTTCGTTTGGTTCCACAGACGAGGAAGGAAAATTATTCTAATTACTATTAAACTTTCCTTCCATTTTCTCTCCAATTTTTCCTGTAATTTCCTTATTTTCTCTTTCTTTCCCTAACTTCCAAACATAATAGATCCTAACACCCACCCAAAAAAATCTCTGCGGTTGTTCTTTACCTCCTCTGCATCTTCTAGAACGAGATTCAAGTACTCATCAAAGCCCTAAAACAACAACCAAAGGGCCACTTAGGACAAAATAAAGGGAGCTCGACAGAGGATCAAACTAATATTATCTTATTCAAAAGAGAATTTAAAAGATTTTACTCTTCTTACAAACTCCAGTCACATACCCTAAGGCGGCCTTCAATCCTGAGGTTCTTCTTCTCGAACAGCCATAGCTGAATGCGAGCATCGAGAAATTTGAATACCGTGGTGCTCACATCCATCTTCAAACCTTCGATCTAAATCAAGCGAAAGCTCTAAACCCCTCAAATGTGTTCAACACATCCATTAAATGGAAAGAATTTCACCTGTTCTAGAGGAAACGAATCACCTTCAAATCAATAGGCCCAACAGGCTTAGACAACGACCCGCTGGGCCCAATACTAGAAGATTTCGGTAGCGGTAGTTTGAACTCAGCCCAGCAATAGGCCCAACAGGCTTAGACAATGGCCCGCTGGGCCCAATACCAGAAGATTTCCGTAGCTGTAGCTCGAACACAGCCCAGCAATAGGCCCAACAGGCTTAGACAACGGCCCGCTGGGCCCACTACCGGTTTTTGAAAAACGATTCCGGCCGGGTACCAGTGTCTGCCATACCCGGAAATATCGAGCATATCGGCGTTACCAGCTGATTACCTTTTTGCTCCACAATCACAGCACCAGAAGATTTTCAGTAGTAGCTTGAACTCAGCCCAGCAATAGGCCCAACAGGCTTAGACAACGGCCCGCTGGGCCCAATACCGGTTTTTAAAAACGATTCCGGCCGTGTTCCAGTGCCTGCCATGCCCGGAAATATCGAGCATATCTGCGGTACCAACCGGGTACCTTTTTGCTCCAACAATGGTGCAAACTCAGCCAGATCTGGGGGGAGAGAGAGAGATAGGAGAGATCTTTGATTATAGACCAATGGTGAAGATTTATGGAGAGAGAGATGTCCACACATGCTCGGAAAATAAAGCCCTGAGAGATCTTTGATTAGAGATGTGATTCAGAGGAAAGGAAAGAACTTTGATTAGATTAGAAAATGAGAGATCTTTGATTAGAGATGTGATTCAGAGGAAAAGAGAGATCTTTGATTAGATTAGAAAAGGAGAGATCTTTGATTAGAGATGAGATTCAGAGGAAAAGAGAGAACTTTGATTAGAGAGAAGTCTTGAAGATAAACGTCCACACATGGTCGGAAAATAAAGCCCTATTGACACAAACTGGAGAAGAAATTGAATTTATAAGACGCTCCGGGATGAATTGGTGGAGAGAGAAAGAGAGAGAGGACCCAAAGGAACACAAGATGGAGGAGTCCGAGGCTTCTCTCTGTGTTTTAAAGAGAGAAGGAGAGAGAGAACAAGGAACGAGAGATGGAGGAGTCCGAGGCTTCTTTGTGTGTTTTAGAGAGAGAAGGAGAGAGAGAACAAGGAACGAGAGATAGAGGTGGCAGAGGCTTGAGAACAAGGAACGAAAGCAGAGGCTTTAAAGTAATCTCTCTCTCTCTCTCTCTCCCCCTCTCTGTGTTTGGGTAAAGAAGTGTTAGGTTTAGTTTTTAGGGGCCCAACCACCGCCTCTATCATCACAACCACAACTATGGTTAGAGGTAACTATGGTTGAGCAAACCACCAGAGGGGAAAAATTTTGGATACCACGAACTACGTGCCAAACTTACTGTAGTACTTGAAAATTGCATCCGGACTTTTCAAAATTACCTGATTTCTCTTTAAAAGAAAAAAGTGAAAAAAACTCCTAAAATAAAATCCAAAACACTGCAAACGGGCCTATCTTTCTTTTTTCTCCACATTTCAATTTTTTTTTCAAAAAAATTATCTCTCCACTGATTATCTTTTTTATTTAATTTCTCTCTATCTCTCTCTAATATTATTTTATTATTTTTATTTTTAAAACTCAACCAAACACTATTTAAAAAAAAATTCAAAACCCATCCAAACCCAAAAAATTCAGTGTGTTTCGTGTTAAGAAATATTGTCTCACATTGCCTAGGAGTGGAATGGGTGATCATTTAATATATGTTGGGACCTCTCCACTCATTGTCAATTGATTTTGAGTTGGATATAAAGTTTCCACATGGTATCAGAGCGGGGCCTATTTCACTCCACATTAAAAAAAAAATCCACATTTCGTTAAGTAAGGTTTTAAAATAAACTCATTTTTTATGATCTATCTTGATTTTTTTTAAATATTTTTTGTTAATGGAATACCCCTAATTAAAATCAATGATTTTTTTAAAATATTTTTTTTCTTGGAAAATTGTATACTATTCAATATTCATATAGGTCTCCTTTGGGTAAAAACCAAAAATCGGTTTTTTAAAAAAATTATTTTGTCCTTATTCAATTTTTTTTGAATTTGTTAGTTTTGCGTCAAGATTTTGTGATTTCTGAATTTCTCTCAATGAGACGAATCTAACAAATATAAACTTATAGTCAAAACTCAAAATTTTTTGAATAAAATCAAAATAAGTATTTTTTTAGAATGCAGGCATTTTTTTAAATAAAGCCAAAAAAATCATAGGGGACCGAATTTTAGAGTGCAGGCATTTTTTTCCCATTGAGAAGTGCAACTTTATGACATCTCCAAACTACGAAAAATATTGGTACACTATGAAAAAGTTTCACGGAATAAAAAAAATTATTCATCTAGCTTCAGATTTTTTTTTTCTATGGATAATTTTTTTTTAATAAAAAATGCTACTGCGTGGCCCCCCTTTTTTCTTTTTCTTTTTTTGCGGTAAAACAATGTGCACAGATGGCTGTGCACATATTGATCTCGGGGGTTCACTTTTCAGTCACATAAGAATTATCCAAGCTGTTCAATCATCTTAGAATAATTTTTCAATGGGCCCCGCTAGAAACAGCTCCATCGAACATGTGTAAGTGGTTTATCCAAAAATCCCCCATAATTTTGAATGAAACGGGGAATTTTTTGATCAACTACTTACACACGTCTAATGGAGCTGATTTCTAGCATGACCCATCAGAAAATAATTTCTAAGATGATTGAACTGCTTCTCCGAGACCCATCTATACACAATCTGTGCACAACCATGTGTGCATGTAGAAGAGTTCTTTTTTTTTTTTAGCCAAAAACTTAAACTGCGTGCCCGTTTTTAATACTCTAGGGCTTAGGCTTGCTTTGGCTAAATTGAAAAAACTAGTTTTTTGATTTTTTGATTTTGTCCTTATTCAAATTTTTTTTGCATTTGTTGGTTTTTGGACGATTTTTTGTGGTTTCTTAGCTTGTCTCGACGAGAGAAATCTAAAAAGTATAAAATTATTAGCCAAACTTAAGCTTTTGTGAATAAAGATGAAAAATAATCCAAAAAACCTTTAAATTCACTTTTTGATAAAATAATATTAATTTGATCCTCTAGCAAGGAGAAATAATGCAGTATTGAACTCTGTTGAGCCCCCTTTCTTTTGTCCTTCGTTCAATCAATCGTTGCTTTTTCTAATCCTTCTATCTAAATCAAACAAAAGCCCTCAACCCCTCAAATATGTTAGACACGTCCATTAAATGGAAAGAATTTGACCTTTTCAACAGGAAACAAATCACCGTCTAATCAAACCCTCAACAGGCAATGACGAACATCACAATCACAGCACCAGAAGATTTCGGTACCGGTAGCTAGAACTCAGCCTAGCAATAGCCCCAACAGGCTCAAACACCGGCCTGTTGGACCCAATATCGGTTTTTTTAAAAACGGTTCCAGCCGGGTACCAGTGTCGGCCGTACCCGAAATTATCGGGCATATCGGTTGTACCGGCCAAGTACCTTTTTGCTCCAACGATGGTTCAAACTCAGGCCAAATCTGGGAGGGGTAGAGAGAGAGATAGGAGAGATCTTTGATTATAGACTAGTCTTGAAGATTTATAGAGAGAGACGTCCACACATGCAAGGAAAATAAGAGATGAGATACAGAGGAAAGGAAAGGTCATTGATTAGAGAGAAGTCTTGAAGATAAACGTCCACACATGGTCGGAAAATAAAGCCCTGTGACACAAATTGGAGAAGAAATTGAATTTATCAGGCACTCTAGGATGAATTGGTGTATATATATATATATATATATATATATATATATATATATATATATATAAGTTCCGCTTCTTATCCGGACTTTTGATTTCCGCACTTTTTATCCAAATTTTATTTTGATGATCCGATCCGTCCAATGTGTTCAGAAGGTGTTTTCAGGAGTCTTCGCGAAAAATCTTTAAAAAAAAACCAGGAAGGGCTTGATCCAAGCAGTTTTCGCAAAATATATAAATATAGTTTTTGTGAAAACTGCTTGGATCAAACCCTTCCCGGTATTTTTTTTGAAGATTTTCCGCCTAGACCCTTGAAAATATCTTCTGAACACATTAGATGGATCGAATTTTCCAAAAAAAAAAATTGCAACAAAAAAAACCATTTTTTTCTTATTTCCGGGACGTGTGGATAAGAAGGTTTATGTGTGTGTATATATATATAGTCATACCAAATATATGAAAGGATTGTTAAATAAGGAAAACGGCGTTAAATAAGAAAAACAGAGAACAAAGATCTTACTGGAAAATATTGATTTTATTGATGGTGGAAGATAGAAGTAATTTACAGTGGAAGGATGGTGTGAGAAAAGAAGAGAAAGAGTGAGATAGGGTACTCCGAAGTCTGTCTTCGAAGATTTAGAATACAACTATTTATAAGCGCTACGACCTACTATAGCAGTTATTGTAGATGACATCACTGATGACATTTTACAAAATATCTAGAGTCCCAAAGATCTTTAATTCAATCATAGAGTCCCAAAGATCCGTTTCTTCCGGATATACTTCGTTGTCGTCATTGGGATCCTGTGATTCTCTAGCCAAGCAAGCAAACTGACCTTGATCCTGATCTTGAGAGGACATAGAAATGTCACTCATTGAATCCACTTGAGATGAGCTGGATCCTTAAAGGGCTAAGTACTGATCTTTAATAATTTCTATGAGCTTAATATCTTGCTCATGTTTGGATAGGGTTGAATACTGATTCTGAATCATCATTTTTATATGTTGAATAAAATTTACTAGACCCTGAGTAGGGTTACTTCTTGACGCTTGACTCAGATAGGCAGCTTGGTATTTTTCTACGGTTTCATTAATGTATGACACGCATTTTTCAGACTCAAAACGTGCCCACCATTTGACAAAGAAATTTCTCTGTATTTCTGGTATACGGAGATGATCTTCGGCTATTTCATATCCCCAATGCCATAACCAAGTAATTCTGAATTCGGTGCAATACCATAAAAGGTCTTGCCCAACTAGTGGGCTTACTGCTGTCATTCCCTTTAACTTCGGATGATATTTATACCATACAAGGAATTGTTTTTGAATAGCTTCTGGGAAAATCTCAAGCTCAGGAGCATGAAATTCCCACCAATGAAGAAACCATGATGGAAATCCTGAGGTGTTTAAGATCTCCGGATTTAAAATAAAGAACCATGAGTGGGCTTTTATTGGATTCTGATAATATAGGGCATATGTCCATGCACGGGCATAATCCCAATAATTGTATTTCTCTCATTAATTTTCAAGGTTCTGGTAGCAAATGTGGAGAGACCCCATTCCTGCGGATGAATCACCCTGACAATATAAAAATTAAAACAGGTGATGGGTGTTTTTGGATCAGTTTTTGTTAAATGATTGATAAGCCCCTAAAAGTGTTAATAATGGGGCTTATCTCGCTTCTTTTTTATCATGCGCAAGCATATTACGTTCCTTTTTACATTTGATTTTTGCGCGAGGGTGTTTTTGCAAGTTTCAGGTAAAAGGCGAGAATAGAATGTGCCTCAAGGCCATGGTTGAACCAAGGGATGTTTTAGTACTCTAGGCCACACAACATACCACCATCGAGTCCCGAGAGTCAAGGATTTGAGTAAAGGACAAGACTCAAGAAGCCTAGAAGTCACATTTGCAAGCCATGAGGTCAAGGGATCAAGGCAGAAAAATCTCAGATTTTTGCCCTTTCAACCGGTTGAAGCTTTTTGCTCGACCGGTTGAAGCAAAACAGAAAGATTCTCGACCGGTTGAAGCTTTTCGCTCGACCGGTTGAAGCTTCATTTTTCTGCAAATTTTTGCCCAATTAGGAAATATCTTGTGGCATTTTTGTAATATCTTGGCACGACTTTTGGGGCCTATAAAAGGTCTTTAACATCAGATTTTACGGTAGTTCTTCTTCTTCACCTTCTCTCTCTACCTCCATTAAATCTCACTTAGTTTCTCTACCTTCCCTTTACATTTTCAAGCCTTTACATTTTGTTTCAAGGCAAACCACCTTCTTTAATGTTGTAATACTTGTTAAGACCTTCATATAAATCCAATTTATTTACGTTTTTACCGGTTAATTTGTTTTCCTGTTTTTCTAGATAATTGCTTAGAAATCTTTACCTTCCAAGCGTTGTTTGTGAATTTCTCATGAATTAATGTTGTAGGTAGACCTAGAATCTTCCTTAAAAATCAGTTTTTAAAATTATTTGTTATGTTCTTTATTTCCCTTATAAAATTAGTCATTTTTCCGTAGTTATGATTGAATAGTCGATTTAGGCTCGGTCATGGGGTGATTAACACCCCGTGACTTAGGTAAATTCACTCCCCTCGCCAATATCGCAAACTTTGCATGTTAATCAAAGAGTTAGAATTAATTTTATGTATCAAAATTGGTATTAGTTAATCCCGTTGATCACGTGTAGCCAAGGGCGTGACGCCTTGGCATGTGTGATGCTTCAGGCTATGGCAATCAAAATGTTTGTATAAATGGCACAAGAATCCTACTTTTTGAGAAACACCATTTCTAGTTGAATGAGTTTTAAGTATCAAATCTTTCGTTCGGGGTCGTTTAACGACGCCCCGAGCCGGTTATTTTAGAGGAGAATGAATCGGCCTAAGGCATGGGTGTTTTGAATCCCTTGACTTAGCCTTGTTTTTAATTAGTCTTTCAATCGTCCGAGTCGTTTATGTAGTTAAGTGAAATCCATCCCCCAAACTACAAAAGTCAAGTTTGCCGCTTAAAGGCTAAAACCTTCACTCGCGAGTCAATTTACACGCTCAGCTCATTCGGTCCCTGTGGACTAGACCCGGGCTTCTGGATACTATGCCGCGCGTCACCTAAACTCTACGCTTGGGGAATCAATATTGGAAAACAATCCAAGGATGCAAGCAATGATAATGGGTTATTTGTACTGATGATGTTTCAATAAGAATTGCCTCATAGATATAACAAGGTTTTCCTTCCTGAACCGTGTAATGCTGAAGGTTTTAAAAGCTCCATTGTTCTTCTTTCAAACAGCAAAATACTTTATTTTCTATTTTTTAGTAGGTTATTTTTCAAAAATAGATCTCTGGCTATGGAGGCGATGATTAACATTTAAAATGGAGCTAATGGTTCTGCATGTCTTTTGGTGGATATTTCCCAAAATGATGGGTAAGTACTCTACATCCTAAATAAAGAAATAAAAACAGGACACATGTATATTAGTTTACACTTGCATTTTTGGTTAGAGTAAGAATATGTTTTATTGAGTTTTTCTTAATGAAATTTTTCTTCATTGATTTGGGTGGCAAGCAGAAGAGATAGAGGTGAGGTGGTGCAACCAACTCACCCCACTAATACTTTGACTCATCTAACTTTTCATTTTAAAAAAAGGAAATGTACTTCATAGACATTTTTTATGTTGCATGTATTGGTTGATCCAAAATTTAGTGTAATTGAGTGAGATTTTTGTCAATCATATCAATCATAAAAAATTATGGCCACATTTTTTTTCTGGGTGTTGGCAATTATTATTCTTTGAAAGTCTCATTTATGGATTTGTCAATTATATCGATCGTAAAAAAATTATGGCACATTTTTTTTGGGTGTTGGCTATTATTTTGTTAAAAAGTCGCATATATAAATTATGATTTTCAGCTAATTAAATCAGGGAAATGATTTTCACACCCCCCATTTTGCATTTTACAATCCACACCCCCCTTTTGTCTTTACTTACGTGAATTTACAATATTGCCCTTTTTCATTATACCTTTTTCATACATTCAATGGTAATATTGTAAAGTCATGAAGGTAAAGACAAAAAAAGGAGTGTGGATTGTAAAATGGGGTGTGTAAAAATCATTTCTCTTAAATCACAATCATGAATTAGAGTCAATAGGAGTATATAGGAAATAAAAAATATTATACTCTTTTAATTTAATTGATCCAGTAATTCCACACAATTTGAAATTGAAAATATAATTTTTTAGCTGATTAAAAAAAATGTCATTTTATTCATGTCTTCGTGTATAACACGGGTTCATGTGAGAGAGAGAGAGAGAGAGAGAGAGAGATTTTAAAAGCCTCTGCCTCCTCAATCTTGCGTTCATTAGGTCAGAGAGAGAGAGAGAGAGAGTATTTTAAAGCCTCTGCCTCCTCAATCTTGTGTTCCTTAGGCCTTCTCAGAGAGTATTTTAAAGCCTCTGCCTCCACAATCTTGTGTGCCTTAGGTCTGTGTGTGTGTGTGTGTGTGTGTTTTGGGTAACAAGTAAATTTACAGCTCCTTTGGGTGCTGAGAAGAGAAAAGAAAGGAAATGTGAGGGATCTCCTTTAATGGTGAGATAAGAAAGGGAAGGGAAGGGATTTCTCGCAAATACATCCAAACAACATTGAGAAATCACTCACTCCCTCCCATTCTGGCGACCTCTGTCATATCCAACGACCTCAAAACTAAGTTTTGATCACAGATCCAGCTTC
The DNA here is from genome assembly GCA_022606695.1 of Vaccinium macrocarpon. Classification (NCBI taxonomy): domain Eukaryota; kingdom Viridiplantae; phylum Streptophyta; class Magnoliopsida; order Ericales; family Ericaceae; genus Vaccinium; species Vaccinium macrocarpon. Next base: position 10,464,958 of record CM040175.1, read on the forward strand.
TCCTCGACGAGACAAAGACAATGGTGCACACACGATGACGATCCGACGAAGGGGTGGACCTCACGGTTGCCGAAAGTCGAAGTCGTCTTTCCTTTCTCACGCAATCACACCAATTTTGGCGACAAACGAAATGGGGGTTTGAAGGGAGTCCGGACTCTCACCCTCTCCTTTCCTCTCTCAACTCTGGTGCCATGCAAACAGGAGAAAGGAACCCGTTTTCATTGATTCCCTTTCTTTTCTCATGATAACCCTCCATCCAAAGTAGGTCTTAGGTTGTGTTTGGTTTGGGTTTCGGTAATGATTGGAGAGAGAAATATAAATAATAATTAAAAATATGGGTTAATAATTAGAGAGATAGAGAAAAAAGAGAATAACATTTGAAAATAGACGTATTGATTGGATAATAATTAAGAAAAGCGGGTCTTAAAATCCAAAACGAACAAGGCCTTAGTCTTTGGGGGGCCCCACCACACTGCCTCTATCATCACAACCACAACTGTGGTTAGAGAAAACTATGGGTCGAGCAAACCACTAGAGGGGAAAATTTGGGTACCATGTAGAACCACGTGGCCGAGCCTATGTGGTACTCGAACGTTGCATCTAGACCCTTCAAAAGTTTTTTTTTTATCGGCAAAAATACTTTCATTCATCACAAAAGAATCGAGATACAAAAATGAAATCAACAAAATACAGTAGGAAAAGAAATACATTGAACAACTTCTTCTCGCGAGATCTTAACCTACTTCTCCGCCTCTCAAATTTTTTGAAAAAGCTATTAATAAGATGCCAACGACACACCCAATGGACTGAGCCCAAAAACACCTACTGTTTAAACCAAACCTCAAATCCACAAAACCAACAAAAACCAATAAATTAGGCCAGCCCACCTCACACACCACCCCAAACCTTGGCCCCTACCACCTCCGACACCGCCGCACCAGATCCACAGCCACCAACCACCACATCATCACCACTGCCCCTCATCCCACAGCTCCAAGCCTCCAACTCCATCACAACAACCCCATCCCTCAACGGAAAACACATCTCCAAGTCGACACCCCTCAACGGAAACATCCATGTATCTCCAAGCCGACACCCCTCAACGGAAAACTCCCAAACACAGCCAAAACCGCAAACTTAGATCCATCACAACACCAAGCCTGAGAATAGCACCTACCACCAAAGGAAACACCCAATGCCGCGAAAAACGAGTAAATAGAGGAGAGGTTCAAACTTATTCGAGAATGCCGAAAATAAAGCAACTAAAACCCAACACCAGGACCACCCAAACACCGCCCCTCAAGGACCCACCATCCACACAACCGTAAAACCAACAACACTGCATTCGTAGCCCAACGTCTAGCCATTGGGCCAAAACTGAGATCCTCCGGCAATGATGGCCAATGGACCGACAACCTGTTAGGAAAAGAGCCACAACCAACACTATGGTTCCCGTCGAAACAGAACCAGAAGAATAGCGAAGACGCCGTAGTAGTTAGACGGAGGGGAGAGGGGAGTAGAGTGAGGGAGGAAAAGACGACGGAAAAGAGAGGCAGGGGGACGCCCTCTCAGGCCCCCTTCAAAAGTATATTGGATGGCCCAATTAAAACACTTTACTCTCTTCACTCTGTCTTCTTTTTCTCTCTCCAAATCTGAACCTTCTAAAGTCAAAATGGATGATCTAAATGCGCCTAATGGATACTACATGCAGGGTATGCTCTGGGGATGCTTTACACGCTCTTGATAAGTGTCCTTTACCTAATTTCTCTAAAAAAAAATGAAAAAAAAACTCCTAAAATAAAATCCAAAACCCTGCAGACTAAACTTTGCAGACCACCCAAAAAATCAGACGTTTTACTATTCATATAGAGGACCGAATTTTAGAGTGGAGGCATTTTTTTTTTGCTTGAGAAGTGCAACTTTATGGAATCCCCAAAAGTACGACAAGTATTGGTACTCCACTATGAAAAAGTTTCACGGAATAAAAAAAATTACTTTAGCTTTTTTTTTTGGCCCTTTTTTTTAAAAAAGAAAATGCTAATGCATGCCCAATAGACACACGTTAAAATTAAAAAAATATATTGAAATTTGTGAAAAATATATAGGAATATGTGAAAAATGTATAAAAATATGTGAAAGAGTATTGAAAAATGTAAAATGTGTATTAGAATTATAGAATATGTGTTTTTTTAGTTGTATGTGTTCTTATTGTATGCATATTGAACACACATTAACAAGACCATTTTTTAATGGGTTTTGCTAATGTGTGTAAATGGACACACGATAAGCACACAAACAAATAAAACAAACGCACACTGCAATACACTTTCACATATTACTATACACTTTTCACACATTTTAATACATTTTTGCAACTTTAACGGTGTGCCTAATACTAATAGGCACACGTTAGCATTTTTCTTTTTTTAATATGGTCTAGATATTCTTATTTGTCCCTCGAGAAGAGCAAGAGGTGCTTTACACGTTACCCATCAAAAACGTTTTTGAATGAAGCGGGGGGTTTCAGATCAACCACTTACACACATCCGATGGAGCTGATTTCTCGCGGTGCCCCTTGAAAAATTATTCTAAGATGATTGAATGGCTTGGATCGTTCATGTGGGATCCACAAGTGTGTCACCGAGATCCACAAGTGTGTCACCGAGATCCATCTGTACATGATCTATACAAATCCCATCTGTACCAGTAGCAAGGTTGACCGTTAGATTTTGTGGCATCTTCAAAAGCACAAAAAAAAGAGTTGGTACTCCACCCTAAAAAAAGGTTCACGGAAAATATTATTTTTGTACGGAAGTGATTTTCACACCCCCAAATTATTATTCACACCTCTTTTTGTCTTCTAGTAAAAAATTTATGTGTGAAAATTTTCACTAGAAAATAAAAAAAGGGTGTGGATCTTTTTGTACTATATCTTGCTTAGGGGGTGTTCTACTAAGGGTTTTCTCATTCATGCATAGACGAAAAATAGATTTGGGGGCCCTGTCCATGTTCACGACAGTGTGCCATGCAGGGCATCCGACCGTCCATTGTAAAAATGAACGGATTGGATTTAATCCAAGCTCCATGTAAATCCGAACAGTGCATTTTTGCAATGACAGTTAGATACCCGCATAGCACGGTGCCATGCGCCATGTACACAACAAGAACCCCGGGTCCACCAAAAACTAAAGATTTCTCATGGCATTTTTCTTTTCGTAATTATACTTCAGTTGTGTAATTGAATTTCGTGTAATTATACAAAGAGTTCTCATTTCACAAAGAGTTCTCATACCTAAAGCTTTGAGCTCTGAAGTGGTGCACCCCTTGTTGGGTCTGGTTCAAGTCATGATACCCTCACATCAAACACAGAGTTCTCATGTCATCCCCTATCCTATGATTTTCTTGATTTTCCTGCTAATCCTGTTAATTAACCAATTGCATGATTTTCCCTACCCCATGATTTGTGAGACTGTTTGGTTGAGAAAGAAATTTTTTTGAAATTTTATTTGGATAATCAATTAATTCCTTTTAGCTTTTCATGCAAAGGAGATAATTATTGAAAATTAAATCTGGAATTGTTATCATGACCCTATGATTTCCCATGTTTTTGTTGGAAAAATACTTTGGAGACAATATTTTATTTAAAGTGTGAATGAAAATTGATTTGATTTGGAGTTGCATCGTTTCATTGACACCTGTTCGTTGGGGAGCAGACGTCTTCTCGTGAATAAAGGTGTTTCTTCTCTCTGATGACTATTTGTAGAGTTACCAGTTAACCTATATATATAGGACCCCCTTCTAGTGCGGGATCCGGACTTCCGGACCTCCATGATCCGAGAATTTTTTTGACGATCTGATCTGTCTAATGTGTTTAAAAGGTGTTTTCAAGGGCCTACGCGAGAAATCTTCCAAAAAAAAATACCGGAAAGGGCTTGATCTTTCAAAAAGCGGAAAGGGCTTGATCTTGGATCAAGCCCTTTCCGGTATTTTTTTTTTGAAGATTTCTCGCTTGAACCTTGGAAAACACCTTTTGAACACATTGGACGGATCCGATTTTGCTAAAACAATTGGCAACACAAAAAAAACACCCAAAATCTTCTAGTCCGGGATCCCGGACTAGAAGATTAGGGTATATATATATGGGGCTTGCTTCATTCATTTTAACGGAAGAAATCACCAAAAGTGAATAAACCACACAGTATTAAGAAAAGTACCTTTAGATCTAGAAAAGGCATTCGCTGAGCCCACAAGACATCATCACATCACCATTAACACTACCCATCTCTCCCGTTCATCCAAAGAAAAAATGGGTTTCTTGATTTCCTGGGCTACACAAGAATCCAAAGCTTCAGGGTCTTTTTGGGTAGATAGGAGTGCTCTATTGCTTATATCCAAAGCTACACAATAAATTTTGTTCTTGTTTAAATTATACTTCAAGTAATCATGAACCTAATCGACATTCTCCCTAAAATCATGGTACCATGTGTGTGTGTCTATAAACTATCCATGAATGATGAATTACACTGAGAAACATCAAAGAATTTCTGTAAAGAACTACAAACACCACCAGGCATTATGAAGTGCCAGAGCTGCTGCCCCCCTACCATGATGTGTCTCAGTGTAAAACTTGTGTTTGTACTTTGTACTCTCTCAAATGAAAAGACTTTAACTCAATGAAAGTTTAGAAAAATCAACTCCTTATAGTATGTGTCTCTTTTTATTCTACTTTGAGTCTCATAATTTGTTGTCTTATTAGTTTATGGTCTGTTTGGCCATGAATTCACCTGGGTTTAGGTAAAAATTTTATTGGGTTTTTGCTGTTTGTTTGAATTTGGTGTTTTGTGAACTGGGTATGCACCGATGCTTCTGGGTTTTGCAATTTGTCTGAGTTATGGGTATTAGGGTTTACAGTATGAACTTCGTTTTGATGCTTTTTTAGAGGTTTTATTAGCATTATTTTGGTGGTTCGGTGGGTATATCGAGCAGGCTTATGAATGTAACTGAGGAGGTTAACTTTCAGAAGAAATTATTAAGAAAGATGTTCTCCAATTTTTTCATGAATTCCATGCAAATGGGATATTATGTAAGGGAGTCAATGCCACCTTTGTAACACTGATCCCTAAGATTGAGGGGGCTACCAAGTTCAAAGATTTTAGACCCATTAGCATGGTTGGATGGCTTTACAAACTTCTTGCTAAAGTTTTGGCAAACAGACTCAAAAGGGTGGTTGCTGGTTTTGTGGGAGAAACACAGGCTGCTTTTATTGGAAGAAGACATATCTTAGACGGGGTACTGATAGCAAATGAAATCATTGATGGGTGGAAGAAAAGTAATAGTCAAGGGGTGATTATTAAACTAGACTTTGAGAAGGCTTATGACTGCGTGAATTGGTCATTCCTCTTCAAAATGCTAGATCTGATGGGATGTGGCAAAAAGTGGATAAAATGGATAAAATCTTGTACATCTTCAACAACCCTGTCTATTCTCATAAATGGTTCCTCTACTGGCGATTTTCACATGGAAAAGGGGCTCAGACAGGGAGATCCTATCTCCCCACTTCTGTTCAACATTGTTGCTGAAGGGCTGAACATCCAGCTGATACAATCAAGAATGGCTAATCTAATCTCAGGCATCCAATTGGGTAGCAATGGTCCAGTGATTTCTCATCTCCAGTTCGCAGATGATACCATCCTCTTTTGCAAAAACATGGAAGAACTTAAGGTGATCAAGGCTATTTTACACTCATTCGAGCTGATGTCAGGCCTCAAAATCAATTTTGCTAAAAGCCAGATTTGTGGAGTCGGAATCTCTGAAGAGGATATGTTAGCTTTTGCAAATGTCTTCCAATGCAAGGTGGTTAGTCTACCCATCAATTACTTGGGCCTACCTCTAAAAGCAGATCCAAAAAGAATTTCTACTTGGCAACCTCTCATTGATAAAGTAAGTTTGAGATTAGCCCTTTGGAAAAGAAAGTACTTATCTATGGGTGCAAGGGTTTCACTTGTAAAGTTCACCTTGGGTCACTTACCCCAATACTACATGTCCATTTTCAAAATGCCCATTGGAGTTTGTAATAAGTTAGAAAGAATTCAGAGGCAATTTCTTTGGGGGGATTCCGGTGACAAAAGAAAACTTCACATGGTTGGATGGGAAAGAATTACAAAAAGTAAATCTCATGGTGGTCTGGGAATCAAAAAATTAGACATTCAAAATGCAGCTTTGTTATGCAAGTGGTGGTGGAGGTTTGGGCAGGATAAAGAAGCCTTATGGGTGAAAGTGTTAACAGGGAAGTATGGATACCAAAGTTCTGATTGGCTACCTTCCAAAGTTTCTGCTCAGAATTCAAATATCTCAAAAGTTTGGAGAGAAATTTGTAATCTAGGTGAAGGCACATCTGATTTTTCTGAAATTATCAATTCAGGTTTCAACATCAAAGTGCAATCGGGCAACAACACTTTGTTTTGGAAAGATGTATGGTTGGGGGATCATTGTCTCGAAGCTGCCTTCCCTAGACTCTTCACTGTTTCAAACCAGAAAAATGCCAAAATAGAGGAGGTTTTCAATTATGATGATCAGAGTTGGGGTTTAATTTTTAGAAGAAGAATCTTTCTTTGGGAAGAGGGTCTACTAGAGGTCTTAAAGCAGATGTTGAATGGTACTCACTTGAATCCATACGGAGTGGATCTTCTCAGGTGGAAATGGGAGCCAAACTCAGTAGAGATGTTTGTTTGGCAAGCTGCTCAAAATAAAATTCTCACCGGTAGTGAACTGCTAAAAAGAGGAATGTTAATTAACAATCCCAGAAGCTTAATAGAAGTGGGATTATGTGCGTTCTGCAAAGAATCTGTTGAAACTACAGATCACTTGTTGGTCAATTGTAGATATGCATGGGAGGTATGGTCTAGGATCATTACATGGTGGGAGATGGTATGGGTCAGCCCAAGTAAAATCTATAGCCTTTTGTCATGGTGGCTGTCCCATAAACTTAAAAATGTGGAAAAAGGTATCTGGGACATTTGCCTCTTCTCTGTTCTGTGGTCATTATGGTTGGAGAGAAATCAAATCTTATTCCAAGGAGCTGAATCTGAATTGGAAAATCTGGTGGATAAAATTCAAACAAGAGTGGCGTTTTGGTCTAAGGCGAACTTTGATTTGAAGACTTACTCAATTGATGATTTCAAAAGATGTCTACATGGAATTAGAAAGACAAAGGCGGTCAAGATTGTGGTGAAAGACTAGAATCTTCTCGGAATAAATTGGGGTGTGCGTTCTGGCCATAAGGATCAACTATGGATTGAAGGTCAACAATTCTGGAATTCTCAGTTTCTTTGCTACTGTCTTGCAGATGGCTTTGTTGTCCCTAGATTAGCAGATTATTGCATGTCATTGTATTGTATCTTTTGCCTCTATTTTGGCTGGCATCTCGCCATCCTTTCTTGTTGGGTTTTGAGCGGCATATGATTGTCCTTTCCATAGGTGCCAACCTTGTTGGGATGTATGGTTTTGGTTGTGATGTATGTGCTCTTTTCCCTTTAATCATTGTAATTGTTCCCCTTTTGCAGTGATTAATAAAAATTTTGATTATCAAAAAAAAAAAACTTTCAGAAGAAATTGGCATGTTATGGTTTGGAAATTGAACCCTTTTTTAAACCAAGCATTTAGCAACTGAGCCTTACATGCAAGAAAAGAAGAAAGAAGAAAATGCATTGTAGTAACTTAAATGAGTTTAGGTTGTCTATAAAAAATTTCGCTTGATGTCATAGTCGTGCTGAATTCCCTTTCATGCCAGTGCGCTCATTGTCAATTTCTTTTTCCTTTTGAACTGAACTATTATGATCTCATTTGTACTGTGATTCCTGGGATTTGGATACATTTTTGTTCGTATGAACTTCGTTTATCTCCGGATGACCTACAACAGATGATCGTTGCTAAGAATAACCCGGGTTTCTAAGCAACAGCAGAAGAGGCTGACCTTGACATAGATGCCCAGGTTAACATCTATCTTCCTCAATCTGGCTAATGTGCTTCATCCGAGTCAAAAACTAAGGCTGCACTTGGATCTTGGATTTATGGAGTGACTTGTGGAGGATTTCTTTTCCTCCACAAATGCAAGATTCAAACGCAGTCAAAATGTCATCAAATTTCAAGTTAATTGATCGGGTTATGTTCGTTTGGCAGAGTGAATCCACATTGTGGAGGTTGAAGTTTTTTGTGAATGAAGCACTACAGGTTCAGGGGAAGAGTGCTACAAGTACAAGGGATATTGTAGCAGCTGAGGTCCAGGGGGTTCGAAAGGTTCAACTAGGGCTCGGTGAACCTGTCCTCTTTACCAAGTGGATGCAAAATCTCTCGGCGTCAGGGTGCTCGGATGGGTTATGCCTAGTTCCGTCCGATTTCGCTTCCGCGGGAGTCTCTTCGGCTGATTGAATATGGTCACTGCCCGGAAGCCATGATTTTAGCCGAAGGGCCTTAACGCTGAGGGGCTGTGATCGCATTGGTTCGCTAACCCGGCCAGCGACCGGCTGATCATAAGCCATTCGCCGAGGGGAAAGGGGGCACAGACAACGATTCAAGTGCCGTGGGGATATGTTGGCCGAGGAGGTAATATTGTCGAGGACCCTTGGAGCCATACTAACAAAGGGGCAATTGGTGATCTGACAGATGGGATCGAAGCAGTGTCAAGAGGCGTCAGAACGTTGCGCTCGAGGCGCTTGGCAGATCACGTGACGAGCCGGTGGGTATCCGGGAGTTGTTGAGTGTGTAGAGAAGGATGGAGTCAGCCAAAGTAACTGAGTAATCATGACAAGCCCATGTGCTTAGTTAGGATGAGACATTGCCTGGGGAAGTGGGATGGCGTATAAGAGAAGATTCACTTCGCCTATAAAAAGGGGCTCCCTCACTAGGTAAAGAGAGACTCTTCTTTCTCACCCAAGAGAATTCATTCCTTACTTTTCCCGTCCATACTCTGTCACTGGTGACTTACTAGACCGTTGGAGTGTCTTCTCGGACCACCATCGTCTGGGCAAGGCACTATCGCGAGTGTTACTTGTGCAGGCTTCCCCTCCTAAGTGGGTCATCTATACTACAAGTTCTCTGCCTCCAACATCATCCATCTTCGTCCGTTCTCCAAGGTTCAAACAGGTATGTCGGAGAAGCAACCCCACAGATACCAACCACAACAATGACAACAACAAAAGGAAAAGAGAGATTCGTGATGATCTTGCAAAAACTTCTCAGAAAATGACTAAAAAGCTTCCCTAGTACATGTTTTATGGTACCATGGAAGCATGTGGCCTATTAGGCTGTGAAAGATTCCAGTTGATGTAAAAATTTCAATTTGTAGAAGGGTAAAATTATAACAGACATGTGGAAAGAGATTATCGAAACGTGGACTAACAATGAAATTGTCTCGAGTTGTACAAATTCAGAACAAGGCAAAGGACCCAACTACGGAGTGACCAACTCCAGAACCATAACTCAACTCCGGATACCCAATCACCCGTGGCCCTGGGTCAACTCTGGCGACCAACTCCGGATGTCCATCCTTGGGCTTCTAGCCTTGGGTCCTAACCCCGGGAGGCCAACCCCGGTTTCCCAGCTTCAGGTCCCAACCCCGGGTAGTCACCTCTGGATTCCCTGACCTCGGGGTTCCAACTCCGGATTTCTCAACTCTGGGCTCCTAGCCCCAGATTCTCTCACCCCCGGTTTCCCCACCCCTGGTTTCCCCAACCCGGGATCCTAGGTACTTATTTTCATAAACCAAAGTTAAGTAAAGAAAACACAATTTTCTTTTCTTTAATTTATTTATGAAAATAAGGAAGTATCCTTCTTTCGGAAACAATGGCATTTCCAGAATTTTGAAATTCCGATCATATCAAATCTCATCGCTCCACTTTTAGTTCAAAGGCGGAAAATGACACGTTTTTCTCCAAAGAAAAGAGCCGAAAGAAAACCTCCCCGTACTCGAAAAGATCATCCGATTATACCATTGTGATTAGAAAAATTCAATGAACAAATACTGGGACTTTTTATCAGTCAAATCGAAACTTCCCAAAAAAAATTATTTTTCCATACTTGGCTAGATTTTAGAACGACAAACAGGGGTGCCTCAATCAAGAGGCGACCCGATGGTGACACAACCTATACCATTTGAGTCTCAGATGAGAGAAAATGATGAAGAAATCGATTATGATTCCCCAAGATTTTGGAAGATGATGAAGATGGACATTGGCCCTTTGAAGATGATCCAACCCGGACGATGAGTCCACCCTCGGCCAACTTGGCAGGGTCTGAGGGGAGGCCATTTAGAGGCTTGGTCATGGTATTGGCATGCCCGGGAGGTCATGACCATGCCGCTCACGCGGTGATGGCAAGGTAGAGACTCGATCGTGCTCGATAGCAGCATTGACTAGACCGAGACAAACCTTGACCGCACCGTGTACTAGGGATTACTGGAGATTTTGTGGTTTGGTGGTTAGGAACAAGGGTTTGTCGCAGGGAGGAACCCGCGGCGCGGCCTAGCAGTACGGAAGTAATATTAGCACACTATTTGTGCGATACGTGTTTGGACTTTATTAGTCCACTCGGCCCAAAGGAGGGGTCGAGTGGCCTATAAATAAGGCACGCTCCCTTCATTTGGGGAGAACGATTAGAGAGATTCAAGAGCGATTCTAGAGAGAGAAATACTCTTTTTAGAGAGAAGTCGCATTTGACTCTTGCTAATTGGAGTGTCGAATTCCTGCCAAGGGTCTTCCCTACTGTTTTGCCTTGTTTTTCACCAGTCCATAGATTCTCCACTTAGTCCCTCAAGTTAATCATTCATTATTCACATCCCTAGTCAATTAATCCTTGATTTATGTACTCTACGAATTTTACTCTCTTACACAATTTCCTTTTTAGCGCACATACCATTTTCAGTCAATTGTTAGTAACGGAACTAGTTTGATCAATTCCTTGGATAGATGGAGTACCCAAATTTCATTAACGAGTGTTGACATCAACAATTTTTGCATGTACAACCTTGTATAATATGCTTTTTAAGTATTTGGGGGTTAAAATACGAAAAATCCAATTTGTGCGTTACCTTTATCGTTACAAATTTTGTTCTTTTAAATGTTTCCAACCGTAAAAAAGTTATTATTTCAGTGAAAAATTCCAGTAGAATCTATTTAACCCAGGTACATTCCCAACATGGAAACTTCCAACGCCCGCAGTGCGACCTTTTTAGGCACCATGACCTTTAGGAAGTCATGTAAAGCCGAAAGAATTCAAAACCATTCTCCATGAATTTCCTATTATGTCCGCTAATGACATTCATGTAATTTAAAAGACAGATTGAGGGATTTTTTTGTTGTTTAAACCAAGCGAAGAGCCAAGCCGCACTATTTTATATCAACATTATTTACCATATTATATATAGAGGGGTCAGTTCCCCTCTCACTTAAAAAATACATGATTTTGTTTTACACCTCACTGTAATGTTTTGAACCGTTGATCTTGTTTAAATAAGTAAAATAGGAGGTCCTCCAGAAATTCAGCTCAATTGGATATCAGTAAGTGTTTGATCCAAATAGTTTTGCAAAAATTGTGACATGAACTAGTGTTTTTAAAACTGTTTGGATCAAGCACTTACCGATATCCGATTGAGCTGAAATTTTGCTGGTCCTTTTATTTTACTCATTTTAACAAGGTCAATGGTTTAGAACATCACAATGGTGCCCAGAAGAGTGAGGTGTTTTTTTATGTGTTTTTTTTTAAGTGTGATGGGAACCGGCATTATATATATATATATATATATATATATATATATATATATATATAGGGTAAGCTTCTAGTCCGACTCCAGACTTCCGGACCTCCATGATCCAAAATTTTTTTTGACAATCTGAGCCGTCCAATGTGTTCAGAAGCTGTTTTCATGAGTCCACGAGAGAAATCTTCAAAAAAATAAACCAGGAACGGCTTGATCCAAGCAGTTTTCGCAAAATTTTTATATTTACAGTTTTTGCGAAAACTGCTTGGATCAATCCCTTCCCGCTATTTTTTTTTGAAGATTTCTCGCGGGGACTCTTGAAAACACCTTCTGAACACATTGATCGGCTCGATTTTCCAAAAATAATTTGCAACACAAAAAAAGCCATGTTTTTCTTATTTACGGGAGGTGTGGACTAGAAAATTTGCCTCCCGTAAATAAGAAAAACATGACTTTTTTTGTGTGGCAAATTATTTTTGGAAAATCGAAAGTCGTCAATGTGTTCAGAAGGTGTTTTCAAAGGTCCACACGAGAAATCTTCAAAAAAAAAATACCGGGAAGGACTTGATCCAAGCAGTTTTCGCAAAAATTGTAAATATAAAAATTTTGCGAAAACTGCTTGGATCAAGCCCTTCTCAGTATTTTTTTTTTTTGAAGATTTCTCGCAAGTACTCTTAAAAACACCTACTGAACACATTGGACGGATCGGATCGTCAAAAAAATATTTGGATCGTGAGGTCCGGAAACGGGAAGACCGGACTAGTAGTGTTCCCTATACACACACACACACACACACACACACACAGGATCCAGTCAGGGCTCCCTGATTGGCCTTACCGTCCACACCTCCCCTCTCCCAGCCAAATGATCGGGATCCGAACTATTAGATGTGTTTAAAATGTGATTTCAAGGGCCTACGCGATAATTCGTCAAAAAAATGACCGGGAAGGGCTTCATCCGACCAGTTTTCGATAAAATTGTAATATTTTACAGTTTTATCAAAAATTGCTCAGATGAAGTCCTCCCTGGTCATTTTTTTTGTGAATCCTCACGGAGGCCCTTCAAAACACATTTTAAATAATAGTTCGCGGGTTAAAACGCAGGTTAATACCCAGTTCGCGGATCAAACTAAAAAAATGGGTTAAAACCCTCCCCGCTGCCCCTTGTTTTCCCCAAACCAAAAATTGAAGAGAGTGAAAGTTTAAACGCTAAAAGTAAGGCCCGTTCAGACGAAGAAGAAGGTGATTGAACTGAAAAATCGAAGAAGACGATCAAACACCCAAGGTCTCTCTCTCTCTCTCTCTCTTGGATCTTCTCTTTATAGCCTGACCCTTCCGCTTCCCATAAACAGATGCCCCCCTCGTATTGCTTTCCCCTCCCCAAGGTGTTCCTCCATGTCCTCCTCCTCCTCTTATATCATGATTATGAGGTGGTTGAGATTCTCTCCCTAGAGTAGATGATCTCCCACTTCCCCATCATTTTGGACTATGAATTTGGGTTTTGGTTCCTGGAGCTGATCGATGTAGGCGACAATTTTCTAGGCTACCCATCAACGTTGGTGAAGGTGTCTTGTGGCGGGAATGAGCTACAGCTTGATGCAAATCATGATTTATCCTCTCATCCCTAGAAGCGACACCAAAGCTATTTTTGTCGAGTTTTTGTGTGTGTTGTATTTTGCTTTTGTTTCTTGTACTTCGGGACCAATATGCCCTTTGTAATAGTTTGTTTGTACTTATGAATATATGTCTATGCTTCCTAAAAAGAAAGAGTCTTAAATGATTTTAAAATTGGTGGGATAAATGGGTCAACAACCTATATTACTGCAATTACTAACACCACTTCAAAAATTACTACTGCCACCTAAATATTGCTATTGACACTCCAAAATTACTAATGCCACCAAAAGATACTAATGTCACCCAAAACATTACTAATGCCACCAAAAGATACTAATGTCACCAAAAACATTACTAATGCCACCCCGTTAGTTGGGTTAATGGGCAGGTTGGATTTGATAATTTATACATGGGTCGTGTTGGGTATGAGTAATAATTAGTAAGTATAAACTATATGGATTGTAAACTAGTTGATGATCAATTAGAGGAACTCCAGCCTTGAACCAAACTCATAACAAAATTTTCACTTAAATTCGAGTAAAAAGCTTGATTTGGGTAGACCCTCTCCAATCATCAACAACATTTTTACTCAAATTTGGCTTTAAAAAAAATCAAAAACAATTTCTCTCACATTCTCCCTCTCTCTACACCACTGTAGACCACCACCGCCATCTGACCTGACCTTAACCCAATCTTTCTCTGTCACATGTCACCCGCCATCTGCCGCCATCGTTGGAGCACACCCAGATGCCGTCTTAAATCCCAGATTTGGAAACCCTAAACTCAGACGGCGACTTAAATCCTAGATCTGCTGCTGCCACCGTCAGAGCACACCTCGACAACCCTCTGATACCCCTCGCCAACACTCCTCGACTGACATCTCTGCTCTTACAACCACCAATGCGTTTCCACCACCTCCACCGTCGCTCACCACCACCTACTGCCACTGCCGACCACCCAAAACTAGACATTTGGTATTTGGGTAAAGATTTGGTTCTCCCTTGATTTGGGTAAAAATTTGAGTAAAACTGAATTTGGTATGGGTTTGATGAAAGGACTAGAGGCTGGTTTTGGGTGTTTTTACCCAAATTTTAAATTTGGTTCTGAGTTTGGTGTAGGGTTGCGGCTACTCTTAGAGATCCAACCCATATACATCTTTCTCTACCCCTTTAACACCCCTAAAAATAAAGATGTTCTTTTTTGTATTCATTTCTAGGTATTTCTTGGTTAGAAGTATAGGCAAGATTTTCCCTCCTTGCATAAATTCTAAATCAGCCTACCTACCTTGTACTTGTAGGCATAACTTCCCCGTGTTCCCGCCTCCTTTTACCCTTCTACATTATATTGTGTATTTATTTCGGTATTGTTTGTCCTCTCTCTAGAGTTTATTTTTAGGTCAGTACTTATGTACTCTCTGTTCCATAATATTGATCCTCTACTAAATTACATGCAATTTTCAAACTAAAAAATAACACATCTATAAAATAATTTTTGAATTTTTTTGCACCGTTTAAAAGTTCACAATAAGATCTATCAAACAAAATCTATATTGCTGAACAAATTATGTTCATAAGTACATTATTTTTTAGTTTGAAAATTACACGTAGTTTCGTAGGAAACCAATACTATGAAACGGAGGGAGTATATCAGTATGTATATAGCTCACGCAACTTCTTTGAGTCATTTAAAGCCTTCAAAGTTAGGTAGCTCATCAATAATGCCCTAGCCCACACTATTAACTAAGACATTCAACAAACTGTGATTCAAAGTTAGTTTTTTGGCTACCATAGGGTTCCCATCACTGTGAAATGTCCAATTCGAATCACAATTACTGTCTAGGAGAGCGAGTCCGTCATCACAACCCGGCCAACAAAATGCTAGTAGACCAAAAACCCTCCACACATCCTTGGTTAATTGGTTTACAAGACTTCCACGTGCAAGCATTAGGTGCTAGAGCGGACATAGCTAGCACCTTTTAGTTGCATGTGAAGGGTATGTTTGCTATCAGTACTTGAAAGCAATTGTGAAGGACAAATGACCAAATCTTTCTCAATTATGTAGATCTAAACTAATAAAGCAAAGAAACCCTTTTGATCTCTTTGGCAATGAAAGTTTGGTATGGGCTATGAGTTCCCTTTTTGATCAACTGTTCAGGTACTTTCCTTTTTTGTTAAAGATATACTCCGTTTATCATTGCTCTCAATTACGGTTTTCCAAGAGGCTGTGGCCGCGCCACCTCCGCCTCTCCCTTCGCTAGCCCTCGCTCGCATGGGCAGAGCTACCTAGAGACATGAGAGGTTACTTCAATTCCTCACAAGGATTTTTACTAGTCTAGAGTTAAATTTTACAATTTTGGTCACGCAAAAGATTCAAAAATTACCGCAACTTACTTAAAATTCATCAAATTCTCAAGTTTTTTCTTCTTTTTAAGAGTTGATAGTTCGACAAATGAGGTTATCGTGCATTGCTTTCAAAGTATAATAAGTCATTAGGATGAGTTATAGAACAAAAAATACATGTATCGGTGTATATTTACGTTAGAGTTAACATCTTAATTTAGTTATTTTCTTTGTAGGAGAAAATAGAAAAAAATAACATGAATTCATATTTAACTTCTTACCCTGCTAACTTAATCCTAACTCCGCCCCTTCTTGCTTGATCGCCATCTCCACCTCCATCTCCTTGCAGGAAAGCTGGTAAAGAAGAATATCCTTAAACATTGTATTTTCATAATTTTAAATCAAAGGCAATGATAAAAATAAAAAAATAAAAAAAAGAGAAGAAAAGGCATAGAAAAACAAATCACGCTACTACGTAAATACATAGAGAGACATAAAATTTTAATGTTAAAATGTACATTAGATTAATCTCAAAAGAAAATTTTTGTTGAGATGCCACAAGTTATCCTGACACCTCAAAAAAAAGGGTGTAATTGGAGCATGACAATATGCTCACCTCCAAATGCGTAGTTTTGAATTTTACTAGAGGTTTATCCGATCGTTTACCTCGAAGATCTGTGTGTAGTAAAGAAGCTGCAAGTTTACCCAAATATTGAGTTATTAAAAAAGGCACACAGGACTTGGATTTTTTTAAAAAAAGGTAAAATAGATTTAACAAAAATAGTAGAATTTAGGAAAAATTTCCCCGAAAGTATTTCGAAAAAAAAAAAAAAAAAATGGTTCAGATTCTAAGAGTGATGTAAATTTGAACTATTTATTTAGTATCTTTCTTGGACATTTTCGCGAAAATCTACCTTACTAACACATTTAATATGGATATTTCATTCGTGTGTTTTTTTGCTTTTGTTGTGGCACTGGCGGTAATTGAATATAGTTAACTCACTACACGTAGATTGAGCCAAAATCATACTACTTTACGACAAGCCAACATTGCATTAAGCGTGCGGCGCTATTCTTTTACCTTGACCACAACTTCAAAGGCTGTCTGAATGAAAGATAAGTCGCACCAAACTAATAAAACAAACAAAAATTGGATAAATTTCAGTGACACCCCCCTGAGATTTTTGTTTTCTTTTACACGATGATACATTCTCATCTTCATCCACTTTTCATACCCCCTCACACGCCATGACCCATCACACGCGTCTACGTGTGGGGCCGAAATGGTGTGAGGAGTGAAATGGAGTTTATGGGGAAAACATGATCATTTTTGTTTCGAACAATGATAACCACAAACTTTTCGACCAAAGACGTGGTAGAATTTGCCAAAAAGTGTCCCTTTTAATATTCCCTCCGTCACAAAATATTTATCCGGGCAACAAAACAATGACTAAAAATAATGCACTTTTTCTATAAAAAAAATTAAATTTTTTTCATGAATTAAAAGAAGTCATTGATATCTAGTAAATTATTGATTTCTTTTTTAATTTTCTAGAAAATATTGTATTTTTTAAAGTTTTCATTTTGCGGATCGGGCAAATATTTTGAGACGGATGTAGTAATATAGTATACGATGAAAAGCTCTCAATTCTAAATTTTTTTGATCCAAAAGCAATAAATTTGTCCATTCTGACAAGGGTTTTCCAATTAGGGAAAAGTTCATAGTTATTTAATTATTTTTATAACAATGTGTCCAGGTTAGTTTTTCATGACCCGACTAATCCTGGTGAGAGGCCAACCCCCATGATCCTACTTAGCGGGGGTCCCATTTATCACAAAAAGAAAAGTTCTGTATGGATTGGAACTAAAGGAGTTGATAGCACCCACAAAATTTCGAACCTAAGACCTTAAGAGGGAGCAAATTCCTGAGTTCCAAGTCTTAACCACTAGGCCAAACCCCTTAGGTATAAAAGTTCCTAGTTGCTAATAATCTTATATAAACTTGGACCCTTTTTCAATGAAAGTTCTCCATCCTCGGCAAACTCCGAATAATGGATAGCATCAGGAAAATGGATTTCAAATCTTTCAAAGGAAGTGCTCCCCTCAGGTATTCGTACATTTTTCCTAATTCTAACTTTAATACATTGATGGTATGTTGATGGGACCGCTTTTTAACTATGAATCTATGGTCTGCCCAGAAAAGAGTGATATGTCGTCGGTCCAAAAACAACCTAAAACTCTATTGAACTCTTCACTCTTGAAAGGTCCAACATTGCAATTGACTCTCACTATCTCATTGCTCTTTTTTGTCAAAGCAGCTCCTCTAATGAATAAAAAGTCAATTTCGATTAAAAATAAGTGAGAGTTTATAGTTTTTATTATTAGAAAGGGTGATTTTTAGATATAAGTCACTTTTGACTCATTTCATTATGTGTTTGACCAAACAATTTTTGATTGGGGATGCCTGTGAGATACACATAGAATCTATAAATGGTTCATTGTTATTTCTCATACACGAAAAGAGTATCCATTATTAAGGCAAACTTCAGGGAGAGTCAGTGAAATTTACCCATAAAATAACTCTAGAATATAATCATACCATTAGGGAAGCTGTTGACTATAAGGGGAGGTAATAAAATTTTCAAAAAAACGGGGTCCCGCTGGACATTCCTCCCCAAATCTTGACTATTCTTGTGAACTACTTTTTCCGTTCCAATTTATTTGCCTTTTTTTGGGAAATGAGTTTTTAAAGGGTGTAAAAAACTTTGTATTGAATTTTTTATTTTGTCCTTAAATCCAATCAATATTACTATGACTAAATTTTTTAGACTAATTTATTATATAAAAGTCAAAACATATTCAATATGGATCTTATTTGATAAATATCAATTAGTTTTATTATACAAAATTTTCAAAATCATAAAAACCGTTATAAAATAAAAGATAATAAACTAGCTAATTAAGATAGAAAAAATACTTTTTAAGGGTAAAATTAGAAAGTGACCTTGTTTTGATGAATGTTTTTACAAGTGGGACAAATATTTTGGGACATTTTAAAATGAGAAGAAGGACCAAGAAATTAGGACGGAGGGAGTATTTAATTCACTAATTTTTAATAGAATTTTTCTATATCAGTAATATTAATATTTTCCAAAGTGGGGGATTAACAAAATATTTCCAGACCAGCTCACAAAAAAAAAAAAACTATTATATATTTCCTCCATTCAGCATTTAACAACTCTGAAAGTAGAATCTGAATTTTTTTGTTGGGTTTACATATTTAATGAACCAACTTTCTGACTTTTTGAATCCATCTTGAGAACTGTTCTACACGGAAAATCCAAAGTAATAGGGTACTCCTATCTACCAAAAAAGACCCTGAAGCTTTGGATTCTTGTGTAGCCCAGGAAATCAAGAAATCCATTTTTTCTTTGGATGAACTGGAGAGATGGGTAGTGATAATGGTGATGTCTTGTGGGCTCAGCCAATGTCTTTTCTAGATCTAAAGGTACTTTTCTTAATACTGTGTGGTTTATTCCCTTTTGGTGATTTCTTCCGTCTTTATAGTATGTGTCTCTTTATATTCTACTTTAAGTTTCATGGTTTGTTGTTTTACTGGTTTATGGTCTGTTTGGCCATGAATTCACCTGGGTTTAGGTAAAAAATTTGCTGGGTTTTTGCTGTTTGTGTGAATTTGGTGTTTTGTGAACTAGGTATGCACCAATGCTTCTGGTTTTTGCAATTTGTCTGAATTCTGGGTATTAGGGTTTACAGTATGAACTTCGTTTTGACTTTTTAGAGATTTTCAGGGTTTTCATTAGCATTATTTTGGTGGCCTGGTGGGTATATCAAGTAGGCTTATGAAATGTGATTGAGGAGGTTAACTTGCAGAAGAAATTGGCATTTCAAGGTTTGGAAATTGAGCCATTTTTTAAAACCAGCATTTAGCAACTGAGCCTTATACACACATGAAAGAAAAGAACAAAATGCGTTGTAGTAACTCAAATGAGTTTAGCTGTCTGCAAAAATTTTAACTTGATGTCATAGTTCTGCTGAATTCCTTTTCATGTCAGTGCGCTCATTGTCAATTTCTTTTTTCTTTGAACTGAACTATTATGATCTCATTTGTACTGCAATTCCTGGGATTCGGATACATTTTTGTTCATATTATCAATTCGTAACTTATATAAGCTTATTCTAGGTATTTGGAGGATTTCTGACCTTTTTTTTCCTTCCAATTTTGGGTGTCATGACAGAATGAAATTCAGCAGTTGGATGAGTAAACAGAAAACCAGTGCTAGTGGGAAACTGAAAAATATGCTGAAGTGCATTTTTTCCGGGGAGCAGGTGAGAGGAGATGAAATAATTCCTTCCTCAGATTCCCTGGCAACCCGGGACTACTCGGCGAGTGGTTATTCTTCTCGAGCTGGTGAGGCTGATACAAAGTTGGATACGAGCAACATTGAGGAAGCTGAATCGTCTCTTCGTGAGAGCGGCTTTTTGAACTATGAGGTTAGATTTTTTTCCTAATGTATTGAAGTCTTGGTTCTAGGGCCATTGTCATATATAGCAATGTTGCCGTATCAGTGACTTTATTGTGAACATTACCCCTTTTATTTTCGTACCATAATCTCGTCCTCTCATTTAGAGCTTGTCCAGAATTTAGGATAATTGGGTACTCAAATTTTTGGTATTGCCTAGTCGCTAGCGAATGCTATTGCAGATAAAAGAATGGATGATGTAAGAGGAAATTTCCTTGGAAAACGGGTAAATAAGAAAGAAGTTCAATAGGTGGTGGACTGTATGAACGATCTGATATTTTCAAACTAGTTGCTACGATTTTCGTCAGCTTCTTTTTGTATCGCTAGGAACCAGTGAAGTACCCATTGATTGGAGGCTCCCATTTCTGAGGGTACCAATACCCTAACCCAAGTTTCAGACTGTACCGTAACCTGAGTTATCTCCAAATAGGCTAGAAAATGCTGCTGTTGTGGATGTGGCATGGTTGGTGGTGATTTTGGAATCTCCTTTTTCCTCCGTTGTTGTTCTGGTCCAAACTCTTTAACTGTGAATGATGAATATGTGCCTATGGAATGCATTGTGTTGCCGTCCCAGTGCTCATCTGTCATGGGCATTTCTGCTTCTAAACAGTACAAATGACTTTTGGGGGGTACATAGAAGGATATATTCAAATAGCGAGTATAAAGGAGCAGCCTAAAGGTCATTAATGCTTCGGTTGTTTATAATTTTAGGCATCAGTTCCTTTCTATATTCTGAAATAACCCGAACCCAAACTAGCTTGTCCAAGGTAATCCTTCATCCTGATAACATGTCTTCATAACCTATAGCTCCGATGTACCATGTAGCTAGTGTACTTTTCTCTATATACCAGTTACCCGATATATAACCCACTGATGTGTACTTATCTCTCTGTACCCTTAGAATTTGCAGTCACAGAATCCTACATTCACCAAGTAATTTCTTATTTTGACCTTTTTTAATGAGATATGCTTCTTTTTGTGGTTGGGATCACGTTGGTTCTCTTTGGTTGTCGTTCCTTGCATAATCCCATGCTTTGCACGCTACACACGTCCTCTTTGAACCAAATTTGTGTATAAAAGATGATGCGCCCCCCCATGGGAAATTGGAATTCAAATGGCAGTTTAAAACTTCCACCAATTGACTTTTCATATTTGTTGTTTTAATCTTTATTCTAATTTTTCTAC
This sequence comes from Vaccinium macrocarpon, assembly GCA_022606695.1. Classification (NCBI taxonomy): domain Eukaryota; kingdom Viridiplantae; phylum Streptophyta; class Magnoliopsida; order Ericales; family Ericaceae; genus Vaccinium; species Vaccinium macrocarpon. The sequence continues at coordinate 10,486,391 of CM040175.1, forward strand.
AAATCGTCACAACCTGATCATGAGCTAAGAGATGTTTTATCATTTTGTCCTCATAGGAAGCGAGAGCTTTATTAGGTCGGCTTGAGTATCAAAAAGGGAATGTAGAAGCTGCTCTTCATGTATTTGAAGGAATAGACATTGCTGCTGTGACTTCCAAGATCAAGATTTCGATCGCTAAAAGGTCTGAGCTTCCTAGACGCCATTCACAAAGTGATGCTTCGCCACCCATGTCTATTCATGCTGTCAGTTTACTTTTCGAGGCAATCTTCCTCAAGGCAAAATCATTGCAGGCTCTGGGGAGGTTTAAAGGTGTTACTTTTTCTTCTGGGTTTTCTGTTGCTAATTTGTTTATGTCCTTTCTTTTATCCCTATTTTTCATTTATGTAAAATGTTTTGAACCCTGAACTTTGTTGTTGGCCTCGTGCCAAGTTTAAGAGAGTGCATGTAGTCCATAAAGAGGCAAACACACGAACACCGAAAACTGAACTAAGTTGCAGAACCACATAAAATTTAGGATGCACAAGCATGGCTTGGGAACAAATGCATATGATGAGATCTATGACTCATAACCTTTTGAAACTAGAACTTTGATTCAATATTGAATTACCAATTGTTCTGTAAGCTTAATTTATTAGAAATGTGGCTATCAAAAAAGAGACTATTCAGCCATTTTCTGGATTAACAAATATTCAATCACATAGGATGTGTTATAGTCCTTTCTGTTTTCTACTTATTCAAACATCGTATTTAGCATTGACCAGTTGGGAATCACTGCATGCCTGTATTGTCCAGCACAAATCAGCGGGTTCTGCGGATATTATGAACAAGTCTCCGGTGCTGTTCATTATTGTGTTTGTTATAGCATATATGCACTCTCTCTGTCCGTCTCTCTGACATACTATTAACATTACACGCAGAATTGTTTACTCTCTATTGCGTATCTGATCTTTTCCCCCATGGTTATTTGCAGAAGCTGCCCAATCATGCAAAGTAATTCTGGACACAGTTGAATCTGCATTACCAGAGGGGTTGCCTGAATATTTCGCTGCTGATTCCAAATTGCAGGAGACTCTAAACAGGGCAGTCGAGTTACTTCCAGAGCTCTGGAAACTTGCATTGGCCCCCCAAGAAACAATCTCGTCCTACAGGCTCGCCCTTCTGTATCACTGGAATCTTGACTTTGAAACCAAAGCAAAAATAGAAAAAGAGTTTGCGATTTATCTTCTGTACAGCGGCTGCAATGCATCTCCTCCGAATCTCCGCTCCCAAATAGAAGGTTCCTTTATTCCAAGAAACAATCATGAGGAGGCTATTCTTCTGCTTCTGATTCTTCTCAGAAAATTTTCTCTTGGACAGATTTTGTGGGACCCGTCAATCTTGGATCACCTTTCTTTTGCCCTATCTGTCGGCGGTGAATTAGGGGTCCTTGCCCGCCAGGTAGAAGAGTTGCCCACTGGGATTATGGTAAGAAGAGAGCTATGTAGCACTCTTGCACTATGCTACTATGGGGAAGGTGAAAACATGGTGGCTTTGAATCTGTTAAGGAATCTGCTGAATGACAGGGAGAATCATAACTGCATATTCGAGCTATTATTAGCTTCAAAGATTTGTGGGGAGAATCCAAATTGCCTTGAGGAAGGGATAGGCTATTCCCGGAAAGTGATTTCCAAATACAATGTCAAATGCCAAGAAATGGAAAGTGTTTCAAATTGCTTGCTTGGTATCTCACTTTCATCTCAATCGAGAGAGATTGCTTCTGATTCTCTGAGGATTACGCGGCAATCTGAAGCACTTGAGGTGTTAGAAACTGCGAAAAGACTGACTACGGGGGAAAACCCCAATGTTGTATTCCACCTTAGTCTAGAAAATGCTGAGCAGAGAAAACTGGATGTTGCGCTTTACTATGCAAAGCAACTGTTGAAACTTGAGGCTGGGTCTAGTGTTAAAGGGTGGATACTTCTGGCTCGGATTTTGTCGGCTCAAAAACGGTATGTTGATGCTGTGAATATAGTTAATGCTGCTTTGGATGAGACTGGAAAGTGGGATCAAGGAGAATTGCTACGAACGAAAGCTAAACTACAGATAGCGCAGGGCCAATTAAAGAGTGCCATAGAAACTTATACTCATCTTCTTGCTGTTCTTCAAGTTCAGAGTAAAAGCTTTGGAGTTCAGAAGAGGCTTTTAAAGGTAAATATCAGATGGTTTACATGATCGGTATATAAGTTACGTCCTTGCAAGGACTAAGGGTTGGTTTGGGTGAATTGGGAAAATTGGTTTTTTGGTTTTGTCCTTATTCATTTTTTTTTTGCATTTGTTGGTCTGGTCAATTTTTTTTTGGATCATTTTTCGTCTTTATTCACAAAACTTTAAGTTTGGTTAATAATTTTATACTTTTTAGATTCCTCTCGTCAAGACAAGCCAAGAAACCACAAAAAATCGACCGAAAACTAACAAATGCAAATTTTTTTGAATTAGGAAAAAACTCAAAAAACCAATTTTCCCAATTCACCCAAACCAACACTAAATATTATATGGTTTAAACATTTGAATTACCTGTTTACAATGTGAGACAGCCGAGTAAAAGGCCTTAAATTTTTTTTTATTTTCTGGTAGAGGTGGTGTTACATGTATTTCCTTAGTAGTCAAGTATTCATATCTCCATAAAAAATGTTCAAGAATATTATTTCGTGGACCTGCAAGAAAAATGGTCAATTTTGTATTCGACAAAGGCTAAAGCTGAATGTTGACGTTTGCATCATGTTTTCTAGAAGTTCATCTACCAAGAATTCATTTATGTATATTGTTTTTTGGTTTTGTTTTCTCAGAGCAGGGTAAATGTTGACAGAAGTCTGGAAATGGAAACGTGGCATGATCTGGCGGACGTATACACAAGGTTGTCACAATGGCGGGATGCTGAGGTCTGTCTTCTGAAATCAAAGGTTATCAATCCTCATTCTGCTTCAAGGTGGCACTCTACTGGTACATTATACTATCATTCACTCCCACCTTTTTTGTACAGTATGGTCTGCATTTCCTCTCTTCCTATGGAAGAACAGTTTTTCGTTACTTTTTGGAAGTTCAGTTTTCCAATTGGTGAGGCAGTAGATCTGGCACACAAGGTTGTTCTGTTCCCTCCCTTCACATCCTTCAAAGCCATATCTTTCCAGAACATTTTTACGGGAGGGAAAAGCTAGTAATTGATTTATTCTGAAGAAATTTTTTTTTGGAACGTATCCCAATAAAAGGAGCAAGTATCTTGTGAACATACTTCCAATAAATTCTCAGTCACGCTTTAAAGGTGTCTTCGAAATCTTCCTTACGTCTGTTAGGTGCTTCTTTTAGGCATAGTAGTGCATAATCCTGTAATTGATTTAAACTCTTTAGCTAAACGAGGATCCAGAACCTGAGTAGTTACACTGTGGGAGTTCGGTTCAGTACTACCCAATTCTCCAGAAAGACACTCCAATGAGTTTTGATTTTGTATGGTTAGTTCATTGCTAAAACATGTCTCGTTTTATTGAAATGAGATGTTAACAAGAATCAGCATTATGTCCTAGACTTTTATGTATAATCCTATATAATCCGTGCAGTGTATAATTATATAAATTGGCGACGTTTTTGTTTTCTTTCTAGAAATGGCAAGTACTTCAATAGATTAAGGATAACAGTTCCAAAGACACTGGATAGTATAACCAAAGATATTATAGTTAGAAATTTTGGAAAGTAAGTTGAATTTCTGAAGAAAATGAACAAGTTTTTGTAAAGTAAAGAGCAGCAATGTGGTTGGCATGATGATATGCTCCTTATTTACCTTTTGAGCCTCCAACCTGCAAATGGAGACTATGGTTGGAATTGGTCTTATGGATTTTTTTGTTTTTTCCGGCTGTTGATTTTTTCAGGTAAACTGTATAAAGCAAGAGGCCTCCACAAAGAAGCAATGAAATCGTTCGAAAAAGCACTGGATGTCGATCCTAACCACGTTCCAAGCTTGATCTCCATGGCCACTGTTCTCAGAGAATCAAACGACCAATCACTGCCGATTGTGAGAAGCTTTCTGACTGATGCGCTTCGCCTTGACAGAACAAACCCTTCTGCTTGGTACAATCTTGGGTTACTTTACAAGGCTGAGGTTGGTGCATTGGCCCTAGAAGCTGCCGAGTGTTTTGAAGCTGCAGCCCTTCTCCAAGAATCTGCTCCAGTCGAACCCTTCAGATGATCAGTCGGTCCCACTCTACCCACACGATGACATATTATTTATCTACATATTCATGTCTTATATCATAGTGTAATTTGATTAAACGAAGACACCCAATATATATGCATGTAGTTACACATTTTTTGATGTCCAATAGCTCTGATCTAAATTTCGTAGTCTCAAGATAAGATAGAATGAGGGGGTGGATTCCGGATTTTATGCAGTTTGTAATTGTATATGGGATGATTCAATTGCTACCTTTGTATATTCGCGTATTATTCTACGGTTCCAACCCTTTACGTACCTCTCGAATCCTTTCAGACGTATCCTTTGAATCCAAAAAGAAATGAAGAAAAAATGATTTTCATATCAAAATAATTATAACCGGCGAAGAAGATTGCTATTGCCCTACCTAGACCATCTCCAACCCTACTTATTTTGTCTCATCAAAAGTACTGACAAAGGTAAAAAATTTATTTTTTGTATTCACTTTTTTATTTACATATTCCGATCATATTCTATTTTTTTGATATGCACACAACTAATTGAGCTTCAATGGAATTAAGTAACCCTTTGGCTGGTGGAAAGAGAAAAGAGAAGAAAGGGGAATGATCTCCCTTATTATAGTGAGAAAACAAAAGAAAGGGGAGAAAACAAAAGAAAGGGGAGTGGTGTCTCACCCTTTCATCCAAACAACCCTGAGAAATCAAACTCCCTCTCTCCCATTCAGGTGACCAAGTGATCTCCGGTGACTAAATCAAAGTTTCAAAACTTAGTTTTGATCACAAATCTAGCTTCACCTTGATAAGGTGCAAATACGACCGCGAAAGTGGTCAAAAGTCGACAACGATCTTTCTCACGGAATCGTACCACTTTTGGAGAGAAAGCAAGTTGGGTGTTAGATGGGTTCTGCTCTCTCACCTCTTGGACCATCCAAACGTGCGACAAATTTTGTTTTCTCTCCATCTCCTTTCCTCTCTTGAAATCGCTCAATCCAACGGGGTGTAAGTTCAAACGTCAAGGGCTGAATTTGTACTTTTGTGGACTAAAATGGTTACATCATCATAACCATTTTTCTAGTCTGGTCAATCTTTGGGAAATTATGCTGGCACCCCCTTTTCTTTCTCAGTACCGAATTGTAAGTATGTACTCCTTAGTCTATTTTCACTTCACACCCTTTAAAATTACTTACATCCTTGGTTACGTAAAACCCCCAAACTAAAAAACCCAGGTCATTAGTCGGACAACAATTAAAACCTAATAAATTAAAAATTCTCCAAATATTAAGGGGCCATTTAGCCAAAAATCCAAAATATTTGACATTTTTAAAGGGAAGAACAAGGAACTTTTGAAATCGAACATAAAAACAAAAAATATTTGACATTTTTAAATGCAAGGACAAGAAACTTTTGCAATCGAACATAAAGACAAAAAAATTAGTAAAATGTTACAAATTTTTAAAAGTTCTAATTTCGAACAGAAAATTAACAAAATCACCACTCAATCTCCGGCCGACCACCATCCCACCTCTAGCCGACCACTTCCGGTGACCAAAAAAATTAGTGAGATGCCACTAATTTTTAAAAATTCTAATTTCGAACATAAAATTAGAAAAATCACCACCCAATCTCTGGCCGACCACCACCCCACATTTTGGCCGACCACTTCCAGTGACCAAAAAAATTAGTGAGATGCCACTAATTTTTAAAAATTCTAATTTCGAACATAAAATTAGAAAAAATCATCACCCCACATCCGGCCAACCACCACCCCACCTCTAGCCAACCACTTCCGGTGACCAAAAAAATTAGTAAGATGCCACTAATTTTTTTAAAAATTAATTTTGAACATAAAATTCAGAAAAATCACCACCCAACCTTCGGCTGGCCACCACCCCACCTCTTGGCTGACCACCACTCGCAACTAAAAAAATTAGTAAGATGTCAATAATTTTAAAAAATTCTAATTTCAAACATATAATTCAAAAAAAAATCACCACTCCACATCCGGCCAACCACCATCCCATCTCTAGTCGTCCATTTTCCGGTGACCAAAAAAATTAGTGAGATGTCACTAATTTTTAAAAACTCTAATTTCGTACATAAAATTCAGAAAAATCACCACCCAACCTCTGGCTATCCACCACCCCACCTCTTGGTCGATTGGCCGATGACTTTTGCCAACCAAAAAAAATACTAAGATCTCATTAATTTTTAAAAATTCTAATTTCGAACATAAAATTCAAAAAAAAATACCACCCCACATCCAACAGACCACCACCCCACCTCTTGGCCGACCACTTTTGGCAACCAAAAAAAATTAGTGAGATATCACTAATTTAAAAAAATTCTATTCTCGAACATATAATTAAAAAAAATCACCATCCCACATCTGCCAACCACCACCCCACCTCCCGCCAGCCACTTCCCGCAACCCAAAAAATTAGTAACATCTCAATAATTTTTAAAACTTGTAATTTCGTATTGGAAATTCAAAAAAAAAAAAAACTCCTACCTTTGATCACCAGCCTTNCACCTCTGACATTCCGGCGATACAAAAAGTTAGTGACATTTCACTAATTTTTAAAAGTTTTAATTTAGGACAAAAACTTTAAAAAATGACAAATTAGTCAACTCCTGAAACTATTGACAACTCACTAAACTTCATAAAATTTGAATATGATTTATACTCTTTAATTTGTCAATAGTACTTTTTTGCATAATATGGATATATTATGATCCTTAATTTATAGAAATGATTTTCACACCCCTTCTTTTGATAACTGCACCCCCTTTCTTTTCCTATAGCAAAAATTTTTACACATAAAAGTTTCATTACATGACAAGAAAAGATGCGATTATTATCAAAATATAAAAAGGCCAAAAAATCACTTGTCTTAATTCAACCCAATTCAGTCTTCCAATTCTTGATGGTCAAAGTCAATATATAATAACTAAAGAGGGACCGAGTGGTGGTTGAGCCCGAACAATCACCCTATACAAATTTCAAATTATCTTTGAAATCAAGTGATTTTGATTTTCAATTCAAGATAATTTGAATTGGAAAGGTGTTGTATATATTTTCAAATTTCTAATTCTGAATGCACGTACAAAGATAATTTAAAAATCAAATTATCAACCACCTAATTCAAATGACGGAGTTACGTGACGTTCTTTTATTCGAGAACTTGTATGATAACACATGAGAGTATGCTATCGTGCTATTTTAGGTTGGGGGTGGGGGGTGGGGGGGGAGATATTTTGCCTATTGTACAGAATAAATGAACGTCGCCTGCAATTTTAGATTACTACTTTTATGGTGATAGCACGATAGGTTTTATATTTTGCGTTTAAAATAGTTACAAATGCACAATATGCATTTACGTAATTATATACTACTATCATAGTTTTATAATTGCATGTATCGGTTGATAACCCTATCGTGATTGTACACGTACATGATAACCCTTTTGATCGTATTTTGCAATTTACAATGGCATAATTAATAGGGCCACTTATTGCGTCTTTGTATTTGATTGTAAATGTTCTTTGTCCTTCACTTTAACTAGGCAAAATATTGCGTCTTTAGGTTTGATTGTAAATGTTCCTTATCTTTATGTTTGATTGCAAATGTTTCTTATCTTTCCCTTGAAATAGGAAAAATATTGTGTATTTATGACTAATTATTCCCAAATAATTAATCTCCAGTCACATAAACTCTTGAGCAATATCATTTGAAGAATTAACGTGTCACGCACCTACAAAAATTTCATGTTATTGAAGGTTTTCGGTTCAAGTATTGAAATAGAAATAAATCAATTTCTATGTTTTGAAATTTGTGTGGCTATACAACAATGAAGAGAACTTTTTATTCTTTAAAAAAATGAAGAAAACTAGGGTAGTGTTAATGCCAAAACTATATTTGATTATATCAAAACTCAAGTGCTTGAAATTTTTCTACTCATGTGTAAAATACAAGTTTTTTATACAATGGAGTTTTGACACAATTAAAAATAATTTTGACATTATCAATACCCGAAAAGTATTGTTGAAAAAGAAAAAATAATAATAACACACTATCTTTTAAGTTTTAATCTTTCATTTACTGTTTCGAATTTATCTCCGAATTACTTGCACCAGGAATTGGCAACATATTGTTATGCGGTCCTAATCCCGAACCCCACTTCTCGCCGTTTCTCTCTCCAAAAAAGGAAGAATTTGGATTAAGTTTCTCACAAATCTAAACCATTAATTACATCACAAATCTGAACCATTACAGCAATGAACGGCTCAGGTTTTGACCGTGGGACTGTCCATAAGTTGGATTGGAGACAATCCCATTCCAAAGAGAAAATGCTCCTGAACTGTTTCCCTCTATCTCTCTCTAAAAACCTTTTTTGCGATGCATGAACGGGGAACGACGACATCTATTGAGGTCTCTCTCTCTCTCTCTCGCTTTCTGTTACTGTTTTTAATAACTCATATTGTATCGGCTATTTTGCACGTATCTCAATTAATACTATATCTCCATTTTGTGTACACTTGATTACAAAGTGAATGATGCAATGCGATAATTATCTTGTGTCGTGCAACAATACTCATGACTAATTCTTCAATTTCTAACCCTTCAATAAAAACTCATAGGACGGAATAAAAATCTTGAAAAATCATTATCCCAAAGTTTCTTCCGTAGCTCGGCCCCCTTTAACTACGATTCCTGGCTCCACTGGCATTGTCCCGAGCCTAATTAAAATCCTGATCAGCAAATTGCTCTATCTTACTGGCTTGTCTTGCCAATCTTATTCCTTTATTGTACCACTTTGGAATCCCCTTTCTGTTTTTCAATGCCTTGTTCAATTGTCAAGAAAGTAAGGAAAATGAGGAGAAAATCAACTTACTCAGAGTTTTCGGGATGTTACCAAGAAAATAAGGGAACCCATAAAATCATTTTTCCCACTCTCAACTTCATCCACAAAAAGGAAGAAATTATATGTCATGGGAAAGTTTGATCTCGCCAATTACACTTTCCTCGAAACATCTTTTATCAAGTGAACACTCACTGAAAAATAATTTTCTCTCTCCTTCACTTCATTGACTTTCTCGCATAACATTGATGGCAAATAAATGGAGCCAATATGAATTAAGTATTAAGAGTGCAATTTGACATCTTTATTCATTTGAATTGATGTATTTCTTTCAGTTTTGGAAAGTAAAAAATGTGGAGGAAGGCTGCGTACCTGCTAGCTCTCCCATACCTTGCTTCTTCAAATTGTTGTACAGTTTAAGTCCAATGTTGAATGCCATGCAAAAGTAAACATGATTGTTTTTCTGATTGTTGTACAAATGAATTGAGAAGCATGATTCTTTGGCAGATTACTCATGGTTTTGAAGTTACCAGAAGAAGTAATATAAACCATAATACCAACAATAAGTTAAATCTTTGGATGTGGTAATCCTCATTACTAACTATTATGAATACTTTAGAATACCAAGCTTTGCAGCGTATTCAATAAAAGTGATTAGCACCACATTAAAAGCTTTGCTAATGAAGAGGCTAATTCAGAACTGTATTTCTTATGGTGTTAGTGCCACAAAATCAACATGATTTCCACTTCTACAAATTCACAATGTTATTCTCATACCTGATATGTCTGTGGAATTCTATCTCATTTCTTCCCATAGGGACGATAAAATATCTTGAAGAACCTAAACACCAAGAATGAGCGACGTGATCTGTGAAACCAATCCTTTACTTGATGAAGGAAAAAGGGGTCTCAATATTAGTCAGATTGCAGAGGTGAAAGCCTGGCTTGAATCTCTATTTGATGCCACTTGTAAAGATGCTCCAGATTTCGAATACACTCCTCAGAGCATTTCTCATTTACATAATCTTGCCACCAAATCGCAAGCCAACACTCAAGCTGCGTTGATAGTTACAAATGATCTCCACCAAAAAGCAGCTGAATATAGTTCCCAAGGTCGTCTCATACGGAGTTTGGATTTTTTTAATTACCCCTTACTTCTCTGGTGATTCTTTTTTTTTTTTTTTGGGTATGCATCTCCACGTCTAATTAAATGACTTTTAGCTACGGTCATAAATGCAGCTGCAAGGATTAGAGAGGTATTGGAGAATGTAGGATTGGCGCAACACAGTTTGCCACCAGATGTGGTTTCAGCATCACAAGTTCTTGCAAAGGTGGCAAATTTTTTGGACGTAAGAGATACTGAATTAAGTAGGTGGGTTGCAATTTCTGCATCAATTTTATTTCTGAAGCGTTTTTCGAATTTTTTCCTTTAGTTGAGGTGTCATTTAGAGCACATTCAGTTTTCTTATAGCGATGGGAGATATATCTTTGAGAAAGACCAGTGTTGAAAACAAGAGGACTCAAATCCAAAGGGAGTCCAAAATTCTTCTTGATCATACTCGAAAGGCAATAGCGATGTTGACTTACTTCAAAAGGTATACTCCACTTTCATTCAAATTCTAATTGCATTATGAAATAACTCAATCAGAGATATTTGGAGGCTATTATCCTTTCGTTTTCCTTTATCTTGGTAGAACCATTCAACAGCTGGAGGAAGATGTATCCCCCTGTGAGGCTCGGATGGAAAAATGGAAGATGAACTTAGCAGTTATGGATGCTAAAGAGCAACAATACTTGCAACAACTTGCTAACTTCAAGGTTTATTAATCCTTGTTATTGGCACATTTGGCAAATTTGCAGTGATCATTTCAAGTTGCTATGTTGGAAAAGATTAAAAATGGATGACACATTCTTTCTTTTTTTCTGGTAGAGTTACAAAATAGATTGAGTTAAAACACAAGCATCAGGGTGTAGATGTGCATGCAATAGTATGGGACTGATAAGGTTGTAAACATTTGGAGCCAATATTGCTATATGTAAAGCAGCGGATAGAGTCAGTGGAATTTGTCTACAACTTTGGAATTTCTTTCAAATAGATTGAGGCCAATAGTTGTATTTGTAAAGCTTGGTATAGAGTCACTGGAAATTTTCTTGTGACTATTTTGGACTTTTAAACCATGTACGTTTCATGTAGATAAATCGAGTTCTTTACCCAGTAGATGAATATATACTTTCTTGATCCCTAAACCTTTCTCGTATAGGAAATGCTTCAACAAAAACTCCCTAAAAAGGGGGTGTTGCATGAATTCTGGTGATCCAAGTTATGAATCAATATTGGAGTTTGCGGTCCCAAGACATGGATGCCAGTGGTCTAAGTTGGTTTGCCAAGTTATGAATGCTAGTCCTCGAAGTTATGAAGTACACATGGTTGTGGTTACGAATGTTACTGGTCCAAGTCATGAATTAATTTAGTCAAATCCATATGGCATCTGAATTTCGTCAAATCAATGTTTTTGTTAATTTCGTGGTCATTCTGTGGTCCATGTTATGGATTTTTTTTCATCCACTTCATGAATGTAAATGGTGCGTCCCAAAAGTGGGTTCTGTATCGCAGTTGTGTCCTTCATATGTTACGATCGATAAGGCAAAATGAGACACTAGAGTTTTACTACTCTCTCTGTGTTTCCCATTGTTTGAAAGTTACTAGATTCTGTAACAGTATGAAGTGTCATAAAGTTCCAAATTGGAGTCATTTGCCTTAGTAAGTACTAGTTGCTTGCGACACCAAACTATACATTCCTAGTGCATTCATATGATATCTTGAGTTTTTGAATGCCTTCAGTCCACCACGCAACTTTTCTTGTCCTATTAAGAGTCCAATCTGACGACCTCCGTTAATCTTATTCAAATCCATATCGCAAATGTGTCATACTGAAGTATTTTCATTTTTCTTCCGTTTTTGTTTGCAGGAATTACTCCATCGTGTGGGCTACACTCCAGAGATAAGCCACCGTGTTCTGGTTGAAATGGCTGAACAAAGGGAGGAGTTGGAGAAGAAAACAACTCCCATAGTTGATACTCTGAGAAGCTACCAAGACTTGCCTCCAGTAATATTTTGTTTATCCACATGTCTGTTTGTTTATACACATCAGCTGGTGCACATCTCTCTCCAATTTTACGTTATACATCGTAGATGTTTCATTCTTTGGGTGTAGGATAAAGCCTTGGCTGCTTTAGCCATTGAGGACAAAAAATGGGAATATTTTGCTGCCGAGAAGTATCTTGAAGATGTACTGCAGTCAGCTCTTGCAACAACCTAGTAATGTTCCAGTCTCTGGTTTTTTCATATCATAGTATGTAGCCACCCATATTTATAATATAATCCTATATGTTTGCATACAGTATTTTCTTCCCTTTTGATTATGTCTGTTGAGCGAAATCCTCTTCATTGAGGTAATATAACCTTTTTCACAATCGCCTGATGGTTTGGCTTTCAAACTCTTATCTCAAAGTAATAGTTACATGCCCTTTTCTGGCATGCTTGTTTACACGTCCAGTCCTTGTGAGGAAAATAGCCAAGCATTTTTTTTGGAGCCAGGGCCTAGAGGGTTGATGATGGTGAAAATAAGAAAGCAAGGAGATTGTCAAGAGTTGGACAAGAAAATGGAAATTGATACATCTCTGAGTCCCCAAATGAGAAAAAAGAGACCATATTGAGAATTGGCAACAACGAGTTCGATGGCCATAATCAACAAAAGGATGAATGTTGCCAAGGGGTCAAAATTCGAAATGACCCTAAAAATGTTGGTAATAATAATATCAGCCAAGTTGGACAAACCAGTGATATTGGTGAAACTAAATACGATAGCGTAGACTTTGAATCCCCACAATTTGGGTACCAGCTGCTAACTTCTATTAGAGAAATTAGTTCTTCTCAAAGTAATCTTTCGAATGTATGGAAGCTATGAAGCACGAATACTTCTAGATGGGAGACATATCCGTATTAGATACCAATACTCATAAATACGTATCCCAGAAGTATCGATAATTATAAAAATTATTTTTTTAATTCTCGAAGTATCAGATACTTTTTGGATACTTTAAGTCACGTATCCAATCTTTTATGAGATTAAGTTTGTGAGATTGTAGACTAAAATCGTTAGGGATACTAAAAATGATAGATTTGTTGCACTTAACTTACATTCTAAAAGGAGAGACAAACTGAGAATCTGAGATTATGTTTTTAACATTATATTTGTGTTTGGTAAAATAATACTTCAATAACTGAGCAAGTAACCACAGACTTACACAACCATATTGCATAAGAAAAAACAATAGCTGTAGCACTGTTCTAGTTATTATGGGTAATACAATGCTAAAAACCTATGAAAATGTCTTTTAATCTAATGTATCCTAGCCATATCCGTGTCCTATTTTTTTAATTTTCTCGTATCCCCGTATTTGTATCATGTTGTGTCCGTATCGCATATCAGTATCTATGCTTCATAGTATGGAAGTGTGGTTGCCTTTGATGAAACAAATTGTACTAAACAATAAAAGGCTTCTTGGTCAAATACCAAGGGAAAATATCCAGTCCTTCACATAGCATTAATAGATGAAGCCTGTAGAGGGATGGAAAATGCCAACAATGGTAGGCCTAGTGTTGGGCTATCATGGGACAAGGAAGTGCCAGTCATTGCACGAGCCAGTGAGACCCAAGCCAACAAGTAAAACGTGAAGTGGCTCTAATGGAAACATTGTTGTAATCAACCAACTTCGAGTCATAACTACAATGGGTCTTGAAGTCAGGGAAATGTTTGAAGTTGGAACCGCGAGGGGTTGGAGGAAGAAGACAGTTATATGGCAAGGGGAAGAACTAATATAGATTACAATCCTCATGTCTAGCCAATATAGCCCATGCAACCACCACATGCTGGAATTAATGTTGTCCATTTTCAATGTTACCCAGGAGTGCCCGATTGTGGAGAGCAAGTGCCTTATCAACCACCCATGGCTGTAGGCCCTTGAGGAGGGGGGGAAGGGGTTTGGAGTCAAGTGAGGTCCTTGATCCACTTCCTTTCAAATTACCAAGTAATCAGCTAAGGTTTTTTTATTTTTTATTTTTTATGGCGTTTGTTCACATGAGGGGGAACCAATGACTTCTCCAAGGCAGAAGATCAGTCTTGGGCTTCGTCAAGAGGCCCTAGGTTTGATAAAACAGCAAGTGAAGATTCAGACACCAACTTCTTAGGAGTAGATGAGGTTGGGTAGGATTGAGAGGTTCAGAGCAAGAGTGCTTTTCCCTACAAGAAGGCTCATTCGTGCAAGGAGAGTGGGCAAGGTGTGCCTGAGAAGAATGCTAGGCTTTAGAGCATTGTAGTCAAAAGCCAGAGAGATAATCTTGTCCAGTTTACTCCAAGGCAGGACATTTGACCAGCCACAGCCAAATAGGGGATTGAGAACCTTAACATCACAACATCCACAGAATGTAGGCTCATAAAACCTCTTCCGTGCCTTAGTCTTCTGATCGCATGGTTAAAGTCAGGCACCCTAAGTTCCCACAACCAGAGAAGGTTTTGTCTAAATCACAGAAAAGGAAGCTTCAGAGAATTAGACAAGCAGAAAAGCTAGCTAAGGAGGTAGGGGGAAATTAGAAACTTCCTCACCTGCCAAGAAATCAAGGTTGGAATATCGGCCTGTACAGAACAATGACGCAGTCAACACCCCCTAAGGTTGGAATGCAGGCTTCTACAGGACAAGGTGGGCAGGATCGAGCTGGAGAAATCCAAAGACAGTGAGGGTTCCTCCTTTTGGCGGAAATCCCTTGCAATATAGTGTTTGTTTTACCAGAAAACATTTTGTCCTTTGTACATCACTCGGCATCTTGATGGAACATTCCACTTAGTTATTGTCATGGAGGAGGAATCATCAGGCAGTGGTCGTTGTACCTCCTCCCCAGGCAGTGTGATCTTTGAGAAGCCAGATTTGAAGATTGTGCAACACATCATTCCTTTGTACATCACTGGGCATCTTTATGGTATCCTAGGGAATAGACTTTTGGTTGACAATGGCTTTGCAACCAACCTGAGGCCAAAGTTCATGATTGTCTGTGAGAACTCTGGACTTATAGAGAGAGTGGATTTGGAGGTTTGTGATGGCAGTGGAAGTTTTGATGCTTGTGTGAGAGAGAGAAATGGGTTTATGAGTGATGAGGTCAGAAGTGCGCGTGGCTTAGGACTGCGTGAAGGGATAATGCTGCTGTCGTTACAGTTTCTCATTCGGCCATGACACATGGGCAATTCATTGTGATAGATGGTCTTGTTAGTTTGGGAGAATGACTTTCATTCTGTTTTTGCCCCCATTAATTCCACATTCTCTTTTTGAGATTTTTGCTCAAAAAGAGAGCTTGAGGGAAGCAGTGCTTGGATCTGAATTGAACCCACAGGGCCCGTGACTGAAGTTTGGTTTAATTTAATCTCTCAAGAGTCTGTTGGTGAGCAGTAACAAGTCCCAAGGAAAATAGGGTTCTGGAGTTTGGTTCCTTTTCTGTCAAATTTAATGTCCTCTTCATTAAGGCTAAAAAGATTTAGGTAAGCTATTTTCCTCAAGCCACGCACAATGCCGGAAGGAGGTTTAGATATTAGGCGCATCGTCATCAACAATTGGAACAGTTCTCGTTCGTGGCATGCCCTCAACCTCGGCTAGGTGAAATCCACCTTACAACAACCTTTGCGCGGCTACTTTTCTTTTCTTCTCGAGAAAGAGCAACACAGGGATAAAGGAGCATCTTTTTTGCTTTTATATCAGTAGAACAACTTTTTATTTCCCACGGTTGTTTGATCAACTTTTGGCGAAAGAGCACCTCTTATTCAGTTTACTACTGATAGATTTGAAATATACAGCAGCTTGCCGCAGTAATTGCAGTCGCTCTACGCCATTGCAAATGTTGATTTTACAAGGTCAATCATCCAAATTAACTTTGTTCCATGTTTGTATCTTTTAGTAGCTTATTACTCCCGTGCGCCATAGTTTTCATGATTTGTTTTTGAAGGCCCTTATGTTTTCTCTTTCCAACCGCAGCCAGGCAAAAAAGGAACCCAGAAAGGGACTCTTTATGCATCCATTACCAATATCATGCCCAAACTTTTACGCAGTTGGCCATTTTTTTTTAATTTCTAATGTCCTAAAATAGTTTCTCCAATTTGCCAACGACTATCATTTTCTGATTCTCCCACAGGATAAACTTGTCTATTGCAGTATCTTTAGGTGGTGCCCTGCTCATACCAATATCAGATTTTTTTATTCTTTTTTTGTAAAAAAAAAATATTATATTAAGATTTTGAAAAAGAAATTAGAACATTTTTTCCAAAAAAAAAAATCGAAAATACTTTTTGAGAACAATTCCAATATCATCCGAATATTTTCGAAAACAATCTCCTCTTTGTTAATCTTACCCAATCCCACCTCCCCCTTGGGATTACATAGTACCCTCCATACATGGATAAAATAATTCCAAGATTAATAATCCCAAGAGTCATTCGGGAATCAAACATGGAATAACTCTGAAAGTAGTATAATTAGTCCTATTCAGACATTTAATCAACAAATCAAACAAGGCCTAAGTAATGTCCTCCAGTTCAAAAAAAAAAACGAGGCCTAAGTACCATGTAACGACAAACTTCAAGATACGGACAATTCATATATAAGATGCGACCCTTTTGTTGGCTTCTTAAGGTTCTAAAACTAACTATACAACTTGTAACTTGTACAATCACGACGACTACGTGCAACTTAGGGTGCTTACTGCTTACTGCTTACATACCTAATAAATGCAGAATAAATTTACTCAACACAGAATACAAGATAAGGGAGACGATACCATTAACGGGGCTTTTCATTCAAATGAAAGAAAATAAGAATTCAACGGAGTAGGATGATACAGAAAAGCAAAAACATGAAAAAGAGCATGCAACAGGTGGTGCTTTCTACCAACAGAATTCGGCAAAACAAACAAACACACTCTCCGTCATTTCTTTCTTAGATCGATCCCAGCCTTCTTGGCGACGGCATCCAGTCCATTCTTCTCTATGGTCTTTAATGCCTTGGTTGACAACCGTAGTTTGACCCAGCGGTTCCCTTCCTCCCACCACACCCTTTTATACTGCAGATTCACATACTGCAACTTTTTCGTCTTGGTGTTCGAGTGAGAAACGTTGTTTGCCCTATTCGTTTTCTTCCCCGTGAAAGGACATATTCTACCTGAAAATCAATAATCAACTAACACTCACAACTTTGCTGAATTAGTTTACAAAATGACTAAATTGAACGTAAACAAATAAGCAACAAGCTGGCCATTTTTCCTGTGTTTTTCAAAGAATCACAGCACTTGTGTTCCAAAAAGATAAGCAGTCCTCCATTATTAGAAACAATGAGAATAAATCTTTACTCAGATACAGAGTACGCAAGGCTCAAGGTATAAACAATAATGCATGTTTAAGAAATCACAATGCTGACCTTACTAGGTTCTGACCCCCATCCAGAAACATAAAACTCAACCAGAAAATAACATATAATGAGAAATCATAAATAAATAAATAAATAAAAAGTTTTCAAGGATGGAGAATGGAGAGTATCATCATCTTCTTTCTTATTTGCTACAGGAATAGCAATAACAAAAGATATTAATTATTCTCAGATCTCTGCCTTCTTATCCTTGTCATCTAGTTTATCTAATACAGTTCATAGACCTATTAGTGTAACTAGAATCTACTTGAATGATCTCAAAACATCAACAAATTTGATTGTCAAAGTAGTGTGAATCACTAAATCCATTCGTTCAGCAGAAAATGAAACATAAAAAAAACCACAAATTGAAGCAGTTACGGATCCCTTATTGCAATTAGTGGGTGACCGATGCCAGTATCAGATACTACAGTTGACCCTTAGCTAGTCTGCTACCTCCTCTACAAAAGCATCACCTCTTTATTGTCAACTTCTTCAATCGATTCCCCCATTTCTTTCTTTGTCACAAGTTCTATGAAATCATCAGTCACTTGGACATTTAATTCTTCCCCTGGTTCGTAAACTCTTTTTTTGTCAAATCAACCAGAAAAGTAACATAAAATGAGAAACCATAAAATAAGTTTTCAAGAATGGAGACTGGAGAGTATCATCATCTTCTTGATTATTTGCTATAGGAATAGTAATAAGCCAATAACAAAAGAAATGAATTATTCCGAGATCGCTGCCTAATTCTTATCCTTGTTATCTAGTTTATCTAATACAGTTCATAGACCTATTTAGTGCAACTAAAACCTACTTGAACAATCTCAACAAATCAAGTAGTGGGAATCACGAAATCCATTTGTTCAACAAGAAAATGTTCATCCATAATGAACAACTTTGTATGGAGGAACTTTAAAGCTTTTAGTAATTGTATAAGATGGCTAAGGTATTCAGCAAGAATAGCAGCCACTATAGGAGTGTCTAGGGACCTCTTGAAGGTTCGTGAGCTCATGGATCCAAAGTTGCATACTAAAAGAAGATCCTAAAAATGGATGAACTTCCAAAATAAACCGCTTCAAGTGCACTTAGGAAACTTACCTAGACTCAACAGATGAACAATTTTATTAAATCTAAGTATATCTTCAATCCACAGTGCCAAAAATAACCAAATTGGGTCACTCACCAAAAAGTACACTCAAATAGACAAGTACGCCAAAAGCCTTTCCACTCCTTGATCCGAATCTTGACTCAAACCTAAATTTCAATTTAAAAAAAAAAAAAAAACTCTTCAGATACCTCCCTACTCCTTCACTCAAGCTCATATTGAAATTCATTTTACTCCAGTTTCAAATAAGCTCAAGCGAGATCTTTTCCTTAAGTTCAAGGCTACTTGTGCTTTTATTCCACTCTGCCATTAACGAAATGTTTACTTGTAGCTAACCCTTATACGTTTGGGTTTTCCCATTAGAGTGTTTCATTTCACAAGATGACTTTTCTTCCGAACTTCTACCCAACGAGAGTAACACACTACACTTCAGAATAACAGAAACACAGAACATCAAACACCTTGGTACTGTTTAATTCACTAATTTGGTCAGGGATTTGATTACAAATCCAACGGCACAGCGCAACATCTCTGTTGTAAACCTAATTCCACAAAAAATGGAGATACAAACAGGGTTTTGTATTAGTAATTCCCTACTCATCTTCAGAATACATTCCTTACCATCAATCATGCCAATCAAACGGACCCCTAAGCAACACATTTGCTACATCTAGCAATACTGTTTCCCAAAATTCTAAGCACTAAATGTTTTCTATATATCTATGAGAGTATACTAGACGCCCAAGTACACTTGACGCGTGAACAAATCATGTTATCTAAAAGATGGAAATAGGAAATTTTTTGAATAGTGAATAATTTGTAATGTAATCTGGATGGGATTGTAGAAAGCTGTGAGAAAATAATCGTGGGGACAGTTTTCTTTTTCCCCTTCTTGACAAATTCTTTAAGCCGTTAAAAGGGGTAGTTTGAAAAAAAGAAAGTGTGAGGCAGCCTCAAAACTGACATCCGGTAATAAATAAAAATACATATGTATTATATAGTATTATAAGTGAACATCCTCTTGGAGTGACAGTCATTGGAGTGACAGTCAATTTTGAGGCTGGCTCACACTATTTTCCCCCAAATTACCACTTTTAACTGCCTCACTTCCAAGATGAAAATAAAAAAATAACCGATGCCCCAAATTTCTTCTCCCTTCTTTTCTACTTCCACATTTCAGATTAATCTCAATTCAAGATTTTCCTTTCTTGTACAACACAATTTGTGCACACACCCCCGCCTGTGTCGATCTATTATCTATTATTACTACAAAAGGAACACCTTTTATGGTGTGAGCAATTTTTTGAGGCTAGTTCGTACTCTCAATTTTGTAAATTATTGTCCAATTCACTTCTAGCATCCTTTAATTGCGAGGGGGTAATTATGATATTTCCATTAAAACTAAACCAAACACAACCGCTTCAGCCACCAAATCCTATAGAATTCCCACCCCATTTTTCTTCCGCAGAGATGGTTGTTAGGAGTTATGGAAAACAAGGCAAACAAATCTATATATCAAATTAATTTATATATGTGTACACATCCCGACCGCTAGTACACATATGTATGCATATGGAGAGAGAGAGAGAGAGAGAGAGAGAGAGAGAGAGAGAGAGAGAGAGATTACGGGCGACAGGCCGAAATGGGCGGTAGACTGGAGCAGAGACAGGTTTGGGCAAGACAATGCGGTCGTACGAAATTGAGATGTTACTCAGCTGTGACGAGAGAAACCCTAGCTGGGAACCGACCTTAGACCTCAACGCCGGTGGCCCGTTCGATGCTCTGGAGAAGCGTAGAGTGGAGGAGTGGCCCACCACCCAAATTCCCGAGGACGACGATGATGCTGTAACTGCAGCCATGGTTTCCCTTTCTCTCTTATCCGCTATTTGAAAATGATATCAAGGAAATTGTTGAAGGAGCGGGTAAATATGGAAGTGTTTGGATAATGATAGTGTGAGGTTCGTAGTTGGGATGGCCTTTGTCCTTTTCTTTGTTCTTTTTTTTACTATTTATTAGGAATGTTCATGCAAGTATTTTCCAAATGATTTTATGAGATACTCCGTAAAATTTAAAATTCTTATATGATAAAAGCAAAACTAGATTTTATTATTATAAAAAAAAAAAAGGCATTGGGTGGAGATTATCAAAACTATAATTATCATTTAGAAAGGCAAATGTGATTTTATCACACCTCCAAAAAAATAGATTTTATCAAAATTAGATTGTATCTCGTAAAATCATTTAGAAAACACCCCTTTGTCATTTTCAATTGGAGAGGTTACATGTAGAAATATTGGACACGACCTGCTAACATGATATATGAGGTGAGTTTTTTCCAAATGATAAAATCTAATAAACTCAATATTTGTTAAAATAACAGGTTGATTTTATCAAATGAGGATGATTTTAGCAGAAGTCTTCTTTCATTCGATAAAATCAACTTGTGATTTTATCATTTGGAAAATTGTAGGTAACTAAAAACAAAGTTGGAGGGTTTTGGTTGATGACTTTTTGACACAAAAACAAATATGATGCAACCGACCAATACAACACAAAAAACGGTTTAATTTTTCGTGTATCTTCAAACACAAACTTCAGTCATTGGGTATCCTCAATAATTATGTCAACAAACTGATGACAAGTAGTCCAACTAATCAAATTTATCATCGGACCACTATCGTCACCGCCTTGCTTCATCAAAGGACCATCACAACCATCACCATTGCCAAAACTTGAAACAACATCTTGATGATGAAGGAAAAGTCGAGAGAAAGGAAAAAAAAGAGAGGAAAATATGAAACTCTTATACTGATATCGAGAGAGAAAACCTTCACTAGAAATGAGGGGTTATTAAAAACGAGAAAACGATCGACCATCACTTGAGAGCAGTGGCGGCTCCAAAAAAATTGAACAAGGTGTTCAAGATTTACCTTAACTCTTCTAGTTCTACTAACTAGTATATACATATAAATTTTTCATATATTACTGTGAATAATGAGGCCAAATGATATGAAAATATATAAGATATTACAAATTTTCTTAGCGAATTCTATATTATTGTGTTTAGAAAAACTAAATCAGGAGATAAATACATTAACATTTATTGTTAAAATTTGTGTGTTGAATAGGTTTGCATGAATATTTAGTTTCACATATAGAGAGTTGATTGTTGCTCAAAGAGAAGTCATAGGATGATATCAATACAATAGATACTTTTTTTTTTTCTCTTAATTTTCCTAATTTTTGTCGTAATGAGTGTGCACTTTGTTTTGAACCGGTGTATTAAGGATTTTATTGTGGATTATCAGGATTGGTGAGTATTCATGGTATAAATGTTAAAACAAAAGCCGTTATAAATGTATCACATATAATATAAAATATAAAAGGTTTTAGAGCATATATCGACCATCTACGAGAAGATTTTAGACTTTAGTTAGTTGTTTACATAAAATTAATTTGTGGGTTGATTTGTTGAGCTAAGTGTTCAAATATTTTTGAGTAGAGTGTTCAAATATTTGTGAGTAGGGTGTTCAAAAATCGCTATACTAAACTAAAACTAAAATTTTTACATTTATTTTTGAGCAATTTTTTTTTAGGGTGTTCAGGTGACCACCCTTTCATAAGGGTGGAGCTGCCTATGCTTGAGAGGAAGGAAAACACCCGTCAAGGGTAAAGCTTCCCCTCCGCCGTCGTGTAATGGTTATGGATTTAAGTACAGAACTTTTAAGGTTTAGTCATAATTTAAGTAAACTTTGATGTCTAATTAATGACTTATTATACTTCAGGGATTAATTTGTAATTTTGTAAATCATAAGGGTAAATTTGTAATTTTGTAAACCCTAAGGTTAAAATAAACCTTTGAGGTTTTGTGTAATTTATTAAACTCTAGAGTCAATATGCTATTTGGTAAATCTTGAGTGTGATTCTGTAATTTAGTCACCCATAGGGTAAAATAGTCATTTTTTTTTCTTAGAGAAAAATACTCAGTAATATTTAGTTTCTACATGCTTATTGTATTACCGATAATACAGACTAAAATAATGAAGAGATAATTTGTAAGGGTAAAATAATCTTTTCTCATGTTCATGTTAAAATTTACTTGTTAAGTATTCGTATTCATATTCATGTTAAATAATCTTTTCTCATATTCATTCTAGTATAATTTATGTTTAAATTTTCGTATCTAATATTTCATACTTAATGTGTATTCATGATGTTAATAATATCTAAGTTTAAACAAAGGTCTATCTACTAAGTTTCTTTTTAAGTATTTGAATTTTGAACACTTTCGGAGCACTATATTTGGCAAGATTAATCAACAAAACATCAGCGCACATAAATAAAACAAGGAACCAACATATTATCATAAGTATCTGGGGTTTTTACTTTTCTGAATTCTTTATCCAGAAAAGGTCAAGCTCGCATAATCACAGCAGCGAGGCTCAACATGACGGCCTTGAGGTTAAGTTTGCGGCTGTGAGGTGTACGAGCATACAGTTAAACGGCCATTAAGTCAAAATCACCAATTACATGTAAAGTAATAGAGTTAGCGGCCATGAGGTTAGACGTGACATCTGTGACGTATGGAGGCGAGACCGCACTGTCGTTCAGTGGCCAAATCTTGGCCATGCAGAGGGTTTTACACAATATTTCTTGGTTGGCGGCCACGATGTTGATTATTGCAGCCACAGCCTGTAAATCGAGTATGACGGATTTTTCTAGAAGCTCGTGCTGATAGCAATGACGGACATCACAGGTAGCAAGGACATGCCTTAGCTTAACGCAATGGGATAACACAACCTATACACCATCGTCCAAAGATATTGATTCAAACACTCCCAAAACTCAAAAGTGATAGTTTAGGGGAGACCATATGTTGATACTTTCGCAATGGAAATGGGGTGAAAACCAATGTTGATTGGCAAAAGGATATACTCCAGTAATAACATTGGTGCTCATGGCACGATGTATGATAAAAGAGGACCCAATGAACTACTCCATACAACACCACTAGGGGAGGCCAATATGCATGTCAATTAACTTTGTGAAAATAACAAAGCCCTTCATCCTGTACCTCTCACTAGAGATGCAACAATTATAAGATAGGCGAGTGGATTTCATGTAACATGCCTAAAAATCTCATATTGGAATCAAGATTCTTGGGTATGTGACACGCAACTGCCTCTCTAACAATAGCTGCCTCTCCAGGAAGAAGGCCTTTGATTATTTCACAATGTCAGTGGACACACATATTGGCGCCGTGCGAAGAAGTTCATTAGGACCACTTCTCTCATATAGCCTGCCATAACCAACAATGTTAATAATAATAGATCCTATGCTAGTCTACATTGCTTGCTATATAGCAAGCAGCTAGGAAAGTAGACACTAACCACAAATTGACAAGTTAAAAAATAAACTGTGGTGATAAGAAATCACACCTCCTTGTCGTTTGGGGTGGGGTTTGGAGGTGACATGTCATCTGCGGTTCTCACCCTATTCTCCAAAAAGTATCAACTTGTGGACTGCCTAAATTATCACTTTTGAAAAGTGTTCAAGCCCATCTTTTCAGAATGTGGTGTACAGGGGGTGTGTGTTGCTCTACTACATAAAGCTACGCCTGCATTTGGAACAGGATATTCCCAAGACTCTTTTGCTTCTCCTCGCAGCGAATATGATTTCCATGTCTAGGCATGTGGAAGTATATGCATGGAGTGATGACATTTCTTCCACAGTAAGGGTGTCATTACTTCCTTGAGCATGTAAAGTCCTATGTTCTACCTGTTCAGTTAACCCATCATGTTATGTATAGTTGTACGTAAGACAATGAATGATATCAAAGTCAATCATTAACAACTTCTAAGAAGTGCAACATAAAATTCCTTACAATTTTTCGCAGCTTGTTTCTTAATTCCAATATTATCATCCTCTCCATCTTTATTTTGACGAGTCTTTTTCCATGTAAAGCACCTATCCATGCTCACAATTGGTTCTTCAGATTCATTGATCTACCAAACAATGAATTATACTTGGTTATCTTGTTGAACCTCTACACTTCCTTTGCTTGCATTTTGGATCTGTGAAGGGCGGTGTAATATCATCCTCATAACTAGTTTTCCGTGTAACACATCCTGCATGCAATCGAAAGCAAAACAGATATGATGATCACATGGACAATAATATAAAGAAGCTAGCACCAAGTGGCAAGTACAATGACAAATTATGACAGTCAAGACAAAACCAGACTTTTATAGAGTATCAGAGTTGACCAAAGCAGGATTTACTTTTAGCATTTTAACAAATAGTGAGAGAGGGAGGGGGGAATGAAACACATAAAGAGACAAAAACCATGCCCAAACAATAAATCAACAAAATAGATAAATTCATATGTTCTCTACAAAAAGATAGGTCGAAAATTGTGGCAATAATCCATCAAATCCTTGAAATTCAACAAAACAATCATTGGGCTAATCATCCACATGCACAGATATCAAATGCTGAGGAGGTTCTCAAACAATTAACCATCTTGAATCAAGTTGATTTTCTACGTAACATAACAAACTTGTTTAGTCTGGGAAGCCAAAATGAAAGAAT
Organism: Vaccinium macrocarpon; assembly: GCA_022606695.1. Taxonomy (NCBI): domain Eukaryota; kingdom Viridiplantae; phylum Streptophyta; class Magnoliopsida; order Ericales; family Ericaceae; genus Vaccinium; species Vaccinium macrocarpon. The sequence goes on from CM040175.1 coordinate 10,511,651, forward strand.
CACACTTGCGCCTATCCTTCCAAGCTCAACTAGCTTGGAACGAAGCTCATCCACTCTCATGCTCTAGTGTGTGTGTGTACAATATCTTCTTACCACCCCCGTGTGTAATCATGTGATGATCAGCAACTCAGGAAGGAGATTCTGAGAAGTTGCTAAAGAAGAGCTCTTTCCCCTCACATGCTCTAAAAAGGAGAAAAGAGCTCATGTTGGTCTGTCAGCATCAAAATAATATTCGTGATGTCGATTATTTTCGTATAATGTCTCAATAACGTATTCTACAAACGACTAACCAAATAATGAGATAGAGGCGATAATTTTCATGTACCCTCTCCACTAACCTTCAACTCCAGTGTGTAAAAGAAGCCAAAAACAGCGAGGAGAGACAGTTTGTCTGAGTCCATTAGCATTCAAAGCTTAACATTTCCTCTCATAAGCTCTTAAGCTTTGCAAGACAGGACGGTTCTTCAAATGGAAGACCCGTGGAAAAGAAAACATGAAAACAAATACATTCCCTAAAAACTATTGGCAGTATATCATTGTGTTTAGTGCACTAAAACTTCACTCTTCCTTAAACCTATTTTTCTAATGCATACACAAAAATATCTATGAAATCCCAAAGGCAAGCGAAAGACACATCCACAACGATATTTTTGTACATACACGGATACACACACACAGACAAATATGCATGCTCAAACTGCTCAAACAAGCAGAATATTAGCATTTTATATGAGTAGTAAAAACTACAGCTTGATCAGCCAAAGAAAGGGGAAAAACTGTAAAACTTGATAACCATGTTGTATGTTTTGAGATATATATAAACTGCTCTCCAAAAGCATAAAAGAAATTATAAGTTTAGCTTAAACAGTTCTCCTGCCACTGTTTTGAACAAGCCACCCCACCAGCGTTTTTCAGGTATGAGACTCCCAGTTTCATGTCTCCTCTCCAATGACGTGAACCTTCAGAGTGTAAAAGAAGCCCAGAACAGGAAGGAGAGACAATTGATCTAAGTCCATTAGCATTCAAAACTTAACATTGCCTATCCAAGGCTCTTAAGCTTTGCCAAGATGGACTGGGTCTTCCAAAATGGAAGACTTGTAGGAAAAGAAATGGAAAAGATAAAGAAAGGCATTCTCTAAACAAATGCTCAAAACTTAAATTCTCTACAGTGTACTAAAAATCTAAACTCCACTCTTCATTGAACCTATTTCTCTCTTAAAGTATAAACAAAACTTTTAGGAACTTCTAGTGTGGGATAGAATACACTTTGCCCAATCCAACCTAAAGATACAGCTACAAGGATATGCTTGTAGCAACATCAATTTGTTGAGATAGATCCATATATGCATACAGATTTCATTGTTTTTAACATATGCTCAAACTAGTCCCTTGGCCTTAGAACAGTTGTGTATGCCTTGGGTTTGAGTCTTAAGGGTGAGGTCTTTGGTTTGAGCTGATGAGCAGCAGTTGGACTTTGCTATTAACTAACTAAAAAAAATTGACAAAGTATTGTCCGGCAACAAAAATGCCCAAACTAGAAGAATATTACCATTTTATGCAAATAGTTGAAACTATAGCTCGATCATCAGCCAAGGAAAGGGGCAAAATAAAAATTAAAAAACCTGGCAAAAAAAATGTTGTATTTAAACTGCTCCGCAAAAGAATAAATACAAATATAAGCAAACTGCTCTTTATTGGCATATGCAGTGGCTCCTTCCCACGTTTTCAGTTCTATAACAACTCAAATGCATTATACAATCCTTCCAACAAAAGTTTATGAGATAAGAGACTACCAGTTTCATGTCTCCTCTCCAATGACCTGAAACTTCAGTGTAAAAGAAGCCCAGAACAGGAAGGAGAGACAATTGATCTAAGTCCATTAGCATTCAAAACTTAGCATTGCCTATCAAAGACTTTTAAGCTTTGCCAAGATGGACTGGATCTCATAAATACACCACAAAAACAACGAGATAGAACCAAAGAAAATTCTCCACAAGTCCATGTGTTGTTCACTTCACACTCTGTATTGTGCACTAACAATAATTTTGAATGGAGTCATTTGGTGAGAAAAGGAAAAAAAAAAAAAGAAAAAGAAAAGAAGAAAAGATCACAGTTTTTCACAACACTCATTTGGAGTGATTGTTTTGGAGAAACAGAGAAACTTTTTCTCATCAGAAAAGACAATGAGATCCGCTCATGTTAACTGTAATATCCTCTTAAGGCATTCAAATCGTATCCATTAAATCCTTTCCAGAGAACATGTCATGAGATATGTGAACAAGAACCCCAAATATATACAGATGATGTATAGTTGACTTTGAGCAAGATGTGCATATCCTAGAGTGACTAACGTGAACTTACTAATATAATCGGGAAAAAAAAAAATTGAAGTTGGGAACAATTTATTTCTTGATTCTTACCCTGACATTTGATCTGCATAAGAAGCTGGTAGAACAAAGAAATAGACAAATCAAGCAATTGAAGCAGTTGGGTACTCCAAACTTATTCGAGAAGTCCCTGGAAATTCAGAACCCATGTCCAAACATCACTAGCAAAGGTGGAACATCGTATACCGATATCTTCTTCTCTGCTACCTCAATGTCAAACCCACGAATATATGAAGGCAAAGGAGAAATGCAATGAAGAAATTTGTGTATACGCCCATAGCTCTGAGAGAGAGAGAGAGAGGGAGAGGGGATGAGGGTTTTCAGGAAATATATATGGCGGCTAGTGTAGGGAGTGGCTAGTGAGTCCCTGTGCGGATATTTTATACAGCAGATGGCAAGAGGTAGAAGGGTTTTGGGGGATACAGAGGGTATTTGAACTGTTCTTGTAGCCTTTATTGGTCAAACGAAAGAAGGGAAATATTTGCAAAAAACATTTAGGAGTTGTTATTGAATGGATTTTATCAAAATTTAATAAAATCAAGTCTTTGATTTTATTTATTGGTAAAGAGATTTACCCTTGATTTTATCTATTGGTGGAAAGACTTTATAAAATCTTAAAAATGAGTGTTGGACACACCATAACTCCACCTTAATAGTTATTTATCTATTTTTTTTTATCAGAACCTTAATTGTTCAATTCATCTATTTTGTAATTAATAATGTATTTATCATTTTTGAAAAAAACCCAAAGTTGAACATACATTGGTAAGTTCCTTGTGTCTACTGAAAACAAGAAACAGTTAAATTTTTTATCGCCTATTGTTTTTAAAGACAAATCAAATACTTATTGATATCATATTAAAAACTTGATTTTTAGTGAGAATGACTTACACATTATTTTTAATTAAATAAATATTTTGGATAACCAAAGTTGGTTCAAGGTGGGCTCCACATGCCTTCTTCAAGATTTTTTGAGTGGGTATTTGAGAAAATAGGGGTGTGTAGAATGGAACCAAATTCTCTATAAGGATCTTGTGAGGCTTTTGTTGTGAGCTTGACAACATACTAAAAAGAAGATTCAATGGCTCACAACCCCTTCCTTGTTTCTAAATCAAAACAACGTCTTTAAATAGGGAATAAAATTGATAGAATGGCAAACCACCAAACGGTAGTTGTCTTCTTCCGTTAATGTTTATTCTTCTCTGTGAGCCATTGGATATATTTTTTGGTGTGTTGTCAAGCTCACAATAAAACTCTCACAAGATCCTCATAGGGAAATCCTCACAGAGGACGGACCCTCTATTTTCTTAGCACCCTTGCCCAAATAAACTTAAGCAAACGCGTGGGAACCACCTTGGCTACACCTTAATTATCCTAACTATCTATAGTAAATAAAGTAATTTATTGATTGTATGTGCAAAAAAATCAAGTTGATCGGATATCTGTAAGTTTCTGATATTCTAATCTAGAGAGGGGGTGAATAGTTTGGATCCTGTAATACAGAATTTTCCTTTTGCAAGCAAGTGAATTAGGAAATCAAATGGATAATTAAAACAATAAAACGTACACTTGAGATGAATAAGAGATGAAACAGAGGATTTTTGTAGTGGTTCGGCTAATTGCTTAGTCCACTTCTCAATGATCACCCAAACACTCACCCGTATCCATTATGTTCTTAATATTTACAGAGTTTAATATTTTTAGTAATAAGAGAAAAAAAAATTGAACTTAAGGGAGATTTATGTTTAAGAAACAACAATAGCATAACCTTACAATAAAAGGTGCATCTAAATCTCCACGTCAATTGTAAATTTTGTGTAATGCATAAACCTTCAATGTAAGAAACTCCCTGGTAATCTTATTGTCCAATTTACGTACAGAATTACAAACAAAAAAACGTGACATGCCATAGATTAGTAAAGTTTTCACGTTTCGCCATAGATATGATTGCCAATTGTGCGTAGCAAACTTATTTCATCAAATTTCAAATAAAAAGTTTGCACCTGCAACACACGTGACATTAAACTAGTCAAGTAAAAGCATCAAAACCACAAATAGTATAAACAACTTAACTTTTTTCGAGACTACAACTAAAGTCCCACCATATGTAATATAATAGGTGTTAGGAGTATGTTAAGTCACAATAAAGAACTACAAATAAGTTCAATTAAATCAAAGACGTGAAATAGATAATAAATAAGTTTAATTAAATTAAATTAAATTAAATTAATGAAATGGCTAATAAATTAATAAATAAGTTAAATAGATAATAAATAAGTTCAATTCAATTAAATAAGTGAAATAGATGACATATGGTGTTAGGAGTATGTTTAGTCACGATAAAGAACTACACGGAGTTGATTATCGACATTGTTACAGAACCAACCAATAGGTATTTAAGAGCACCTCCAACAACCTAAACATTTTTCTAGCTATTTTGGCAAGAAAAAAGTGCTTTGGCTAGCCCCAAGCAAGTGGACCTAGCAGTCTAGCTATTTGCTTAAAAAAAATAAAACACGCATCATCTTCTTCTGTGTCGCATGGGTGCGTGCATCACACACACCGAGAGTAGATCTCACTCTGGGCACATGCACGCCTTCTTCGTCCAGTAACAGGTTTTGCATCTCTGTGATCATCTTGACAAGAGCTACAAGCCTATGGTATTAAAATGATTTTAGGAACAAGTTTAAGAATCGCCATCAATTTTGCATCTCCGGTGATAAGGACATTAGGACAATGGTGGGAAGAGAGAGGTAAACGAGGGCTACAGTGACTCGCCCACCCCAGTGAGTCACTGTAGTGAATGGCTTCTTGACGAGGCTGTTGGACGTCAGAAATGGAGGTTTGGCTTGCCACTTTGATCTCACCGGAGTTATAGCGTGGCTGATGGAGATGGCCTAAGGTGGGCTAATGGAACCTTTATATTTGCACCCATTTCGTCGCCTAAGGCGAGGCCTCAGCCTATGCTAGGTTTGACCCATCCTTAACAAAACCACCTTGTTCGGTTTGAGTCTCAAGACTCATTCTGCATAATCCCCAATAAAATTTTATTTCTATCTTTCTCTACTCATTACCTCCAAAAACCTTCCTCAAAACTCAAACCAAACAAAGATTCCATTCCACTAACGAAGAGTCTGGTTGAAAGTTGAAACCCAAGTTTAGCCCATCAAAGGTCGGAGTTTACGTGGTCCTATTTTGGGCCAACCAAAAAAAATTGTCATAGAATCTCTCGTAATTCTTCAGATCAGTGACATTTAAATTATTGATTTATTTCGATTTTGTTTTCACATATTTCCGTTGGGCTTCAAATATGTAAAACTACGCTTCAAACTCAAAGCAAGTAGTTTGAACAATCGTGTCCACTAGCAAGATCTTGATTGAGAATGGTGCAACCCGTGACGTGAAAAAGAAAAAAAGAAAAAAAAGAAAAGAGCACAAAAACAAAAAGAAAAGAAAACATTTTATGGCAATATTTCAGCTGTCCATTTGCTTCACAAGTGCTTTACTCAGAGAGACGTCTCTTCTTTTTTACCTTTCAGTGATTTTCTCACAATTTATTTTTCACAAGATAGTTATGGTTTAATTCTAAACAAAATTTGAGAAATGTCTCCGACACAATCACCAAAGATATGGACTGATAAAAGCATTTGCATATTGGATTTATGATTATTTTCAAGATATTAGTTTATAATTACCAAATTGAAGGTTGATAACGAGTCTGATAAATTTTGCTTAGCACAACGAAAGAATCGAAGCCAGTCATTTTCACCAGAAAAGAAAAAAAAAAAAGAAAAAGATCACATCTCATCACACTTACAGATTGGAAATATACTTTCTAAACTGGCCGGTGACTTAGGATTAGAGATGTGTCATTCTAAATATTCCTTTTAGTTTATAATTTCCTTTAGAAGGTCCAACTTTTGTTCAAAAAAATGCAACAAAATTCGATGCAGTGCTAACTTCTCAAAATTGTTCAGAAGTTTGCACAAATTAAATGAAGAGTATAGGTTCCGAGTGCACTAAGAAGACTTTCTTCTTTTTCTGGAAAAAAAAAAAAAAGAAAGAAAAGAAGGAATCTTTGATTTCTTGAACAAAGATTGAATGGCATCTTACCAATCACTTAGGCTCAGGTTAGATGACAGCAATCTTGAGGGGAATGTGAATGTGATGCATTCTTTTCATGATTCTAATGTTTGGAAGAAACATGAATAAGAATGTGATTTCATGCTTTTCTGATTTTGGCGTTTGGAACAATCAAGAATAGAAATGTGATTCCTGATGACACATTCAACCGGGAATCACATTCCCAAACTGAGTGGCAATCTGATTCCTCCCTTACCCCATAGGAATCTCAAATTCCTAGTTCATTCAATAAGAAATGGAAATGTTGATTTCAATAAATTTTCAAAATAATTGTTTCTTACGTAAGATTACTCAATTAATCCAAACACCATAATGAAATTACACCAGGAAATTACATTCTTATTCCTACCCAAGGAAATTCCCAGGAATTTGATCCCCGGTAACCACATTTTTATTCCTACTCAAGATTTTGGTCATCCAAACACAGCCTTCTGCAATGAATTGGCTCCAGGATTTTCATCCAAGGGTGACATAAATAGACGATGTATTTATAATGAAAAGCTGTATGGAAAGAAGTCGTCCGATTCCCCTCAATTTTTTTAGTGTTTCCACATTGAACCTAATGTCAAGCAAGCAGTACCCTGATGTTTATTGTATATGAACTCTCATAATTTGGGCTAGTCTTATTTTGTTTTGTTAGGGTTATGGAGTAACAATTTGGTTCAAATTTCGCTGGAATCATTTAGTTCATTTATTTCGTTGATGCAATGGTGGAGTCGCCAATTTACCTATGTAACTTGTTCTTTGACCTTGAACAAAAAGGTACAAACCCTAGATGCATGATAATGGACGTATTTATACAAATGTTAAATATTTGGTTGTTATCAAGGTTGGTTGGTATAACCTTTTTTTTTTTTTTTAATCACAAGATAAACAAGACACTTCTATAAGAATTTGTTGTTGCTATCTGTATCAACTTTATATCCAACCCAAAAAGTTAAATTGCAGGATCTTATTCCTTAACATTTCCCTCAATCACATGCAGCTAAATTTGAGGTCTATTACGTGTACGTAGCATTTTTTTAGGTCTATCATCATGTAAGGGCAAGAGAACAACCATACGTAGAAAAATGAAGAAGCAATTGAAAAGAGAAGATACACGATATACGTGGTTCCGACTAAAGCTAATCGCTTAATCGTAACCCACGGGGTTTTAGGGGTTTCACTGTGACGAAGAATAATCAAGATTATAACGGGGGTTGTCCAATGTGTTTGTTTTATAGGTAAGGCAATACAGTTCATCAAAAAACCCTAAAATTGCAAAAACGCGCATTTCTCCGTGTTCCACCGTTTGGATGGACTTGACCACCTTCAGAAACTTTTGCCTCACAAAACCCTGCATGGGCTATCTCTCATAACTTTTTTTAGAAACTCTTCCTCAGTTCCTGAAACTAGTCTTCATGCTCAACATCATCATACAACCCCTTTTGCAAGAACTATCATATCGTGGGGTGTGGATAGTGAATTTTTTGAAGTATTATGGGTGGAATTGGCCCCACTCTAATAACTTGTAGGAGTTTTGGGGTTGAAAATAGGTTTCCCCACAATATCCAGGTTCTTCTATAATTATATTGGTAATGAAATTTGTGGGGCTCACTTCTCCGATGCACCTCTTTGAACTTGATGGAGCAGGCGATAAGGACGAGGGGAAAGGTAAGGATTTGAGATAATATGGGAGATCCACCTGAGAGGGGGACCTGCACAAGCAACACCCGCGTTAGTGTCTCGCCTGAACGGTGGTAGTCCGGGAAGACACTCCGACGGTCTAATAAGTCACCAGCAGTGAGACATATGACTGAAAGTAATCTTTTTTAGAGAGAGAATGAGAAGAAGAAGAAGAAGAGGAAGAAGAACCCCTTTGCTAGTGGGGAAGCTTCCCTTTTATAGATAAAGGAAAGCTTCCCCGCTACGCTATTTGTGGCTCCCATGCGCCGTCCTCTTCTGACTGTGCACGTGGGCCAGCCATGAGTACTTCGCCGCTTCGGCTGACGTCACCCTACCGATTCGTTAGAATAGTTGACAGTTCTCAGATACCCCCGGTCCGTCACGTGGTCCGCCAGACGCCTCGAGCAGAATGTCCCAACACCGCTTGACACCATTTCAATCCCATATGTCACCTGTCACATCACCACCTACCCTCTACCAGGACGATTCCAAGGGTCCTCGGTGACACCTTTTTCTTCGGCAAGCACCCTTAGCCCTTGGCCCTCGGATCTCCGTCCATACTTCGTTTCTTCCCTCTCAATGGGTAGCTTCCTTCAGCTAAACTAGTTACTCGAAGGCCTGACGGACATCTCTAGGTGGTCTTGGGTGCGGATGTCTAAAGCCCCTCGGCGGAGTCCACAATCCCTCGACCTCAGACCGTGTATGATGCTGCCGAGGAGCCACCTGCCGAAGTAATACTTAGTTAAAGGCTAGCTAGAGGCATTCATCCGACCATTTATTCCCCAACTCCAAATCCCTTCGGGCCGGCTTCGGCAGATACAGTGGCCGAGCGGTTGATTCCCACAAAGCACCGAGGGAGACGAAGTTTACTGACCGGGTCTCGGTTGACCCTTGTGGCCTCTCCGGACCTCGGCTACTACAGAATTCTTCAACAGCTTGTCTCCTTGGGAGCTTTACCTATCATCCCAAATGTCAGGATTTGGGCCTTGGCCATATTTGTTTTGCTGATTACCTATTCATTTTGTGCTACCCAAATGACCAATCATTTTAGCTGGTGCATAGAGTTCTTCTGGAGTTTTGAATAAGTTCTCTGGGCCCAACCTAATAGTAACAAGAGTAGGGTGTTTATTTCTGGGGTTTGAGAGACTGAAAATCTCAAACTTTGTGACTTAATGGGCTTCCAATCTGGTTCCTTTCCTGCCAGATACTGGGTGTCCCTCTCATTTCTTCCAAGCTCTCTGCAGCAAATTGCCTCCCTCTTCTTGATAAAATATCTGCCAAGATAGATCATTGGGCTAACAGGTCTTTGTCATATGCTGGTAGACTTCAACTCCTCTCTTCTGTCCTCTTTAGGCTTGGTTTTCCATTTGCTAAAATGGAGATTTGCTAAAATCAAGTGGGTGATTTTAGCAAATGAAGTGGATGGAGTCTTTAAAATCAAATGGGTCCCACTTTAAAAGCACATTACTTTTTTAGCGTGGGGCCCACTGATTTTAAAGACTCCTCCATTTCATTCTTAAAAATCACACATTTGATTTAAAGAAATTCCATTTTAAAGAAATGGAAAACTACCCCTTAGTTTGCAAGTTTTTTTGGTCTATACACTTTATTCTTCCCAAGGCAGTTGGAAAGCACATTTTGCTAGTTTGAGAAATTTCCTTTGGTCTGGCTCTACGAAGTATAGCCATTCTAATAAGGTTGCCTGGGAGGCTGTATGTTCTCCAAAAAATTACGGTGGCCTTTGGCATAAGGAGGGTCTTGGACTGAAATTCCCTTCTTCTTGCTCATAGTCATGGACATGGAGGAAGTTACTGCAGCTTAGACCAAAGGTGAGGCCTTTTATTAAAAACATCATTAGAAATGGGTCTTCTACATATTTCTGGCATGATAATTGACACCCAGCTGGGATTCTCCTAGAGCATTATGGGCATAATTTTCAAATTGTCTCTGGTGTTCCATTGGAAGCTTGGATATTGTATAGATTATATTAACCAATCATACAAACGTCAAAATGTTGACTTAATTAACAGTTGAGCTTGAATCCTTAAGCTCTTTTGATGTTGTTCAGGTCCATTTTTATGCCTCGATATTAAATAGTGCACATATACGATCCTCTAGTTGAAATATCATTTCAAGATGAACAACGGATATGCTATTTAAACATATTAGCTAAGTTATAGATAGGGGTGGCTAGTAGGGACTGTTGCCCCTACCACGAATTGAAAAAATCCTACTATTGCATTGAAAAAATATATAATCATCAAATTATATAACACCGCCACTCTTCCATTTATATAGCCTGCCCCCACTACGTAAAAATCATGGCTCCGTCCCTGGTTATAATCATATGGATATGGGATCCTTCGGTCACTCTTTTTTTTTTTTTTTTGGTCATATTCATTAGCAGTTGTCTAAAATGGTGTTCTTTCATATGTTGGTGGGGTATAACGTTTGTGTTTCCTTGACGAGTAATGCTACGGTACACATCCCCTTTTTGGGTGCATATGGTACGCACCAGCATAACAAACCACTAAGAGGCATAACTAGTTAAGCTAAGAACCACTAAGAGACATAACTAGTTATGCCCCTATAGACATTGACCTATGTTGACCTATATAGGGTGTGCACCATGTGCACCCTTAACCCCTAAACGGCATAACCTCAAACCACTACGAGACATAACTGAACCACTAAATGGCATAACATTGTACCACTAAGAGACATAACCATTACGCCATATAGGGGGTGTGTATCATAGCATTACCCTTTCCTTGACTTTGTAAGTATTTACAAGGCCAGGGAAGTTTAATGCCAAGGAGCAAGACAATTTATAATTTTTATGATTCTGATTTTGATTTTAATTCCGAAAATTGTTATAATGTGATGTTTTGGTGGATTCTATGCCAAACTACTTTCTTCCTGGCCTTTTTTTTTGTTTTTTCTTCCTTGATTTTTGAGAGCTATCAAGAGAATGCCTAGATTGAAGCATAACAAACAACATTCTCACACATGCCGGTAAGATACGTAGACAGGAATTTGTTGCAGAATGAAAATTCAATTGTTTTATAAAAAGTAATTATGCAACCCTCATTTGCATTAACATATTAAACATCTACATATTTATAATTGAAAACTTCATTTTCGATTTCCCGTGAATAGCACGGGTTTTACGGTAGCACGACATGAAAAAGAAAGAACTAATTAATTAGTTGAGAATATTGGCAGTTTGTAACGACTTTTAGTGTCATCATATTTAATGAAAAATACATTCAACTTTGACTTAACCTGAAGACTGGTATTTACAAATAGGAACTGCTAAACTCACCTCCAATAGGGATCCAGGGACCCTATAGTATAGTTCCCCAATTACAGTCATTCATTCGACAATTAATAATCTGATTATTCCTGCATACAAATACTTATTTTTAATTTTTTTTTCGCTCAGCGAAGAAAGAGAATTTTATAGATAGGAGAGGCATTACAAAGACATCCAAACTTGGACCAGAAACCACAAAATACATATAAAACCGTTACATAATAAAAACAAAGAATGGAAAACAAGGATAGCATCACATGTCAATCCTTCTTGGAATGTTAAGGGAGATGATAACTGCAAGATTGATCTTGAAAAATTCCACTGTGAAAGCTTGGAGATCATAGTTGGCCTTGATCCAAGTTGCAACTCTCGTTTTTATAAGATCAGTTGTTTCGGAAACAACCAAGGCTTTATTGTTGAAGATGAGCTCGTTTCGAGCAAGCCAAATGGACCATATTGTGGCAAAGAAGCAGGCACTCCAGCAAGCTTGTTTCAAGGACTTCTTCTTACCATTTAACCACCAAGAGATAAGGGAGGAGATGGATCCAGGGCACAGCCACACTTGTTCCCACCAAAGCAGAATTTCAGACCAAATACTTATTTTTACGTGAAAATAATCAAAATCGTTGATTGTTGAATAAATGACTGTGATTGAGGGATTACAACCCTCCCTATAGTGCCCAAAGCACGATAGGATTCCCAGACCCCTACGATATCATCAGTGCTAAGTAATAACTCATTTTCAGTTTGGAGTCAAGACTTTGAGTCAAATACGAGCTACTGTAAAATGAAGAAAATAAACAAAAAAAATCCCTAATTGCGGATGGAAGGATATTGATGAGATCTTTGGACTTGATCAATGTAACCTTTGATTTTTTGGACTTCGGTATAGTGGTTACATTGACTTTAATTGATAAGGTCGTTTTCGATGATCCTCAAACATCTAGAAGACTTAAAACTGATTGAGTTTTCCGTTTGATTTTAGCAATTGAGTTGCTAAAATCAACCCTAATTTTAGCAAATGAGTTCACTAAATGCTAAAATCTGAGTTGGTGTTAGGCTAAAACCAACCCAAATTTTAGCACTTGGTGAACTCATTTGTTAAAATCAAATGAAAAACTCAGCCGTTTGATTTTAGCAACCCATTTGCTAAAAGCATGATTGATTTTAGCAAATGTGTTCACCAAGTGCTAAATCATGGATGATTTTAACTAAAATCAACCATGATTTTAGTACCTGGTGAACTCTTTTGCTAAAATCATGGTTGATTTTAGCAATTGAGTTGCTAATTTTTTTTGGAAAGATATAAGCTAAAATAGAAGATGCAATTTTTATGATAGAAGTTTAATAGGCCGCCAAGTTTGAACTAAGACTTTGAATTCATGTTAGAATCTTCCATGATAAATGATTCAGATCAACAATAGATAAAGTACTATAAACTATGGGATCCACAAATGGTAGTAGAAATTTAGATTCTCGGAGAGAAACATACCCGTCCAGTTGTCCTTTCTTTTACCACTGTCATTTGGCAAAAAAAAAAAAAAAAACCATTTTGAAATATTGGCAAGATAGAAAGTTAGTAACGGTTTCCCATTTGCTAAAAGCAAGCTTTTTTTGAATTTCATTTGCTAAAAACAGAGTGATTTTAGCAAAAGAAGTATGTAAGAAAAAATTGACTTTTAGCAGCTTACTTTTAACTAATGAGAAACAAATTAACTTTAACAACTTAGCATATAGTACTTTCATAAAAAAAAAATGACTTTTAATAATTGGCTCTGAAAACGGCCTACCTCTTTTAAAACACATCTTAGAGTCATGTTTGATTGGCCGGATTGATGTGGGATAGTTGGTTCGGAAACTATGAAATTTTATGAGATTCCCCTTTTTTTTGTTTGACAATTTGATCACAAATAAGGGGTAAAAAAAAGAGATTGACCTCAAAAGAAGAATTTTATAATAGCTTGACAATGGTACATCGAGAAGTGGAATTGTTGTATTTCTTTTTTGAGTTCTCCAATACAGTAGATTTTATAAGATAAAATTTAGTTTTAATAAAATCTAGTTTTGTTTGGAGGTATGATAAAATCACATTAGTTTCCCAATTGATAAAATCTAAGTTTGATAAAAGTGTTTTCCAAATAATTTTATGAGCTAAAATCTAGTTTTGATAAAATCTAGTTTTACTGTAATCAGTTGAGGATCCTAGATTTTATCAAAACTAGATTTTATGAGATAGAATTCATTGGATGTGTTGGGATAAACCTTGCTAATCCCACTCGCAACAAAAACTGCAATACTTGTTGCGTGCAACTATCTACTGTGCAGTGAGCAAGATTCGAAATATACAAGCCTCAAACCAAACAAAGAACACACAATATTTATGTGGTTCGACCTCGATACCTACTCCACGCGTGACAGAGAGAACAATTTTCGCTGGTATTGAATGAGTACAATGAGATAATAAATACCCGACCCAAAAACTCTCAACTCACACTCACACAACATTCTCACAATTCTCTCTCTTGCTACACCAGAGAAGAAAAAAGGTTGCACACTCAGAGATACGTACTCTCTTCTCTCTCTCTAGAATTGATCGCTTCTTTGAAGAAATATAAAATCTCTTTACCCAAAAAAAAAGGCAACAAGTCATATGCACTACACGTAGGAGTGGGCATGTCTAACACAAAAAAAAATCTATATAATTGAGTGAAAAACAAAAAAATTATGCATAATTTTGTACATCAGATGTTAGTTTGATGAACAATTTACATGTGTCAAGAGTGTGTAGAATCTTCCACGAAATATTCTTTGGGCTAAAAATCATTGTGCATATTTCCATGGGCAAAAAACCTAACTTGATGTGATTCCATTCCATTTCCTTTTCTACTTGTACCCATGTGGAGTTTATAATAGAACTTTCTTTTGATGAGAAAGCAAAAAGAAAAAAAAGAAAAAAAAACTCATTCTCAGCCTAGAGTCCTAGTTTGAGTAAAAAATGTGGTACCAGAAAATGAAAACTATGGACAAAATGTCTCTGAACTTTTTGGTTTTGGATGGAAGGGTACCGATAAGATCTTTGGACCTGATCCATTGTAACCTTTGATTTTTGTGGTCTTTGGTATCTTACCTCTTATGACTTCCAAAAAAAGGTCGTTTCCTATTTTTTCAAACATCTAGAAGACTTGAAACTGGAACTTAAATAACAGATAAGTGACAACCTCAAGGTCGTTAATACTTGAGACTTAGGGGTTTGTTTTCTTTCTTAAGGTCTTGTGTTTTAAATCTCTCAGGTGCTAACAATTTTTTTGGGGTCATTTCATGAGCTTTCCTCTGGTTTTAATTGGGTTTCTCGCAAGTGAGCGATGGGACTAAGACTTCAAGATTAATTGAGGTGCACGTAAACTCGTCCAAACACCTGATCTGAGTTATCCAAAATAAAAGTGAGAATGAAAAATTATAGAGAGAACATTTTTACACCAGCATTGTAAACCAAAGTTTCCTCCAAATTTATTATTTTGCGCCATGTGTCCAAACCGTAGTCTCAAAAGAAAAAACATGGACACGTGGCGCATTGCAATCAATTTGAAGAAAATTTTGATTTACACTGTCGGCATAAAAAATATTTTCTCAAAAATTATAGGATGACAAACCCCGAGATGGTTGATATGGGAAAGTTTTAGTTAGGCTTTAGAAAAATATTGGTTCTCACGCATGTTCATGTTTTCAATAGAAATTCTGGGTAGGCCGAAAAGGTTGAAAGATGACTGTTGGATTCAAAGAAGAAATAAAGACAAACGAATCTTTATTACTCTACTTTCTGGCATGAAACGTACTGGTCCTGCAGGGTCCCTTCTCGTGCTATGTCGTTTGACTAGAGGGTGTTCTACAAACGTGGTTTTTTAAAAAATTTATTTTTTATGATTTTTTTATGTAATGTATCGTAAGAGAATGACCTGTCTTGATTTTTAAAAATAATAATTTTTTGTTATTGGAACAAATTGAAAGAACGTTTAAAATTGGGTTCGGATCATCTTCAAGGATGGTTGTTTGGTATGTTCTTTTTGGGTGATTGTTTTTCTGTAGTGGTATGTGTTCATCCGAACCACATGGATAACCCGTTTCTTGGGGGTTTTCTACCCTTCGAAGAGCTCCGGTTCGGCTTTTGTAGCCCTTTGGGCAGTTTTTGAGTAATAAAAAAATTCTAAGTTTGATAAAAAAAATTTAAAAAAATCACCTTCATACATTGTTATAATTAATAATTTGAAATTGCTCTTGCTGATGATTTGAATTTGCTCTTTTATTGGCAAGAATTTTTGAACAAATTCAAATCATCAATTTGAACTGTCCCGAGCCGTCAAAATTTAAGGATCGGAGATCACCCAACTTTTGATTTGCCTTTCGGTTCTACACGAAATCAACAAAATCATTCATTAATAAAAGTAATTTTAACAAAAAGATTGAGTGGGAAAATCTCACCAGTTGAATGTTACGAGTTTTGAGCCCGGCTTGGTTGAACCTTTTGTTGTCTTCTTTTTGAGCAATTTTTGGGTACTGGGCGGTCACCATGTGCCCTGCCCGAACACTAATCTCAGTTGTCTAAAATACTTTTGGACTATCAGATTTGGTTCTCAGGCACAGACACGTGATGCCCAACCAGAACCCAAATTTTTTTTCCTTCTTATGATTTTCCCATTGGCTTTTCATTTAGCATTTGCCAACCCCTTCAATCTAACACAAACAGGATCTAGTATTGGCCTATCACCAATTAGGCATTTAATTAACATGATTTTCAGCATCTTCTATCCCATTTGAATTAGGAATCTCCTTTTCCACCTAGGATCAAGTATTCGAAATGTGCCATAAACGCAACCTATGACAGCTGATGCGCTTTAGTGAAAACTGTTAAAGTCTCATATTACATCGGGATAAAATGGGTGATCACTTAATATATGTTGGGAGCTCTTTACTTATTGTCAATTGGCTTTGAATTGAATATAAAATTTCTATGTGGTATAAGAGCAGGGTCCATTTCATCCCACATTTAAAAATTTAAAATCTACAACTGAAATTGCAATTGTATTCTTTAATTACCTTTTTACTTGGAAAAATGTGACCAATTTAACTACTTTCATTGGTTTCTTGTGGAATATGGGTTGTAACTTAAAAGGACTAACTTTGGGAACACTTAGTTATGTTATGGATGGAATTGGGGGATTATTAATGGGAGAAATCATTGGATTATTTTTAATTTAGGTTTTATGGAAATGTTGCATAATTAGGTTTGAAATTCGAGGGCATGACATAATCAATTATACATAGCTTAGACAACCTCAGCTCCGGTCTAAGGAAGGGAAACTTAGGGGGCCCTCTGAGGCTTGGCTACAGTACTGACATAACCGAACAGGTTATGACCTTATACAAATGGGAATGGAAGGCGATCTAGTGGTTTGTGGCTACAAAAGAAGAGAGATTCATCATTGAACGGTGGATTAGCATGCCCGAGCAACTACGAGGGTCAGCTTTGCAGTGGGTGACATCACCTACTAGCCCAATATGCCTATAAATATGAGACAGTCCTTTCATAATTCCAGAGTTGATTGATTTGATAGAGTGTGTCACTTTAGAGAGAGAAAAAAATGGACAATCACTAATTTTGAAATGGGAACATTTGTTTTCATTGGTTTAATCATTCCAGTCTCTAGATCACTTGGGCACCCCATGGATTAATCTAAGCACCACTGCCTTGGTCTTTTCCATGCACTTGCACACTTGCTATCTTCTTCACCCTTCTCGATCACTCCATTTCCTTCTCTTCTAATCGTTGATTATTCTTACCTCTCCGGCTCATTCTATTCTTCTTGAATATTGACTCAACAACAAACCTTACTTGCACAGGCGACTCAACTAGGGAGCTAGATTAGTTAATGCTTAGTTTGCGGAGTTTTATTATCAGAAAACCCTATTCAAGAAATCTTTTTTTTTTACACTTACTGCGAGGTCTTCTAAATAACTATTATTAATTTCGCTCTCTAACTTCGTGTTAATAGTTAACCTTTTAATTATAACTTGTATAACTAGATTTCTAATTTCTTCTACTTCTTTTTCAACCTTTTTTATTAGATGTTTAGTATCTGATTCTCTAGCGTTAGGTTGTTTTGTATCCAAAATATTAACTAAGTTTGAGAAATCTTGCTTACAAGGATATTTATCTAAAATTTTAAATTGAACATCTTCTATTTTTCGAATACTTGCGAGTTTAGCCCTTTCAAATAATCTAAATTATTAGATGGATCTCTAATAAAATTTTCGGCCTTTCAATTTTCTAGTGATTCTAATCTTTGATTTAAGGATTTTATTAATTTCTTTTCAAAGCTATCTACTTTTCTAGTTAGATAGAAAACCAGACAATTTATACAGTTATCAAAACTAGCTAACAAATAATTTGTTACTGGATTATCTATTTTATCATGTCGAGACGAATCCAAAGAGTATAAAATTATGGTAAAAAATAATAGTTTTTTGAATAATGCCGAAAATAAACCAATTTTTTGGATTATTTTTGTGTTTATTCACAAAACTTTTAAGTTTGACGAACAATTTTATACTTTTTAGATTTCTCTCGTGGAGACAAGTTAAGAAACTACACAAAATTGACCGAAAACTAATAAATTCAAAAAAACAAATTAAATAAGGACAAAATCAAAAAATTTAAAAACTAATTTTTTGAAATTAGCCAAATAAGATGGACGTGACATTTACACGGTCAACTACATGGGTCACTAAAGTGATCAATCTTGTCGTCAATGAACAACTTGCAAAGGCGTCAAAGCCATTTGTAGATACTCCTAAAGAAAGATATTTTTTTTATCATTATTTTGTCGTATTTAAAAGATTATGGGCGCACGCACCTCAAGAATTGCAACTCAACCAAACTAGGGGTAGCTTGTAGCAAGCAATTCACTGTAAACGTGTAGTGAGAAACTCAGTTGTTGAAAGTATTTTGGATGATCCGGATCTTAAATAAATCATTCTCCTGAACAGTTTATTCAAGATCCGGATTATCCAAAACACTTTGGACAACCAAGATTTACTTGCTACAGGTTGTGGTTGTGCGAACAATTTATTTAAGATCCGGACTGTCTAAAACACTTTAGACAGCCGAGATTTACTCATTACATGATGTATGACTACAGGTTCCCACTCCCCTATGAGCATCCACCGTCAGTGCACAACTCAACTACTCCATCCGTCCCCATTTATTTGTCCCTTTTAGAAGTTTGTGTCATTTTTCAATTGATTATATCTCGGAATTTATGTTGTTTTACATGATTTCAAAAACATTGTTTTATAGAACTAATTAAGATCTATTAAATAAGATCCATATAAATATAAAATTAATTACCGATTTAAAATTATAATTAGTTTTTTATCCGGTAAGAATAGGACGAGCGACCAAAATTTGGGGACGGAGGGAGTAGTTTTTTATGTTTATGGTTGAGACACTACTCTACCGTCTCTACTGCTTTGTTCGGATACACACTTGGACCAAACTTTTTTTTTTTTTTTTTTAAATTTGAAATGCCCACAGACCTTGGCCACACCCCATCTCTCCCTCTGACTTTTGACCTCTGAAAACGGGGCCCACTACCCTCCTCACCCCAAACTCTGATTGGTTGAATTTGTCTGTGTCAGAGTGCAAGGTGGTTGGTCCCATTTTTTTACCAATTTCATGTCTGACAATGGGTGAGACAGTGGATGAGGGTAGACTCCACCCAATATGTTTGGAAACTGACTGAAAAGCTATCCGAACAAAGCGTACGGTTTGTGTAGTCAACCATCTTATGTGTAAACTGTAAACTACTACTAAAATGACTCCTTTTTAGAGTAGAGAAATAGTCAATTGAGGGTAATAAAAGGCTATTATTATTATTATTATTATTTTTTGGAGTAGAAACAGTCAACCATCTTATTTTCACTACACCACTTCCTATGTTGAATACACAAACCATCTTATGTGTAAACTGTAAACTACTACTACAATTGCTCCTTTTTAGAGTAGAGAAATAGACAATTGAGGGTAATAAAAGGCTATTATTTTTTTTTTTTGGAGTAGAAACAGTCAACCATCTTATTTTCACTACACCACTTCCTATGTTGAATATTTAGTTGAACTACTGTTTGAATAGTCCCTTATGAGGACATGACAAGACATATAATTAAAAATAAACTATTGTAAAAACTAACTAAGGATAGGGATCTGACTTTAAATAATAACTAATTTTGAGAGGAAGGGTTTATTTTAATTTATTTTATTTTTTTGTCATTCGTCATTCTTGATCTATTACATGGAGGAAGGGGTAACGAGACTCGATTTCGGGATACAATATGAGGCATCTAAGAGTTCTATCGCATGAGCTAGTCACCTCTTGTAGAGGAGGAGTTGTTTACCAAGTGACAAAAAAATGAAGGGTGGATATTTTAATATGCTGATTTTGAATGTGACCCAACTATTTTCTATCTTGATATTATTTCTATATAGTCGTACTTCCTGAGAGAAGCCTCCGTACTTCTACGTTTTACCGGTTCGCCTGTAAAAAAATGTTTTCCTCATGTAGGAAATCAATAAAACTATAGGTATACCATTTGGTACATATCAAATGCATATTATATTGTGTGGAGCTCATTTTAGAGTCTCATATAAATAATCGAAGCTGTTTAATTTGTTTAAAATGTTTTACAGAAGATCCCTGTAAAAAATCAGGTTGGTAAGATATCGGTAGAGACTTGATCATGAGTTCTTTGCTCAGATTTTTGACAAGAAATTGAACGAAAAATTGATCAATCTCTTACTAATATCCGGCTGAGCTATTTTTTTTTACAAGCATCCTTGAAAACAAATTTTGAAGAAGTTAAGCGGCTGTAGTCATTTGTGTAAAATTTCAAAATGAGTTCTATGGAATGCGGTGTACATTTAGTGTGCACCAAATAGCGTATCTATAGCAAGGCGGGTATGAAATCAATAAGTTTGTCACAACCGGAGTGTGTGACAGTGTGAGAACATATGGCTAACAAAACTCAGCAGCAAATTATCGTGGAAAACTATTAGAAGATGGACGTAACATTTACACGGTCAACTACATGGGTCACTGTCTAAGGGATCAATCATGTAAATAGGGATGGACATGGGATGGATCGGGAATGGAAAGTACTAGACCCCAATTCCCAAACCATATCTCCATATTCATCTCCTACCCAAACCCCAACGGGATTTTATTTTTATCCTCCATCCTCACTCCAAATGGGGAATGGGGATTCCCGCAAGGATTCGGGGATCCAATCATTTTTAGAAAAAAAAAATAGATTACTAGAAATTTAGAATCTCAGTTACAAATTAAATGTTAAAATCAAGTTACAACTAGAGGTGTCGAACCACAAGCAAGATATCATATTATGGTATCCATCAGTCGTAGAAAAAATTAAGCGGATCGCGTATCAGTAGGCATTTAATCAGATGAAAAGTGTCATTAAAAAAAACACAAATTGGGTCACGATCAACAAGCTTTCTAAACTCGATCGAGAAGAAAGTTCACACAATTGATTTCATCAATAGGAACAACAAAATTAACGGCTCGATTGAAAAAAATATTATTTTTATTTTACATTTTTTGTGTTTATTTTTAGGAATGCACATGATTGATAGTTGAGTAGGTGTCAACCTAGTTGGGATGTATTAAAATTATAATGATTCATTTCTTATTTATTCACATTTATTGTATTACAAAGTTTAATTATAATAAAATTTTTAGAGAAAATTTAGTGTGACCCCATCTATTTGAAGAAAATTTAGTGGAACTCAAAAGTTTCATAACTCATGAATAGACCCATATATTCAAGGATTCAGGGATGAGGCAGAGCAGATTCGGGGAGGGAACATGCCAATCTCCACCCCCTACCCGATCCAAAACATTTTAAAAAATGAACAACTTGCAAAGGGTTGGAGGAAATGACCGACCCTACTTGTCATAAATGAACAACTTGCAAAGGCATCAAAGTCATTTGTAGATACTCCTGTAGAAAAGATGGTCATGTTCATTTCATAGTTTTAATTAGTTTTAGTTTAGTTTTGTAATCATTACTCTCATTTCTCTCTTTATCTCTCTTCACTCATTTGTAGATACTTTTTTTGGCATTATTGGAATCGCTCAATTTGTTTAGAATATTTTTTAAGGGTTCCCGAAAAAAATCAACTCACTCAAATATCAGTAAAGGCTTGACAAGTTTTTAAAAGTTTTTGTCTATTTGATTCAGGGGCTAAAACTTGAACGAATCAATCGAGTCTTTACTGGTATTTGACTGAGCTCATTTTTCACAAAAACACTTAAAACACACATTCTAAATAAATTGAGCAGTTCCGATTATTCTTGTGAGACCTCGAGGTAGGTTCCACACAACGAGATGTCAGTGGAAGGGTGTGAGAGTAGATTGATTGGTAATTATACTCCATTCCAAAATTGTTTGTCCCTCTTTTTATTGTGGGATGTCTCAAAATGTTGATCCTATTTCTAAAATCAACTATCAAAACAAGTCAAAGTTTCAATTTTACCCTTGAAAGTACTATTCCCCTCACAATTTATTTCACAGTTTTGAAATTCATGTCATTTCTAATTTGTTTATATCTTTTAGTTTATAATATTTTTCATGATTTTGAAAATTTTGTATTAATCAACTAATTAAGATCCATATTGCATATTTTTTGAGATTCATATTAAAATAAAACCGCTTAATAAACATCACAGTTTTGAAGGATAATTTTGCAACTTTAAGACAATAATTTTGTCTGCTTAAAAAGTTGAAATTCCTAAAAGGGACGAACAATTTGGAACGGAGAGAATACCTCTGTAACACCGGTAACATGACTCACATATGACATGCATAAAACTACAGGTACAATATTTTAGTACACCAAATGAACATTGCTTTTGTGGGACACATTTCGGGGTCCCACACACGATCGAATTCACTCAATATTCTTAAAATTTTTTTTGAAGGGTCACTGTAAAAAAAATTAGCTTATTTTAACACCGGTAAGAACTCGATCGATTCTAAACCCAATTTATTGATATAGGAAATTGGGCAAACAATCGATCAAGGCATTACCGAAGTTAAAAATAAAAACTTTTTTTTTTTTTGGAACCAATAATATTGAAATGATTCCGATCATTTGTATATAGTGTACTATCACAGCAGGGACTCCAATATGACCTATGAGTCCCATGCGGAATAAATTTACCCCGGATGTTGAATTCTTGACTTTATAATTAGTATTTCCAGCTGCTATGTACCACCGAAGTCGGTCTATAAGAAAGGGTTGGTTTTGCAGGATACTACTATAGTTGGACTAACTTCGCCACATCATCTCTCTATACCCAAAAGAATTGTAATTATGGGTGTTGAAGAAGGAGGGGTTCACAGTGATTACACAGAAGATGGAACTGTGGATCTCAAAGGAAATCCTGTCCGTAGATCCAAGAGAGGTGGATGGAAGGCTTGCTCCTTTGTCGTTGGTAATACTCATCATCTCTCTCTCTCTCTCTCTCTCTCTCTCTCTCTCCATATGAGTCTTTTCGTCTTCCATGAGTGCTTTTTGCTGCTCTCACTCCGTGAAACGTGGTAGAAATTAGCTGTCATGCACCTTTCTTTGATGATTTGAAAATTGGAAAGATCATCTTGGCTAATCGTGGCCAAAGATTTTTCTTTTTGTCTTTTGGTTCTTTATCCGTTCATAGAGCAATCTCCAACCAATTTTCAAACCTCCAAAATGAAGAATGAAGATGACATGTTAAAGAGATAGTAGTATTTTGTAATTTATGTTCTTTTTCCTAAAACAAAAAATACTTTTTAAAGGAATCCAACCTCTTTTTTATCACTTTCATTCTTCAAATTTATTTTAGCTCTTCATATTTCATATTTAAAGAGTCAAAGTAAATTTGAAGAACGGAATCTACGAGGACAGATGCAAGTGTACGGATGAGTTTCGAGGACCCATTTTTGTGTCCCAAGCGATTTTGAATGAACGGAGAGTTTTTAGATCAACCACATACACATATTTGATAGAGTTGATTTCTCATAGAGCCCTCAAAAAGTTATTTTAAGATGATTGAACAACTCAAATCGTTCATGTGTAACTCAAAAGTAGGTCTCCAAGACCCTTCTGTATCTATACACAATCTGTACACTTGCATCTGTACTAGTAGCAAGGTTCAAACTTTAAGGATCCTGTTCAATCAGTAAAAAGAGGTCACAGGCTTAATGACATCATATCGCCAACTTTATTATGTTATTGGGTCTCGTACTGGGAACTCTTGCGCGGAAGCATTAATTTTTTCCAATTTTTTGGTCCTTATTCTTATTTTGGGATGTCCCAAAATATTTATCCCACTTCTAAATATATCCATCAAAATTGAGTCAGTTTTGAATTTTACCCTTAAAAAGTATTCTTTCCATCTTAATTGGCTAATCTATTATCTTTTATTTTATAACGATTTTTATGATTTTGAAAATTTTGTATAATAAAACTAATTGATATTTATCAAACAAGATCTATATTGAATATATTTTGACTTTCATATAATAAATTAGCCTCACAAATTTGGTCGCAGTAATATTGACTGAATTTAGGGGCAAAATAGAAAAATCAATACAAAATTTTCACATCCCTTAAAAATCTGTTTTCTCAAAAGGGGCAAAAAAATTGGGACGAAAAAATTGGGACGGAGGGAATATGATTTACAGTGCACAGGAACTCAGGAACTTTTGCATGCAAAAATTAATTCTTCTATGCGAGATTCTTTTCTTAACATAAGCTACCAGTGGGTTTTCTTTAACGTATTCTTCTATTATTTTGGGGTGAATATGAAAATTTAATAGAGTTGCGGGAATATGCCGAAAAGCTAGTCTTTTCTTAACATAAGCTCCCAGTGGACTTTCTTTTACATTTTCTTCCATTATTTTGGGGCGAATATGAAAATTTAATAGAGTTGCGGGCATAGGCCTAAAAGATTCAAATGAAAAAAAAAAGAGAGAAGGGATTACTCGAAAAATATACGAAAATCATTTTTTGAAAGGAGATAAGAACGTGTTTTATTAGCGAAAAAAGAGTACTAATAGTTTTAATTCTTTAAGTGCTCATAAAAAAGAGTACAAATAGTTTTAATTCTTCTCTCTCTCCTCTCTCCCGACACCAACTCCCTCTCTCTCCTCCATTTCCTCTCTCATCCTCTTTTTCCTTCCAATTTACCGTACCAATACAGGTGCATCTGACATTATTTTTTTTTCCAGCTCCTGCCATTTTATTTCTGACATTAGGAACCCTACTGGAGCAATTTTTTTCATTTTTACTATCTTATTTCTTACACTAATTTCAAGTTAATGCTTTTTTACTGGAGATGCCCTAAGGATATACTTCCTCCGTCCCATAAAATTTGATCACTACAAAACTACGTGTGATTTTCAAACTAAAAAATAATGCATTTACCAAAATAATTTTTGAATTTTTGTTTGCACCGTATAAAAATTCTTGATGTTATGTATCAAACAAGATCCATATCAACAAAAAAATTATTTTCGTAAGCACATTATTTTTTAACTTGAAAATTGTGCGTAATTTCGTAGTTATCAAATTTTATGGAACGGAGAGAGTAAATTTGTTGATTAGGAGAAAAAAAGGGAAAATTTTACATTGCCAATGTCCAGTGATCAGGGATCAGCTCCCCCTCCATACCTATCCACCAAATTCCTTCAAACTCAATTTTTTTCTGCATAATTATGGACCCACAACAGTTATCCATCCGTGCCCATGGTCTTTGCTAAGAATTACATATGTGTTAAAAATCAGCTCAATCGATTTTCTTTATATACACAAACAATTTGTATAAAATGGGCCGTTCACAATTTTGAACTTGAACTGTGCGTTTTATGCAATTTGTTTAGGAATTTCTCAATGACTGATCGGGGTAATTTTTTTTCCACATATGTTGTTATTAGTGAGAAGTACGGGATATACGGTTCAGATCACGGTTATGGACCTATAATGGAGCCCAAAAAATTGGAGTTTGGCCGGATTAAGAGTTTGGAAGACAGGCAGTATATGTGTTTTATAAAAATAAAATTTTCGGATGTTTCTGGATTATTTTATTTCTATTCGTGTCCATAAATTTATCGTCATCTTCTCACCTACTTTCTCCTATACCATTCGGTAGATCTACTTCCATATTTATGATATATATATATATATATATATATATATATATATATATATATAGGATAAACTTCCAATAAAATTCCCTTATTGAAAGCTTACCATGCGACCTCACCTTTCAGAAATTTAAATTCGATCCGAACGTTTGATATGTCTTTAAAATGAATTTTCAAGGGCCCCCGCGAAGATTCGTCAAAAAAAAAATACCCGGAAGGGCTTCATCGGATCGGTTTTTGCTAAAAACGTTATATATAGCGTTTTTAGCAAAAACCGATCCGATGAAGCCCTTCCGGGTATTTTTTTTTGACAAATCTTCGCGGGGGCCCTTGAAAATGCATTTTAAAGACATTGAATGGTTCGGATCGTCGAAATTTGGTCCGGAAACACAAAAACAGGCAGGTCCGCATGGTAGTTTTCAATAAGGGACCCTTATTGGAAGGGGATCCTATATATATATATATATATCTCCGAGCCCCATCCAGTATTATTAGGGTGTCCAATCGATCCAGCTAATTTGGACATTTGTGGTGTGCTGCGTGCACATCAATGGTCGAAACCGTTTATTTAATAGAACATTGAGTTGTTCTCTCACTTAAAAGTTTAGGTTTAACGAACATCAATAGGTACATAAACAAAACATAGTAATGCAACAAAAATGAATAACAAAAAATTTCAAATCTAAATTGCCCTTTTTTTTTGCACAAATATTTGTTATTCACGTATATATCTACCGATGTCCGATCAAGCTAATTTTTTGCATGAATAACCTACTCGACAAGCTCGTAAAATCTACGATTTCAAACATGATTTGGACCCGGAGGACCCCACAAATTCCCAAACTTGACCCTAATACTGGATGGGAGCTGGGTGCATCTTTCTCTCATATTCAAAACCAGTATTCTAGAATGCTTACGTGCAAGTGAAGTGATGATGGTAATTTAATAAAGTTCCTTGGGCAAAAAAGTCTTAACCACGTGCATACATCTCTAAAGTCCAATGTCACATGTCCCAGTGAGTCCAAACCACCCACGCATCATCTCATTTAGCAAGACTTGAATTTAAGAAAGAATATGGTACTTATTACTGTACTCTATAATTTAATACTCCCTCTGTCGCAATTTTATAGTCTCTTTTGAGAGTTGGTGTCACTTTTTAAAGTGTTATATCTTATAATCTACAATGTTTAGATAATTTTGAACACTTTCATTATTAGATTAAATCAAGATCTACCAAACAAGATCCATATTGCATATAAAATGTATTATTGATTGAAAAATATAATCATTTCTTTATCCGGTTAGGATAGAACGAGAGACTATAAAACTGGGACGGAAGGAGTAATTGAAGACTATCGAGTATCAATATGGCATCTCGGTCTCACCCAGTATTAATGCAGTCCATTTTACCAGCTATGTCCACAGAGCCGACTCAAGATTTTCGGTGGCCGGAAGCGAACTCTCAAGATGGTCTTTTATGCATATAGCAAAAAATAACAAAACGAATATATAATAGGTAATTGTTGTGGGATGTGTTTTATTATTTCAAAGTTCAAACTAAGCAAATAGGGAAAAAAGAAAAGAAAAGAGAGATTCTTTTACTAGTTGATATAAATGTGCGTTTGGTTCAAGTGATATTATCTTGTTTACTGAAGTTGGGCATTACTTAGGTGGGGCTACAGTCATATATGGGCAGAAATTGGGGGCTGGAAGCCTCCGCTTCTTCGGCTTATCCCATGAGTTAGCTCTGCATGTCCAACATTAGCTCCCAGGAATTGGGGATGGTGTAGTGCACAAAATATACTGCACCGTGTAGTGCATCATCTGACCGTCTATTTCAACAATGCACAACTCGTATTTAATCCAAACTGTCGGTTATTTGGATTAAATCTGAGATGTGATACTGCACAAACAGGGTCCCCTTACCGAGCTCCCAGACACCAAAGGGTTCACAAAGCCCGCACGACTTTATTTCCTCTCAAGTTGTCACTGAATGCCAAAATTGTCACATTCTTTCATTTTTCAAGTAGAACCAATAGTTGGACCCTTTTTATTGACTTTTCACCAATTTTTGTGTTGATTTTGTGTATAGTCTATGAGATGTTTGAACGGATGGCCTACTATGGGATCTCATCGAATCTGATTCTATACTTGACTCGGAAGCTCCATCAAGGCACTGTAACTGCAGCCAATAATGTTACCAATTGGGTTGGCACCATTTGGATGACTCCAATCTTGGGTGCCTACGTGGCCGACGCTCATTTGGGTCGTTACTGGACATTCGTGATCGCATCTGCAATTTATCTCTCGGTACATCTACTACACTGAATCCTTATCTTGCCTAATGCAACTATTTTTTGTCAACTAGAGCAATAGATGGATTTTTTGGTTTGGTCTTCTATGGAGTCTTTTCTTTGGTTTTGTTTTCTAGGATTTTATTTTTTATTTTTTTGGTTTCATCTTCTACGGATTCTTTTTTGTCAACATGTGCTCCACCTCTAGGATTTGGGAATCTATAGAGCGGCTTCCGAACCATTGGATGTGTTTTCAACGGTCCTAATTTCATCTCAACACTTTGTTGTTCCGAGAGGCGCCCTACAGGGCTGTCCTCCAGGGTCCCCAGGGTTCGTATTACTAGATAGGAAGAGAAAATACAGGGGTAGGCTGATAAAAAATAAATCACAACCAACAAGTAGTAGTTATACCTAAAGTGGCCTAAACATGTAGCCACTCAAACCAAACTAAGACAGGCCTAATCATCAAGAGAATATCTTATTTACGGATGTTAAGAAATGGGGGATTCTTGTAGAAGAAATCCCCCAAGTATCCATCCCGGAGATCCAACGCCGCAGTAGTCTGTACACTTTTCTCCTCCTTAAAATGCAATCGTAGATGCAAAAAAAAAAAAAAATATGCATGACGGCCCGGTACCGTTGAATCTCTCAGATGGGCCGGTGATTTTGATTTCTTCTACAAGAAATCCCCCATTTACGGAACCTTCGTAAATAAGACATTCTCAATCATCAATGTGAAGTTGCCTCATTTCTTGGAAGACCTAGCTATGCCAAAAACATATTTGCATTATTAGTAGTATTACTTTTTGGGCTTGAGCCAATTGTGTAAGTGAGATGAAGGATCTTCGAAACAACTATGTTACAATCACACGCACTGACATAACTTGTGGGCCGCACATACACTGCGTGGTGGCTAGTGCAGTGTGGGTGTGGGCCACATAGACATGTGAGTCTTTCTGATTTTTTGTGTAAATATTGTCTTGGAAATCTATCTGTCGCGCCCGGGATTTTGACAGTTCGGGTTTTTTTTTTTTGGGGAAAAACGAGGCAAAATTGGTGTCAACACAATCAAAAGCTCAATACATACTATGCTAATGATTTTGATTCTTATTCCAAGAAAAGAGCAAAAATACATATTATTGAAAATACAAAACCAGCTTACAACTGACACGATCGATCTTCGAAAGAAATTCCCAATGTGTATATGTAGTAGTGTGCGGCTAAGTAATAAAAAATTTCCCGAACTCAGCCCATTTCAGTTCTAATGAAAAATCGGGCTTGGTTTTTATTGCAGGGGATGGCACTACTAACACTATCAGTATCAGTCCCAGGGTTAAAACCACCACACTGCTCGGACCCCACAAACTGCAAAAAGGCCTCAACAGTCGAACTAGCTGTGTTTTACGGGGCCCTCTACACCCTAGCCGTGGGGACTGGCGGAACGAAGCCCAACATCTCCACCATCGGCGCAGACCAATTCGACGAATTCGAGCCCAAAGAAAAAGCCCACAAGCTTTCCTTCTTCAACTGGTGGATGTTCAGCATCTTCTTTGGGACTCTCTTTGCCAACACAGTCCTTGTCTACATACAAGACAATGTGGGCTGGACACTGGGCTACGGGCTTCCAACCGTGGGCCTTGCCATGTCCATTTTGGTCTTCTTGGTTGGCACACCAGTTTACAGGCACAAGGTACCATCCGGAAGTCCGTTTACAAGAATGGCCAGAGTAATTGTGGCTGCTCTGAGAAAGTGGAGGGTACCCGTCCCGACGGACCCTAAAGAATTTTATGAACTTGATTTGGAAGAGTACGCTAAGAAAGGAAAGTACAGGATTGATTCCACACCCACCCTCAGGTTTGTACAAGTGCCTTAGCTTCCGTTTTATGCACTCCAAATAATCTTTATGCTTTTTTTTCTTTTCTTTTTTTGCTACGCAAATTTTTGCTAAAACTCCAACGAAAGAGAGGCATCATCCTCTCAATCATCAATTTCGCCATCTTCAATCTCAGAAAAATTCTTCTTCATAGCATTCTCCCTATGAGCTATTTATTTCCTCTTCCATTTCAACCATTTTTTTTTTTCAAATTAATGCTCCTCCCCTCTTTGAAACTGACTCCCAACAAAGCACTACTCTCCATCATCTTACAAGTATTCTTGAAGAGGAGTATTCATATTGCGAATTCCTTGGGAAGATAAAGAAGAAGCTTATTACTGATCTTGGGATCAAGGTTGCCATAGTGAATAATTAATAACAAAGCAAGAGAGGTTCCTTTCTTGTTTCTTTCATTTGGATCTAAAGCTCCCTATTATACTATCGAAGATGCCAACTACATCATTGTTAATAGATTCTATGTACAACTATGATGAAAGGGCTAATATTCAGGCTCCACAACATGATGATTTATCCTTACTTTGTCTTTTGACTTTTGGGTTTGGTGTATTCTTTTGTGGGTGGTTGAGTTTTGTTTGCTCTGGGTGGGTGGGGCTTGGTTGGCATCTTGCCAATTTTGGGTCGTTATTTCATATTTGTTGTATTTGGATCTTGGCGGCGTATAATCGTTAGAGTGTGTAGTCGCCTTGTTGGTTTGCTTGTGCGATGCCTCAAGCTTTGGGTCCTTTGATTCCTTTAATTGTTATAATTTATTTTCAAAGATTAACAAAATCTTTTTTTTCTCTTCAAAAAAAAAAAAAAAAAATCGTATCGCTGAAAGTTTCAGCACTTTGATATGTGTGCGTTTGTTTGTGCAGGTTCCTCAACAAAGCTTGTGTCCAAACAGGCTCTACCACTCCATGGATGCTATGCTCAGTCACCCAAGTGGAAGAAACCAAACAAATGCTAAGAATGATCCCAATATTGATGGCCACATTTATTCCAAGCACAATGTTAGCACAAATCAGCACTCTCTTTGTTAAGCAAGGCACAACTCTGCAGAGAAAAATTGGAAATTTTGAAATCCCCCCGGCTAGCTTAGCTGCGTTCGTGACCATTTCCATGCTTGTTTGTGTTGTGATATATGACCGATATTTCGTGAAGATAATGAGAAGATGGACCAAAAACCCTAGAGGAATCACTCTTCTTCAAAGAATGGGAATTGGATTAGTTCTGCATATCATTATTATGGTGATCGCATCCATGACCGAGATGTACAGACTTAGAGTGGCCAAAGATCATGGTTTAGTTGAAAGTGGAGGAAGAGTGCCCCTCACAATATTCATTTTACTCCCTCAATTTGTGCTTATGGGGACAGCCGATGCGTTTCTTGAGGTAGCAAAAATTGAGTTTTTCTATGACCAGGCACCAGAAATGATGAAGAGTCTTGGGACATCTTATTCCATGACTAGCTTAGGCGTTGGAAACTTCATTAGTAGCTTTCTTCTTTCAACGGTTTCTCATATTACAAGGGAGCATGGGCGGCATGAGTGGATCCTCAATAACCTCAATGCCTCTCATCTTGACTATTATTATGCGTTTTTCGCGATTCTCAACTTCTTGAACTTTGGTTTCTTCTTACTGGTGACAAAATTCTACGTATACAAGGCAGAAGTTTCGGAATCGATGGAAGTTCTTCGACAAGAATTAAGGGGATCAAGTGTGCGAAGTGAATAGAGTAAAATTGATTGCGTTATCAAGGGTTCTATATTGATTGACCTGCACTGGGAGTGATTGTTCCTTGAGAAATGCTAAAGGTAAAAAAAACGTCACCCAGAAAGTACCCACAATTTAAAAATGAGTGGCTCAAAATCTGGATAAGTGAATCTGAGCCACTCATTTTCAAATCTGAATAGTTCGTGGGTGATTTTTCCATGCATGTAGCACTCTTGTTCCTTAAATACACACATTGTATCTTGGAATGTACTTTACCTTGGTTGTATATCACATGTATTACAGATGTTTACACTTGTCAAAATATAAATGAATAGAATTTTATTCTTGTCTGGCAAAAGTACTGGAGAGTGGACTAATGTTTGTTGTGTGGATTCACGAAATATGAAATTACTCATAAAACATTTGAATGTAAACAAATTATTACGCGTATAAACCATCCAACTCAAAATCAATTGACATTGAGTGGAGAACCCGTCTACGCCCATGTGCTAGCTTTGGAGGTTATAAATAACTAATGTGTGACAAGCTCTAACACTCCCACGCACTTGTAACCCATTCCCGCACGTGGAGAGAAATAAACAACGAATACATAACATAGGGATTATAATAAACAACGAAACAAGGTGCCCTTAAAGCACAAACAATGGGGCAACCAATCAACGAAGTCTTGTCCAAAAGACTAGTCCTGATATCCTTAAAGCACAAACAACGGGGCAACCAATCAACGAAGTCTTGTCCAAAAGACTAGTCCTGATATCTTGCATCGAAGAAGAAGGTGATCCACTGTCCCCAAACTGGTTCCACAAAACTTGCATTTCTCTTCTTGTTAGCAATTCTGCTGTTTTTTTTTTTAATGGCAAAAGATAAAATTTTATTAATCTTTGGCAACGCATTAGAAAGAATAAAAGGGGCCAAGACAAAAGCATCACAATGCAAAAAGATATTCCAACGAAGTTGGCACCCCTAACCCTTTCAATGCATAATAGGAACCCAACTCTATATGAATAAACAACTTGCAAGGGCAAAATAGCCATTTGATAAAAGTGGAAGATCTCTGTCTTTTTTAAAATAAAATAAAAAAATTTGCCTCGTGTGTATCAAGAATAAGAAAGGATTCAAAGTAAATGGCTAGTTTTTTTTTTTTTTTTGTCAAAGTATTCTCAACAATTTTTATTGCATTTTCGGATCCAGGTACGTATCACTTGTTGACATGTGCTATTATTTCTTTGTCAATAATCGTTATCTGGATTGCGATAAATAAATAAAAAAATCGTTGACTGGATTGTTGGGTACCAATAATTAAAAACAAATGTGACGTTGTCACATTAGTCTCACATTAACCTCTCAATATTTGACACATTTTCATTAGAATACTGCATGCATGTATCAATACGAATAAATGAAATCGACCATATGACGTGACAAAAATAAGATGTAAAACATAAGGTCAGATCATAAGTCATGATTTTAAATTAAAGGTTTTCAGAAAAATTCCTCCTAGTTAGAAATGCTATGGACTTATAATTATTTTTCTCGTGGATTCTAAATTCTAAACACTTTTCGGGTACATATCACTTGTTGGTATTGGCAAAGGGAGGGATATCTATAAAAAGGTTTGTTACGGATACGCTAGCAGAGCTAACTTAATTCTCCACTTCTCGTTCTCGCGAATATTAGTAATTATAATAATGGGTGGAAGAAGAAGGGATTCCCAATGATTATACACAATATGGAACTGTGGATCTGAAAGGGAACCCTGTTCGTAGATCCAAGAGAGGTGGATGGAAGGCTTGCTCCTTTATTGTTGGTGCTGATATCTCTTGTCCATCTTTCCTTCTCCATGAACTTGGAAGGCTAGCAATTTTAGTCTCACTTTCCTATACTTTTTTTTTCTTTTATAATTAGGTGTTCGGGTCAGCTTTCGCACACCTCGACTAATTCTGGGAGACCAATCCCACCGCCTATTAGCGGGGGCCCTTAAAGTCAGAGCAAAACTCTGTATGTATTGGCTCCACAAAAGTTGATAGCACCTACGAGATTTCAAACATGAGATCTTAGGAGAAAGCAATACTTTTCGTGTGACTATGATACTAATAACGATGCGGTTATAATTTGCAAATCATGAAAAGATAGAACCTGAAAATTATATGAAAGATGTGATCAAGGTTAGCTTCAGACGCTATGATTTTTGTCGTAAACTATAGGAATTATGTCACTGAGTTCTAGATTATCAAAAATTTGTGAGGAATCAGAATCTTGCAAATTACCGTAAGTTTTGGATTTAACAATGTGAGATGTCAAAACTTAGGGGTGCTTTGGCTAAATTTGGTTTTTTGTTTATTGGATTATTTGGTTTTGTCCTTATTCAAATTTTTTTTGTATTTGTTAGTTTTCGGTCGATTTTTTGAGGTTTCTTGGCTTGTCTCGACGAGAGGAATCTAAAAAGTATAAAATTATTAGCCAAACTTAAAGTTTTGTGAATAAAGACAAAAATAAACCAAATTTGGTTTATTTTTGTCTTTATTCACAAAACTTTAAGTTTGGCTAATAATTTTATACTTTTTAGATTCCTCTCGTCGAGACAAGCCAAGAAACCTCAAAAAATCGACCGAAAACTAACAAATGCAAAAAAAATTTGAATAAGGACAAAACCAAATAATTCAATAAACCAAAAAACCAAATTTAGCCAAACTCCCCCTTAATTAATATGAGAGTTAGGTTTGAGAACTGCATGTCTCGTTTAAAAATATCTGAATGTAAAGATACGGAGCCAGGGTGGATGCTGTCCTTTCGGGGACAGCATGGGTGTTGGCCGATCGCGGCCATCCGTAATCACCCATGGAGGGCTCAGATCACATCTTGTTCATACAAATCCGAACCGTTCGCTGCCGAACAGATATGAAGTGTACATGGCCAATCACAGACGGCCGTGATCACTATTTTGTCTCTATTGGTTTCCTGGTCTCGAGTTCTAAAATACCTTAGGTTAATTCAACCTTCCCCAAGTGAACCACTTTAAATATCAATTCTATTGCACGTTTCTTCTTCCATGTGACACTTTAATTGGCACTTTCAAATTGACCCTTTTTATGATGATATATTGTGCAGTGTTTGAGGTGGTTGAACGTATGGCCTTCTACGGTATCTTATCGAATTTGATCCTATACATGACTGGAAAGCTCCATCAGGGTACTTTGGCTGCAGCCAACAATGTCACCAATTGGATTGGCACCATTTGGATGACCCCAATCTTGGGGCCTACGTGACCGACGCTCACCTCGGTCGCTATTGGACGTTTCTGATTGCATCTACGATTTATCACTTGGTACGTCTAACGCACTAGCTAGATTCTTACATTCTGTACGCAAATATTTTAGGGAATAGATCTCTCCAGGTATTGGGATCATTCATTTTGCAGTTTATGGAATCTTCTTAGACCCAATTCGATTATCGAAGTAGTTTTTGTTATGCTAACGAAACGCATTTGATCTTGAAAAAGAAACGCTTGATACTGCATCGAAATCATTTACATCAAGATAAATATGTAGAGGTATTATATACTGATTGGTAGCCAATCAAGAAGAATTTCGGCATGGTTGAAGATCTCGACGAGTAGTAAAAAATGAACAATTTTGATCGTCGAAGGGTCAGAAAAGATCCTGAAAATGTGCAAAAATTGGAGGTTTGAATTCTGTTTCTCTGTTGAATACTAAAAGATTATGTCTTAACTAGTTAATTAGTACCTTGAATATGGCAAACGGTTTTTCATCTGGCGGACTATATTTTTATTCCACTTCAATTTTAAAAGATTTATTGTGCACACCATGACTTGTTTAGTCGTTGACTATCATCACAATCAATCAGAAATGATACATACACACATTTTAACCACAAATTACCCAAACATACAAGTGTGTGGAGCCCATACACTTACGTGTGTTTGGGTAATTTGTGGATAAAATTTTCAAGGTATGTATCATTTCTGACCAACAATGTTTCGATAAGAATGAGAATAAGTGACCTAGTCTTACAGTATATATATCTAGAACATTTCCATAAATAAATCCTTCAAATGATTGCGTGACTTTTGTATGTATATGCAAAATTTGATACGAGCTAGAATCTCTAGATTAAACTGATTTACATTGGTATTAATGAAACAAATAGTCAAGGGATACAACTTTACAGCATAACTCCGACTAAAATTTGTGTCTGAAACGGTTGGATGCATGTGAGTAAATATGTATCGAGGGGCTTGAATGCAGTTGTATTCTAAAGGTGTGTTTCTAGCATTGTTATTATAGGTGATATCTGAGAGTGGCATTAGCAAGTTCATAAGGGACCCACCACGAATTAAATTTTATCCATCAGTGATGGAAACCCAAAGGCTTCCACCAACACATGTGGACACCTCTAGACTTTTTTTTGTTATAATCTGAACTATTCATTTTGTAGGGTCTACAGAATAGTGAATCCATAGAAAAAATCAGTTTGATTGAATATCGATATTAATATTAATATTGAATTTTAGTTTATGAAATGGACGTTCGTGTATTTTGAAGTTAAAACTTTCCATAACCATCCATTTTACAAACCAAAATACGATTTAAGATATACCTATCGATATCCAATCAAGGTGATTTTTTGCGTGTATATATTGTCCTATGGGCCTTACGAAGATGAACGATTAAGATTACTGGAAAAAATGAACAGTAAAACCCACAACAGACAGTAAAACCCACAACAGACTGTGTGGAAAACTGAGAAGAATTTAAACTCTTTAATCCAAGCATTCCCTCTTTTGGGCTCAGAAGAGCCACAAGATGGGATAGGAAATCTTAAATATGAAATTCCCTCCTTTATTAGTTGGGTTGAACATATAGTGATTATAGACTTTGTTTTCATTCTAATGTAATTCATACTGTATTTCTCCAAGCGTCTGACGAAGATCATAGTTGGGCTAAGTAAACCTTAGCCCATTTCATCTTTCTTGAAAATGTGGGCCTCTTTCTATTGCAGGGCATGCTACTACTAAGATTATCAGTATCTCTTCCTGGGCTAAGACCGCCGCATTGCTCAGACCTCACAAACTGCAAGAAGGCCTCAACGGTCCAACTAGCCATATTCTATGGGGCCCTGTACACTCTAGCCGTGGGAACCGGCGGAACGAAGCCCAACATATCACCATCGGCGCGGACCAATTCGATGACTTTGAGCCCAAAGAAAAAGCCCACAAGCTTTCCTTCTTCAACTGGTGGATGTTCAGTATCTTCTTTGGGACACTCTTTTCTAACACAATTCTTGTCTACATACAAGACAATGCGGGCTGGACCCTGGGCTACAGGCTTCCGACCACGGGCCTCGCCTTGTCCATTTTGATCTTTTTGGCTGGCTCAAGATTTTACAGACACAAGGTGCCCTCTGGGAGTCCATTTACAAGAATGGGTAGAGTAATAGTGGCTGCTCTCAGAAAGTGGAGGGTACCCGTCACGACTGACCCAAAGAACTTTATGAACTTGATTTGGAAGAGTACAACAAGAAAGGGAAGTTCAGGATTGATTCCACGCCCACCCTCACATTTGGATTATTCCGTTACGCATCTCTAATCGAGAGGTATAGACTCGGTGTGGCAAAAAATCATGGTTTAGATGGAACTGGAGGACAAGTTCCCCTATCGATATTCATTTTACTCCCTCAATATGTGCTTATGGGGACAGCTGACGCATTTATTTCGGTTGCAAAACTCGAGTTCTTTTATGATCAGGCACCAGAAATCATGAAGAGTCTTGGGACATCCTACTCCATGACTAGCATATGAGTCGGAAACTTCCTTGGTAGCTTTCTTCTATCCACGATTGGTCATATTACTAAGGAGCATCGGCACCGTGGGTGGATTCTTGATAACCTTAATGCCTCTCATCTTGATTATTACTATGCATTTCTTGCAATACTCAGCTTCTTGAACTTAGGTTTCTTCTTAATCATGACAAAATTCTACGTATATAAGGCAGAAATTTCGGGTTCAATGGATGTTCTTAGACAAGAATTGAAGAGATCAAGTTTGCCAAGTGAATAGAATAAAATTGGTTTGAGACCGTCGGTTGCTAGATGGATTAATGTTCTAGATTGCGAGTGATGGTTCCTTAGCGTGCATATCATATGTTGGAATTGGTACATGTACTAGAAATGTTTACACTTGCAAATCTTGAGACAAAATTTTGCATCTAGAGTATATGAATCGCACGCAAATATGTGTGATGGCGGCATGGCGAATGCTAGCTGTAGATGGGCACATCTGCATCTAAAAACCTAGAAGGTTTTGAATCTAACGCCAAAGTGGAAATAAACACCAAAGTCCACTTATTGAACTCTTCTTAGTTCTGGTACCTGCATCCGTCCCATTTATATCGATCGTTGTTGCCATTTCTTGATTTGTCTCCTTGTTATTGTTCTCTCCATTTGCCATCTTTGCATATGATTTCCTTTGATCGACAAGGTAATTCTCAGCAAAGACAGGTTGGATTAGGGTGCACATAAGCCGGACTAGGTTGGGAGTGAGCAGGCCAGCCTGGTTTAATATAGATAATAATGAGACTTTTGCATACCCAAGTCCGGCTTGTTAATAATCGTGATTTATTTAATCAAGGATGATGCAGGTACAACAAGAGTGGATACCAAAAGTGGCCAATACGGATCTCAACCGTTTATTTCAACAATCAATGATGGAGATTTGAAATACTCTTTGACCGGTAAGAGAGTATTTCAAATATGGACCGTCGAAAAACACTTTTGGACAATGAGAGATGTGTTGTCCACTTTTGCTCCACCAGTTGCATTTTTGTTATTTAATACCCCCGGATTCCCAGGCCGGCACTTTTAAAAGTTCATTTTCTAAATCCGTCAAATTAGCCCATTTATTTTTTTCTGAAGTATAGTACCTAGGAATAATTAATTATCCCCACAATCAAATTGGAGTTTACAACCATACTAATTACAGTTAGACAAAGACCAAAGAAAATAATATTTGTATATACATATATGTGCTTACAAAAAAGGGTACTGTGTGTATAAGGTATGGTTATGACTTTTTTCCCTTCTTAATATTTTTTGATAGTATAAATATATATTGCACATTGTTGTCATTATTTTATACGGGCCGGGCCGGACTTGACTTTAAGAGATATTCTAAAACCCAACCCATATAACTATTAAACGGGCTTAAAAACTAATCTCAATCAAACCCAACCCGATGGGCCTAGATAAAATAGTTTGCTCAACTTCTATTAAAACAGATATTTACTCATTTCTGAAAATACGTAAATGCAATATCACCAATTATATCATTTGTTCTCATTTCTTTGAATATTATTAATCCATAAAAAGAGAGGAAGAAAAAAAAAACGTTGGTTTACTATTTAATTAGAAACTAATCTCTTTCTGGAACTATCAATTTTTACATTCCTAGGTTTTGTTTTTAATACTGGCATATCTACCTCCCAAAATTGATATCCTACTGTGGATACCCAAATTTGCCTTTGCAAATACTTTAAGGCCCCACCTTAGGCAACACCCGATGATGACGAATGATCTTGTAAACTATTGTTTAAGGTTGTGAACATTATGAACTAATTGAACCTTTGAACCTCAATCCGTACTCGCACCCAACCAAAGCCTTAGCCTTCAACATGTGTCCAAACTCAGTGTCAACACTCGGCCGCCATATGCATTTGGCGACTGGCAAATCAATCAGCTAGCAGCCCGGTGAATCGAAGCTCAACCCGTTTCTTAAACATTTTGTTGGAAAAATACAGCGGCAATCGCAAAATTCCAGAGAACAATTTTCATTCATATGAACACAAATACGTACAATAAGTAAATAATCAAAACGAAATTACGTAAACGGGAAAAGATACAAAAAAAGTTTTTGGAAACACGAAATCAGTCCCGTGATACCACGCCTCTTTAACAAAGATTCGCCCTACCAATGGGTGTTGTAGACCAGACGGCGTCTTTCGCCCCGCGATACAACGGGCCGAACCACAACCACGAACACCACCGGCCGGAAGCGGCGCAGGAACCAAGCAACTCTTGTCTGCCTCTCTCTCACAAGAACGAATACTCTCGAATTTCTGGTGTCGAAAACCAAGGCCAAAGCTGCCTTTTTATAGCTGATGAAAAACCTCAAGCCATGAATACGAAATTGAATACACAATTCAATTGATGTAACTCCTGTAATGAATTGTATCATAAACTCAATTCATGAGGGGCAATAACCATACGAAACTGCTGAAAATTGAATCCGGGATAGACCGTTTGGTTGCCTCGTCAGACCCTCCGAAACGTCCCGGTTTCATTCATCCGAATTTCGTGAAAATTCCAACACATTTTTGTGTTTCTATAATCTTGTAGTAATATCGTACATTTATTGTGCAGCTTCCTCAACAAAGCTTGTGTCGATCAAAACAGATTCTACAACTCCATCGATGTTATATATGCTCAACCACCCAATAGGAAGAAACCTAGCAAATGCTAAGAATGATCCCAATATCGATGGCCACTTTTGTTCCAAGCACAATGATAGCACAAATCAACACTCTCTTTGTTAAGCAAGGCACCACTCTTGAAAGACATCTTGGAAATTTTAAAATTCTCCCTGCTAGCTTAGCTGGGTTTGCGACCATTTCCATGCTTGTTTGTGTGGTGATGTAACCAAGTTGCTAAAATTAACCATGATTTCAGCAAATGAGTTCATCAGATACTGAAATTATTGTCAAATCATGGTCAAACTAATCATGATTTTAGTATATAGTGAACTCATTTGCTAAAATCATTGTTGATTTTATTAACTGAATGGCTAAAATCTTTTGAAAAACTCAGCCCAGTGTCGAAGAATCAAGGTTTAGTTGAAATTGGTGGACAATTGTCCCTATCAATATTCATTTTTACTCCCTCAATTTTTGCTCATGGGACAGCTACGCGTTTCTTGAGGTGGCAAAAATTGTGTTTTTTCATGATCAAGCACCAGAAATCATGAAGAGTCTTGGGAAATTTGGGACGGAGTGTGATTTTTCATATGCCCTAGGAGTACTTGAAACTAACACAAATTATCTTTCATTTTAGGAGTAATTGTCTAGCCAATTGAATTCTTCATACCATTAATCCATAGGGGATCACGTTTAAATTCAGGATTTTTTTTTAGAGCACACGTTTATTTTTAAAATTAATTGGCAGAGACTATTTATGTAGAACTTTGCTGAAAATGAAAGTACCGGTAAACAATCAAATTGGGAGAATGGAGCATTAATAGTCCTTAAACATGGAATTACTCCATGAGACTAATGATGTGGGGCTTGATTCCTCTTGTGCCAAAATGAACATCTTTAACATGTTTTTTGAGTGAGATATTACCAGTTACTCCTTTTCCATTTCAATTTTTTTTTTCACTTTCGCTATATCTTAAAAAATTGAGTAGAAATATTTTTAAAAGTATAATTTTATATATATGGAATGCGGATCTCATTTTATATATCAACAATTTAAAAATGACACGAATACCAAGAAATAAACAAAAATTTTAGGACATGAGTATGTTTCTCTCATCTAAGAAGAGATCGAACGTGAGCATGCATTATTTGGACTCATGCCATGAGATAAATTACAATCCTATATTTTGTTGGTTGTTCCTTTTTGTGAAGAGATAGAAGAATCCACTAAGGCGCATTTTGGCTAAAGAAGTAAAGTCACTTTTTACTATTCCTTTTTTTTTTGTCTTTATTCATTTTTATTTTTTATTTTTTAGTTTTGCGTCAAACTTTTGCAACCTATTGATCCGTCTCGACGAGAGGAATCGGAAAAGTAAAAAATTTTGACCGAAACTCTTAAATTTTTTCAAAAATACAGAATAAAATTTGGACTTATTCTGTATTTTTGAAAAAATTTAAGAGTTTCGGTCAAAATTTTTTACTTTTCCGATTCCTCTCGTTGAGACGGATCAATAGGTCGCAAAAGTTTGACGCAAAACTAAAAAATAAAAAATAAAAAAGAATAAAGACAAAAAAAAAGGAATAGTAAAAAGTGACTTTACTTCTTTAGCCAAAACTAGCCTAAATCAAACCTGTTACAAATGGTGGTCGTTGAAATAAAAATATGGTATTGGGATCTCGAGCCGTAGTTTTCACTTTCATTCGACACAAGTTTCAAAAGGCTTTTCAAAAAAACTATCATTGCAACTTTGTACTTTTTAGGAGTTGCATCTTTAGTCAATATGTTAATCTTGCAATTCATTTACCCCTCTTCTCCTTCTTTCACTTCTCACTCAGTGTTTTGGCAAAAATAAATTACTAAATGGTTTTTTTTGTCTTTCTTTGAAATTTCTTTGCATTTGTTAGTTTTGCATCAATTTTTTTTGGGTGAATTCTTACTTCCTCTCAATGAGATGAATCTAAAGAATAAAAAATTACGTATTAACTAAAAACTAAAATTTTTGCATAGAAAGAAATGAAGCTATACATAGCTAGAAATAAGACAGGAATCATGTTGAAAGGGGTGTTAGAATGGGTTAAGATGAAGAAAAGGGTTAAGATTAGGATTTGTGTTTGGGCAAGAGCGACAGACAGAGAATTGTGATGATGGGGAAATTTTGTCATATTCAGAGAAAAAGAGAATTAATTGGAGTATAATTTGGCGTTAACATTGCAAATGGCCAGCCCTCGGGACATCTGATTCACATTGATATGATGATGGGAGCATTGGTTTCCTGGTCAACGATTATGATATGTGGCATGCTCAGTGATTTGGTTGGACATAATCCTAGGCGGCTTCAAGTACTGCACTTGATGATTGCCTAGACTTTGGCGCTGCCTTATATTGCCAAAAGATTATGACCTTGTTCTTCAATAGATTTTAGATAAATTTTATAAAAATCTCATAAATTGATTATTTTATGAAGAAGTGATAAAATAAAATTACTTTCTCAACCAATAAAATGTAGTAGTTTTCTTATAGATTTTAGGAGGATTTTATGAAAATTTCATAAAATGACTTTTACATTTTATGTGTTAAGATTGAAGTGTCATAAAATGTGAGATTTTATGAGCCTAAAATCTATTGGAGAATGTAGGTGATGGTTCTTGCTAATGATGAGCTGGAGATGTGTGGATAGTCAACAGTAAAGACACAGTAAACAAAAAGAATGAGGTGGTTTAGAGAAAGGGTGAAGAACGGAGCAGGTGTGCACAGAAAGAACTAAGGCAGTGGATTGCTCTCAGTCTAATTCATACTACCCTGGGTGACCTAGGAGATAGGGTATGATCTCACCAGAGAGAATGATCTCCCCTCACTCAGTGATTACCCTTCTCTCTCTAGAATGACATATGCTTTTGCCAAGATCTTCACCAATCTCTGGGCATGAAAGAGAGTGTCTCATATTTATAGGCACCTTGGACCAATCATAAGGTGTCAGGCTGTCATCCTATAATATGATAACACATGTTCTTTCCGTACAACCTGATCATACAGGTGACGTCACTACCGTGCAACTGACCCGCACAATGACGAGCTATTCCCTCGCACAGCGATCCTCTCGTTCTTAGCTACCAAGCCACTAGATCTCCTTATTCCCGTTAGGGCAAGGTCGTGACCTATTCGGTCGCGCCTATATCGCAGACAAGCCTCAGGGGGCCCCTAGGGTCTTGTCTTTAGACCCCAGCAGGTATGATTACCTAGGCTAAGTCGGACTAGCTTCTCGCATTCTCGCCCATGTTCTAAGCCGCGCTAGTCATAAGGGTCATGGGTTGTTCTCCCATTCGGATGGCCCATGGTTGTCTAAGCGCCGCCCTTTTTGGGCTTAGGGTGCGCGCCGCGGAGATGCCTTGCGTAAGAGGGTCCTGCACCAGTGCCCCCCCCCCTGCGCGAGCGCGCGAGAGTGCCACGTGTCGCGCGGATCTTGCGCCAGCTAGATGACACTTGTCATGATTTCAGTGATGGGTCAACGTTGACACTGGTCAATGGGGGGTCTCGCGCTGACCTCCCCTACAGGGAACACGGCGTAAATGAGGAGAAGGTGATAAAATGAGGTTCATTTAGTGTTCTGGGTATCACTTGGGTTTTACATCACGAGACTTAAGCCACGGTTTGGCTAAATTTTAAAAATTAGTTTTTAGTTTTTTTCATTTTGTTTTTATTTAATTTTTTTTTGCATTTGTTATATTTGCGTTAAGATTTAGTGATTTTTAGATTTATCTCATCGAGACGAATCCAAAAGTAATAATTTTTTTAACAAAGCCGAAAATAAACCAAAATAAACTAGTTTTTTGGATTATTTTTCGTCGTTATTCACAAAACTTTAAGTTTGGCTAATAATTTTATATTTTTTAGATTCCTCTCGTCAAGACAAGCCAATAAATAAAAAAAAATCGACCAAAAACTAACAAATGCAATAAATTTTTTTTGAATAAGGACGAAAGAAAAAAAAAACCACAAAACCATTTTTTTCAAATTAGCCAAACCATGCCTTAACTTACTGGTATTTTTTTTTTTTCACGCACAAACATTACTCACTTTTTCTGGGTTCACACTAGATAGGGACAGAGCCAGAAATATTTGACAGGACCGATATTTTGAAAAATAAATACTCCACTCTTCTTCTGGTTCGGAAATCAAAATTTGAATTAAGTCTCTCCCTCTCTCTCTCTCTCTCCCCCCAAATTGGGCATCAACTAATTATGTAAAAAAAGAAGAAGAAGAAGAAAAAATGCATTTATTCTTCTTCTTCTTCTTTTTTTAATGCTTAATTGATTGTCTTGATGTTTGCCTAATTTTTAATAGAAGATTATATGAACATCACACTTAACTTATTTAAACCATATTGAGGGGTGCGAGAACTCGTACCGTAAAGTCAATGCCAAATTCGAATCAAAATTAGAAATGCGCGCTCGACTCCAATCAGGCAGAGGAGAACGAGATAATTAAGGGTATTGACATCCCCTAGTCACCCATGTCAGAATTCAAAGACAGTTTCAATTCAAGCAACTGCTTCGCGTTGGCGTAGAATCAAAGATTTCG
Source organism: Vaccinium macrocarpon (assembly GCA_022606695.1). Classification (NCBI taxonomy): domain Eukaryota; kingdom Viridiplantae; phylum Streptophyta; class Magnoliopsida; order Ericales; family Ericaceae; genus Vaccinium; species Vaccinium macrocarpon. The sequence goes on from CM040175.1 coordinate 10,556,378, forward strand.
ACTATTGAATAATAAAACCATTCCTTAAAGCCGGCTTACTCAAATATTCGATTGGCTTTAAACCGACATAATAACAATTTTTTTTTTTTTAGGTTGGTAAAAAAGAATAGCCGTTTTGCCTAGCTCGGCAAATACAACTATAGTCTATATTCTAGATTGGGCAAGAACAGGTGTACGACTTGGAAAGCAGACAAAAAAAAAGGGTCAATCCCAGAAGCAAGGGTAGAATTCATGTAAATTAGATATTAATAAGTGTTTGGTTAAAATTTTAAAAGCAAGATATACAAGTACTTTATTCAATCAAATAAATATCGAATTGGTTGATATTTTGCATGCTTTCTCACAATCAAACCCCATAAAAAGAACAATCACAATCATGAGTATATATAGGTCCGGTTTTTTTTTTTTTTTTTTGGACTCCTCATAAGATGGATAATCAATGATCAAAATTGAATCTCTCAAAAAGGAAATGAATAAAATTGCACTCGACCTAGGGGATGAGTTTTTTTTTTTTTTTATCACGGTGATATTCATCAAAATGCCATCCGGCACATACACGGTTCTCCAAACAAATACAAGGACAAGGAAATATACAATGAAGCATAAAAGGAAACTAATGTCTACACCCTAACACGAGCATAAGCTCTCTTCACAAAACAAACATCAAAGTCCGAGTGCACGTGGAGTACTATCGGATGATAACACCCAGCCCCTAAGTCAAGGTCAATCCAAATCCAAGATAAAATAAGTCTAGATGGAGAACCAACAACCTCACGGCCTCATGATCACAACCTGGCCTCCAAACCTAGGGGAGGAGTTGAAGTGATAACCAATGGCAAGGAATCACATAAGTCAACGAAGAAATTGTTGGAGATTTCCCAATTTCAGTATGAATTAAAATGGGCACGCGGAGGGTCTATTATGTGTAATTTGTATCAGGACGAATGGGAAGGGAATCCTGTCGTACATTCCCCCTTGTGGTGAGATTCATTAGCTACATTTGGTTCCATCTATGTCCACTTGCTTTCCTTGCAAGCCAAGGTAAGAGACATGGGTAGACTTGGCCAAGACTTGCATCACCTTGCCTATAAATTGGTCACCTCCTTCTTGTTATGTCAAGTCGTTCGTACTCCATAATTCACTTCCGAAAATACAATTCTTTTGAAAGAGAGAGAGGTAGACGCAAGTAAGTTCACCAAGGCAGTCGACGGCGGTGTTCTGTCGGCTTGTAGTTTTAGCTAATTTATCCTGGGACAGAGACGCCGGTGAATCTTATAACACCCACGGAAGGCGGCGAATCTTTGTTAAGGAGATTGTGGTATCACACAAGACTCGGCTGTTTCGGTTTTTGCTCTACAGTTTGTATCTTGTTCTTAAATTGAATTTGATATTCTGTAATTTCAGTTGTTTGTTATTGATGAAATTGTTCTCTGAAATTTCATGTTATTGCCGAATTTTCCCGACAGAAAATAGAAAAGAAAGATAAAAAGGTGAAATGAGAAAGATAGTAACGTGGCAAGTTGGTATGGCATTCTATAGTGGATTATGACATATGAGCGAGGTTTGCCCTCTGCCTCTCAATTTATAAAAAGTTTATTCCATTCCCACATCGGATAGTTATTAATAGCGCACAATATGTTTAGCATTATTCATTCCACATGGAGTTGAGGGGATCTGTTTAATAACTATGACATTTTCGCACAATATGTCACTCATCCTCTTTTTTTTCTTTTCTTTTTTTTTTTGAATAGGGAAAAGAAGATATATTATTAATCTCAAAAAGACATTACAAAAATTAAAGGGATTTGAAATTACAATAAGGAGCTAACATCCCAACAAATGGCACGCAAACTCTCTGCTTATCAGCAAGTGGTGGCTAGCTCATGCGGTAGAGCTCTTAGATATTTTACACAGCATCCCAGAATCGATTACGAATGACGAATATTTATTTTTTCGATTGGCATATTTACAACTAATCTTACAACTGATTCACCAAATTAACATTTAAGCTCCATCATTTTCATAATTAGAAATGTTCACCTTATATAGTACGCCGAAAATAATAAGAGTACCAAAATTTAGTCTTATAGGATGTCAACAAATGTATGATTAGAACACATTTATCTCATGTATGAGTTATTTATTTTTCTTTTTTAATCATACGTTTATCGACATCTAATAAACTTAAATTTTGATACTCTTATTTTTTTGGATTGTTCTATACAGAGAACATTTTAGATCATTAAAATAGTTGAGCATATATGGTCACTGGTGACGCCAGCCTTATAGCCATGGGGTTGGGCAATCCCGCGGTAAAAAAAAAAAAAAAATTACTATAACTACATTGAACTTTTTTAGAAATTTGTAAATAACCTCATATGAATCATGGTGACGCCACACTGGATAACTCCCCCACTTTCACCCGTTTTGTTCTTTTGATAAGGAGAGGTTGGTTTGTCTTGCTAAGTTTTATCCTTCTGATTTTTCTCCACTACAATAGATCATATTTGACGATCACTTAAGAACTACATTGTTGATGTATGTTCAAATGATGATATTTTATGGAATTAATCGAAGTTGGTGACTTTTTTAGAAAGATGAACCAAAAGAGATACTCCCTCCGTCCCTTTTTAAATGTGTTACTTGGGATTCTGTGCCATTTTCAACGGCTTATAACTTTTAATTTATAATAGCTTTTATGATTTTGAAAATTTTGTATAATAGAAATAATTAAGATCTATCAAACAAGATCCACAATGCATATGTTTTGAGGTTCACATTAAAAGTTATAAGCCGTTGAAAATGGCACAGAATCCCAAGTAACACATTTAAAAAGGGACGGAGGGAGTATCATATGTCTACTAGTCTACACTTGCTTGTAAAATTGGCATTGCTTTTGCTAATTGAAATGCAACAATAGAAAGAGCTTTTTGGCGATTTTAAAATGTGGGAAAAGCATGTTGTATAATTCAATGGAAGACCAATGGTTGAACGATCGTTTGGTGGCGTATATTAAAAAGAAAGTATTCGATGATATCGACTTAGAGACTATTACGCAACGATTTTAGAATATGAAACCGCATTGAATGCAATTGTAGAAGCTTGTGTAGCCCTTTTTTTATGTGGTGAATGCTAAAAAGAAAAAATATTATTATATACCTTTTGATATCTATTTTAGTAGTTGAAACAATTGTTGAGCTTTAAAAGTGCTTTTTGTTAGAATTGATTTTCAATTCCCATGTGATGTTTTTTCTTTGATTTATACTTGATAAAAATATTTAATGTTTATAAATACCAGATGCTCTCGAACTCTTGGAGTCACCACCGTATATGATAATGTGGTAAATAGATTGTAAGATTAGTTGTACATATTGGTTTGGCCTCTGCCTCTCAATTTATAAAAAGTTTATTCCATTCCCACATCGGATAGTTATTAATAGCTCACAATATGTTTAGCATTATTCATCCCACATGGAGTTCAGGGGATCTGTTTAATACCTATAACATTTTCGTACGAGAAAGTCTAGTCACTCATCTTTCTTTTCTTTTTTTTCTTTTTTTTTTTTGAATAGGGAAAAAAAGATAGTATATTATTAATCTCAAAAAAACATTACAAAAATTAAAGGGATCTGAAATTACAATAAGGAGCTAACATCCCGACAAATGGCACGCAAACTCTCTGCCTATTAGCAAGTGGTGACTAGCTCATACGGTAGAGCTTTTAGATGCTTTACACTGCATCCCAGAATCAATTAGGAATGACGAATGACCAAAAAAAAAAATTCTGCCTATCACCACTTGGTAATAGGCAGAGAGTTTGCATGCCATTTGTCGGGATGTTAGCTCCTTTTTAATGGTTCGTGGACGAATAAGTAGGTCCAGTTATACAACAGTAAAGTATCGAGTCTCATGAAATGAAAATGCCACCAAGGAGGGGCCGGAGATCTCTCGAGGAATTTCTGATCATTGGCATCACTTACAAATAATAATAAATAAAAACAAAAACACACAATCTAATTGTCCAAAGCCCCTCGGCATATAGGAACTGATAAACAATGCTCAGTCAATGAGGAGTCGAAGTCATTTTTTTCAAAGTACAAGGAACTGATAAACGATACTCCCTCCGTCCCAATTTTATAGTCTCTCGTTCTATCCTAACCAGATAAAAAACAATTATATCTTTGAATCGATAATACATTTTATATGCAATATAGATCTTCTTTGATAGATCTTGATTTAATCTCTTAAACAAAGCGTTCAAAATCACCTAAAACATTGTAGATTATAAGATATAACACTTTAAAAATTGATACGAACTCCCAAAAAGGACTATAAAATTGGGACGGTGTGAGTAACTAGGTAGTAGTCGTTGATAGGGAGATGACCCCAAGAAAGTGGGCCCTCCCACTATCTCAAAAAGGTCATGAAGTGGGTCAGCGTGGCAATCCCCACCGCACTTTGCACGTAAAGTGGATTTTTTGAACCACTTTATTTTGTCACACGTGTTTTTTTTTTTAGTACTCCCCCTCCGTTTTTAACTAATTCCTATCAAAATAAATGCGATTTCAAACCCCTAAAAATTGTATTTCTTTACATAATTTTTTAAAATTTTTAATTTTTTTTTATACAAAACTAAAGTGGTCATTGAGTAACTTAAATCTGGTGAAAAAAAAATTTAAAAACATGCTACGGAAGTGCATTTTTTAACGACTACAAAAATTACACATCTCTTAAAAGTATCATCTAAAAAGGGACTTGAGGGGAGTATAAATTACGATTGGATCAAACTATGTTATGTCGTAGGATTCCGACGCAAAGTTATTTTTTGATACGTTAGAATCAAAGGATTGGTTTGGACGGTTGTAGACACCCCAATTTTTGATAACTTGTGCATCCCCAATGATAAAAAGAATGTGCAAAATGTACCTTAGAACGGATACTTGAACGAATGGATTAAATAAACCAAAAACCCAAAACCGCCTGAACTGTATGGCCCAAAACCCATAACCGTACGGCTTGAAAATCCTTTTGCACCGTGCGGTGTTACCATGTGCACCGTACGGCATACCCTTGACGCCATACGACACCCTTGTCCCATCAACAGGATTCCCGGGAAGCTCCAGCAGCTCAGAGCGATGATGATATTCGTCGAAATGATGAGATTCGACAAATGATGTTATTCATTGGCATCCGGTTATCCCCAAAATGATGAAATCGTTCAGAACTCTGTCTATATAAAGTCGTGAGAAGGGAAGGCCGAGGAGGTGACAAAATTCTCAGAAAAAATTACTCTCAAAAAAATAAAACTTCTCGTCTCTTGTTACACTATCAAAACCATCCTCAAATTCAAATCATATAACCTTACAACCATCATTTTGAGCCTCAAAACCGATCCTATTTGAATACTCTGATCATAGTCGAGCAAACCCAAGGTACAACATTCGTGTTCGAAATCGTAGTAACCTTCTGAGGGGAGTCTCCGCCAGGCTCGAGGAGAGCTTTGTAACTCTTTTGTCGAGTCCAAATGGAGATATTTCAACAAAATTCAAACCTCCCAGGTGAGTTTCGCGTGACATCATCCATTGTCGCGGGATACCGTCCTCGAAATGAGGTACATTCTTTCATCAAAATCATTTTCCAAACCTACTTTAATCAATGAATAACATGGGTTTTACACCCAAAAAAAATAGAGTTTGCTTTCAATCGGACAAAATGAGGATTTTTTTAAAAAAACATGTGCACAGAGGCACCGTATGGCATCCAAAGTGCACTGTGCAGTGTAACTTTGGGCACCGTACGGCATCACTGGCAAAACATTTTTGATGCTCTATTTTCTGGGTTGCGATGCTCTGTTTTTGGTTAAAACTAGTGGGTAAAATTGCGGTTTACCCCTTTTCACTTTCTATTTTCACACTTAAACCCCTCTCCGTTAATTTCCTTTGCATTTATATACTTTGTTGCACATTATGTGATTTGTTATCATTATTTGTTCCCTTTAAGAACATTGTTTCTCGATATATTATTTATGTAAACTAAAGTTTTCAATAAAATATTTTCGAAAAAAATCCCACAAAGATTTAGTAAAGACCAGAAAATTCAGGACACGCAGGGTGCATTTTTCTAACAAAACCTTCCCCGCAAGTAACCTGGCTCCCAAACCCAAATCTCTATTTTTCGCAGATCAAACCATTTTTCAGAGACACAAGAGTCATTATTTTTCTAAACAGTTTCTCGGGTACTTAACATTTTCCAGAAATTAAATCTTGGGTGGCGACTCTAAATTTTTTCTTTTTCCTGGATCGCCCTTTTTCACAAACACAACCAAAAACTCCTTGAATACCTATTTCTCCCATGCAAAAAATGAGCGTCCACAACGGTGTTAATCCTAACTTGAAGATATGGTAGAAGGGTAAAAAACTTCTGTTCTTATATTGTTGAATATACCCACCAATAGGGGTGCTGGTGTGCACCCTTTAGTGTGTGGACCAGGGCCATTGGATGCCTTTTAACCGTATCAAATTTCATCCTGACACTTTTTATATGGGATCTGAGCCATCTATTACTAAGGTGAAATCCTAGCTGTTGATTGTTGAGATCAACGGCCCTGATTTGCACACCGGAGCCACGCACCAACATCTCAACTATCCAAAAGTGTTTTGAACGGTCCGCATTTAAAAAAAAAACTCTTCTAGTGCATTCCAGAGTCCCCAAGTTCCCCCAACTACCCTTTAACTTCTTCAACCTAACCACATAATTCAAGTTCTTTTTTTCAGTAAAACAAACTTGAAAATAAAAAGGGCTTGATGAATATACAGCCTACAAGAGCTATACCTCAGGAGGACAAAAGAAAATAAAATAAAAAGAAAAAGAAAAGAAAATTACAGGGACGGTCAAAAGGCTACAGTAGGTGGAGCATAAACAAACCCAAGGACAACCCCTCCTGGGATCCTAAAAGGCATCAAACTTTCCAAGGATGTCTGTGGTCCAGACCACGAGTTAATTAAGGTTCTGGAAGGTTGCAGCTTCGGTAGTCTGAATCACGGGTGCTGAAAGTGCGCGACTGCTCATTTTTAAGAGGGTTTTGACATTTTTTTTTTGTACTTTCTTATAAAAAAGAGCCTTGTGGACTCCTAGGGTTTTGTTTTGAGTTGGGATTTGAGATATATAGGGTTTGTAGTTGTCTCTTTCGTATGTGTGAGACGTTTAATGCTCTACAGGTCGCGCCTCAAATAATTGTTCCTAGATATCATGTGGATGCTTCAAGTGTGAGTTATAGGTATACCTGGCTCTATGTCTTTCTCCACATTTTTAGTGAATTTTCTTGTTCTTTCCCCATGGATGTACCTCTAGAGCTTCGCGCTTGGGGGGAACCACGTAAATCATCGTGTCTTGTTTTTCTTGTTGGTGTGTTTATATTCTAAACTTTGGGTTTCGGCACAACAAATTTGTATCAAAACTACAAGTTCAATAAAAGGCTTGTGTTTTCCGCTGCATTTGTGTATTCGAGATCGTTTTCAAAGGCAACTCGCTTTGAAGTTTAGAAGTTTGATGGGCAAAGCGCTTCTTTCAGTCTGTGGCGTATCAAGATGAAGGATTTGTTGGTGTAACAAGAAACAAACAAGGCTTTGTTGGGGATGTTGAAGAAGCCTGTTGATATGCAGGATAGTGTGTTCGAGAATCTTGATGTGAAGGCACTCAGTTCAATACAATTATGCCTAGTCAATGATGTGTTTTGCAAGGTTGGGAAGGAAGATTTGGTAGCTGGTATTTGGTCGAAGTTGGAGAGCATCTATATGACGAATTCACTAGCAAACCAGTTGTACTTGACGTAGCACCTTTATACGTTTCGTATGAAGGAAGGTACAACCATAAAAGACCATTTAAATGAATTAAACCGAATTAGTAAGGATTTAAAAAATATGGATGTTGTGATTAATGATGAAGATCAGGCCCTTATTGTGTTATGTTATTTGCCTGCATCTTATGAACACGTTGTAAGTACTATGTTATATGGGAGGGATACAATTTCCATGGAGGATGTAAAGTCTAGTTTATATTCGAAAGAATTGTGAAAAAAGGTATTTGGTGAGAGAAGTATTCACGATGATCAAACTTTGGTGGTGCAGAGAAAGATTGGTGGAAGGGATTTGGGCAGTATGGAGAATTCTGGCTCTAAAACCACATATATGGATGGAGTACAATGTTTTTACTATAAGAAATTTGGGCACATGGTGAAAAATTGTCTGAGGGTGAAGGACAAATTTGTAGAGAAGAGTGTTGCTGGTAGTATTGAAGATGATCCGGAAAGGTTTGAAGCTGCCATGATTTTGGTGGTAAGTGATGTCGATTATGAAAACATGTGGATTCTTGACTCTGGATGTTCCCACCACATGTGTTTGCGTAGGGATTGGTTTGATACACATGAGGTAGTTCATGGTGATACAATTCTTACGGGGAATAACATGCCATATAGAATTGCTGGGGTTGGAATAGTCAATGTCAAGATGTATAATGGGATTGTGAGGACATTGTTTGGTGTTTGAAATGTACTAGATTTAAGGAGGAACCTTGTTTCTTTGGGCACTCTCGACTTCGTGGGTTGGAAGTACATCGCTGAATGTGGAGTCTTGAGTGCATCGTTAGGTGCTTGGGTTTTCGTGAAGGGTCAGAAATTGGGTAACCTTTATATGTTTGATGGTAGTTGTTAGAAAAAAGCTTGTAAAAATATATTTAAATCAATTTATTGTGTCAAATTATATTAGCTACTTAAATTGGTGGTTATTGGTATTAATATTAGTAACTCTCAAATATTATATTGTGTATTAAGAGCAGATTATATGCAGCGGTTAATTACATAGGAGATTTGCTTTCCTATATAAAGGTGGCTAGTCTACAAGATGAAAGAGACTATTCATGACAAAAATATTTTATCAAATCTATGAGTTACATGTAACACACATATGTCGATATTCGTTGAGATATAAGTTTACTGTTTTGAGCATACGGGCGATTCTTGATTCGTGTGGAAAGCTTTAATTGCATACAAAGCTCCCGTGGATGATCATTGTATCTTGGAGTGGAATGTCACACAACTCGGTGCAAGCGGGGACATATCTTCTCTTAGGAGAGCGCTTTACGAGTGCCTCGAGCAATATTTCCTAATTTCTCTGATATTATATTTGTAGTATTTACATATTATTATATTATTATTGTGTCGTTATCTCCTATTGTATACATTTACTAAAATTCTAATGAATATTTCTAACAGTAATAGGATTGTGAGTGCTCTTTCGTTGGGGTCTTCATCTGCTCAGAGAAATTCAGGTTCAACTATTGGTAGTATGTGAGAGGGCATATGATGCAGAACAAGTAGCAGCCCAATTCTATGATCAGTTGGACCGGTCGAAGCCTAAGAGGCCCAAACAACTCTTAATTGAAAATTGCCAAATTCGGCAATTTATCGACGAGCCTGAAATAGGCCCAAACTTGGTGGGCTGAAGTAATCGTGACTGATGGTGGATTTCGGCCAAATTCATTCATTTAGGCATTCAATTTAGTAATTTTGCTATTTTAGGTAATAATTAGATTACGAATTACTCTTAGCGTGTAATTCCGTTTATGTTGTTTCCAATTGGGAAAATCTTATTTTTCTTTCTAGTTTTCAATTTTGGGAGTTTCCCCAATTTTTGGGATACTTTAATTTTTAGGTAAGTTTTGCTAGGGTTTGCTAGTTTTCCCTATAAAAGGGCATGTAACCTCTATTATTGGGCAGCTTTTAATCAAATATAATTCCGAGTTATATCTCTTTCTTCTTGTGGATTCAAGAACCTCGTGGATTCGAAAACTATTCTCGTTTGAACTAGTACGCAACTAGTTTCTCGTGGATTTCGCTGCGTCAGCATTCGGGGCTCTGTGGTAGAGTTGGGTTCAACTATTGAGCACATCTGTTTTGGCATTAGTGATGGGTGTATGTGGTCAACATCAACATCGATATTCGATTGAAGATGAGTGATCGTTAATGATTAATTCTGTGAGGGGAGTTGCGGTGTCAAGCTCAAGGTGGAACTTGTGGAGGTACATGTGGCTGGGTTTACTTAGTAGTGGAAAAAGGTCAAGTAGAGGTGCTTGTGCCTTGTTTGTTGATGCTGTTGATGTGAGCCCCGTTTGGGGCTGCCTTGCGAGGGACGCTGTGGGGAAGAGCGAGTATTAAAAGGATTGCACCATGTCATTGGCTTGAAAGGGAATTCAAGTCAAGGTGAAGATTGTTAAAGATATACCTTGAATTCAAGATGTTCGAAAAATGGTACGAAATTCGATGTGAAAAGATGTTCTTAGCATCGTTGGTCTGGACCATTGTGTTCGTGGTCCAGACCACGGGTTAATTAAGTTTTTGGAAGATTGCAACTTCGGTGGTCCGGACCATAGGAACCATGGTCTGAACCACGAGTGTTGAATGTGCGCAGCTGTGCATTTTTAAGAGGGTTTTTGATATAATTTTTTTGTATTTTTTTTATTATAAATAAGAGCATTGTGGCCTCCTAGGATTTTGTCTTGAGTTGGGATTTGAGATATCTTGGGTTTGTAGTTGTCTCTTTCGTGTATGTGAGAGGTTTGACGCTCAGTAGGTCGCACCTCAGAGATTTGTTTCTAAATATTGTGTGGATTCTTCAAGTGAGAGTTATGGGTATATAGCCGGCTTTGTGTATTTCTCTGTCTTTAGTGAATTCTCTTGCTCTTTTCCCGTGGATATAAATCTTTGTGTCTTGTTTTCTTGTTGGTGTGTTTATATTCTGAATTTTAGATTTGAGCACAACATTGACAAAACATACAATTTCCATGAGTATATCAATCAAATCCTTCCTTCAATAGCCTCCAAGTTTGAAAATTGATCTGCTTCTATACCTACAAATAAACAATTGATAAAAAGCAGTATCATAAATATATTTCTCTAAAATAAATTGTCTATATTTTGTTATCATCAAAATCAATAAGGTATCCAAAGTAACCTTTGGGCTAAACAAAATAAAATATATTTGGATTTTATTTTGAAAAAAATCAGAGTCATTACAAATTCCAAAAAAAAAAAAAAAAAATGGGGCCAGGTTGCAAGAAGAACTCTCTTATAAATCCCCTAATTCCACTATGAATGATCTGCCTTTGATCAGAACAGATAGAGAAATAGTCGAGGTATGCGTAACTTGACTTGAACAACCTTTACCCTATATATATATATATATATATATATATATATATATATATATATATATATATATATATGATAAACTTTTAATAAGGGTCCCTTATTTAAGTTAAAATGCGGACCTCACCTTTCGGAGCCAAATTTTGACGATCTATGTAGCGTTTTTAATAAAACTGATCGGATGAAGCCATTCCGGGTATTTTGTTTGGACAAATCCTTGCGGAGGCCGTTAAAAATGCATTTTAAAAACATTGAATGGTTCGGATCGTCAAAATTTGGTCCGGAAACACAAAAAAAAAAGAGGCTAGGTCCGCATGGTATTTTTCAATAAGGGACCCTTATTAGAAGTTTTTCTTATATATATATATAAACCCATAAACTGTGGTCAAGTAAACATGATTGGAATTAATATTCCCGCTACATTGATTTCTTAATGTTGCAAGTGTCTGTGGGTATTTCTTTTCTTTTTATGGTACTATTTAGGAACCTCTTTTTGTTTTGATGTCTTTATTTGACAATTGAGTAAAAAGTTGTAATCCATCAAGCATATTTTAGTTCCCAATTTTAGCGGAGGAAATTTGGTCTTCCATTTGAGCCTGTCTGCTATATAGTAGTAAAATTTGAAAGACTGTTGTTAAATTCAATTAGTTTTTAAGTTCAAAAATTACGTTTTGAAAATGTTTTGCGTTTTTGCAATATCGGGAGGGTCCAGGGTGACTCTTGCTTTGAGAAGATTTCTCATCCAAAAAAGGTGAAGAATTGCCTCATATAAATTTTAAGTGCAGAATTCAGGCAATTTATTTCATATGAAGTTGAAATGTGAAATTTCTAGAATTGAGGCGGGTGTATTGTTAGAGATGGTCTGACCAATTGACAGTTTGGTCGGAGTTGATTCAAATGTTAATTCATCGACTAGGTGTGGATAGAAGTAGGCCGATGGCAATGCAGCATGGGTTGTTGCAAGGTCAGGGCTAGTGGTTGCTCTCACTATTAGAATAATTGATAAAGATCACACTAAGAAAATTTGTAATATTACCGTTTTGATGAAATCGTGATAAAGAAATGCAAGGTGAGTTTTTAACGCCACTTTGCTAATAAAAATGTAGTGGTTAATAATAATTATCACAGGTTTAAAAGAACAATGATTATAATTGCCTAATTTAAGCACATTTTGCTACAAGTGTGATAAACACATTTTAACATGCTTTGTTACAAGTGTGATAAAATGTGTTTATTTTCACCACGCTTTGTTACAACCATGATAAAATTAATTTATTTTAACCACACTTTGTCACAACCGTGATAAAAAAACACATTTTTATCACATTTTATCCAACCATGATAAAATGTATTTCGCATTTTTTAATCACACTTCAATTACAGGTGAGATAAAATGTGTTTATTTTTATCGTGCTTTATTACAACCGTGATAAAAAAAAACTTTTTTATCACAGTTTTTCCAACCTTGATAAAACGTCTTTGCATGTTTGAACCACACTTCGATTACAAGTGTGATAGACTAGTAAATACTTTATTGTTTATTTTAGAATTTTAATTTTGTTGCCTTATGCATCACTTTTGGCGACGAAATAAATGTTTGTCAACTTATGCAATACCTTTGTCGACCAAAATATAAGCTTAGTCGGGAATGTTTGGCGCCACAAGATTATCCGGCGTGAAATGATTGGCGCCAATTAGAAATCAGGCATAGACATAATGGCGACAAAAAATGTAAGTCGCCAAGAGAAAACATGTCACTAACTAATTTTTTGTTAGTGTATTCGTCTACCAAATTACTAGGTGTCGCCGAAGGTTAGTCTACAACGACCAAATTTACGTCGTCAATTGTATAATTTCTATAAAACAAATTAATATAATATATTATAGTATAATGCAATATATATTTTATGCCAAATATATTACATATTTGTTGTAATATAAAAGGGAATAAATGAAATGAAAATACATATACATACTTTTTTAGAAATGTGACATAAAGATTTGGGTAGCCTAGTGATTGAGTGTGAGGATAAGAATTGAGAGGTTGAGATTTCAATTCTTAGCAAATGCATGTTTGCAAAACAATTGAGAGGTTGTGGAGATGGTGTCACGTGGTACGTCACATTAAATACACGTAATATGATTTTATTCCCAAACTATGATTTTTAGTCCAAACCAGTATAGTTAATTTAACCACGGTTTTATGTGCAAACCATGACTGTAAATTATTTTTAACCATGTTATTTGTCCAAACCGTGATCTTAAAACTAGTTTTATCATAGCTTTATGTTCAAATCGTGATACTATTGTTGATCTTAAAAGTATGATTTTTAGTCCAAACCGTAATTGTATAATTGTTTTAGTCACTTTTTTTCATACAACCAGTGATTGTACCTCATTTATTAGCACGCGTTATAGATTTCAATATCAATTTGGACATAATTTTAAGAACGATTAAAAAGTGTGATCCAATCAGTATGACTTTTAATAACGGCTCCATCAACCACGAGTAAAACCAATGATCTTTTATGTTTATTGTAGTAGTAGTGTCTAGTCCCTGTTATCCAAACCGACCTCCAGAGGAGAACAAAGTTAAGGAGAAGACAAGGGTGATAATTGTCGGACCGCTTTTCCACCACAAATAGCATTACAATAGACCCATTAAAAGCGTTTCAAGTTTCAGAATACGAGAATATGTATTTAGACACAAAAATTGTTTAGAGGTATCTAGTAAATATGCTCTAAGAATGTGTATTTTTCCTTTTTGCTAACGAGAAAGTAAGAAAATACAAGTAACTGAATCACTTCAAATTGGACATAAAACCAAAAATAGCCATCTCAATTGATGGATGGACGGTCAGATTGACTTCACTACAACCCTGTATTGAGGGGGCAAAAAAGTCTCGTCACACTTCAACTTTTACAACCAAATTTACAACAAATTTGCAAAATTAGCATATAGGCTCTATCATTTTGATGGTCAGAAACATTCACATTATAGAGCACATTGAAAATATTTATCAAGCAATAATTTATAAATTTATATTTATCTAATTTCGATAAAGACATGATCAGATCACATTTATCTTCTGCATGAGTTACTCTTTTTTTTCCTGCTCTTATCATGCATTTATCGACATTCTGTAAGCACGAATTTTGATATTCTTATTATTTTCGATCATGAAAATGATAGAACCTCTCTATGTTAATGTGGCAAATAAGTTGAAAAGTTTAGTTGTACAAACGAGAGTAAAAGTAGAGGTTCCCCCTTTTTCCCTTAGAGCAGCTCCAATCCATACTCAGAACCAAACTCAAATTTGAAATCTGAGTAAAAAACTCCAAAATCAACCTCCAGTCCTTGAATCAAACATATATCAAACTGAGTTTTACTCAAAATTTTACCCAAATAAAGAGAGAACCAAAGCTGAACCCAAATTTCTAACAGCTACTTTGTGGTGGTCGGAAAGCATTCGCCGTCGTGGTCGTCGCCGGAAAGCGGTGGTTTCAAAGTCTGGTGACGGTGGACGTTGGTGGTGTGGTTGTCGTTGCAGATCTAGTTTCAGAGCTCGACGTTGGTGGTTTCAGAGCTCGATGTTCGTGGTTTCAGAGCTCAACGTTGGTGGTGTTTTGACGTCGATGGTGCTTTCCGACAGTGGTGGTGATAGGTGGTGGTTTCAGAGCTCGACGGCGGTAATCTTGGTGACGGAGACAATTGTTTTTCTGGTGGAGGAAGGAGGCGAGCGGCGGCTAGGGCTTGAAATCTGAGTAAAGGGTTGGAGAGGGTGGTATCAAATGAAGTTTTTACTCAGATTTTCACTCAAATTTGAGGGAAAAAAAGGGTATGGGGCTGGAGATGCTCTTAGACCCTTCAAATTGCAATTTTGTGTTTTGGGTGAGAAACTTGGGTGCGTATGGGGTATGATCATGTGGTGTCCACGTATCTTGGTCGTCCAAAAGTATTTTGAACGGTCCCGATTTATTCCTCCTCTCTCCTCTTTCTCTCTTTGCAATCTGGACAGTCCAAAATACTTAAACACGGCCGAGATATGTGGTTGGACACTACATGGCTATACCCTACACGCAACTAGTTTTTCTCCTTTTTTACACATGGGTGGGCCATTTGATAAAGTGGTTTCTGTTACTCCCTCCGTCCCAATTTTCTAGTTTCTTTTGAGAGTTCGTGCCACTTTTTAAAATATTATATCTTATAATCTACAATGTTTTAGGTAATTTTGAACACTCTGATTATTAGATTAAATCAAGATTTATCAAACAAGATCCATATTACATATAAAATGTATTACCGATTGAAAGATATAATTATTTTTTATCCGGTTAGGATAGAACGAATGACTATAAAATTGGGACGGAAGGAGTATTTTTTACTCCTATTTTCCCCCTTTTTGCCCGAAAATAGGTACCTTTTCAAAACGGCCCCCTATTTCGATATCAAGCCCATTTTACTGTTTTAGTGCTTTCTGTGCTTCCTCCCAGATAATGGTACTAATTTGGGCAATAAATGAAGCAGAGTTACACTCAACCTTTGACCCTGGGATTATGAGAAACACCACATGTGATAAAGGAGGCTTTATGCTCCTTTTGCGCCATACCAATTGTCTATTTTTAGAACTTGTGTGATAGTAATTGCAAGTGTGCAAAATTTGACTCAAATCGACTCATTAAATTGGCCTATAATTCTATAGCTTAATAGCTCACCTTACAAGTTTAGTTACCTGGAACAAAAAAGGTCAACCAGAAAGGGGAAGAAATCCGAATTGGACTAAGGAGGAAGATACAAAGCACTCTGTAAGGCATGGTTACGTGTCTCTGAAGCTGCAACAACTGGCACAGATCAACAAGAACAAGGTTATAGGATAGGATCTGGGTCAGTTCTATATAATTTTTTTTTTTTTGTTTCAAATAATAAAATTTATTTAGTCCATTGGAATGACCTCACTCAATATCTAATACGTAATTATTTATTGATCTATTAGTGGGTCTCATTTTTATCAAAAACTACCATTTAGCTATTCAAATTTAGCTAACTTATTGGAGACTAATATAGGATGAAGGGAACAAGTAATTTTGGGAAAATTAATTAGTCCATGCAGACACCGCCATAACCAATGCCCCTTTTCCATCACGTGTACTGTGATGAGGGCCTGCCCCGCCACGTGGTGCTTAGGCCCCCTTTCCACTGCGCAGTTGTGTCTAGACAAAGTTTTGGATTCCAACACACAGTAGAGAAAGATTTTGAGACTCGGCGTGACAATGCATATGGACCCCACCACGTGATGAAAAAAGAAGAAGAAGAGCTTGTGCGACGCAACATGATTACTGAATAATCTCTTGTAGTTTTGACTTTCCGAATAAAAGTTAGTCAACCTTTGCCGCCCCTTTTCTCACCCCCACAAAACCACAAATCAAGCTCACCACCCCATCATTGACCCTCCGGGCCAAACGTTGTAATACCTCAATCTCTCTTTTGAAGGACATAGAGTCTCCAATGAGTGGGGAATCTATCAACTTCGCATCCACTACGAGTGGGTAAAACCACAAGATAGTGAGGTTGATGATAAGGAAAGTAGGTCATTTCACTGTTTCAAAAAATTTCTCTTGGTGTTACTAGCCTCACAGGGTCCCCTACTAAAAATCCAATGGTTGCCACAGACCTGTAGGGTCGTTAGAGGTGTCCACTACAAATATGGACCCATTATGGATTCAAAAGAGTAATCTCATTTTGATTGTTTTGTCGGATCATCGTCATTATTATGAATAGAACACTAGTGTCACGAGAAAATTTTAATGGGTAGTTCGAATGGAAGAAAACTTCAAGTTAAACATGTACTTATTAATCATATTGATCGTTATGGTTGTAGAGTTTTTGTTGATGTATCACAAACTTAAATGATACGAACAATATCGTGATCAGTTAAGCGGCTCAATAAACCCCAAAGTAGAAGGACGATAGGGATTGCTCTCCAAGTGCTTGAAGTTCAGTCTAGTCCTATTGCCTTTCGAAAAAAAGTCTTATCTAGTCCCAGGAAAATGCTACAATACACACCTCTTATTTGGGTGGGTATCCTATAAAAGTTACGATTTTCCTATAAAAATTACGACTTTTTTTTAATAAAAGTTATGAGACATACCAAAATATTACGAATCATTGAAAATGTTATGAATCATGTTCTTGAAAAGTTACGAAAAACTAAAAATGTTACGATTGCCAATGAGATGACACAATCTAGACCATACAATATGTGCATATGATGTGCACATTTAATAAGTGTGTATTGTAGTCATTTTCTTAGTCCTATTACAACCATGAAGATGGTTACATTTCCAATGAAAAAAAAAACCATGAAGACACATTACCACATTTATATTATGCACTAAACACATGTGTGACACATGACACTCTCTTGTTTTCAAAAAGAAAAAAAAAAAGAAGGAAAGAAAAATTGGAACAATATAAATAATTTTTATTAGAACATGTGTGAACGTTAAGTCTCACATTGCAACAATTAGGTGACTCACCACTTACAAAACTTAACTTATTAAGTGATCATATGAGTCATTCAATATATATTGGGCCCAATTGATATGGCAGACTTTGTGACGTTGGGGCTTCAAATGAACCAAGCCATTCGTGAGCTCGGCTCGAAAAAAGCTCGTTCGAACTTGGTTCGCTATATTTTCATTGAGGTATGGCTCGCGTTCGTGTTCATTAAAAACCTTAAAAAACAAGCCTGAACGTAGCTTGGCTCGATAAAGCTCGTTTACTTTTTAGAGGAATAAAATAATATAATTTCTTATTCCAATTTGATATCTTAATGCACTCTGCTATCACCTTACGCTTTGTAGGCTCTCAGTTATATTGATACAAAACATATATACATGCACAAGTAAAAATTTATTTGTTGTCTTAAGCCTATGTGAGTATATCTGACATTACTCCGCAGAATATTCGGCCTTGTGCATGCCGTGGCGGATCAATGCAATCGTACAAACTCCCAATAAGTAGTATCAGAGCCAATGATTGACGATCTATGGACAAACTCTCGGCACATCAGAATGGGCTTGCACGAAGAACACTCTATGGAGCGGGAAATTCAATTGTGCATGTAATGGGGTGTGCCACTATAAGGTCATGCAAGCGAATGGGATGCATGTTGCACGTTAACTCGTTGGGGAGCATGGTGAAGGTGAATGGGCACGTTGGCTCCCAAAAGAGTTTGATGAATGGCTCTGAGTCAATAGAGCAGAAATCCAGGTGGCTCGATGTTGTAGTGCTATAATAGATAGCTCGGAATCAACGGAGGGTGCTGAAGAAGCCTAGTTCGAGAGAAATGGTCTGAGAGTTGTAGATCGGAATCAAGGGGGAGTTTGGATATAAACAAAGAGAACAAGGTTCAATGTACGGTTCACACATGAGGGGGATATTTGTTAAACATTGAAAAAATAAAAAAAATAATAATAAAATGTTGGACCTTAATATGCAATTGGGTGACTTATGAGTCATTCGATGTATATTGAGCCCAATTGATGTGGCAAACTCTCTGATGTTACTCCCCTGAATATTGGGCCTTGTGCACTCCGTGACGGGATCAATGTATTTTACAAACTCCCAACAAATTTCTCCATTTTTATTGAGCTTTGCGACCGAATATCATGTTCTATGACATGTAATAAATCGTTTTGTAGTTCTCGTTTCAAAATTAATTTTGGTCTATCCTTCCATAATTTAATATAACCTTAGTGCCCCACCTAACTATTGCATCTATCGATTGACGATTGGCATGTTAAATTATTAATAAGTTGTCCCTATATGACAGAAATTTTCACCATCGCCTAGTGCTGGTAACTTTACCCACATTTAGTGAGACATGTTGCAGGTTTCGGTTCGGTTATTTTGTATGAATTCATTTTTTAAGGAGATCTCACAAAAATTGATCTCTCACAAAAATTGATCTCAATCGATTATCAATGAGTACTTGATGGAACAATCTATTTCTTGGGTCTAGAACTGCACGCAACATAGTTGGATTTTTTTATAGGCAAAATGTTTATTGATGAAAACTTGACAAATAGTACATTAAGTTGGGGGAGAAGGGAAGGGACTCTAACAAAGGCCGGAGAAATTTAAATATCGGATGGGTGAAAGGCCAAAAACAGACGGTAGAAACGGGAGAAAACTAGTGACTATGTAGCATCGAGAGCCTCCATTGACATAATCCCCGACTGGTTTCACCAAACAATGAAACCCACAAAGACCTAGATGCTGAAGCTGAAATCTGGATGATGAATGGGTGGGGAAGAAGGGATGAACCAGTCTCCACCGTCGCCACTAAGAAGAGAAGACTGCCACCTCCGAGCACCACCGTGGATCCCTCCAATGATCAGACCCCCAAGAACGCTGCCAAGATCCGTCACATACGAACCCCATAAACAGCCAGGAATCGAGCCACCAAGAACCCATCCGCCGCCATCCGCCCTCGCCAGGACATCCGATCCAACCCCACCCAGAGAGAGAGAGAGAGAGAGGATAGTTGAATTTTTTGATCAAATACTTACCGAAATCCGATTGAGTTGACAATTTGTTTGGTCTCCTTAACAAATCAATTTATACAAAATACTAAGAGATTTCGATTACCAAATCAAAACCCGCAATATGCCTCTAATGTGGGTAAAGCCGCCGTCACCCAAGGCTATGGTGATTGCTGGACAAAATTGCTCTACAATCCCATAAATTGGTAAAACCAAATCCTATCTTTACCAATTTTGTTGCGTCTATCTTTCATTTAATGGCCCACACAAAACTAAAATATGCACTCAACTTTCTCCCACATTCTTAACGTGGAGCAAAATTGCTAAATACTGGCATTTCCACACTTTTTAGCTTTGGATAACCAATATAGATGCTCCGATCGAGGCTATTTGGAATCCTTGTGCTTTGCATTAGATGTGGGCAGAAATTCGGTCAAAAGTATGATTTGATACGAAATGTTCGTACGGTATAGGCCGAAAGCTATGGTTTTTCGGGAAGCGGGGCCCTATAGTAAGATAACTCATTATAGGGTTATAGTGAGTTTCATTTGGCTGTTCATCTCTATACCGACGGCTCGGATTTAATTCAAATTCCAAATGATCTTAGTCGTTCATTGCTTGAATTAAAATCCAAGCGTTCATTATTGAAATGGACGGACGGATGGGCTCACTACAACCTTGTAGCGAGCCCATCGCTACAAGGAGCTATACCCGGTTTTTCTCCTTCCTAAAGTCTGACGTTCGAATAAATTTCACTGATGTTATCAACTCCGTTATGACAAGTCTATATGGAGTTTTGCTATAGCTTAACTGTGAGTCTGTGACCCCACTTAGTAAATGATACAATCGGTCATCCCAGATTATTAGATGTGCACGTTGATTGTTCCAAACACCTGAGTTAAAAAAAGAAAAAGAAAAGAGGAGCTGTGGTAACATTTTCCCAATTTTATCCAATACCCATTATAAAAATGCTAGTTTTTGATGAAAAACTGAATGCTGTATCCTCTCTTTTAGACATCTTTTCAAGTTTCTGTAAAAGTCCAAGTTTATCCCCTAAACATTCTTTCCCAGACGAGGTAAGCAGATTAGTACTTCCGTGATTCGATCAAAAGAATTGGATACTCCATTGGTTTGAAATGGATTTTTGATCAAATAGCAGGAGAACATTTTGAATCTATTTTTGTATTGATAGGAAATTTGATAGTGAATGATTAGAGATGCTCTTACATGATTAGTTCAGCTGGTGAAAGGGAATGGATTGGATATATAAGTGGGTAAGATTTGTTGATTTTTATGGGTTGGCAGGAGTTAAAGATATCAGGGGGCAAAAATGTCATCACACAACTTTGGTGGGGGAGCCTAGTGTAATTTCAAATATAGGTCCGTCCAATAATTTGAAACCTCACTGATGAGGTCACCGGAATTTCCCTCTTTTTTTTTTATTGATGTTTCTTGTAGCTTTTTGTCTTTTTCTTGGCAAATAAATTTTTTGTATTTTAATTTTGGATAAAAATAAGATTATTTCTCTATATCGTGGTTTTTTTGAGCTTTTGGGACTTTTTCTCGGGGAGAAACTTTTGAAAATTTTGAACTTTTTGAACAAAAAGTCGAAAAAGTAAAAAAAAGTCGATAAGAAGAACGGGAGCATGAGTGATGGATTGGAATTTTGCTCTATAAAAAGGGTTAGTTTCATAGTTCTTCCACCTGTACGAAACCAACGCCCATCCTACAAGTAAGAAGAAAGTAGAAGTTCCCAAACTAGAGAGAGAGAGAGAGTTGCAGTAGTGCAATTGAGCTACAAGGACATGGCTATGGAAGATCAGAATGAGTATACACAGGATGGAACGGTGGATCTCAAAGGGAACCCTGTCCTAAGATCCAAGAGAGGTGGCTGGAAGGCATGCTCTTTTATTGTTGGTAATCTCTCTCTCTCTCTCTCTCTCTCTCTCTCTCTCTCCCCTCTCAAATTTCTTGTCCACTTATACTATTCATGGCACCTCAAAAAATTATTTGTATTTTCAAATGTATAATGTTATATATATTCAGTTTGGATCTCGTTTAACATTTCTCAGTGGGTCCTATTAAACAAATATTGTTAAATTGTAAAAACTATTGTAGTAGATTAAAAAATATAGTAGTACTAAACAATTAAAAATTGACACGCATACACGTAAATGGACAAGAACATAGTATATACTTTTATGCTAAGCACGTATAGTCCACGTGTAGCGTATGCAATTATTATGTTTCCATTAATAACTGCTTTAGAATTAATTAAATTCGATTTACGTAAACTTCTTTTGTATTTATGTTTTTAAATTTTCATCTCTGTATTTGTTTTCCATACTGCTTAAAAGCATGGGATAGTGAGATTCTTTAAAATAGAGAATCTTTAAACACAATCCAGGGCCTATGAATCGCTTAGTTCATGGGGACAAGATAGGCGTTCCTGGCTCAATGTTCTTTGTACTCATTTTTTCGTGAGATTCTTTCAAATAGACAATCTTTAAACACAATCCAGTGACTGCGATTCTGCGCAAAGATGGAGCCAGTAGGGACGGTCGGCCCTGCAAGGAAAAAAAACACCTCTACTATTATATAGGGAAAACAAGAATTTTCCTATGAATTATATAGGTTCGCCCCTGCAAAGTATTTCAGAAAATAAATTCATCCTTGCATAGTGAAATTCCTGACTCCGTCCCTGATTCTGCGAATCGCTTAGTTCATGGGACACCAAAATATGGGTACAGAGGATGTTTGTCCGACACTGCTCTGCTTGTCTAGTGAGTCTTTTTACTTACTTTGAAAAGATTGAGGCACACTCAATCCCTTTATTTGAACTTTTGCTTAAATTGTACAGTAATGAGGAAGTTTAGATGTAAGGATCAGTTTAGGTGAGAGATACTTGGTTAATGGCGGAGTAAATTTGAAACCCACAAAAAGAAAAGAAATCTCCCTATGAAAAGGAAAAGAAAAGAAAATAAAAGAAATCTCCCTTGAATTGCGTCAAGGAGTGGAAAGGATATATATTGGGTATTTTTTTATTCAATTTCAAAGAAAGGTCTTTTTTTTTTTAACTCTAATGATGCCAACGGGCATTTGTCCCAGCGGCATGGGGGGCTAAGTGTTATGTTCAATCTATTACTATTGCGGTTTGTGTAAGAGAGTAAAAAATTTTAAAAAATAAAAAGTTAAAAAAAGAAAAGAAAAAGTGATAAAAATATCCCTTGAAGTGAGCTAAGGAGTTGAAAAGGACGTTGGGTTTTTTTTTTTATTCAAAATCAAAGATTTGAGTAAAGGTCTGTCTGGTGACTCCAAATGACCAATTAAGTAGTTTGCACCTAACACATTATAAAAGCTAAAGTATTTCATAATTACACAACTTAAAAAAATGAAAAAAAAAAGTAACCAATAGACACTAAATACTAAATTCAGGACTCCGACATTAACGATTGGAAAAAGTGTCCCGTATAAACCATAAACATATATACATGCCAGATAAAGATGACTGAATATATATATATATATATATATATATATATATACACACACACATATTCATGTTTACCTACTAATAACCTCAATTCAAGGGAAGAACTTTTTGTCAAAACAGAATATTGGCAAAACCAACCCCATCATTATTAAACTAATAATAATATATATATATATATATATATATATATATATATATATATATATATATATATATATTTATTTATTTTTTTTTCATGTTATCGCTTTTTAACTCACTGAGCAAACCCATTTTCATTGATTTATATATATTTTCATGTTATCGCTTTTTAACTCACTGAGCCAACCCATTTTCATTGATTCAAAGATTCAATGGATTTTTTTTTTCTTTTTTGGGGGAGATAATCTTTACCCTTTACTGAGTAGGGTGACTGGGCGCTTTGCTGGCTGTTCGTGACGACAGGCTCCCCCAATTTTTGACCTCAGACATTTTTTTTCACAATCAACGGCTCAAATTCACAAATGAATTTTTACCCGTCTAAGTGTATTATCACCAATTTACCGGTAATAATTCATTTGCAAATCTGAATCATTAATTTCACAAATGAACGGCTAAGATGGGTTAGTGGGACTTGTTGTTCCTAACGGACAGCGAAGCACGGGTTTCAGATTAGGTTGTTAATAGCCCTCTTGTAGAACAAAAAATATCTGATCCATCCACTTCAGACACATTTAATACACCCTCTACCGGATGTGAGATGGATTAAAGCTTTTAGTGAGTCACATACGGTATAGGAGGAGGAGATAAAATGCTGTCGAATGGGTGTACATGTACCATTGTTCCTTGTAGAAAGTTTGTCTTGTTATTATCATGATTTAAGAAAGTTGCCGTAGCATTATTTGTCCGTTGGCTATATATAGCCCTACAACTTGTTTTTTAGTGCTGTCTATCACCCCTAAATCGTACAAAGTGAGAAAAGATTATCTTGCAATGATGGCTCGTGTGATGCGAAATGTTGTCCACTATTTTTATCATTTACTCCTTCCGTCCAAGTTGTTTTGTTTGTTTTTCGTTTTTGGCGTTAGGTAATCAAGTATGCTCAATTATATATCTTTTTAATTTATAGTGAGTTTTATGATTTTAAAAAACTCGTACAATAATACTAGTTGAGAGCTATCAAATAAGATTCATATTGCATATTTTTAGAAATTCGTAGTGACAAATATGTACAATTTTTTAACGTGTTATGAATAGTGAAAGTGGACTAACAAACATGGACGGAGGGAGTATCAATTAGAGTCATTTATTTTGTAGACATCCAAGTGCAAATTCAAAAACTTTTGTTGATTGGACGTCAATAACTATTTGGTCAAATTATATTTGTTTTAAACAATGGCAGTTAAAGTCTGTTAGTCGGAAAAAATATTAGTTCAAATGGTTACTAACATTGATAAAAAAAATATTAAAAAAACGTACGTAAAAGGCTTGGATTGAAAATGAGAACATAATATCTCATTTTCATCGTTTTCATCGAACAAAAGAGTGAGCCCTATGAGAGGATTCAAAAAGAACTTGAATGAGAGGATTTTGGACGACTCGATTACACAAATGAACAGAATTTACCTATTGTAATCACCCAGTTATTATGTGAACTTTTGGTGCAGTGTATGAGATGTTCGAACGAATGGCATACTGTGCCATATCATCCAACCTGTTCTTGTACTTGACAACAAGGCTACACCAGGGTACGGTCACTGCAGCCAACAATGTCACCAATTGGATTGGCACCATTTGGATGACTCCTATCTTGGGTGCCTACATGGCCGATGCCCATCTCGGTCGTTACTGGATGTTTCTGATCGCTTGCGCAATTTATCTTACGGTACGTCAGATGCACCCTCTCCTTACAATAAATTTTTTGTAATTGATATTACTAGCATCGTCCATCCCGTAGTACACACATTCGTAGAATGTTTAGTACTACGTTTTTTAGTACTATAGAGAAGTGTTTTATGTCCGTACGTATTGCAATGGCTTCATATAAGCAAAAATTCATAACCCGAAGCTTAAAAGAATGACTCTTTTAGTAAGCTAAAAAACCGAGTAGGTGGTACCAAAAGGGCACAATCTGAAATAATTAACTTGCAAGTGCTAACAAATAGCGCCACTGTCTTTTTGATTAACCATTCCCTTGACTTAGTCGAGTTGTGCATGAGTTGATTCCGATATTCGGTCATAGAAAAAGGAGTATAAAAATACTCACAGAATGTGAATCTTCTTTTGAATGTAGGGGCTGTCTCTGCTAACACTATCAGTTTCAGTGCCTGGACTCAAGCCACCCTCGTGTGACACTACCGGGGACTGCAAAATCTCCACTTTACAATATTCCATGTTTTTTGGTGCACTCTACACCTTAGCCGTCGGGACCGGTGGGACGAAGCCCAACATCTCAACAATCGGGGCGGACCAGTTCGACGATTTTGAGCCCAAGGAGAAGGCCCAAAAGCTCTCCTTCTTCAACTGGTGGTTTTTCACCATCTTCGTGGGGCTACTCTTTGGAAACACTGTTATTGTCTACATACAAGAGAATGTGGGCTGGACTCTGGGCTATGGTATTCCTACCGTCGGCCTCGCGATATCCATTACGATCTTCTTGGCCGGTACACCGTTTTATAGGCACCGAAAGCCCTCCGGGAGTCCATTCACAAGGATGGCCAAGGTCATAGTCGCTGCTGCAAGGAAATGGAGGGTAACCATCCCAAATGACACCAAGGAACTCTATGAACTTGACTCGGGATATTACACCAATGGGAAGACCAGAATTGACTCAACACCCACCCTGAGGTTTGTATTTAATCTCTAACTCTATTCCCGTCATATTCAAGCGACGATTGGGTGAAAGGAGACCTATCATCCCTTCGTTTTCTTGTTTACACGAGTTTTTGGGTCTAATAGTTTAAGATAGCACCGAGCTACGTACAGAAACAAGAATCGAGCAAATTAGATTTCCGGGTGGGAATTAAGATATGGGAACACGGGTCCCTGCTGTGCACTTAGTGCATTGCACCGTGCAACGCACATCACAGTCGTTCATATCGGAAATCAATGGTTCGGATTCATTGAAGCTTTCTTAATGGTCAGAATATATTTGACAGGTAAGAAAGTGTCTGCAAATCCGGACCATTAAAAATACTTTTAGGCGGCTGAGATGAGATGCACAGCGGCCGCCCGGGGTGGTGCTAGGCTTGAAAGAAAATACTATTTAAGTCTCTACATTTGCGAGAGTAAATTTCATGCCAAGTTGTTGCCTAACGAGTAACGATTAGAATCTCTAACACTCTCATACACTTACCTGCAGGTTCCTTAACAAAGCATGTGTGAAAACAGATTCAAAGGATCCATGGATGCTTTGCCCTGTAACGCAAGTTGAGGAAACCAAACTGATGCTACGAATGATTCCGGTCCTAATCGCCACATTCATTCCGAGCACAATGACTGCCCAAGTCCCTACCCTCTTCGTGAAGCAAGGCACAACTTTGGATCGATCTTTCGGTCTCATCAAAATTCCCTCGGCAAGCTTGGGTGCTTTCGTGACCATATCCATGCTTCTCTCCATAATTTTCTACGATCGCGTTTTTGTCAAGATAATGAGAAAGTGGACGAAAAATCCTAGAGGTGTCACCCTCCTCCAAAGGATGGGAATGGGAATAGTCCTCCATATGGTTATCATGGTTGTAGCTTCCCTCACAGAGAGGTACAGGCTTAAAGTGGCCAAGGAGCATGGGTTGGACAAAGTCCCGGGCGAAGTGCCCTTATCGATATTCGTTTTACTTCCTCAAAACATGCTCATGGGATTGGCTGACGCGTTTCTGGAGGTAGCCAAAATCGAGTTTTTCTATGACCAAGCACCCGATAGCATGAAGAGCCTTGGGACTTCTTATTCCACAACTAGCCAAGGGGTTGGCAACTATATAAGTAGCTTCTTGCTTTCAACGGTCACTCGTATTACCATGGAACACGGTCACAAGGGATGGATTCTGAATAACCTAAATGCCTCTCACCTTGATTATTACTACGGATTTCTTG
Source organism: Vaccinium macrocarpon (assembly GCA_022606695.1). Taxonomy (NCBI): domain Eukaryota; kingdom Viridiplantae; phylum Streptophyta; class Magnoliopsida; order Ericales; family Ericaceae; genus Vaccinium; species Vaccinium macrocarpon. Next base: position 10,583,683 of record CM040175.1, read on the forward strand.
CAATATTGGTTTTCCTGAATTTCATCTTCTTCTTGGTCATGGCTAAGTTCTATGTTTACAAGGCCGAAAATTTGGATTCAATGGAAGTGCTTAAAGAGAAAATTGAGGGGAAACAGGGTACCTAGCTAGCAGCAAAATGGCTAGAAGTGAAAGATTATGCAAATTCAGAGCTATATTTCAAGTGTGTAGATTTAGAACTATATTCGGCTGATGGGTTTTTCAGAAAAAATGGTAACCCTTGTAATAAAGTTTTTCAAGGAATTTCACCTCATCAAAATATAAAGTTTATTATGACGGTGTGCCATGGTTCACAAGACTAATTTGTATTTATTTATTTATTTATTTATTTTGTCATTCGATATACATCAGTGGCGGTTAGCGGCGGAATTAGTAAATTAGTCCAAAGGGAGTCAAGAAGCTATCTATAACCCTAAACCCCAAATGCCACTACCGAGGCTCGAACACTCATCCCCCTTGTGGGAGAACCAAGAGACAAGCCCTTGGTCTAGTTTGTTTTTATTAAATAGCTTAAGTTTGGGTTGTCAGATCAAAATATGGCAATACCAATATGACATGACACAACACAAGTGAAACGAGTTCGATTTGGTTCACCCCCCTCTGTCTTATTGGTTGAAATAGTGTAGGTCTTCTAAAAAAAAAGTGATGTCATTCTACCAAAAGGTGATGTCATCATTACCAAAAAGTTTATTTCTGGGTGGGATCTATACCATTTCAACCAATAGGAGGAAGGATAATGTTCACCATCTTTTAAGGTCTAAGGAGGATGAATAAAATTGCACTCAACTTAGAACGGCCCGGTTGGGTAAGTTACTTGGAAAGGATAATTAATTTTTAAATAATTTTTTTGGTCCTCATAATTACTTACAATCACAATTTTTGCAATTGGTTTTTTGAGATCTAGGCCCAATTGGGTGGGTTACTAGTAAGGGCTAGTAGATTGTATTAGTAATTGGATTTGAACGATATAGGCCCAATTGAGTAAGCTACTATGAAGGGTTAAGTAATTATAGTGACCGACTGGTGTTGGAAAATCCAACCCAATCATGAGTCTATTTGAGCCCATTTCTCTCTTCTCTCTTCTTCTTTTTTTTTTTTTTTTTTCTTCTTGTAATTATTCTTAAAATTGTTTATCATGTTATAGATTTCTGCATTATAACCAAAAGAGCCTAATTTAAATTACTCAACATAGTGTGTGGGATGCATGTTCGGTATTTCGGCTAGCGTCAATGAATTCTTTAATGGGCCCAATTGGGTAGGGAAGGGATACTCAATTTTACCTTTTGCAAGAGATCTTGCATGTAGGCCCAATTGATTGTTCTTGTGAGTAAGGGCTTATAGATTATATATTGGCGGATTTGAGAGATTTTGGCCCAATGGAGTGGGATACTATTAAGGGCCAAAAGATTAATTTTGGAATTGGTTTGAAAGATAAAGGCCCAATTGGGCGTGTACTGTGAAGGGCTAAATAATTATACTGGCCTATTGATTTTGGGAAATCCACTCAATTGTTAAGGGTGAGTTTGGACTAACTTTCTATAGACTTATTATATCGACGTTGAATTCATTTTTTAAAACTATAAACTATCTACTACGCCCAAAAATCATATTTAACGAGCATCAATTGGTATAACTTCAGAACACTTTTATGATTTTCGCACTTCCCTTTCATCCTCATGCACTCTTTTTCTTTTTTTTCACATTATTCATATAAAATAACTAAACTATCCTTCTTTCTACATTCACTTTTTACATGTGAAGGGCAATTTGATAATTTTAAGTGGATAAAGACAAATAAGAATGGCACTGAACAAAGTTAAATCTCACTTACACACCTTGACAAAGTTAAATCTCGCAATTTGATAATGGTATGATGAATGATTCTAACGCCCATAAGGTTTACTTTTGCATTTCACTCAAATCCAAATCTTACAGATCACGTAATGAGTTTGTCCAAACTTTTTTTTGTCATTCAGTCAAACCATTTTCTGACCAAATTGTCAATATTTCTGCTAGCTGTTATGGCAAATAAAATAGATGTTCCTCTAAGGCCAATGGGGTTCCATAAGTGATGTTATACCTATAATTTAGAATCGATTATAGAACTTCAGGATCCAATGGGGGGTTCTAAAACTGATGCCAAAATGGATAAATTCTATCCGGGGTTTTATATTTGGAACCAAGGATGGTTGTGGCCACCATTGCAACGTCACTATTCTTAATTGGGAATAACTAGAAAAGCAGGTGAGAGAGATACATGAGTTCGTTGAAATCAGAAAACATCACTGGAATCGCGCCTTTCTTATCACCAGAATATAGGCAGTCCACAGATTTGCCTGTTTTATGTTGCCCAAAGGTAGTGACGAAGGGGAAGGGGGACCAATGTGGACACGGGCCCATACTGGATTTTTGAGGTAACTTTTTTTTTATATATAGTTCAAGTAATATTTGGTTACGTCGTAAATAGAAAATAGTTGTGTGACTCTAGGACACCGTTACATATTGTTTTAAGATTGTTCTCCATTACATATTAATGTGAGGCTTAATTCTAAATGTGTGATTTCCAACTAAATATGCGATGAACAAAGATGTTAGGGCATCTTGTTAACAATGCTCCACGACCACTAAATCATTATTACTACTTATGACCAAGCCTTCATTCACTCAACTTCAACCTCCAAACTATCATGTATTTACGTAATCATAATTACTATCTCATCTCAAATGCAAGTGAAGTCTGGCTTTTTCAGCTTTTCCCTTCTTTTTCTCATACTCTTCTTAAATTTATTATCAACAACTTTTAAAGAAAATTTACTTATTTTACATGTGAAAATGATTATGGAAAATGTTCTCTCTGTTCCAATTTGTTTGCTCACTACGAAACTACATGCAATTTTCAAACTGAAAAATAAAATATTTATCAAAATAATTTTTAATTTTTTTTGCACCGTATTAAAGTTCTCAATGAGATCCATTAAACAAGATCCATATTGATCAGAAAATTATTTTTTTAAGTACATTATTTTTTAGTTTGAAAATTGCACGTAATTTCGTATTTAGCAAACAAATTGGGACGGAGGGAGTATAAATTTGTTTGAAACATATGATTATTTTAATTTTATTTTTCTTTGTAGCTACTTTAAGATAATGTGGAAGTAAAACACTTTTTTTAAAACCAAATAACTTGAAGAAATTGTACAAACCAAAATAATCATGTATTTTAGGCTCCTAAAAAGAAACAGATTATTATTTGTTTTTTTCATAAAAAAAAAAAAAAACATGCGTTAGATTTTGTGACCACACTAATAAAGATTTCTGGCTATACCACTGTCCATAGGTGGAAACTGAGATTAACAGAGAGGTAAACACATCCCTCTACTTGATTTACACCGGAATTGGAAAAAAAAAAAGGAGAGTAAGAGAAAAATAGAAATCGAGTGTGTGTGTGTGTGTGAGAGAGAGAGATAGAGAGGGAGAGAGAGAGAGAGATGACAAAATCGCTTGGAGTGGTGGTAGAAAAAGAGAAACGAAGGAGGGGGAAACATGATTTTTGCTCTGGTTGGAGATCAGAACATAAGTTAGCTTTTGTTTTCCCCAACACAAAAAACAGATGGAGAAGGTAGATATTTCATTTGTCTTAAAATGTTTGTCCGAACCGCAAAATGAAAGGTTAAAAATAATACATATTATAAAAAAATAAATTTCAAATATACTTTTTGACGAAAGTGGAAAATAATACATTTAAATTTAATAATTATTTTAAAGTCTAATGTTGTGGGCCAGACAAAACTTTTGGCACGGAAATAGTAGTTGAATTGAGGTTGAAAAAGTAGGAGAAAATGAGGTGGAATGAAAGTAGTTAATATTAAAACTCCTTGGTTTTATTTTAGAACCCACCATTGGAGAGGGGTGCCAAAATTTGGTAGCTAACCACTTTTTAGTGCTAATACGGGTAAATGGCTATGGCCATTGTGGAATCCCATTGGAATGGAGCACTTTAGTTACTATAAATATTTTCTGGCTAAAATCATCATGTGATTTTCCAGTTGGTTGTCAGCTAGGGAGTTGGTTGTCAACTACGGTGTAAGAAGATTCATAGTAGAGAACCCCTCAAAATAATTTAAGTTGACTTCACAATACGTATGCATAAAAGCTCTAATTGGATCCCATTTTTCACTCGGCGTTGTTGTTAATTTTAGAAGCGTATAATGCTTATTTCCGGAGGCATGAATTATTCTCTATTTTGTGGGAGAAAAATAATAATAAGTGTGGGTCTCATAAATTGATAAGTTCAAAAAGATTAAAAGTGTTTTTGGAGTTAAGTTTAAGGAAAAATTCTGTTATTATTTAGATTTAAATAATGGGTTTTAAATTTCACCAATTGTGAGAAAACTGTATTGGGCGGGTTGAAGGCCGTTATTGATCAAATGGACTACTTAAATTTTAGGAGCCTCATTTTTAAAAGCCAAATCCACAGTGGGCTCCTAAAAATATTTCCTAAGTTATTTCACAAAATTTATCTGCGTAAAAAGCTAATTGAGGTCAGTTTTGATCTTCTTAAAGTTTGCTAAATATATAAAGCATCGTCTTGGCGATGAACTAATAAGAAAATTTTCTATTTTGTGAAAAAAGTAATAAAAAAAGTGTGGGTCCCATAAAAAAAAGGATTAAAAGGGTTTGTGTCTCACTTGGAGCTAGCCACAATGCTAGTTAGATTTAGCTAATGGGTTAGAAGCCACCATTGGGAGCTTGTATTTGGAGCCCATTGAAGACCATAATTGATCAAATGAACTGCTTTAAATTTTAGGGCACTCCGCCTAAAAAATTTATTTTAAGAAATTTCATCATGGATCTTGGAAAGATCGTCAGCGTTTGAGAGCTTTTTAAAATGTTTGTTATATGATAAAAAAAAGTGTAAAAAATGGGTCCCATAAATTATGTGTTGGAGAGTTATTAGGTAGTGAAGGTAAAAGAGCTCCATTTGACATAGTTTTTCAAAAGATTTTAACAACTCAGTTGCTAAAATCATGGTTGATTTTAGCAAATGAGTTCACCGGGTGTTAAAATCATGGATGATTTTAGCTGATTGATTTTAAGCTAAAATCAACCATGATTTTAGCACCTAGTGAACTTATTTACTAAGATTATAGTTGATTTTAGCAACTGAGTTGCTAAAAAAATTTTGAAAAACTTTAGAGGGTTTGTCAAAGTATAAAAAAGGTAAAAGAATATATAAATGCATTGGTAACTTTCACTCTCTCTCCTGAAAACTTCCGTACCTACCTTTCTATATCTCTCTTCTTTTCCTCAATTAGGTCCCACATTGCTGACACAAACATAGCTTTACCGTACAAGTGGCAGGTAGAGATGCTTTACAATCCGACAAAAAAAGGAGGTTAATTGGACCTAAAACTATCAATGGAGCACAAAAAATAGACAATTTTTGTTACTATCATAAAGTCTTACACTAAGGCCCCGATTGGCGGGGGATTAAAGAGAGGGAATAAGTTGTACCCCCTATTTTTATCCCGGTCTCACGTCCTTAACCATGGTTTGGGAACCAAAAAAGAATCCGGATAAAATTATACCCCTATCCAAATAAACCCCCATCCCCTCACTAACCCCCTTGTTATCCCCCCTTGTTATTAATTTATCCCCCCTTATACCCCCAAGCCAATTTACCAATATAACCCCCTTTTATACCCCTCCCTCCCTCCCGTTACTGTATGACAAACCCGAATTGCATTATAAATATTTTTTACTTAACTCTTGTCATTTCCTTCAGATAAAAAAATGAAGTACTTTTGCACATAATTTTTTAATTTTTTTTACCCCAAATTAAACTACAAATTGAGATCTTTAATTTGATACAAAAAATTTAATTTTTTTTATACTTTAGAATTTGACATTGTTGGCTTGCTTTACAATATCCTTTGGATAAAAAAAAAGTATTTTCACATTAAATTTTTTACTTTTTTTTTTGCACCAAATTAAACTAAAAATTGAGATCTTTAATTGGATACAAAAAAAATTAATTTTTTTTATACTTTAGAATTTGACATTGTTGGGGAATAACATAAAAATTACTAATTAGTTATTATTAAAAACGTATAATTAGAAAGAAAAAAAGCAAAAAATTAAACTTCGAAATATTATTAAAATGAATAATAAAAAAATAATAACTCATATTTTAATTTTGGATATAACTAATAAAAGGAATTATTTATTGAAAAGGATAATTAATTTAATTAGTATTGTGTTTATGTATTTATTTTATCATAAAATCTAATATTACTGTACAAGAACAAATAAATCATTTGTCAAGTTTTTACATCATCCATCCAACTTTATACCCATTTATCACAAATTCATCCAAATCACACAATATTTAATTCTTCTTCATAAATGTCACATCACTATGGGTTCATCCTTACTAAATAATACGGAGTACCCCTTACTATTTAATCCTACCAAAACTTATCTTGAATCCAATCGGGGCCTAAAGATGACTAAAAAATTCAAATGGGGATGCCCTATGTGAAAAGAGATAAGTAAATGTAGGTTGCGTACAGTGATTTCTCATACCTGGAGGGGCTACATGTATTTGGCATAAACCTTTGGGGGTTAAGTTAAAATTGCACATGAATAAAAGAGGAATATAAAAATTATTTTCCTTTTGTTAACTTAACCTAGGGGGCTCAAGTTAAAATTTTACGGCTGTGTTTGGATGGGTTTTGAAAAGAAATTTTTGAGAAGAATTTTTAAGATAGTGTTTGGTTGGGTTTTTGAAAATTAGAATAATGAGATAATAATTAGAGAGAGATAGAGAGAGAAATGAAATAATGAGATAACGACTAGAGAGATTCTTTTTTAAAAGAAGGAATTTTTTTGAAAATAATTTTTAAAAATGGGGAGAAAATGAAAAAAAAAAAGGCCTACAATTTTCGACGAGCATTCTTAGCGATGTTGATGTTCTTGGTGAGTAATAAACTATTTCAAATAAATTTGAGAAGGGCCCTCAAAAATATAGAACAAATGGCCATTAACTTGGCAAAATCAAGCCGCAGCCAATAATTATTGTCACATTACTAAAATTCGGTCCAGGATTCTTCAAAAGTATACATTTTTTCAGAGTCCAGGTAATTGGGATTATGAGATATCTTGGGCAAACCGTTATTTAAAGCACAAAAGCTTCACTTCAGCGATGTATAAGTTAGCCTTAGCAGGTTCTGTATATTACATATGAAAGACAAAGAATGAATATATTTTTGGCAAGGAAATCCCTAGCCTTGAAGGCATTGGAGAGCAACTCGATCATGATGTTCGGGATAGAGTTTGCATGGGGCGGAAAGTGGGTGGCAATAGTGTTAATTTGTAGAGCCCGGAATATTTCTGAAATTTTTTTGCTTATAGCCCAGTTTGCTTTTTTATGCAGTTTTTTAGAATCTGTTTTTTATTTGTTCACCCCTTTGATCCTCTTGTATGATTGTATCTAGTTTCTTTGGCAATAAAATTTCTTTTACCAAAAACAATAAAAAAAGAAGAAGAAAATTCTTCTCAAAGGACAAACCCTCTCACCACCAAGAGCTATTGTGGGTGTGTAGTTAAACCACGTTGCCCATACTATCACCACCAAGCAACTAGTTAAGAATGGAAAGTATACAGCTAACGTTCGTTGAAAAAGAACAATTTTGGACTATTTTTATTGGGGGTTCCATCCAATGAATTTCCTCGGATGAAGCAAGGACTGGTAATCCAAATTCACATGATTTGATAAGTAGATGGCCAAAGAGTATGGGACCCGACTACATTTACAGAGGGAATTGTCTAAAAAATATGTACCAATCGTGTTTGAGGATTCATTTTCGGGTCCTATACGAGAGATCCGAATTGTTCATGACTCTTAAAATATTTTTTTGAGGGGTTTTACAAAATTTCAGCTCAATCCAACGGTTAGAAGTGATCGAACCAAAGTCCATTGTTTCAAATTCCCTCCATACCCATATGTTTACCGAAAGAATATGTGAATGAAGTAGATTAATAAAAAGTGTAAAATTACATTGACCTCCCTCGAGATTTCTAACGAATACAAAAACCTTTGTTAAGGATTTTGAAATTACGATGACCACCCTATCAGTTTTTTTTTTTTTTTTGACATGGAAGTAAGAAGATTATATTAATAAACGCCCAACAAAACTTACAAAAACGAAATTCATTACAAAGATCTTGGACAAAACTAAAATAATCATTTTAATAGAGAACATGAAACGCACAAGGCAATCGATGTGTTTCATCCTAATCCAGACATGGACTGACACAAACAGCGACACTTACAAGATTTTTACCTAGAATCAGCATCTCTGAAGAGACTTAGTGCTAGTTAATGATAAAAGATAAAGAATACCCGATGATCGGATGGACACCAACCAAACATACTCGCACCAATGAACTCCCAAAACTACAGATCTTCAAAGCCACCACGAGTTGTCTTCCCAGTGATATCATGTTGGGCAAGAATACTGTTGGCACAGATACCATTGTAAAACAACCACACCTGAAAGTATCCGAACTGTAGATGAAAATTCATTTGAAGACAAAACTAAAAACTCTCACAAAGCGAGAGACATAACCCTCTTAGATCAACAACAATAGAGACAAAAGAAAAAAGAAAGAACGAACGAAAAAAATAAATAGTACCATGGGCCTCCCATCCCACCACCATGGGTATATATTGAAACCCTAGGGGGATGGGGAAGGAGAAAAAGTAATATTAGTGGTAGTTAGGGTTTTCAAAGAAGAGAGAGAGGATTGTGAAGGCCGTCTTTTGAAAGCAACCTTACCAAGCGTTTGACAATGTACAATTGAACAACTAATTTGCTGAGTAAACTAAAATAAACCTATCAGTTTCGTTGAGAAAACTATCTCTTGAAAGCAAGCTTTCAATTTTGTTGAGTAAGCTAAAATCAGGGGATTTGCGGAAGACGAAAATAAAACCATAAGAGGTATTTGTGGAATATGGTCAAAGAAAATGGATGGCATCAGCAAATTCCGTTGCATTTTAATTTTAAAAACTATATTGAGGGGAGGCAAATGTATATTGTCAGAAAAACAAGGGAATTTATTAATTAAAATCTTAGGAAAGGTCAATATAGGGTTGGTTTGGGTGAATTGAGAAAATTGGTTTTATGGTTTTTTTAGTTTTGTCCTTATTCAAAAAAAATTTGCATTTGTTAGTTTTCGGTCGATTTTTTGTAATTTTTTGGCTTGTCTCGACGAGAGGAATCTAAAAAGTATAAAATTATTAGCAAAATTTAAAATTTTGTGAATAAAAACGAAAAATAATCCAAAAAATCAGTTTTCCCAATTCACCCAAACCAACCCATAATTAACTCCTTTAACTTGTTTGAATGCTGAACAAGAGTTTCTACCTATATTGGGTCACTTCCAATTGTGGGACCAGAGAGGTAGTCAGAATTTAATTTTGTGCTGGCAAATATTGATATTAAAAGCAAAAATAGATAGATGGAGTACAATACGAATATTTGTTGACATAATAATTTCATTATTTTTTTTAATAATAGATATTTGTCATATATGAAGATATACCAAAAAAAGGTTGATTCCTTACTTAATATATACATTAAAACGAGTCATCTTGAACTAAGCATGTTACTCTTTCAAGTAGTTAAAAGCATCTGTGATAGAATCAATATGAAAATCTTTTTATTTTTATTTTATAGGCATCAACATGAAAATCTTTGGCAACACATTTCTCAATTCATGTGATCAAAAAACTTGTAGAAAATTCACCCTCCACAATATTGCGCAATCTAAAACTATTACTGCTTGTGGAATTTTTCATTTGTTCAAACTTAATTATACAACTTTGAAATTGTAGTTAGCTTGTGAAAATCAAGATGCTTAGAAACATCAAACTTATAAATTTTCAACTGCAATTTCAAATATACTTTTGCTTCTTTTTTTTTGTTTGTTGTGTATTTGATTTCAGAAGGACAATATTTTGTAGTATGCTTGAAAATATCTTTGATTTTAAATGACATATGGTCATCTAGAGGATTTAAAGATGTGCAAAGAATAAGCAACTCTTGAGTTGCTAAAATATAAATTGCTCCCAAGTATAAAATGTTCAGAAAAATTTATTCATATACATAGTGACCACACGATTCAGATACCTGTCGCCTGTCGATTTTGCTTGAAGTTGTCATTCGCCATTGATTATATATACTTTTAGAAACAATCCAAAATGATTTCAATGCTCCCCTTTTTACCAATGGCACTTCCCCTTTTTGTCAGTTAGTGTGTGAATTTACGAAATAGTCCATGCATTTTGTGAGAATTTTATTGCATTGAGAGGTAGTTGGAACCAGATCCCTTTTCCAAATCCCCCTTTGTTCCTTTGTTGTAGAGGGTTTTAGGCAATTGGATCACATACAAATTTTTAGAACACAAAAACAAAACACACCATTCAACGGCCTAATCCCCCCTTTAACAAAGGAACATGGGGGTTTTGGAATAGGGGATCTAAAATGGGGGAAGTTAAGTAAATTTTCCCAATTAAAAGACAAAAGGGGGAGTGTCATTGGTAAAAAAGAAAAAATAAAAGGGAGTGTTAAAATCATATTCCTAACTTAGAAGGACTCAAATGGAACAATTTGAAGTACAAAGGGCAAAGTGATGATTCTATCTTACTTTTAGGAGCAAATTTATGTCCAATTTGTTTCCTTACCTACTTCTCCAATCCCCTGTAAAGAGATAAGAGATACGTTCATAGTACCAGAAGGAAATAGCAGAGGAGAAAGAGCGAGAATACCTTTCCCTTGAGTCCGTTGGATCTGCCAAAATTTAGATCTCCAGCATTATACTCACCAGGTAAACAACCAACCCTCCTCTCTCTCTCTCTCTCTCTCTCTCTCTCTCTCATTCATGCTACTGCTATAGAAAAAAAAAAAGGACCATAAATATCACATCTATTTAAGAATAAACATATTAGACTAGTTTTGTAAATTTAAGTTACCTAATAAGAGCATCTCAGACACATGAGTCTTCAAAAAAACATTTTGGAGTCGGAAAATATTTTTTATAATTCGAAATATAATTTTGGAGTTTATTTCTATTCATCCACGCTCCAACTGCAAATCTCTATTTCCATCTCTAGGATAAAAAACACACAATTTCTTCACTTCCGTCCAAATTGAAACTTAACTAACATTTTCTTCAAATTTCAAAATGAGAAGTGGAAAGTAGAAAACTAGATGAGCCTATATTTTTGTGTTGGGTTTCTATTTTTTAGAGATACAAAACGAGGCCTCCTCAAAATGGAGCTTGATTGGAGTGCGTGTAATCTCGTTATGTACAAAATATGAAGATATAGAGCTTGGTTAGAGATGCTGCTAAAGTAGCTAAATATATCCGTTAAGAGCAACTTATCTTCTCTCTTTTACTATTTTATTTTTTATAACCAAGTGTTCGAGCAGCTTTTGTACGCATCGATTAATCCTAAGAGCTTGGTTAAAGATGCCGTAAAATGGCTAAATAGATCCATTAAGAGCAACTTATATCTTCTCTTTTTAGTTTATATATATTCCCCTTCCTATCCAAACCACTATTTACGGACTTACCGTCTGGACTTCACTTTCCAGACCAAATTTTGACAATCCGAACCGTTAGATTTATTAGCGTTTTTGTGAAAAATTGCTCCGATCAAGCCCTTCTGCGTATTTTTTTTGTGTGTCAAATCTCCGCGTTGGACCTTGAAAACACGTTTTAAACACATCTAACGGTTTGAATCGTCGAAATTTGATCCGGAAAGTGAAGTCCAGACGGTAGGTCTGTATTTTGTGGTTTGGATAGGAAGGGGACTATATATATATATATAACTAGGCGTCCGGACTAGCTTCTGTACACATCGATTAATCTTAATAGGCCAATTTCACTATCAAGCGGGGGCATTAAAACTAAAGTAAAGCTCCGTATAGGCAAGTCCCATCAGAGTTGATAACACCTATGAAATCTTGTCCATTAGTCCAATCTCTTCGCCAAAAGGTAATTTATGTACTCTTCAAATAGATGAAAAAACATGCATGCATGCTCAAGATTCCTATCCAATGTTTTTTTTAACCTTAAATTAGGTTGTTGGGTGAAGTTCGGTAGTTTTGTTCTTATCTATTTAGGTTGAACATAAGACTTGGTAATAAATATATAAATAACAGAAGGCATCCGTAAACGAAGGAGCTTTGGAGTTTGTATAGAAATTACTCCTTTCGTCCCAAAACTTTTGACTTTTTTGGGATTACGTGTCATTTTAAATTGTTTATATTTTTTTATTTATAAAATTTTATGTGATTTTGAAAACTTTATTTAATAGAAGTAATTCAAATCTATCAAATAAGATCAATATTACATATTTTTTGACATTTACATTGAAAGATATAAACATTTGAAAATGACACGTAATTCCAAAAAGGTCAAAAATTTTGGAACGGAGGGAGTAGCACATTTTCTGTTATTTGGGGGTTCTGTTTCCGTCAAACTGGGTGAGTCAAATTGGAGATGTTTTCCCTTTAAATTAGGAATTTCCCAATTCTTTCGCTCTATTGTTATTTTTCGTCATAAGAAGGTCAGAGCATAATATCAAGTCACGGGTTTTGAGTAGTAAATTTTTTTTCCGATCGGAAAAACTTTTTTATGAAATGGGTTTTTGTATTTACATATTATTTGCAGTTAAGGTGTAATTTCGAGGTAATTTATTTCGAAATAGTACAATGTCGGAGATGAGAGTGGCTGTAATTGGCGCCGGGATCAGCGGGCTGGTGGCGGCAACAGAGCTTGCGAAGGGCGGCGTGAAGGTGGTGTTGTACGAGAAGGAGGACTACTTGGGCGGCCACGCCAAGACGGTGACCGTCGACGGATGCAAGTTGGACCTCGGGTTTATGGTCTTCAATCGAGTAAGTAATTTACTACAGTAATTTGATAGTAAGTGCCTTTTTTTTTTTACCATGACAGTACAATATATTACTGTATCTTGATTGTTACCAGTAAGATGAGAAAAGGAATGCAATTGGCCCATCCTTTGCGGCCGTGGAGGGTCGCAAGCGGGTGATGGACCATCACCCGCATACGTAGGGGCAAGGGGTCCCGGGCTTCTACACATTAATTATATTATACTTTCAAGTTAATTTGAAAAAATTATATAAGATCTGTTCCTGCAAGTCTCTTGAGTGACAAAAACAATCGATAAGTTTCTACATACACAATCTCAGCCGCGGATAGATTAGTTTTCGGCCGTGTTTATGAATATGTACACAATCTCGTATTCTTCTCAAAACTAGAAAGTAGCAATATTTCTTCTCAAAACTAGAAAGTAGCAATATTTATGTCATAAACTATAATTTTTGTCATAAATGTATAAAAAAACATATGATTCGAGTCCCCTTTGAATACAATTTTTGCGTCCGCATCGTTACATCCATATATGATTGTGTAATTAAATCCCAAGTATATGTAAATCGAATTCCTATATATATCCAAAATGGTTTACCTCCCCTAACCAACATTTAATTAAACCGTCCTCGTGCTCCGGGCAACTCTAATACCATGCCTTTTGTGGGACTAATGACAAAGTGTGTGAACCCTTAGTTAACTAAAAAAGTTTATGGATTTATAAAATTTAGCTTTTTCTTAAATAATTAAAAATAACTGTGTCAGTAGGATTCAAGCGGTAATATATAGTCGAAACGTAAGATCATTTTCAAGGGAACATGCATTTTACACTTGTCCTCTCAAAAAGTCGAAATCTCTGAAAATGATTAACATTGCGGGAGGAGGAGGCTTTTTTTTGTTTTACTTAGAGCATCTTCAACCCCCTCATTTTTCTCCAAAATGAAAAACCGAATTAACATATTAAGAGAAGATTTTGTAATTTATGTCCATTTTTGTTCAAAATGTTGTACTTTTTGGAAGGACACATCCTTCTTTTTGAAGAATTGGTTCTTCATAGCTACTGTATTTTGTTTCTTCAAATTTGGTTCTTCAAATTTGAAGAATAGATGTGACAAAAAGAAGGATGAATCTCTCCAAAGAGTACAATTTTTTGAAGAAAATGAGATATAAATTGCAAAATCTCTTATTGATATGTACATTCGGTTCTTCATTTTCAAGGAAAAGAAGTGGGTTGGAGAGCCTCTTAACTGGATTGTGAAAGAAAGAAAAATCAGAGACATCACAATTTTAATAGAGACGTGGGTGGACCTAATTCCACGACACTTTTGTGGAGCCCATGGCATTTACTAGAACGGGATTTGTCAATGAGTAATTCTATGGTCCCTAACAAGATTCTCCAAAAATGTCAATGAAAATGAAATTGATTATTGAAATTCTCATTGACGTGTTGGACCCTACCATTGCTGTTTGATAAGAAACACATGGGAAGGAACCCATAAAACCTGGGGTACCCCATATTTTTGCACCGAAAATGCACATCATGTTTTTGAGGATTCACTTTTAGGTCCTACGTGAGTGATTCAAACCGTTCATTGTTCTTAAAACATTTTTCCAAGGGGACCCACCAAAAATCAGCTCAATCAGACGGTTAGAAATACTTGAATCAAAGTCTCGCTGTTTCAAATCAAAATTGAACCAAAGTCTCACCGTTTCAAATCAAAAGTTTTGATTTGAAATGGTGAGACTTTGGTTCAAGCATTTCTAGCCGTCCGATTGAGCTGATTTTCGGTGGGCCCGCTCAAAAAAATGTTTTAAGAACAATGAACGGTTCGGATCACTCATATGGGACCCAAAAGTGGGTCTCCGAAGGCATGGTGTGCATTTTCGGTGCAAAATTTGGGGTACCCCTAGCAGGGTTCGAAGGAACCTTTTGAGGGCCCTACTGCAGATTTACGTTAATTATCAAAATCTTTCATTTCGTATGTTTCGTAAAAGTAATATTAGTATTTTTGCAAAAACTTGACTAATTCAAATAACTCGTACCCCCTCCCCCTCGGTTCCAAAATATATATATTTTTTTCGATTTGCAAAATGAAAACATAAAAGTAAAAATTTGCAAAATGAAAAATTCGAACTTTTTCTTAAATTAAACGAACTTATTGACTAGTTAATTGTTTATCTATTTCTTGAAAAAAAATTATTATTTTTATAAGTTGTCTTGTGGACTGGATAAACATTTTGGAATGGGGAGATAGTATAAATTAAACTGCAAATATAATTTTGCTAAAAATGAGTTATTCAAATACAGATTGATATCGATTGAGTGTATATATATATACACCACACTTCCGGTCCAAACTCCCGGATTCAACAAAAAATCCAGACCTCATTGATGCCGATCAAATTTCGATGATCCGAATCGTCCGATGTGTTTAAAAGGTGTTTTTTAGGGCCCCACATAAAATTAGCAAAAAAAAAATACCGGGAAGGGCTTGATCCGACTAGTTTTTCAAAAAACTGCTATATGTATAGTTTTGTGAAAAACAACTCGGATCAAACCCTTCCCGGTATTTTTTTTTGTTGATTTCTTGCGAGGGCCCTAAGAAACACTTTTTAAACACATTGAACGGTTCGAATTGTCGAAATTCGATCGGAAAAGTGGAGGTCCGGATTTTTTTTAAAAACGGGCTCCCTAATTAGAAGCTTACTATATATATGTATAGCTCATGGATCCAGTCAAGGATCCGTAACTAGAAGGAAATGAGTATTTTTTTTATGTTGCAAATTATTTTGGGAAAATCCAACTTGTCTAATGTGTTCAAAAGTTGTTTTCCAAGATTCACGAGAGAAGTCTTCAATAAAAAAAATATCGGGAAGAGCTTGATCCAAACAATTTTTTGCAAAAACTGTATATTTGCACTTTTGCTAAAAACTGCTTGGATCAAGCCTTTCCCAGTATTTTTTTTTTGAAAATTTCCTGCTTGGACATTTGAAAACACCTTCTGAACAAATTTGGACTACTCGGATTGTCAAAAAAATGTGTAGATCATGGAGGTCTGGAAGTCCAGATCCCAGACTAGAACCGCGTCCATATATATATATATATATATATATATATATATATATATATATATATTCAGAAACGTTTTTCTGTATGAGACATCCGAGATTTGGAATTTTGATCACTGACATGAATCTGAAATATGCCCCGTAAAAGTGGAGTGTCGTAGAGTATGGGGTGATTATGGCATAAATCCTACAACGATCAAGTTTATTTAGAAGGGTCATGCTAATGGGTGTCATAGTGGACCCGTTAAGGGTATAAAATGTACACTTTGTGGGTCTCACTTGTACAAAAAAGTACACTTTTAAAGTAGACTTGTACGTTAAAGTATACTTAAAGATGTATTTAAAGTACAAATACATTTTTAAAACAATGATTAGGGACAGAGTCAGAACTTTTTATTAGTGGGGTAAAAAATTAGATCCACTCTCCATTGCATCTGTTAATTCAAAGAAATAACTAAATTAAAATACTTATCTTAGATATATACATATAAACTATAAAATACTTATCTTAGTCGAGGTACATGTAAACTGTAGCAGATGAAGTTATAAAAAAAAAACAGGAGAAAAGGAAAAATAACCATAAAACAAAGGTAGTTTTGATAAAAATCCATATCCATACATATATTTATTCTTAAAAAAATCTTCAACCGACAAAATAAATTGACTTATTCTGCCAAGCCGGCATGTGACCTGGCCACTGGAGTCTGCCAAGTATTTGTACATATATCTACAGAGATGTGGGGTTGAAGCGTTTATGGACACCCATTGGCATAACCCAAAAGAAGAGAGGGATTCCTATACAAAGAACCGGTTATTTGTCCCTTTGCCTGCTGTTTTTGTATGGTATAAGATTCCAAACAGGCCTTCCGACATTTTCCTTTTTCCTCGTTTCTTTAGATTTCTTTGCTCTTTGGTGTGGAGTGGAAAGGTCCCCAAGATTACTAATGGGGTTACATGGTGGTGGACCTGATGATGTTTGGATAGAAGAGAAGTAATTCTTTGCAACTTGTGGCTTCAGCAGTTGGTGCATGGTGAGCAATTTTTCAGTGCCGAGCGGCTACCATGTGGTGTCCATGCGCGCAATCTTGGCAGTCCATTTCAATTTTAGACGGTGCAGGTTACGGAGAGAGAAACAAGAGAGAGAAAAGGGAGGGAGAGGAGGAGAGAGAAGGTTTTGATTTGAGCCGTCTAATATACATTTTTGGATGACCCGAATGCAATGTTTAGGTACCATGTAGGCTCGGCCACGTGGTACCCATTCGATACCCAAAAAATTTTCGTGCATGGCAGTTGGTGCTGCACAATGAAAGTTATTGCTTGTTAGTAGTAGACTGGAACGCGTAGCTTTGTTCATCTTCATTTTCATTGAAGGAGACTTGGCTAAATTAAGGCTGCAAACAGACTGAGTTCCTCGCAAGGAGCTCGAGACTAGGCTTCGTAAGATTAAGATCTCGGCTCGACTTGTTTAGTAATTGAGCCTACTCGAACTCGAGTTTGAAGTTCGTGTTGTAAATGGGCCAAACGCAATACTCTAAAACTCGGCTTGTTTGCATAGGCTTAACCGTTTAGTTATTGTGCCAGTCTCAGCTTGTTTACAGATGAACCGAACTTGAGCTTGAGTTTTAGGCTTGTTAATTTACAACCCTAGTCTAGATTACAAGTTCTTGAGATTCTATTCAGTATTCACTTGATTTGGCGTGAATCGCGATCTCTTGAGTGTTCATTAGCTCAGTGTCAAATCCCCTTAGTTTAGTTTTGACTGACCTACCTTGCATGGTGAAGAATGTTTTTATTAATACTCTTAAGAAATAAAGAAAAATAAAGCAAGAATAACATTTTAAAGGAACTAGTTAAAATGGTTAGCATTACTGGAGGTTTGAATAAAAAGTGACAAGTTATGATAGTATTTTTTTTTATCGGCAATAAAATTTATTAGTGAAACTTAATAAGAGTACATTAAATTGGGGAGAGGAGGAGACTCCAAACTGAGGTTGAAGAAATTAAAACACCTAACGAGTCAAAGTCCAAAAACACTTGGTGAGCAAAATCCAAAGCATCTAATGGCCTAGCCCAGTACACAGTAAAAAAATAAAAAATAAAAGAATGAAACACAGTACATCAAATAGCATACCCAATGCAAACATTAAAGCCCAAGCCAAAAGCAAAAAAAAAAAAAAAAAGAGACAAAAACCCTAAAGAACCCGCCGCCCCCCTAAACTTGAAATGCCAGCGGTCACCCATCCACCACCACACCACGACCACCTTGCCACCACCATCAGACCACCCAACAAACCCCACCCATTGCTATTAGGCTTTAACCAGTCCCATCCAACCATGGGAAACCGGCAGGTGAGCATGAACCGTCATGGAAGAGACACAATGACAATGGTAGCCAACAACAACCACTGACATTGTTAAGCTTTAACGAGAAACATCCAACATGAAACTCAACAAAGGAGAAAGAAGCCGATGAAAAGTAAACAAGCCAACGATTAGGAACAAGGGAGCCAGGAGAGAGGGAAACTGAGGGTGCCGCCTTCACAATATCACCACCGCCGCCACCACCAAACCTTCGTCCAAGGAAAACAATCATGTTGATACATCCCTAACGGGAGACCGAACTCTGAGTTTGGTTGCCAAGAAGCCACCGCTTCAGTTCTCATAAATAGCCAGAAGAATGGCAGCTGAGGAGACCATAACATTGCCACAACTGCCAACCTCACCACCATATCGTCCATGCTCCAACCTGTAAATAAAGAAAAAATAAAACAAAAACAAGAAGAAGAAAGGAAGAAACAGAGAGAGAGAGGGGGGGGAGCCCGCCTCTACCCTCCTAAGAAAGCAAGACCGGGTTCTGGGGTTGTTAACTAGTTATAATAGTATTACTATGTGGTTTTTTGCTTAGCTAATTTTTCAACATGAACCAATTGGCCTAGTAACGGGTCTAAAGTGTTGTAAGGTGGGGGATTTAAATTCTATGGAGTATTGTAATACCATGTTTATACTTTACCAATTGACAAAAGACCATGTTTATACTTTACATTAGTTGAGTATTGTAATGCCATGTTTCAATGCCACTTTGAATGAGGAATGATTGGGATACATCAAAACTTACATCCCTCATGGTATGATCCTCAATACTATTTAAGGGGTTCCACCATCATTTGTGGAGTGAGAAAAGATAAAGGAATAAACGTAAACTCTTAAATGTGTTAATTGTTGAGAGTGTAATCTTGATTATGTGTGGGGTCATTGTGTGGAGGTGGGAGACATGTGATGAGGTAATATTAAAAAGAAATGGGTCATGCCAGAAATGATGGAATGAATGAGGTGTTGCTGGTTGCATGCACGTGGTAGTTAATCAGAGAAGATTGGATTGGATGAAGTAGGCCATGACAAGATGGAAATGAGAGCTAGTTATTTTGTGGAGTAAAGGCCATACCATTTTGGTTTGTTTGCTACATTATAAAGCTGCCATGAAGGCTATATGTGGCTAGTGAACATATAGTATAGGTATGTATGTCTGTTTGTATTGGAATGTGTGGGAAAAGAAGAGAAAAGAAAGAGTAGAAAAGAAAGAGAGGGTAGTACGTGGGAACCCCTTTGGGGGTCTCCCCTCACCAATAAATGTAGTGTGTGTAAGAGTGTTTGCATTTGTTTGTGAAAGTTTGAATAGAATTGTTTAGTTATGTTGAGTGTGTGGAGTTCTCTCTTTTTACCCGCCAACATGTGGTATCAGAGCCCAAGGGGCGAGAGAACTTGGACTTGTGGTGAGAGGGGCGTGCTTCCAGTATGTACGAAGTTGTGGAATTCAAATCTGAAAAATTTGAAGTGGGAAAGATTGAATTGGTGATCGCCGGTGGAAGTCTTTATGAGTCGATCACGGATATGGTCAAATGAAGGTGAAAGCAGTTTTGGGTGACCCGCATGCGTGTCCTAAGGTTTGCACTTAGGTTAGTTCCGTGTCCATGAACAACCCACAAGTTATTTCCAGAAAGGAATGGTACAAGATGGCTTGTTTATCGTGAGATATCTATGGTATGCACGATATTAAGCCGAAAGACAAAGAGCTAGCCGAGATGATGAAGTTGGTTGTTCTAGTCATGTTATATTGATCGTTGGTTCGATATATTGACAAATCAGTGGTGAGTATCCAAGAGCCATCCCATTGTTAGAGGTTGTTGTTGAGAAAAGAATGAGAGGAGCCTTAGATGTCTACTAGAGAAGCTCGAGAGGAGAGGGGTTAAGGGTGAGATAGAGGCGGGGAACAAGAAGAGCTTGTTTTTCCTAAGATGAGGTGAGAATGAGTTGCATGACAAGAATGAGGGATTTGCATCTTGGAGATAATCAAGATTAAGAGGGGTTGTTGAGAGTGTAATCTTGATTGTGTGTGGGGTCATTGTGTGAAAGGTGGGAGACAGGTGAGGAGGTAATATTAAAGAGAAATCGGTCATGCCAGAATGGAATGAATAAGGAGTTGCTGTTGCATGCCTGTGGGAGTTAATCAGAGAAGATTGGATTGGATGAAGTGGGCCATGACAAGGTGGAAATGAGAGCTAGTTATTCGGTGGAGTAAAGGACATACCATTTGGTTTGTTTGGTGCATTTATGAAGCCGCCATGAAGGCTACATGTGACTGGTGAACATATAGTATGTATGTCTGTTTGTATTGGAATGTGTGGGAAAAGAAGAGGAAAGAAAGAGAGGCAGTGCATGGGAACCTTTTTGGGGTCTCCCCCACTAGTAAATGTAGTGTGTGCACGTGAGTGTGTGTAAGATTTTTTGTATTTGTTTGTGAAAGTTTGAATAAAATTATTAGTGATGTGTGTGTAGTTCTCTTTTTACCCACACAACATTAATAACTTTTTGTTTGACTCTAAATGTACATCTTCATTCCTTTTTACATATTGTCTATCTTCAGGCATTTTTTTTTATCTTAGGTTCTTGGATCAACTTAGTCCTTTTTACATATTGTCTATCTTCAAACCTTTTTTTTTTTTTTAATCCTCGGTTTTTGGATCAATTTAGAAGCTCGTCAAATCTTTAAAGCAATCTCACTTTCTATTGATGGGACCCAATAAATATTTAAACAACAAATCTCCATATAAAAATCCCACCTTCCATTGGCGGGACCCAATAAATGCTATAACAGCAAGTCTCCCTGTGGATTTCCAACAAGTAGCGGACTTCCGATGCTAAAAAAAGGAAAATTAAGTTGACCACCTTGAAATTTCCGACAAGTGGCGGACTTCCGATGCTAGAAAATGGAAAATTAAGTTGACCTCCCTGATCGAAATTAAGTTGACCTCCCCGAGCGAAATTAAGTTGACCTCCGCTTAAATGGAAAATTAAGCGGACTTCCAATATGTTCTGAAAATTACAGTCACCTCCCTTTCCTTTTGCAAGCTAGAACGTACAAAAATTTCGCTCGCCATTAGATTTTGTCACCTGATCGGTAAAAACCAAAGGCGTCCTTTCCGACGCCATTAATTCGAAATCTGATAATCTGTTCGAAGGAGCAATGGCATCCATGGTGGTTCCAGCGGGTGAGAGACGGGGTGCCATTTTAGGCTCTTCGCCCTTCAAAGGTATAGTTAATGAAAAGGACAATTCCATTGTTCAACTGAAGTAGGATTTGGCGTGCACTTTCAAAGCTCGCCCTTTATCTCCCCAGGGTATGTGTAAATGTGACCGTGCTCATGTGGTTCGTTAATCATGTGACGCAAAATGAGACCTTTTATAGAATTATAGTCAGGTGACAATTTGAGCCGCGCATATTATGGTTCTCGATGTACTTGTCGCCTATGCAAAAAATCACTATGATTGGTATCTTTAAAACTTGGTCAAATGATATTTGTTCCAATGAAAATTAACGGTCACTCTGACTGCAGGTTTACTTTTGTGACAAATATGCTTCTTCCAAATGAATGCTATTTGTCCATTGTCAGATCAGTTTGGGTTTTTACATTTGAGTTTTTGAATGGATGTTAAAACACCTTATGATTTACAAAATGAGGATCTTAAATTGTCAAACAGGACCATGATGGGTCTCATTTTACGTCGCATGATGAACACACGAGAGGTTAGTATATGAGAGTATCTTGATTCCCATATTACAACCCCAGGTTAGTAAAGGGGTAGTAATTAGGGAAAGAGTGTGTGTACGGATTCGGATACACTTCTGTTCGGAATCTATTTGTATACATCTGTCTGTAATCCTATGATGTGTGTACCCCACAACATAACTATAGTCAACATGTATTGTCTTGAATGCACTAGTGTTTGGATCTATACTTGTAAATTTGTATACACGGACTTTCCACTAGTGGGGCTGAGGCTTTGGTTGGTGTCAACTTGTAGAGTATTTGACACACATTGACAAGGGAGCAGGTTTTTTTGATTTAGCATGACAGGAATGATTGCAGAATCTTGGAAATGCTCACCAAGTCACCGCTAATTTTCCAATACCGATTACCATTTCATAATATCAGTCAAAATTGAGAATTGTGCTGGACAAATTTATCACAGGTTGGAAAATAAATGTATCAATAGAGTTCTGCAATATCCAGAGTGTTATTCACTTATTTTAATAAGAACACACCACTTCCTCATGGATATCCCTGTTATAGATCACCTTCACCCAAGAATTTGCTCATTTACCGGAAGAGTTTTTAAGGATGAATGAATCTTTTTACTTGGTTTTGCATATATAGGATGGATGCTTTTGGAGAAACTGAATTTGTGTGTTCATTGGAAGAAACTAGATAGCATCTACAGATGGTAAGCCGCCAAAATGATGAAATGGGTTCCCTTTAACACTTCTGATTTTGTGTTCCATGTCTAGTACATTTTAGTGACCCTATAGCAATAGAAAAGATGATTTTGTTAGATTAATTAAAAAAGTCAATGATACGTGTCCAGTATAAGTGATTATGTTTCCACTAAGCAAAAAGGCCGGTTAAAAACTATTCCAACATATTGACGTTTGAATGTCATTGCTTGCCAAAAATTCACTTATCAAATGTGATAGGAATTTAACATGGTTTATAATTTAATTGTCCTAATTCCTTTGACATTGGTTTAGAATTGCCCCTTATAAAAGAAAAAAATGATTTGTCCCCATAACCAAACTGTTCCACTCAAAGTGAACCTTGACTTCCTTCCCTTGATATTTAGATTTAGCTCCTTGGGAGTTGAGATGCTGGTTCATGGTTTTTTAAACTTCTGATTCTTGTCATGGATGTGTTTTTCTACGTAGAATTCGGATGATGCCTTGATTGAGAGTTATTGATGATGTTCGGGTCTTGACTTTGTAAATATTGTTTGGACAGGTAACATATCCAAACATGATGGAGTTTTTCGAAAGCCTTGGAGTTGATATGGAGGAATCTGACATGTCATTCTCGGTGAGCTTAGACGAAGGCCAGGGCTGTGAGTGGGGGAGCCGAAATGGTTTGTCAGGTTTATTTGCACAAAAGAAGAATGTTCTGAATCCGTACTTTTGGCAAATGATTCGAGAAATTTGTAAGTTCAAGGATGATGTCCTAAGGTAAGTATGAGAAATAGGCTGTCTTTGAATATCAAGTCAAATGATTCAATGATTTAGGAGAACTGGTACTTATTCATGATGAAAAAGAGTATTTTTTCTTGTACATTTTCAAGGAATATGGCTGGAAACTTTTGTACCAGTAAATGCAACCCTAAGGCCTAAACTGGTTGACTACCATGATGATAGTGATCTATCATTGGGGAAAATCATTAAAATGTAGGAAGAATTACCAGGAAAAAGTATGGAATGGATTTCAGGATATGGTTTGCTGAAAATTGAAAGTATTGAGCGACAGATTCTCATGTGAAAAAGTTAAGAGTTGGTCATGCTCCCTCAATATACCCGCCAAGGTGTGTAAAATTTGGAACATTTACTATTAATGGTGTGGTTGATTCTCATAAAGTTAGGGAGATTTCACGACTGAGTTTTCGCTATCAGCAATACAAGGACTTGAGTACAGTGATTGACCGTTTTCCACTGAGTTGGCCAATGCGTCTTGATATCAACCATATATCATCTGTTAATACTTAGGCAGAGGTTCAACTTCAACCTATTAAGGTTGATTTAATTCTTTACCAACAAACTCATTCTCGTATGCTTATTTTTCTCGCTTTAGGACCTACGTATCCCTTATTTGCTTTTTTCTTTTTTGCTCAAGATATGTGTCCCTTATTTCCAGGTACCTTGAAGATCTCGAGAACAACCCTGACATTGACCGCAATGAAACACTGGGCCATTTCATCAAATCACGGAGTTACTCTGACTTATTTAAAAACGCTTACCTTGTGAGATTCCATTCTATCACATTCTAAAGGCTTTTGTCAATGGCAGTTCAATTTGGTACTGACAAACAGTCAATATGTGATCTATAAATCCCGTAGGTTCCTGTTTGCGCTTCAATCTGGTCCTGCCCTTCAGAAGGTGTAATGAGCTTTTCTGCATATTCTGTTCTTTCATTTTGTCGCAATCATCATTTGCTTCAGGTACATTTGCTTATATCTTGCGTGTTGCATCAGATGATTTCTAGGTGTAACCCATGTAGGATGTTCAATTCATGTGCAGAATGAGCTTGTCATGCTTAATTATTTTGAAGTGTTTCTAATGTTTGTTTTAATCTGCTCACAGCTCTTTGGCCGCCCCCAATGGCTCACAGTCAGATGGCGTTCACAAAACTATGTCAATAAGGTGATGCCAGTATTTTCATAACACCTCAACCTTCAACTTAGTGGTTTAAGTATTCCCTTTGCCCATATTGCTCGTCCCTTTTGTGACTGAGTTCCAAACTTTGAAGTGAATACGCAATCAATCCACCCAGATTCAAATTTAAAGGCACTATTTTCAGCATGAACCATTTGTTTTCCACTTCCAAACATATTTGCTGCCACTTATTAGGGACAGCTCTGAAAACAGACAAAGTTTATACTGACTTTAAAAACGGACGTACATTCTCAAACATCCGAATGGAATAGATGACGAGGAATATGAAACTTAGAGAGTATAACTTTGGTATGGTTATTACCTGTGAAAGCTCATGTTGCTTATTACTGATATTAAGGAACGAAAAACAGGTTAGAGAGCAGTTGGAGAGCAGAGGTTGTCAATTAAAAAGTGGTTGTGAGGTGCATTCTGTTTCAACAATTGATGGTGGTGAGTAAAACAATTGTGATCATAGTATAGTTTCTTTTGTACGTTGATGACTTAGGATAATATCATGTTCTGTTATGTATTGGCTTCAGAAGAAGATGTGCTTGGAATAATGTACTTGGGACAATATCATGTTATGTATTCGACATGATTTTAATATTCTGATGAATTTGCGGGTGATCAATAAGGTGGTAAAAGAATATGACGCTATAAAATAGCACCCAATGCATTTATACATACATGATTACAAATTTGCAGTTCTGATCTTCTTTTTGGTTCGCTAAAGCAAAATTACATCATTTTGGATGAAATGCCAATTTTGTGAACCCTGTGTATCAATTTCAATGAAAGAAAAGCTGTAGGGTGCCAAGTATTGCTTGGGGTTGATTAGAAATATTCGTTTAAACTTTATTGGTGCAGCACAATTGTTCGTGTTTTCATTCACAAAAATGCAGAAGATAGCTGACAAGTTCTTCTCTTTAGAAACAAACAGGAAAAAAGGCTGTACAAATTGAACTAACACTCTAACTAGAATGTAAATTGGTAGTGCATAGAGGTTTGTTTTAAGGATACACACCAAAAAAGCATCTTTGAAAACTGCAATGCTACCCCTCTTCAAATAATAGATTACAACTAAGAAAATGTTGATGTGAGGAGTAGCATTTAAGGAGGGACTAGGTGAGCTACTTGCATACAGTTAAGTACAAGCTCCATTATATTTGCCGAGAATATATAAAGCCCGTGATTCAATTTACATTTAATATTAAAAAATGGGATCTAATAGTAGTGAAATTAACTAGTGACAAAAGAATCAAGTGTTGCATTGTACCTGTTAAGTATTATGCTAAGCAATGTGTCTGTCAGAGTGGTGATGTAATTCTCATTGTAAACGTGAAAGGAATTTGAGCAGGTTGCCTCGTAACCTGTCAAGATGGCTCCCAAGAAACATACAATGGATGCATAATGGCCACCCATGCTCCAGATGCTCTTAAAATATTGGGAAAACAAGCAACAAGTGATGAAACAAGAGTACTTGGTGCTTTCCAGTATGTTTATAGGTATTGTCTTTACTTTCTTGTCAACTTTGTAGAGCATCATTATGAAATTGATACCAACTAGGGTACCTAGCTTATGGCTCTGTACCTTTCTCTTTGTTCGGTGGTACACAATAAAGAGACAAGTATGTACTTACTGGCATGAGCAAAGAGCGATTGGTGTTATCTATTCTAGTCTAGTATATACTAACCATCGGTATCTCCCACTAATGTTTTTGAGGCTCTTTTATCCGGTGTTAAATCTACGCGCACTCTAAATTCAACACTGATACCCCTTTGCTATAGTGATGCAGTGTTGCAATTTGTAAAGCATTTCAGTTGCAAAAGAAAATTAAATTGGATTTCATACCAATTCTTACAACTAAATTTGTTTGGAATTTTTTCTAATCTGTAAGAATACTGCGATGGCTTCATTTGAGTTGAGATATTAATGTGTGGTTTCATTTATCTTTTGTTTTCCTTTTTGTTCTGTAAAGTGACACTGACAATGCTGCAAAAGTACTTGGTCGTTTATCATTTAATAATTATGTAGTCATTCTTTGAATCTTTATGGCAGTGATATTTTCCTTCATCGTGATAAGAAATTTATGCCTCAAAACCCAGCAGCATGGAGTGCATGGAATTTCCTTGGAACTATGGACAACAAAGCTTGTTTGACATACTGGCTCAATGTGCTCCAGGTGAGTGACAGATTCTCCTCTCTTCTATATTTATATGTTTTCTCAGGTTACATTAATCCATGTTTATGTGTGTTGAAGGCTTTTGAAGTGTATTTAGTACGTAAAATGTAAATGGAGTGACTAGCAATTGAATTTCTACTAACAACGAATGAAGTGATTCCAAAAAAGTGTGGACTGCCTTAAATACGTACCTTGTTACCTGAAACAACCCAGTATGTTCATCAAGTATGACCGAACCAGAGATGTTTTGCATGAAGGCAAAGAATGTCGCTCTTTAACCTTTAAGCTTTGTTAACTGCATAACTCTTATCTCCACTATGATAGTCTAACATTGTTGTAGTTCCAGCATACTATGGCATGTTGGCAGGTTGCAATTCTTATATACCCATTCCAATAAGGGACCCTTATTTAAGTTTCCATGCGGACTTAGGGGTATTATGACTTTTTGGACCAAATTTTGACAATCCGAACTGCTCAATGTTTTTAAAATGTGTTTTCAAAGGCCCCCGTGTGGAATTTCCTAAAAAATTAGCCGGAATGGCTTGATCTGATTAGTTTTCGATAAAAACTATACATATATATGTATAGTTTTTATCGAAAACTAATCAGATCAAGCCCTTTCGGGTATTTTTTTTTGAAATTCCTCTTGGGAGCCTTTAAAAACACATTTTAAAAACATTGAGCGGTTTGGATCGTTGAAATTTGGTCCGAAAAGTCTAAAATACCCTACTCCGCATGGAAACTTAAATAAGGGTCCCTTATTAGAAGTTTATTATGTGTGTGTGTGTGTGTGTGTGTGTGTATATATATATAGGAAATTTTCTAGTCCAAACCCTCCTGAGAATAAGAAAAAATGAAAAACTGCTTCGATCAAGCCCTTCCGGGTATTTTGTTTTGCCAAATCCTTGCGGTTGGACCTTAAAAACACATTTTAAACACATTTAACGGTTCAGATCGTCAAAATTTGGTCCGAAAAGTGGAGGTCCGGACGTTATCAAGTTGCGGGAGTTTGGACCGGAAGTTTTTTTTTGTGTGTGTATATATATATATATATACATATATATACATATATATACATATATACGTATGTATATATATATACGTACGTATGTATATATATATACGTATGTATATATATATATACGTATATATACATATATATAGATATATATGTACGTATATATATATATACATATATATATCTATATATATGTATATATATATATACATACGTATATATATATATACATATATATATATATATATATATATATCTATATATATGTATATATATATATACATACGTATATATATATATACATATATATATATACATACGTATATATATATATACATATATATAGATATATATATGTATACATATATATACATATATCTACATATATATATCTATATATATGTAGATATATGTATATATAGATATATATATAGATATATATATATATATATAGGTTCCACTTCCTATCCGGACTTCCGGATGTTCGTGATCCGAGCATTTTTTTGACGATCCGAACCGTCCAATGTGTTCAGAAGGTGTTTTCAAAGGTTCACGTGGGAAATCTTCAAAAAAAAAAAAACATACCGGGAAGGGCTTGATCCAAGCAGTTTTTTAATCGGGAAGCTTTTTTCAAAAAGCTGTAATACGCTTTTTTAAAAACCGCTTGATCAAGCCCTTCCCGGTATTTTTTTTGAAGATTTTTCATGTCGACCTTGAAAACACCTTTTGAATACTTTGGACTGTTCGGATTTCTCAAAAACAATTTTTAACGTGAAAAAATTACATTTTTTCTTATTTACGGGAGGTCCTCACTAGAAAATTTGCCCTAGGATCAACTTTCAATGATGGATCCCTCATTTTAAATTTCATGAGGACCAAGCAATTTTTCGATTTTCCAAACTGAATTTCGACGATCCAAACTGTTAGATGTGTTTAAAATTTGTTTTTATGGTCCATTGCGAGGATTCGTCCAAAAAAAAAAAACCTGGAAAGGCTTCATCCGATCATTATTTGTTAAAAACGCATCGTCGAATTTGGGTCGGGAAGCATGAGGTCCTCGCTTTGGTCCTCATATAAGGGTCCTAATTAGAACACAAAAACTGATCGGATGAAGCCCTTCCTGGTAGTATTTGTTTTGGACGAATCCTAGCGGTGGAATTTAAAAAATGCATTTTAAACACATCTAACTGTTTGGATCGTCGAAATTTGGTCGGGAAGCAAGAGGTCCTCAGTTTGGTCCTCATATCAGGGTCCTCATTAAAAGCTCTTCCTATATATATGTATATATTGGTATCAATGGCTGAGATTAAATTTTACAGGATTGTGCACACATTCCCTCTCCCCATTCACATCTAAACAAACTTACTAACATCTCATCTCACATTCTCTCTCTCTCTCTCTCTCACACACACACACACACACTCACACACACACCGTACTCCGCACTCCCTTAAAACTCCGTTCCCCACTCTAGCAAGTCCATCTCAGGCACCTCCATCTCTGGCGAGTGTCCTTTCCGGCAATCCCATCTCTAGCAAGATCTCCCTCTCAAAATCGGATCGTCTATTTCCCTTGTTCTCTAAACCCAAATCATATCAGATCAAATCACCAACCCAATTTGCCATAAATGATGCACATGACCTTCACCAGTCAAAAGATAATAAATCACAAGATTATTTCGAGAATACGGTGGAGAGAGACAGTTGAGAGGAATACTTTTCTCTCAAACTCTTTCCATTGATACTCGTTTAACTGATCAAACAGGGCTACATAATGTAATTAATAACAAATCGAATCCTAATTTTGCTTTGTTCTTAAACAACAAAAGGAGACGAGCAGAGTTTCAACTATATTTCTTCCTTATTGTTGTCAACCTCATTTTCCTCTTTTTTTGGTTTCCTTGTCTCCGGTTGTCTAGCTCACCCATGCAGTTTCCAGCTTGTGTACAACTTTTAACTTCAAGCAATGGGCTCAAAGTGAGGTTGAAATTTGGCGAAAATTTAGCCACTGCACTTTGTTGTGGGTCAAGAAATGCTTGGTTTTTAATATATAACCTCTATTTGGTCAAGAAATAAGAACCTATTACAATTGGGAGAGAGAAAAATGAGTGAAGAAGGTAGACTTTTTTTTTTTTTGGGGGGATGCGGATATGTGAAGAGAGAAATTGAGATGGAGTGGGGAGCTGTAAGTTTGATTAGATGTAGAGAGGAGAGGGAGTGTTAGTGCAATTCACAATAACAATAACAGAACCCATCTAGTCCCCAATCATTGGAGGTATGAGCAGGGATAATTGGAGACAGACTTAACCTTTGGCAATATGCCCAAAGTGTCTGCTCTCAGAATACCACTAAAATAGTGACCCCCTAGACCTCCAACTAAGGAGCTACAAGGACGTTTTGCTACAGAACCATGCCCCCAAATCAAAAGCCAAAAGACATCAAAGAAGGCAGGCCTAGAGACCCAAATCAATTTCTAAGAGTGTGTGCAATTCTTTAAGATTTAATACCATTGAGATGGAGTGCCTTTTTATGTGTCAATTCTGGTATTGTTGGACACTAGTGAAAACAAAAAGTAAGAGCATACCGACTGCTTTTTGCCTAACTTTGGCGAGGGCAGGAGTTTATTCATAAAGTGGAAGTTCTCTTAGAGGAGTAAGAAAGCTCAATAGCTCAGCAATTGGCCAGTGAAAAAAATTGACATTTTGAAATTGTGTTCACTTTCAAGAAGTTCCCTCCAAATATAGAGGTGACAATTGGCAAATCATGATAATGGAACGGTAACTTCAAGTTAGAGACATCAGTTAAATTGGCATGTTGCTCTCCTATTTGAACTTACCGTGTGAAATTGTATTTGTCAGGCCCTCTCATGCCTGGGGATAATTTATTCAACTATGAAAATGCCCTCCTCCTAGTCACGTTGTTTCGGATTTATCATACGAAACTAACGAAACACATACACAGATAGGGCCTCTCTTCAAAATCCATAGGAACACACGTAACAAAATACTTATGAAGTTGAATGGCCATATAGGGTAAGCATATGGGAATACCCTGCTGTGAATCACACTTAACAGGAAGCCGTAAGGCTCTTTCTTAAATGAAATACAACCTTGTGCAGAAAGCATGATCCGACTATAGCAGCTATTACAGCTTCAGAAGAATTGCCACTTGATTTGGTGTCTACAAAAACATGAGCTGTTTCCTGAAATCATCTTATTCATTTGTTGCATAACCTCACCCTCTTGCAGAATATTTGCAAGACAGAGCTACCTTATCTGGTGACTCTAAATCCACCTCGCATCCCTGATCATACACTCCTTAAGTGGTCAACTGGCCATCCAGTCCCATCAGTTGCTGCATCAAAAGCCTCAATTGAGCTTGATCTTATTCAGGGGAAGAGAGGAATTTGGTTCTGTGGAGCATACCAAGGTAATCCTTCTGTTGTTGGGAAAAAGATAAGCATCGAGCACTTACTTGAATTGCGGTTTATTTCTCATATTTGCTAAAGTGTAAAGCACATTGACATCAAATTGCAACTCTCTAGATTTAACTTTAAGAATACAAGGAAGTGAAACTTATGTTAGAAGACTTCAATCTCATCAGTCTTTTGTGCAAGATAAAGCATGATTTGATACTTAAAGATTGGAGTATGATATACTTGAAATTGCTGTAGTGGTTGTGTGAGAAACATACTACCATAAAATTTGTTATTATAGCAAAAAAGTTATGGGAGTCAAACCTTAGAGACTCTAGGACAAATTCCTATCACTGACTCCCTTCGTCTTAATTTGCTTGACATTTTTGGGTAACTTTGTTTAACACTTCAGTTAACATATTTTTGTCAACATATAGCTAACTTATTTGTTTGTGTACTTCTACAAACTGAGTACCTTGTGTTCTTTTGGGGCAAGTAAATAGCTTTTAGCTAGCTTACTAATTTGTGTGTTTCACATTGCATTTTTTTTCAGGCTATGGCTTTCATGAGGATGGACTAAAGGTAGCAAATTAGCAATGATTTTAATGTGAACACTGATATTTGTTACTTTAAAACACATGAGAATGATTCCGAAGGCTGTTGAAGTATTTACATTTTGGATAATAAGTTGGAAGCCATTGCCTTCTTCAAGAATGGAAGCTAATCTATTACAGTTTTATGTGTTGCCTGTATAGTTTTCTAGAATGTCAGTTTATCTGCTAGGCATTCTGCGTGATGTGTATCTTTCTGCAGGCTGGCCTAGTTGCGGCACATGGTATCCTTAGAAAGACATGTGCTGTTTTAAGCAACCCCAAACACATGGTACCTTCATTGATGGAAACAGGAGCCCGCCTTCTTGTTACTAGGTTCCTTGGACAGTATATCTCTACAGGTTGTTTAATGTGAGTTCATTTTGTTTATATGTTTTTTCCCTCTAATTTCATAGTTTTAAATTTCTCCTCTTGTTGATGCATCCATGCATGCCCAAATTTATCCTTTCACGTTTGACCTAGTTTCATATTCTTCTAGATTAGTCATTCATTTAACTGAGTTGGGATTAATGGAATGCTTCTCTTGTTCCTCTTTTATAGATGACCAAAACATTGTTACACATTTCTGCCTTTCAGCTAGGTTTTGAATTTGACTGCCTTCCTTCTGTGTATTCTATCAATTATATCTTAACTTAATTCGAGTAGTCTGAAAAAGAACACAATGATTCTTTTTAATCATGTCATTGCATTTTAATTTACTAGTTTAAATATTAACTTGGATCGATGTTACTATTGGTGTAGTATTGTTAGATAGCTTCATATGCATTGTTGGGACTGTTACCTAATAGCTTAAGCTTTTGTCACTGCTGGTAACTTAAAATTGTATCAGAGCTCTGGTTGTGAGAGCTGTTGGGTTCACGTCTTTCCGTTTGTATTTGTTTCCTGTTTGCATTCTATTTCACTCTATCTATGAAAATTTGCATCTTCACGTGCAACACTGGGTTGCATGTGAGGGTGGGTGTTAAATAGCTTGATATGTATTCTTGGGTCCATTTCCTACCCGTTTAAGCTCTTGGAACTGCTGGTAACTTAACAAGTATGTCATACTTTTATTCAATGATAACTTTTTGGAGCATATGTAGTGACAAGTTTTGCTGTTGAGCAATAATAAACACACAGTTGGATACTATAGACACCTAAATGCTTGATGTCTGGTTCTTGGTATAAATCCATTGTTGGGGCCTCCAATACTTCAATTCAAGCTATCGTAACTTCTGATATTCATAAATGTGCCGCACATGCTCGGCTAGACTAGGTAACTTTTTCCCAGAGAAAAAGTCTGGCCCCTAACAAACAGTCTTGATCAAAGACAAATTTTGTTGTCTAATTGCTCATATTTTAAAGCAGTATGTTCTCAGCATTTTGATACTTCATTGTCTCCTTCATACTCAGAAAATAATTTCATCTCAAATACCGAGGCTTGCTCAGTTGGCCCTTCCTTGCCCCTCAATAGGAGGTCAAGAAGTCAAATCTTTCCTCTTGCTTGAAGGCTTTGTCTCTTTATTTAGACTTGTATTTGTAATAATAAACTTGTTATAATGCCTATGAAGTATATTGTTGGATTTTCTTATTATTTGGAATGTCCAATTGATGCAAGTTCCATGAACTTACTGCTAATGATAAAAAAAAAAAAAAAATTACATCTCAGCATCGACTTGCTATTGTTTATCTTTCAAATTGGGTAATCTACCTCATTTTAAGTCCTTGCATGATTGATTATTGGTTTCAAAAAATTGGTCTAAAGGCCAAGTTTGAGGTTTTAAATGGTGTTAAGTCTAGCCTAACTTATTTTAATGCTTCCAATACATTGATGTGAAATTTTTGAGGCTTCAAGCACAATACTAGACAAAAATATCCTTAATGATAAAAAAAAAACCTCAATGTCAGAGTCGCCCATCACTTTCGTTGCTCGAGTGTAAAGGCAACGAGAGTCTGCCCACACGTCATGAAAGCGACAGGTCATGATATAGGGCCGCCCGTCATTTTCTGTAAAGAGAGTCAGCCCAAACGTCATTTTCCAGCAACTACTACTCGTTCTCTCTCTCTCTCTCTCTCTCATGTGTGGGTCTTGAGGGGCACCAAATTAATTCTCTCTCTTTAATTTTGGAGTTGGGTTCAATTTTAGGGGGTTTAGTCTCTTTGGGGTAGGGTATAGTGGGTTTAGGAATTTTGGGTTTAGGTACTTAGGGTGCACTTTCCAATTATAAGGTTTTAGTGGTTTAGCACTTTCATAGGGTACCCTAAGGTTTTAGACACTTTCATAGGGTACCCTAGGGTTTAGGCACTTAGGGTACACTTTCCAATTATAAGGTTTTTGTTGTTTAGGCACTTTCATAGGGTACCCTAGGGTTTAGGTATAGGTTGCCCTTTCTAATTAAAGGGTTTTAGTGGTTTAGGCACTTTCTTAGGGTACCATAAGGTTTTAGACACTTTCATAGGGTACCATAGTGTTTAGGTTTAGGCACTTTCATTCGGTTTGGGGGTTTTGGAACTTTCATCGGCTAGTGGGGGCATTTTTGGAATGTGTAGGTGATTTGTCCTTTTGGCATTAAAGAAAAAGTTGATGTCCTTATTGAAGTAAAGACCCCCTTACTATGTCCTTCCCAAAAACGGACCGTATTGGTTTTTCCATGTACCCAAGTCTACTTTACTTCACCTTTTTATTGTCACTGGCAGTCTCAATATTTTACTGCATGTTTGAATTACATCTTGAAAACATCAACACAAAGTTTTGTGGTTCCACAGTTTATTGGAGGAAGGAGGTACAGTTTTCACCTTTCAAGGAACTGGAAAGAAATGTCTTCTTACAACTTCCTTGAGAGTTCACAATCCCCAGTTCTACTGGAAGGTATAATCCTTTTGTTCTGTTTGACATTTGCATTAAATTATTTATAGGGTAGATTCACATGTCATTGAATTCAAGGGAGTCAAGCTTTTAGAAGAGAAGAGGAAAAGAGGTAGAATAAATCTTGTATAGGAATTAGGATAGGGGTTAAAGTTTTATCAAGATTTCTGTGATACTCAATTTTCAGTTTGAATCTTGACAGGTTGCGACACAGTCTGATTTAGGCCTTGCAGATGCGTATATAAATGGGGATTTTTCTTTAGTTGATAAAAATGAAGGTCTTCAAAACTTATTCATGGTAAGACGACGAATCTTATATGAAGTTTAAACCTCTAGTTTTGTTGTTCCCCTTCCTGAGCTCTTCTGCAGATTTTCATTGCCAACAGAGATTTAAAGAAATCAGTTTCGAAAAAAAGGTATTTTTTTCCCCATAGACTACCAATGATGTGACGCAGCTTGCAGTCATATCCTAGGTCTCATAGCTTGTTTTTGCTTTAGGGGCTGGTGGACACCATTGCTTTTCACTGCTTGTGTTGGATCTGCAAAATATTTCTTTCAGCATGTATCAAGACAAAATACCCTTACCCAAGCACGCAGGAATATCTCTCGTCACTATGACCTGGTATGTTGGAGTATTGTTTTTAATTGATTTGTTTTGTTGAAGTTCATACGGGTATGGAATCTATGGATACGGCAACCCATGTACCCATTACAC
Source organism: Vaccinium macrocarpon (assembly GCA_022606695.1). Lineage (NCBI taxonomy): Eukaryota > Viridiplantae > Streptophyta > Magnoliopsida > Ericales > Ericaceae > Vaccinium > Vaccinium macrocarpon. The sequence continues at coordinate 10,619,261 of CM040175.1, forward strand.
CAAAAATTATGTATAATCAATTATATCCACGTATCTCTGCTGCCTGTATAATCAATTTATACCTGTATCGTACCGTACTTGTACCAGGTAACTGTACGTGCTTCACAGAATATTAGGCACATAGATGGACCCAAGTCCATGTGATATTTTGTCTATCTAAACAGAGTAAAACAAGAGAAGTAAAAAATGATTTTTGGGAGGATTTCTTTTCAAAGGCTTTGATGCTATTTTTAGCCCAGGAAAAACGACAAATGTCTTCCGCTTGGATAACATTTGCGCAAAATCAACAGGAAGACGTATATGGACCTAAAATTGAAAGATTCCATAGACAATCTCAGGAAATCTGAGTTTGTGAAACAACTCGCTGAAAATTGTTAAGTCTTAAGGTGCTGAGAACAAATGCTACTGCAGAACCAGATTTGAAGGTCAGAGCAGGAAAGTATTAACAGCATGGTTTTGCTTTCTTGCCTTTCCTTGTAGAGTTTTTAGACATTAGAGATATATAGACTATATAGATATAAGGTACTAGGAAGGTGTATCTCACCTTGAGTTCCATATATCTGCAGTAATGCTCAAAGAAGCATGGTGATTGAGGCTGATTTTGCACATAATGAATCCACGATTCCAGTGCAGTCATTTATTTGGTCTCTGATAAGTACTACTCCTTCTGACTGAAGATCGTTTTGAGATATGCATGTTCTTAGTTATTGATTTTGTTACTCAGTCTAGGTAAGTTAGCCTTGAATTTTCCATGAGACCAATCTGATCACTTTGCTGTGTAATTGATTGAATGCGTCTGCCCCGCTCTGAGATGCAAGTTACCTCTCTGTGCAGCTTTTGTAACATTTCGTACTATAACAAATAATGAGGGGTTCGCAAATATGTGGAACTGACCCACTTGGTTTTGACTTTTGTCTTTCTAGAGTAATGAACTGTTTGCTCTTTTCCTGGATGAAACAATGACATATTCCTGTGCAATATTTAAGGTCAGGATCCTTTTTATTCTTTGTCTTCAAACAAAAATCTTTCTTGTTGTTCGTTCAACTTATTATATTTACCATTTCCATGTTATATTTTTGTAGTCTGAAGACGAAGACTTGAAAGTTGCCCAAATGAGAAAAATCTCTCATCTGATCGAAAAGGTGACCCTTATGTTTAGAAGTTACTTCAGTTTCCACATTGATTTGGTTTGACATATGTGTTAATACTTATTTTTATTGAATAGCTTCATATGCGCATTCTTGGGCCCATTTCCTAACAGCTTAAGCTTTTGAGACAATTGGTAACTTAACATGATATCAGAGCTCTAGTTGGAGAGGTCTTAGGTTCAAGTCTCCCCATTTGCATTATGCTTCTCTCCCTCATGTTCTGTTTTTCTCTCTCTCAAAAAAATTGCATCTCCACATGCAAGATGGGATTGCACGTGAGGGAGGATGTTGAATCACTTGATATACATTGTTGGGTCCGTTTCTTAATAGCTTAAGATTTTGGGACAATTGGTAACTTAACAGTTTTATGTCTGACCAACCTAGGCTAGAATTGACAAAGAACATCGAGTTCTTGAGATTGGATGTGGTTGGGGAAGCTTAGCTATTGAAGTTGTCAAGAGAACTGGATGCAATTACACTGGCATCACTTTATCTGAGGAGCAATTGAGATTTTCCAAAATAAAAGTGAAGGAAGCTGGCCTTCAGGTGATTACGCTGTTCTAAGTCAGTATTTGGTTTCACTTGCTAAGTACAATTTTGCTTTGTGAGGATAAAAGTTTTTGCAGTAAACAAAACAAGCGCTTTCAATTATTAGAATCCATGATGCTGTGAAAAGTTTGTATGGAGCAAATTATATATATATGATATGCTAAAATTATCTTCGTTTAGCACTCTTCGGCTCCATGAGATCTAGAGATTGGCTATGTGTATAGTTGATCTTGATTTATTACTCATCTTCAAGTCCGGAATTGGTATGTTAACTCTCATTCTGCAGCAATTTTTTTTCTTGTTAGCAAAGTAGGTTACCCTTTCTAAACTGTACTTTTTAGTTAGGACGTGTGACGTAAACATCCTCGGTTTTTCATACATTAGAACCTTACAAGAGTGGTCCATTTTTACTTAGATAACACATGTATCTTTCTGACCAATAACTATTAAGTTGTACTTCTCTCATTGTCCTCAAAATCAATTCCCTGTCAGGACCGCATAAAGTTCCTTCTTTGCGACTACCGCCAATTGCCTGATGTGGACAAATACGACAGAATTATATCTTGGTGAGTGAGTTCATTTTAAATTACATCAGATCATAACATACTCATCTTATCCTTACTGACAATAATCTGCAGTGAGATGATAGAAGCTGTTGGCCATGAATATATGGAGGAGTTTTTTAGTTGTTGTGATTCAGTATTGGCAGAAAACGGTCTTCTGGTTTTACAGGTAATGCTACTTCTTCTTTTTCTCTATCCTCTTGGTTCATTGTGTTCTATTATGACAGACTCATACTCTTTCAAGCATTATTTACAAATTTAATTGGAAAAACAAATGGTTCAGATCTTAGTTGCAATGGAATAATTTGATAGCGTTCGAACAATTTGTCAATCCCTTGTCAATTGTTTAAAACCAGACTATCAAGTTGAGGCTTCAGTATTAGGTTATCAACCTCAATTGAGCAAACCAAACCGCTAAGTTACTTCCAAATGTGCACATGTAACTTTTGAAACTGAGAAAAGATGATTTACAGGCTAAATTAACATCGAGGATATAACCTTGGCCCTTTTACTAACAGATATGAATGGCTGATTTTTTTCACAGTTCATATCGATACCAGATGAGCGGTATGATGAGTACAGGAAAAGCTCGGATTTTATAAAGGAATATATTTTCCCAGGCGGATGCCTGCCTTCATTAAGTAGAATAACATCAGCAATGGCTTCTTCATCCAGGCTGTGGTAAAAGCAAACATTGTTCTTCTAATATGTAATATGCTGTTATTTGTGTTCCCTTCACTTTGCAAAATCTCTAATGAAGTGCTTTGAGTGCAGTGTTGAGCACTTGGAAAATATAGGGATACATTACTACCAAACACTCAGATGTTGGAGGAAAAACTTCTTGGAGCAACAGAGGTAAAAGAAACAATTCAGTTTGATGCCTGACATAATTACGGCCCTGTAAAGTCTACCACTCGAATCATAGAGTTATGTTTTACTAAATATTATTGCCCTGACATGAATATTCGGTAGAACTAAGAAGCTTAGCTAGGAGTTGAATCTGCTATATGTATGAGTAACATGATTGATTTCCAAGTCCTTGATATTTTGCAAAGATTGATTCTTGAGCATTTATGTTTGGGGTTTTAGCAAAATCATCGCATTGGGGTTCAATGAAGAGTTTATCCGGACATGGGAGTATTATTTTGATTATTGCGCAGCTGGTTTTAAATCAAATACACTTGGAAACTACCAGGTACATTACTCCAGGCCTTCATACTATTGCCCTTTGTGTTCCATCATTGTTTCTTAATTGTTTTGAGCATGTCAGCCGTCATTCATCAAGTCTAATTTTTATACATCGAAAAAGAAAAAACGTTTTTTCCATGTGAGCATCATTAATTTGAGAAATTGATTCATAAACACAAGTAGTTGCAATAACCGTTCATTGGAATTCAAAGCAGAGTAGATTTTGACTTTGGTTTTTAGCCTGAGAAAGAATTTGCATATTTTGTGTGGAACTTGTCGAATTGAAACAGTTGCACTAAAGTAAGCAAGGGAAGAGAAAATGAAAGACATAGGGAGAAAACAGTGGCATGTTGATACAGCACATGAGCGGTTGTGTTGTCTCCTTGTCCAACTATTGTGAATCTATTATGGAACGTGCAGAAGTAGCAGCATGTTGGTACAGTAAAAGAGAGGTTGCTTTGCCTTATTGTCCTACAATGTACTACAAACAAGTTAAATTACAAGGACAATGGTGGATAAAGAATCTTGAACAAATAGGAAGGTAACTGAAATGACGATGAAAATGCGTAAGGAGAAACATATAAGAAAACAAATGGAATCCGTTGTCCCTCTTTTCCCTTCCCTGGTAAGAACCAAACCCTTTGTTTCCTTCTGTGTTCCAAATACAACTACAGAATCCATTGTTTGGTGTAGTTGCGTGATTTTATATTACTTATTTGGGGATATCCTGTCTCTGTCACGGCTTCCAACTCATACAAGAGTGTATTGTTAGAACTCACGAAAGTTTATTTCTATTGTAGATCATATTCTCGCGTCCTGGCAATGTTTGTGCACTGGGCAATCCATACAAGGGCATACCTTCTGTTTATTGATCATCCTTGACAAGGACATCAAACTTTTTTCCTTCAATTATTCATGTCATCCTTTGAAGATGAATCAGACCTGCTCAAGCCTGGAAACAACAGTTCAGTTAGGTCTCAATGCTTTCTTGTTTATTCCATATTTTTGCGGGGTGGTTTGAATTATCTCCTCCCCTGTGGTCTAGAATGACCGGAGATGCATTTTTCCGGAATGATATTTCCTGGTTCTTTTACAATGTGTTTTCTCACGTAGGTGTGGCATACGATCAGTGGGAATACTTACCTCAATCTATTTCCATTTTTTCCGTCTACTTAATGTATCTAGTTCTGTTATTAAACAACTGACACTGAATTAAGGCTAACAGAAAAAGGAAACACCGTCCGATGTTGTGTTTGCTTGATTGGTGCAAAAATAATTTGGTTCCTTGTTGGACAATGGGAAATTTTCAGCAGGTCGAGGATGAATCTTCATACTTGGGAGTGAATTAGATTAAAGGTGGTTTTCGGATGTATTCAAAGCGGCTCTTACGAAAAACCATTAGTTGCCGACCAATGCGGGGGTGGTTTAGTGGTTGGAAACTTGAACTTGGTAGGACAAGGTCCAAATTCAAGTCCCCATATCCTCTATTGGGGCTAGACACACTTCTAACACCACCCACATGTGGTTGGATCTTAGCTTCGGTCCTGATATAGATGTGGTGGGACCCCCTCAAATAGTGGTGTGGTGTGGTGTGACGGGACAATACTCACAGACAAAGGTGACAGGGTATCATCCCTGCACGTCCAATAGGCCCTAAGCCCAATGGCCCAGATGGCTTTGGAAAAGAATTGACCCTAGGGTTTAATAAGGGTTGTGGGGCCACATAAAAAATTGACGCTTTATAAGCTAGCACTTCCTATCTCCAACACAACTTGATTGCCCCCGATCTAAACTCCAACCTTAAAGCTATGTCTCTTGTTCTTACCCACCATTCTCAAATCTTCAAACGACTCTCCCTGATAAATCTACTTCTCCCCTTCTATCTCATCTATCCCTGTCCTCCGATCTTTGATCTCTTCCTCCCTCCCTCCTTACCCATGAATTTAGAAGATCGATATCACCCTTTTCCCTTGCTTTTTCTGTGTTTGATTTGGTCAAACATGGGTTTTATTCTTCACCAAAAAAACAATAAGAAGAAATGAAGTATTTCATACAGCTAGAGGTTGATTATTAGGTAAGATAATTTGTACATTTTTTTTCTCTTTTTTTTGTTCTATGATTTTCTACTGAAAATTCTTGAGGCTCCAGGTCTATGCACTCTTGAGAAATTCCTTGTAAGAATCCCCATGGTTTACAGCTTTGTGTATTTGTTGACATTTTTTTTTTCTTTTTTGTTCAATTTTTTTTTTTTTTTGGTCTTAGAGGAAAAGATACATTGAGTATTTTCTTCCCGTTTTAAATAGGAAATTTGTTACATATTTTTTTGGTCGTTTTTCTTCAATATATATATATATGTACTCCCCCGGTCCCTCTTTAAGTGATCCATACAGGAATACGTGTAATTTCAAACCCTTAAAAATATATTTCTCTATATAACTTTTTAATTTATTTTATACCAAATTAAGTGCTCATTGAGTACTTTAATTTGGTGCAAAAAAAAATTTTAAAATAATATGTGAAAGTACATTTTTAAATGTCTGCCAAAATAGACGTTTCCCAAGTGGATCACTTAAAAAGGGACAGAGGGAGTATATTTTTGGTTTTGGTCTTTTTCTTTCTTTTCTTTTTTATGTATTTTTTGTTCACTGATTTTCTAATGAAAATTCTTGAGGCCCCAGATCCTTGAACTCTTGAGAAATTTCTTGGAAGAATCCCCATGGTTTTCAACGTTGTGTAATTGTTAACATTTTATTTTTTATGTCCTTTTTTGTTCAATAAATCTTTTTTGTTCAATAATAATAATTAGCTTTCCTTAAAAAGTAAAAAAAAAAAACACAGGATGTAACCCTAATTGCTTTATTTTCCTTTCCAAAGCTTCCAAACAAAGCCCACCTTTAAGTTGCATATTTTTTCGGTGGGCTTTAACACTGTGAATTTGTTTATGTTATGGGTTCATTCGATCCATTCAGAGCATGTCCACCAATTACTCAATTTTTTTACCCAAATTTGACTGCAACTCAATTTTTTACCCAAATTTGATTTATACTCATTGATAAACCCCCAATATTATAAATATTCGGGGTTAACTAGCTCATTTCGCTCACACATACTCGATTACACGCCTTATATGTTTGATATGCGCGTAGTGTCGTTTTTGTTAGTTACAAGTTAAACACACAAATAAGGGCATCTTGAGCGCATTTGGAACCGTTCCAAGTAACCGAGGGCTTTGAAAAGTTACAAGCCAAGCCAGTGGGCTAAAGCTGTGCCTCACACCCACAAAGACTCCCGATGGAATCCGATAGTGGACAAGCACCCACACGACCAAAGGTCAACTTCCTCGAAGGCCACACGACGTATTCAAATGCTTTGGAAGAAGCCCGGAGGCATGCAAGGTAATGGGAATGATCAAAAGAACCAAGGACCGGTTAATGGGAGAGTGGATCGATCCACTCATCAAAGTGGATTGATCCAAGAAGCCAAAATCACCAACAGACCCTTTTGGATCGATCTAGTGGATCGATCCAATATCATCAAATAGGCCATGTGCAATCTGGATTGATCCACAAGCATCAGCAGCCCGACAGACCAATCTGGATTGATCCAAAATCAGTGTGGACCGATTCACAATGCATCAAAATTTCAACAGACCAATTTGGATCGATCTAGATTATGTGTGGATCGATCCAGTTATGCTCAAACTTCAAATTTCAAGCTTTTTGGACTTTCCTTTTATGACAAGTTTCTGTTTAATGTGAGAGCTTTTTAGATATTTGTTAGAGAGAGAAATTGGAGGATATAACCTCTCTCCTCTCTCCCACATAATTTGGATCGATCCAGATTGGTCTATTGGGCTGCTGATGCTTGTAGATCGATCCACACCTGTCTTGTATCAATCCAGATTGCACGTGACCTATTTGATGACATTGGATCGATCCACCATAACCCTGGATCGATCCAAAAGGGTCTGTTGGTGATTTTGGCTTCTTGGATTGATCCACTTTGATGAGTGGATCGATCCACTCTCCCTTTAACCGGTCCTTGGTTCTTTTGATCATTCCCATTACCTTGCATGCCTCCGGGCTTCTTCCAAAGAATTTGAATACGTCGTGTGGCCTTCGAGGAAGGTGACCTTTGGTCGTGTGGGTGCTTGTCCACTATCGGATTCCACCGGGAGTCTTTGTGGGTGCAAGGCATGGCTTTAGCCCACCGGCTTGGCTTGTAACTTTTCGAATTCTCGGGCCTCAGCCGAATTGTCGTTTCTTTGCTCTTGAGGCCTAGTGTTGGCATACCATAGGGCACGTGGCCCTCAGTTACTTGGAACAGTTCCAAATGCGCTCAAGATGCCCTTGTTTGCGTGTTTAACTTGTAACTAACAAAAACGACACTACGCGTATATCAAACATATATGGCGCGAAATCGAGTATGTGTGTGAGCGAAATGAGCTAGATAAGCCCCGAATATTTATAATATTGGGGGTTTATCAATGAGTATAAATCAAATTTGGGTAAAAAATTGAGTTGTAGTCAAGTTTGGGTAAAAAAATTGAGTAATGGGTGGACATGCTATGAACGGATCGAATCAGCCCAAAACATAAACAGATTCATAGTGTTAAAGCCCACCGAAAAAAAAATGCAACTTAAAGGTGGGCTTTGTTTGGAAGCTTTGGAAAGGAAAATAAAGCAATTAGGGTTACATCCTTTTTTTTTTTTAATTTTTTGAGGAAAGCTAATTATTATTATTATTATTATTGAACAAAAAAGACTTATTGAACAAAAAAAGACAAAAACATAAAATGTTAACAATTGCACAACGTTGAAAACCATGAGGATTCTTCCAAGAAATTTCTCAAGAGTTCAAAGATTTGGGGCCTCAAGAATTTTCATTAGAAAATTAGTGAACAAAAAGACATAAAAAAAAAAGAAAAAAAGACCAAGACCAAAATTATACTCCCTCTGTCCCTTTTTAATTGATCCACTTGGGAAACATGTATTTTGACAGACGTTTAAAAATGTACTTTCACATATCATTTTTAATTTTTTTTTTCACCAAATTAAAGTACTCAAGGAGCACTTAATTTGGTATAAATAAATTAAAAAGTTATATAGAGAAATATTTTTTTAGGGGTTTGAAATTGCACGTATTCCCGTATGAATCACTTAAAAAGGAACGAAGGGAGTATATATATATATATATATATATATATATATACATTGAAGAAAAGCGACCAAAAAAAGATGTAACAAATTTCCTATTTACATATTTTTTCCTCTAAGACCAAATAAATATATTGAACAAAAAAGACAAAAAAAAAAAATGTCAACAAATACACAATGTTGTAAACCATGGGGATTCTTCTAATGAATTTCTCAAGAGTTCATAGATCTAGAGCCTCAAGAATTTTTAGTAGAAAATCATTGAACAAAAAGACAAAAAAAAAAAAAAAAAAATGTTTTACAAATTATCTTACCTAATAGTCAACCTCCAGCTAGTAGAAATTCTTCGTTTCTTCTTATTGTTTTTTTGGCGAAGAATAAAACCCATGTTTGACCAAAAAAAAAACAAGGAAAAAGGGTTATATCGATCTTTTGAATTCATGGGTATGGAGGAAGGGAGGGAGAGATCAAAGATCGAAGGACAAAGATAGATGAGATAGAAGGGGAGGAGTAGATTTATTAGGGAGAGTCGTCTGAAGATTTGAGAATGGCAGGGATGAACAAGAGACATTGCTTTAAGGTTGGAGTTTAGATCTGGGGGGCAACCAAGTTGTACGTGTTGGAGATAGGAAGTGCTATCTTATATAGTGTAGGTTTTTTATGTGGTCCCACAACCCTTATCAAACCCTAGGGTAGGTTCTTCTCTAAAGCCATCTGGGCCTTTGGGCTTAGGGCTTATTGGGCTGTCCACGATTACACAGCCTACTAACAACTGAATGGTGATATGTATGCGAAGGGAGTGAACGAGTAACGCAACGATCAGCACTAAATGGCAAACAAAGTAACACTATGATCAAATAAATCCTCCTACTCAAATAAATAAAATTCACTATTTTTATTACTATGGTAAATTGATCATGGCTTTCTTAATCATGAAGAGCAATATAATAGAGTAAAATGTAGAGAATCTCATCAATTGCACTGAATTTCAAATTGAATTGAATTCAGTACACGGGAAATGATTTCCAAACCTCCTTTTTTTTTTTTTTTTGTCTTGAAATATTTACACATGCAAGTTTTACTAAAAGATAAAAAAATAAAATAAAATGGGGGTGTGTTTATCAAAATATGCAGGTGTGAAAATCATTTGCCTTGATGCACCCACAGATATACATATATCTACGTATGTAATTAGTTATATACATATATTTGTATAAATGAAGGTTAAATTAGATAGAGTATATATAATTAGAGGGTGAAATATTAAGTCAATCTTAAAAGTGGGGAGGAAGTGTTCAACCGAGACCAGGATACTAATTACAGGTGTAAATCTTATCTCTAATGCACTAAGAACCTTGAAATTAGTGGTTTAGATAAACAACTAAGTGAATCTGAACCACTGATTTTACTTCGAGAAAATTTTTGGAATACTCCCTCCGTCCCAATTTTATTGTCCCTTTTGGGAGTTTGTGCTACTTTTCAAAGTGTTATATCTTATAATCTACAATGTTTTCGGTGATTTTGAACATTTTGTTTAGGGTAAATTTCACTTACCTCCCTTGAGGTTTCTGGCAAATACAGAGACCTCCCCTAAGGAAGATTAGAGAAAGAGAAAAAACCCCAAAAAGTAAAACAAATAAAACCATCAAATGCAAGCAGTGGGCTTAGTTTATTATGGATACTCTTGTTTTTATTATCAAAATGTGAAAATATATCTTATGAGAACTAAAATATTTTTTTAAAAAAAAATTTGAGTCAAAGAAAAGAAAGTTCCAAGAAAAAAGTAAATAATTAAGTTACTTTTTCATGTCATTGAAAAATTTTATGCAATATAAACTCAAATAATTACGTAAGAAAAAAAATAAAGTCAAGTTCAAGGGCATTAAGGTCATTTTACGAGTAAAGTTAACGCCATTAGACAATTTTTAATGGCAAGGGAGGTTTCTGACAATTATTTTGTAAAGTAAGAGAGGGTAGTGAAATTTCAAACAGTGTAGGGGAGGTCTGTGTATTTGTCAGAAACCTCAGGGGAGTTAAGTGAAATTTACCCTTTTGTTTATTAGATTAAATCAAGATCTTTCAAACAAGATCCATATTGCATATAAAATATATTACGAATTGAAAGATATAATCGTTTTTTTATCCAGTTAGGATAGAACGAGGGACTATAAAATTGAGACAGAGGGAGTATGTTTTCTCGGTACCTTGCTGTAAGAGTAATTACCACACACTCAATAATGGAATATGAAAAACAGTAAAGAATCGACATAGGAATTTACGTGGTTCCCCAAAACCGGGTACCTCCACGGGAGCGAGAGTGAGTTTGTTTATTATGATAAAAAATCGGCTAGGGTTTTTACAATAGAGAGTATATATAGCCCTACTCTATTCCAACCCTAATTATTCCGTACTGTACCTCTCCATATGAGTCACAAGTTCCAACACTACCATTGCTCTATGTGAAAATATAATCCTTTGTCTACGTCTTTTAGTCAAGTGAAACGCTTTTAACGAGTCTATTATAATGTTATTTGTTACAAAAATTTGAATGACTGTTGGCAAATGGAGTGGAGTGCAGTTGGTGCCTCCCTTATACTCTCATGCACATGGGCAGTGTTTGATTCCTGTAAGCACCCATCTCCCTCCCTAATTCCCCTAAGATAGAGTATATTGAGATTATCGAATGGCAAAAAAAAAAGAAGAAGACTGTTGTTTTATAATATAATTACTCAATTAATGCACTCTATTTAGAAGCATGAAAGGTAGGTTTTATTATTTTTATCAAGTTTTGAAAACTAAAAAATTATTTTGGAAAGGTTGATTTAAAAAGTATAGAAACTACATTTGTAATTATTTTAGACAACAATTCTTTCTGGTACTCCTATTTTTTTGTACGGATCAAATAGTTGTTGGAAAAGTGTAGGAAACAAAAAAAGAAACCAAGAAAAAAAAAGAAGAAGGGAAAGTGTATCAGACGGCTGAGATTCATTCGGTGCACTATTTAAATAATGTCTCAAATGGATCTCAGCCGTTCAATGCACTTTCCTCTTAAATTTCTTGGTTTCTTTTCATGTACTGTGCTGTCACCTTCGCAAGCACTTTCATACGGAATTTCGTAAGCCAACTACGGTTCCATTTGAATTATATCTGTCATTTATTGATTCTACATTATAGGCTCAACTAATAGAATATTCATAAAATTAAATAAAACTCTTCAGTGGTGGAGTCAGAAATTGAAGTTGAAAGGGGCTGCATTATGACATAAATTTTGATTCGAAGATTCTTTCACGACTAAATTCAGTCATTTCAGTTTTTATGGGACTATTTTGTTAAATTGAAAAATTAATCTCAATTATTCTTTTTGTCATACATTCAATGAACGCAAGATCATTATCGCACGGTATAATTCACCATAATTTGGTGTTTTCGGAAAGAAAATTGTTTTGCATGTTTAATATTGTCGAAATTGTATAATTTTTTTTATAGAATATCTATTAAAAAAATATACACAAAGTATACTCCAAAATAGGAGTTGGGGGGCACTCCGACCCCTATGTAGCTCCACCACTGAAACTCTGGTGAATCAAACTAGGAAGCCTTTGGTTAAAAAAAAAAAAACTAGGAAGCCATCGTATTGAATCAAATTAATTTTAGGAAAAAAAAGAAGAAATTGATCCTCTATTTATCTTGAAAGACTTGATTTATTATAAGGATGATGCATTTAGATTAGAGTTAAAGCTTTTTGAAACTAAACTTTATATTTCAATTAGTATAAACTCCTCCAACGTACGACTCTTGTTTTGGCTCAGTATTTTTGTCCAAAATGTTAGCCCAAAAACTTAATGCTTGGATCAAGCACTTTCTTATGTTCAATTAAACTGATTACGTAGGAAAAAATCCAAAGAAAATAAAAAGAAAGTTGGCAATGAAAGTTTTCGGTGCTTCATCATTTGTACAATGGGTTGACTCCGAACCATCGTGACAACTGTTTAATGACATTTTTTTTGCATTTTTTTTTTACATCAAACAGTCATTTTTTTTGGTGGGTTAACAAAATTAACTGCATAATCCATTGTTTGGTGTGTAGTTGCATGATTTTATATTTACTTATTTGGGGATATCCTGTCTCTGTCACGGCTTCCAACTCATACAAGAGTGTATTGTTAGAACTCACGAAAGTTTATTTCTATTGTAGATCGTATTCTCGCGTGCTGGCAATGTTTGTGCACTGGGCAATCCATACAAGTGCTTACCTTCTGCTTATTGATCATCCTTGACAAGGACATCAAACTTTTTTCCTTCAATTATTCATGTCATCCTCTGAAGATGAATCAGACCTGCTCAAGCCTGGAAACAGCAGTTCATTTAGGTCTCAATGCTTTATTGTTTCTTCCATATTTTTGCGGGGCGGTTTGAATTATCTCCTCCACTGTGGTCTAGAATAACCAGAGAGAGGGATGGAGCCAGAGGGACCAGTAGGGGCAGTCGCCCCTGCAAAAAAAAAAAACTATAGTATTATATAGTGAAAGCACAAAATTTCCTATGAATTATATTGGCTCGCCCCTGCAAAATATTTTGAAAAAAATATTTGCCCCTGGGTAGTGAAATTTCTAGCTCCGTCCTTGACTGGAGATGCATTTTTCCGGAATGATATTTCCTGGTTCTTTTACGATGTGTTTTCTCACCTAGGTGTGGCATACGATCAATGGGAATACTTGCCTCACTCTATTTCCATTTCTTCCATCTACTTATTGTATCTGGTTCTGTTATTAAACAACTAACACTGAATTAAGGTTAACAGAAAAAGGAAACACAGTCCGATGTTGTGTTTGCTTGATTGGTGCAAATTTTTTTTTTCCTGTTGCTAAACTTTGGACTATGGGATATTTTCAGCAGGTTTAGAAGATGAATACTCATTTTTGGGAGTGAATTAGATTAAAGGTGATTCTAGGACATGATTGGCCGGTTTTTCGGATGTATTCAAAGATTTTCTGGTTTTTGAACAGCACGGGTTGTTTGTAGAACTTGAATCTATGGACGTGATTGGTATTGAGGAAAGAGGCATAGTTATTACTGTTAAAACATCCAACTTAAAATCAATTGATAGTGAGAGGACTGAGGAGAGGCCGCCCAGACACATATACTAGTTTTCGAGGTGATAATTAACCAATGTGGAACAAATTCCAATAGCTACTATGCGGAAAGCCCAAAAATGTCATGTAATCTTCATTTCTTTCATTCTTTCTCTACTTTCCCTTTGGTTTTTCGTTTTGCGATAATTAACCACCCATTCTGTTGGCGTCCGAATGTATTTTCCCTCAATTTGTGACTCTGCTCGGGCAAAGACATGTGACATGTAACGAAACTTCCATACAAACACCAGGGACAACAACTAAGGTAGCTCTATTCTCCACATGTTTAATTCTACTAATGAATTGCCATTCCCTTGAGCAGCACTTGTTTCTGAACAAATTTGAAAAACTCTGAGTCATATGGTGCTCTTTGTCGTCGTGATTAGGATTGAAAATATAGGGAGCAGTGTGGAGAAACTTTGACCTACGGATAGCAGATGGTTCAGATTAATTACCAGTCAACATGCGTAGCTAACACGAAAAATCATTAGACGACTGAAAGCGGCTCATACAAAAAACAATTAGTTGCCGACCAATGAGGGGCTGGTTCAATGGTTGGAAACTTGAACTTGGAAGGAAAAGGTCCAGGTTCAAGTCACCATGGCCATGTTCGGAAAAGGTTTTGAAGCCTTGGTTCTCACTTTATATGGCTTGGACCCCAATGTCAGACTCATGTTTTCTCTCTCATTTTAATTTTTAGAAACTTTACTCTAGTGCATACCTTGAGTGTGAGACCTCAAAGTAGGCCCCAAATGAGTGGATGTGGCTGGTATGTGGTTGAGAGTATGTGCCCCCAGACTTTCTATGATGTACACCCTCATTTAGTTAATTGATGGGTTAACAAAATTAATTGTGCTAAAAAGGGAGGTCAATGTTATTGTGTTATGTCATTATTCTTTTTCTTTGGTTTGGTTGTTGTCCATTGGGTTGTTCGATTTGACAAATAAACTGGGTGCTTCATCATTTGTACAATGGGTTGACTCCGAACTATCGTGATAGCTGTTTAATGATATTGTTTTTTGTATTTTTCCGACATGAGACCGTCATTTTTTGATGGGTTAACAAAATTAATTGTACTTTATTCTTTTTTTTTCCTTTGGTTTGGGTTTTGTTGTCCAATGGGTTGGTAGATACAAATAAACTGGGTGCTTCTTCAATTTTACAATGAGTTGACATCAACTATCGTGACAGTTATTATTAGTGTATCATTCATGTGATATGAATGTATTGTTTGTCTTCATATGCAACAGGTTATTTTTCAGTTGGATTAAATATGCACACGACAGGTTGTAATTCATTTTTAATTTCGGATGAAGAAATAGAAATACATTAATCCATCAATCAAAACCAAAGTGTGCGTAGGAAGAAGAGAAAGAGGGGTTGAGGAAGTCTTGGAAATGGAAAAGGCCTAGGCATGACAAGGAAAAAAAGAGAATAAGGGGTGTTCCACTAACTTATTTTTTGGTTTTTGGTTTTTTAGACCTTTAGTTGTAGTTTAAATTTACAACTTGTTCTATTAAAGTGTTTTTTTGGTTTTTTAGTTTTAGTTTATTGTAAAGGGTAGTTAGTTTTTTTTGGGAGTTTTTTTGTTAGTGGAATGGAATAGTTTTTGAGTTAAAACAAAACTAGTTTTTTGGGAGAGTTTTTTGTTAGTGAAATAGAATGATTTTTGAGTTAAAACAAAACTAGTTTTTTGTTAGTGGAACATGGGGATGTCCCCCATGTGACTTCATGGGTTTTTTTTTTTGGGATGCCGGACAGGTGTGGGAGAAAGGTTGGGGAAAGCTGCGGCATTGTTCGTTTCTTGTTTAGTTTTAGTTTTGATGACATCATCATTTTTTTTCATTTATCTCTCTATCTTTCTTCACTCATTACACCTGCTAACATCATCAGAACTAAACTAAATTATCTAACCAAACATGTCACTTTTCTCTCCCAGAGTCCCACTTTGTATATGTATCTGTGTGTGAGTGAGCACTGAGTACAGTGAGCAGATTGAGACGAGTGAGAAGAGAAGTCGGACAGAGAACAGAGTCACAGAGAGTCCACGGAGAAGGGCAAAATGAGGATTTGAGGTGGAATTTGAATTGTTAAAATCCCTACAGAAAATTGTAATTATGTTTTCATAGACTTATCTTCTTCATTCTCAATTTTATTTTTTTTTGGATTTGCCCCATCGTTAACAGTAATATTACAAGGAAAAGAACCTTCTTCTTTTTTTTCCCCGAATTCCCGTTTTAGATTCCCGTTCCCCGTTTGGGGCGGGGATGGAGGGAAAAAATTAATCCCCATTGGGGATCGGAGCGGGGATGGAGGGAAAGGAGGGAAAAAATTAATTTCCGTTGGGGATCAGAGCGGGGATGGAGGGAAAAAATTAAACCCTGTTTGCTCTCTTTTAGGTCATTAAAAGCTTCCATGATAGAATCAATATGAATTTTTTTTTTTGAGAGGCACCAACATGAAAATCTTTAGCAACACATTTCTCAATGCATGTGATCAAAAAATTAACTTGTAGAAAATTCACCCTCCACAATATTGCGCAATCTAAAACTATTACTACCTGTGGACTTTTTTATTTGTTCAAACTTAATTAATTACAACTTTGAAATTGTAGTTAGCTTGTGAAAATAGGATGCTTAGAAACATCAAACTTATATTCAAATGTAATTTTGCTTCTTTCTTTCTTTCTTTCTTTCCTTTTTTGTGTGTTTTTAGAAGGACAATATTTTGTAGTATGCCTGAAAATTTCTTTGACTTTAACTGATATATGGTCATTTGGAGGATTTAAAGACCTGCAGAGAATAAGCAACTCTTGAGTTGCTAAAATATAAATCACTCCCGAGTATAAAATGTTTAGAAAAATTACTCCCATACATAGTGACAACACGATTTAGGTACCTGTCGCCGTCGATTTTGCTTGAAGTTGTCATACACCATTGATTTTATGTACTTCTGAAAACAATTCAAAATGATTTCAACACTCCCCCTTTTACCAATGACACTTCCCTTTTTGTCATTTAGTGTGTGAATTTTACGAAATAGTCCATGCATTTTGTGAGAATTTTATTGCATTGAGAGGTAGTTAAGTAATTTTCCCTAATTGAAAGACAAAAGGGGGAGTGTCATTGGTTAAAAAAGAGAAGAGTGTTAAAATCATATTCCTAACTTAAAAGGACTGGACTCAAATGAAACAATCTGAAGTACAAAGGGCAAGTGATGATTTTATCTTACTTTTAGGAGCAAAAAGTCCAATTTGTTTCCTCATTGAAGACACCCCATTCGTCCAATCTTACCCACTTCTCCAATCCCGAGAAAATTTTGTGTGTGGACGTGTGGTGCCCGGCACCCAAGTTTTGGACGACTTAGATTTGATGGGGTAAATTTACTCCCAAACTTTACAAAAATGCCACCCTCAAATCTGAACCATCCAAAACGTGTTTGGAAGGCTCAAATTGGGTGCCGGGCACAACGCGTCCATACCCAATCTGCACACAAAATTTTCTCCCTGTATAGAGATAAGAGATACTACGTTTATAGTAACAGAAAGAAATAGCCGAGGAGACAGAGTTGAGAATGCCTTTCCCTTGAGTCCATTGGATCTGCCAAAATTTAGACTTCCAGCATTATACTCACCAGGTAAACAACCAACTCTCTCTCTACTCTCTCTCTCTCTCTCTCTCTCTCACCAGGTAAACAACCAACTCTCTCTCTCTCTCTCTCTCTCTCTCTCTCTCTCTCTCACACACACACACACACATGCTACTGCTATAGTAGGAGTGAAGCATGTAGGGGGGAAAAAGCTAAGAGCCAAAAGGTAAATCTATGTACAGTTCAAATAGAATAGATAAATGAAATGTGGGTCTTAGCTCATCTGGTTGTACAGTTGTACTTCTCGGCTTCCGATGAAAAAGTTTTGAGTTTGAGTCCATGGAGGGACTTCAAAATCCGGTTGTTTAACACATTAAGTTTCTCGTTAACCGGCTAATGTATATGGTATGGCCAAAAAAAAAAAACACAGTATAGATACATGGTAAAGGTTCCTATTCCCGTGGACTGAATTATGTTCCCGAAAGTTCAGAAATGAACTGCATTGGAATATGTTTCGAATCCCATAAATATCACATCTATTTAAGAATAAACATATTAGAGTAGTTTTGTAAATTTAAGTTACCTAATAAGAGCATCTCGAACACATGAGTCTTCAAAAAACCATTTTGGAGTCGAAAAATATTTTTTATAATTCAAAATATAAATTTGGAGTTTATTTCTATTCATACACGCTCCAACTGCAAATCTATATTTACATCTCTAAGATCAAAAAACTCACAATTTCTTCACTTTCACTCCAAAACTTACTAACATTTCATCAAATTTCAAATTTCTGTTTTTAGATTTTTCCACTAAATATATGTGATATTTGTGTCAAATTAAGATGTTGTCATTATCTTTTCAATAGGCAAATTTTATAAAAATAAGATCTATAATTTGGAAGTTATTTATCATACAAAATGAGAAGTGGAAAGTAGAAATGCAGATGAGTCTGCATTTTTGTGTCGGGTTTCTATATTTAGAGATACAAAATGAGGTCTCCTCCAAAATGGAGCTTGGTTGGAGTGCATGTAATCTCCATATGTACAAATTTTCGAGATATAGAGCTTGGTTAGAGATGTTGTAAAGTAGCTAAATAGATCCATTAATACCATCTCTAGTAGCCTCTTTAAACTCCGGCGAACTCATTTTGGCAACCGAAATCCGGAAAATGAAGACCCAGCAGCCTCGCCATTTTCGTCGAAGCTACAGTACCTCGCCACAGGCGGCGAGGTTTGGCGAGCTTGCTGCTGGCGTTTCTTTCTCTCTCCTCCCATGCCGGAAAAATGGCTACCTCGGAATATTTGTTCTAAAATTAATTTGATACCAGAGGATTGTAGGTATTCTTGAGACGATGTCAACGGTGTAAGATTCGTCAGCAGATAAGTCCGTCGAAGTCAGATCTACTCGCGGCACGTGTGTTGCATGCGCCAGTGCGAGGCAGAGTAGCTAACATCTTTTTTTTTTTCAAATGACTGCATTGTTGGGTGATCGAAATGCTTGATGCTAGATGAAGATGCTTAGGCTGATGGAGTTGTTCTAATACTCAAGAGCAACTTATCTTCTCTCTCTCTCTCTCTCTCTCTCTCTCTCTCTTTTTAATAACTAGGTTTTCGGACCAGCTTTTGTATACATCCATTAATCCTAAGAGCTTGGTTAGAGATGCTGCAAAGTAGCTAAATAGATCCATTAAGAGCAATTTATCTTTTCTCTTTTTTCTTTTTCTTTTTATAACTAAGGTCTCCTTTGGGTAAAAAACCAAAAACCGGTTTTTTTAAAAACTATTTTGTCCTTGTTCAATTTTTTTTTTTTTGCATTCGTTAGTTTTGCGTCAAGATTTTGTAGTTTCTGGATTCCTCTCGATGAAACAAATCTAACAAGTATAAATTTATGGTTAAAACTCAATTTTTTTTAATAAAACCAAAATAGGTCCAATAATCCAACAATTTTGGGCTTTCTTCAAATTTTTTTGAGTTTTGACCATAATTTTATACTCGTTAGATTTGTCTCGTCGAGAAGAATCCAGAAATCACAAAATCTTGATGCAAAACTAACAAATGCAAAAAAAAAAATTGAATAAGGACAAATAGTTTTTTAAAAAATCAGTTTTTGTTTTTTATCCAAACTAGGCCTAAGTATCTGAACCAGCTTCTACACATCGATTAATCCTCAGACGAAATTCGCACATTTTCTGTTATTTGGTGGTTTTGTTTTCGTCAATTTCAAACTGGGTGAGTCAATTGGAGATATTTTCCCTTTAAATTAGGAATCTCCCTCTTCTTTCGTTCTATTGTTATTTTTCGTCATAAGAAGGAAAAAAATTTGGGTATCTATTAGCTGGTACCAGGTGGCCGAGCCTACATGATACTCGAATGTCACATTCGGGCAGTTCAAAAGTATATTGGACGGCCAAGATTAAAATACCCTCTCTCCTCTATCTCTCTTTTTTCTCTCTCTAATCCGGACTGCTCAAAGCCAAAATGGACAGCCCAGATGCGCTGATAGGGTCCCACGTCGGAGCATAATACCAAGTCACTGTTTTTGAATAGTACAATTTTTTTTTTTGGATCGGCAAAACTTTTTTATGAAATGGGTTTTTGTATTTACATATTGTTTGATTAGTTTTATGCTTAAATGCAGTTAAGGTGTAATTTCGAGGTAATTTATTTCGAATAGTACAACGTCGGAGATGAGAGTGGCTGTTATTGGTGGCGGGATCAGCGGGCTGGTGGCGGCAACAGAGCTTGCGAAGGGCGGCGTGAAGGTAGTGTTGTATGAGAAGGAGGACTACTTGGGCGGCCACGCCAAGACGGTGACCGTCGACGGATGCAAGTTGGACATCGGGTTTATGATCTTCAATCGAGTAAGTAATTTACTACTGTTATAGCAAGGGCTCGTTTTTACCATGACGGTACAATATATTATAGTATCTTGTTTGAAACCAGTAAGATGAGAAAAGGAATGCAATTGGCCTGTCCATTGCGGCCCTGGAGGTACGCAAGCGGGTGATGATTCATCACCCGCGTGGTCAAGGATGGATGAAGAGGGTGCAAGAGGGGTCCCGGGTTTCTACACACTAAAATACCATTTTTTCAAATTAATTTGGAAAAATTATATAGGATCGGTCGTTGCAAATCTCTTGAGTGACAAAAAGTCGATAAGTTATCGACTAGTTTTTGGTTGTGGTTATAAAATTTTATGCAATTATGAATACATGCACACTCTCGTCGTCTTCCCATAACTAGCAAGCAGCAATAGTTATGTCATAACCTATAACTTTTGTTAATAATGAAAAAAAAAACATGTGATTCGGGTTTTCGTTGAGTACAAATTCTGCGTCCGCCACTGCACGTGTTTAGCTTTTAAACATGGACACACAATCTAATACTTTGTCCCATATTGTTCTTTTGTTTTTGACATATGAGCACTACATCGGCCCAACTACTACTAATAATTACTTCTATACATTTGTTTTGGAATTTAAAATAATTGCGAACCCCATTCCACTAACTCGGAAAGTCAAAAAGTCAATTTATTTCAATTCCTAAGATAAGTCATTCACTCATAATACATCACATAAAAAATTTTAAAAAGTCAAAAAGCCAAAAAACTACCTTAGTTGAACACCCCATCAAGCCATATATCTGAGGACAAAAACGATACGTGCAAGGAAGATTTGCAGAGATTCATGTAGAGAAGGCCTTATGGGGCCTAGTACGGATCCCTAACGGCTTATTTGAGCTACTCAAAAAATTTAAAAACACATTTCGAGGGGGCTTGCAAGAAACTAGTTACATCCGATATGTGTGGATGCTTAATCCAAACTTTCATTTTTGAATGGCTTGGATGAAGAAAGAAAAAAAATAAAAGTTTAGATCGAGCATCTACATATATCGGATGGAGCTAATTTTTTGAGGGTTCACATGACAAATCTTTTCCTTGCATTTAGCATTGCAAGGGAATATTGGGTAAATGAGATGGTTGCCAATCCATTGGGGACTACCTGCATCGTTATATCCACTAGAGGTAGGAGCACATGCAATATGTGTGCAAGTTGAATTTTAATAAATAAATAAATAATTCACACAAAAAAACTTCCGGCTTATCGTAAGATCACGTGTGCATTGCATTATATTTTTGCCAAATAAATGATAGTGATACATTACCATGTTAACATTGTTGTCGCCTTTGGTTTTTAACGGTAAACTCGAGCATAATTGCTTTTATGGTTCAATTACATTTGCTCGTTCTTTTAACTGTCCGATTTAACTGAATATGAAAGCCAATAATAATTGAAAAGAGTAAACAAAGGTAGAAACAAAAAAAGGTGAACACTGTGTTTTTTTCCCTCTCTATTCCTATAGTACTGGTTTTCCATGGATTTCTTTTTTCTATTATTCTTTCTATTGGTTTCTCTTTTAGAGGGTGGGCAGTGGGCACACACAACGCGTGTGTAACTCAAACTGTCATTTACAAATAAAGCATAAATAATTTTTTCTTCGATTGTATATATAGGATTTGTGAAAAGTAAAAAATAAAATAAAATAGCCACGGTATTAACTATTAAGTATATTGCACAAACAAAGAACTCTAAAAGAGAGAATTTTCCCTAAAACTAAGATAATATATATATTTTTGATCGGCAAAAAATTATTTACTAAAGAAGACTTGACAATGGGTACATCAAGTTGGGGGAGAGGGGAAGGGAATCCAACCAGGGTTGGATAAAGAAAAAATCACTTGAAAAACAACGAAACCGAAACACCTAACAGGGGAGGCCCAAACACCTAAAGCACTCAAAAGATCCAAAACCAAAGCAGGCCAAAACAACCCTCAAAACCTACAGAAGCCCATTAGTAGGAAGTGGGTTGCCTTTAAAGAGCAGCAAACCTATTGAAATCGCTCACTATCATTTCTTTTATCCTCAAAGCATCACTATCCGAGTGAAATACCCCCAGACAATTCCCAGTGGCAAGAGTTTCCTGAAATTCCTTCTCAACATCCAATAGTCTTTGAGTGCCAAGAGACTCTCTCATCCATACCATCACTCTCTTGAACACTCAAGCATTCATCGAAAAATTGCCTTCTAATTTTTCTTCTGACGCTTGTTGGTCGAAGATCCACCATAAAATTGATCCCCTCCATTTGAGATGCTTTAAGATTGATCCCCTCCATAGGTTCCACCACCTCCATCGAATTCGCCATCTCTACCATTTTTTCCCATTGAGTTTCTTCCACCACCTTTGTATTAACTACCTCATCACCATCAGAGTCCTCAATCGAATCATCCTTAAGCGAGTCATCAACCACTGCGTCCCCCTCAACATTATCCATTTGATCACCTACATTATTAGACGAAAGTTCCGGAAAGCAATTGACTTGAATATTGGAAGTTTCCTCTCCCTCTTCATGAGTCTTTGATACCCCATGTTTTGTAGATTCGACCACCTCCTTACTCATACTTAACAAGTATCAAACAATATTTCCATTTTCACCTATTTTACCATCCTCTTTTTCCTCCACTTCGTAAACAACACGGTTGAGTATCTTTCCTAGATCTGATTGAAAGCATTCCTCCTCCGTCACTTTGATCTTATGTGTACTCTCTCCAATCTCCATTTTAATCCATCCATCCAGTTTTGCAGATGAGTCAGTTGTAATCAAGACCCTGCCTTTAGCAAAAGAGGAGCACTTTAGAGTAGACTCATCAATAGAAATGAAGCAACCTAAAAGATCCCCAATGGATTTAAATGTGCACTGCGACCAAGCATCAAGAGGAATCCCTTGGCAGCTTATCCAAGTAAACCTATCCAAACTTGCAGTTTCCCCATCCCAAGGATTCACCTTTGAAAACCATCTATGAAGCTAGTCTTCTTTGATGGTTTCATCCCTCAAAAGTTGGTTGTTCATTGTTAGGAGAATTGATCTACCACCCATGGCTCTAACTTGGATATTATCAACTCCAAATTTTAGGAATTCCTTTTCAATCTCGTCAATAGACATGGGTTGGTGAAGACTATTAACTGCACTACGGCAAAGCCACTCATTCTCCAAGGGTTGAATTTTTATTTTTCCTAAGGCATTTGCCCCTTTATCAAATGGTTCTTCATTCATCTTTCCAACAGCATCTCCATCAACCACTGGGGCAAAAGTTTTCTTGTTAATACCACTTGGGCAAAAGTTTTCTTGGCCAAAAGTTTTCTTGTTAAAACTAAGATAATATTCATGAAGAAAGAGCAAAATAGCCTCCAAAAATGGTATATGAGTATATGACTATAAGATGTGAAACAATACTTTATCTATTTGGTTCCACCAACACAATATTCCTCTCAGTGGTCGGAAGCGGGCTGAATGGGCACTGTGTTGTGGATGCAATTGAGCAAGGTTTGCCCGCCAGATGCCTTACGATAGGCAGAAAAACAAATGGGAGTTCTTTTTTTTTTTTTTTACTCCGGCAATGTGGCACATGAGTGATCTCTCAACGATAGTCGGACAAAGTCAAGATGAGTTCTATTGGTGAATTGATTAATGCAATATCGGCTATGTATCTGGTAATCTGGTTCCTAGAAATGTAGTTGAGGATGTGGTTGGAGAAGGTTTTTAAGAAACTGCATCGCCATCGCCATGGCTGTTGGTGTTGCATTTTCAATGAATCAAAGGGGAAGTGACAACAAATTAATTACTACTGCTGCATCAGTTAAAAGGGATATATAATAGCCCATGTGACCATGTCTGTGGTGAGTTGGTAGATAACTACCCTACTAATTTACAAAGATGTCCTCAAAGTTTTAGACACGTACTCACTAATTCATGGACCCTTTTGAAAGTAGAAAATGTGAGCCAGCTTCAAAATTCATCCACACCAAATGAGTGCTCTCCCTTTATATATTAGAATAGATGTATGAT
The DNA here is from genome assembly GCA_022606695.1 of Vaccinium macrocarpon. Lineage (NCBI taxonomy): Eukaryota > Viridiplantae > Streptophyta > Magnoliopsida > Ericales > Ericaceae > Vaccinium > Vaccinium macrocarpon. The sequence goes on from CM040175.1 coordinate 10,643,491, forward strand.
TGTGTACTCAAATAACAAATATATGAAAATCGAATTCCTACATCCAAAATGATATACCTCCCCTATCCTTCGTTTAATTTTTTCCGTTGTGGTGCTCCGGGCAACTCTAACACCATGCTTTTTTGTGGGACTAACAACAAAGTGCATGAACGCTACGTATATGTATGGTATTAGAATGATTCGATAAACAACCTATTTGTGCTTCAGAACTACTGAATACTCCCTTCATCCACCAATGTTGATCCTCTATTTCATTTTGAGTTGGTCCAAAATAATTAAGAATAATTCTGTTAGTGGGATTCAAGCGGTAATAGTCGAAATGTAAGATCATTTCCGGGGGGACGTGCATTTTGTACTTCTCCTCTCAAAAAGTTGAAATCTCTGAAAATGACTAACATTCGAAATCTCTGAAAATGACTAACATTGCAGGACGAGGAGGCTTTTTTTTTTACTTAACTGATTGTGGAAGAAAGAAAAATCATAGAGACGTCACAATTTTATGGGGTGGACGTAATTCCGCGACCCTTTGAGGCATGTAGTATTATGGGATTTGTCAATGAGTTTGATGATCCCTAAAAAAGATTCTCCAAAAGTGTCCATGAAAGTGAAATTGATGATTGATCAAAATTCACATGGATCCTTCAACTATCCGTCCACTAGGTGGACAATAAGACAAATTCTTTCAGGAAAGAGATTTCATTTTTTACACTCATTAAAGGTTTTGGACAAAAAAAGTTGATTCTTCCGCGGAAGAGGTTTTACTTTTTACACTCATTAAAGACTCTGACATAGAAAAAGTTCTCTCTTCTACGGAAGAGTTTTCCTTACCGTCAGCTCAATGGGCTAGTGTTTGATTCTTTTTACTTCTTTACAACAAAAAAGGATTGTATGCGAGCGTGCCAAAGAAAACCTTTAAGTCTTCTTTCTCAGATTAACTTTGGAAAACAAAATCTAATCAGACGATTGTGTTTGAATTAGAGGTGTCCATGGATCGGATCCGGATGGATTAGATACAGATCCGATCCGCTCAGAGCGGATTATGGTTTTTAAGATCCTTTACCAAATCGAACATTCACGGTCGGTTACGGATCGGAACGGATCAGGTTGGATCGGGTCGGTCGGATTTGACATATTAAAGAAGAATTATTGAGTGGATCCGATCCAATTCGGATCCGGAACCGCCAGATAAGAAATTCTCGATCCAGAACCGAACCGAACATTTACGGATGGATCAATGGATGGTTTGGATTGGTTGGATTGGCGGATCGGATGATCTGCTGGGCGGCCCTAGTTTGAATAGTTCAACTACCTCAACTAAGAGGATTTTTTCTTTTAAAGTGAAGAAAATATAAACCAATTTACTTAGGAAATTAAAGAACAATAAAGAAACAAGATACTTTGTTTAGAAATCAAAAGTCAACTTACATTTGAACTTGAATCTGTGCGGTTATTCATTCAAATCTCATTTTACACATGATTAATTTCAAAAGATAACTTCCTTGCACGATTTGTTTCACGCGTGATTGTTAACTGCTCAGTTTTACACGTAATAAGTTGAAGTTCATGCTTTCTAGGAGTTTGAAATGTGGCTTCAAAGTCTACTTCTCCATTTGTAATTGTCAATAATTGCCTTTTAAGCTAGAGGACAATACAATATCATATTGATCCTCTCATAACACTATAATCCAGTGCTTTGCATTAATGACATGTTTCCAACGTTTAGAATTTCTGATTACGTGTCAAATAATTACTAGATGTGTTAATTTTATATGTAAACAACAAGCTGTAGAATTCTTCAATTCACATTGACGTGTAGGATCCAAACATCCAAGTGGACCCTAGCATTTTTGTTTGTAGGGATGGGCATGGGGACGGATCGGGGCCAGAGAGTACTATCTCCACCTCCAATCCCCAAACCCCTTCTTCATATCCATCCCCTACCCGATCTCCAACGGGGCTTTATTTTCATCCTCCATGCCCACTCCAAAAGAGGAATGAGGATCTCCACGGGGATTCGGGGATCCAATCATTTAAAAAAAAAAGATTACTAATAATCTAGAATCCTAGTTACAAATTAAATGCTAAAATCAAGTTACAAGTAAATGTGTCAAATGGGCCGAGCCGGCACAGGCACCGTACGTTTATCGTTGGCACGGTAAGGCACGGTATCCATGTGTAAGATAAGTGTTTGCCAACTTCAATTCAAATTGTATCAACTAGATTTCTAATTTAAAAACTAAAGGAACGACAAACGAGATAGCATATTAGGCTATCCATTAGTCATGAAAAAAATTAAGTGGATCGCATATTAGTAGGCATTTAATCGGATGAAAGTATCATTAAAAAAACACAAATTGGGTCCCGATCGACAAGCTTTCTAAACTCGATCGTGAAGAGAGTTTACACAATTGATTTCATTAATAGAAACAACAAAATCAACGGCTCCATTGGAAAAATATTGGTTTTATTTACATTTTTTGTGTTTATTTTAAGGAATGCATATGATTGATAGTTGAGTAGATGTTAACCTAGCTGGGATGTATTCAAATTATAGTAATTCATTTCTTATTTAATCACATTTATTGTATTACAAAGTTCAATTATAATAAAATGTTTGGAGAAAGTTTAGTGTGACCCCATGTGTTTGGAGAAAATTTAGTTGGACCAAAAAGTTTCATAACTCATGAATAGACCCCTATATTTGGGGATTCAGGGACGGGGTGGATTGGGGACGGGGCGGAGCGGGGATGGATCGGGGAGCGGATTCGGGGCGGGGACATGTCTATCTCCACCCCCTACTCGATCCCCAAACATTTTCAAAAAAAAATCCTTATATCCTATCCAATCTCCAAATAGATCTCCATATTGCCTATCCATTCAGATCGGGGATCAGATCATATTCGAACGGGTCGGAGGAAACGACCAACCCTAGCTGTTTAACAAGAAACGCATGGGAAGGAACCTTTGAGGGCCCTACTGCAGATTTACAGTTTTCTTTTCTTTTCATTCCTAATCTATTACATGAATTCATGAAAGGAGGGGGAATGAGACTCAATCTCGAGATACAGTGTAGAGCATCCAAGAGCTCTGCGGCATGAGCTAGCCACCATTTGTGTCAGATTTACGTTAATTATCAAAATCCTTCATTTTGCATGTTTCGTAAGAAACTTGATTAATTTGGATACAACAAGATATAAATAACTCATAGTATCTGGGTACCAAAATATTTTCACGTTCGCGAGACATGAACGTAAAACTAACACATTTTGTCACGGAAAATGCAAAATTTTTTCTTAAATTAAATGCACTTGTTGATATTTAGCTAGTTAATTGTTTAATTATTATTGAATATTTATGTGAAAGAAAGTATTATTTTAGGGTCACTTAGCAAAAAATCTAAAACATTTGACATTTTTAAAGGGAAGGACATGAAATTTTTGCAATCAAACATACACTACAAAAAAAAAATGTCTATAGTGAGGATTGAGTTTCCTTGCCAAAGCACCAAATTTCCTCGCTAAAAGAATTGGCGAGGAAAAATTTTCTAGCCAAGTTTCCTCACCAAAAGGTCGTCGCAGAAGGTATTCTAGCGGGGAAAAAAAGATTTCCTTGCCTATTTTTGCCAATTGGGGAGGAAATTTTGTTTTCCTCGCCTATTTTTGCCAATTGGTGAGGAAATATTCCCTCGCTAAAACTCCTGAAACGAAAAAAAAAAGAAAAGAAGAAAAGACATCCAATACCCAGCTTCTCCACTTCTACTAGGATTCAAACCAACGACCTCGTCTCTAAGAATGCACACCCAATCCACCACACCAGCTTCCTTTTCAATGCAAAGTGCTACAACTTTTAATATGTAAACAATTTGTAGTTCTTTTCACATCACTAATTTTTTTTAAATCTTTTTTTCTAATTTTAGTCTCTTTGTAGTGTTCATTTAAACTTGTTTCTTAAATCTTTTAATGTTATTTGCTTTTACTGAAGATTTTATTTTTATAATTTAATATTTTTCTATGGTCTTGTTAACATAATAATTTAATCTTTTAATGTTATTTTTCTATGATACAACTGGATTAATTCCTCAAAATCTAAATAATTTTGATTTGATTTTAGTTAAAGATTAAAGGTATTTTACATTATATTTAAAAAAATTCTTTTTGAATACAGAAATATACACATATAGGCATAGCAATTGTTTGACACAAAATAATGTTTATGCGTATTCTAATGTAAAAAAAAAAGCAACACCATATATTGATTACATTTTTTTTATAATGAAAACACTTCTCTTAAGTCAAGCCCTCTCAGACTAAAATCTTTTTCCGCCACTTTTGTAGTCCCTTTTTTTTCGCTTTTCTTCGTTCTTTATTGCAATAGTTATGCTCACGAGAGTTTTTCTTTTTCTTTTTTTGGTTTGGTATGCACCTTTTGGTAGTTGTAGAGTAATGAGAACAGGAAAAAAACAAAAAAAGAATGGGATGGGGAATCAAAGACAACTAAAATCGGAATGGAGGGAAATAAAAAAATACAAGGGTGTTTTGGTCTATAACATCATAATTGCAAAATACGTTAACTACTTTCCAATTTTCAGTACAATTGCGTGTAGTTATTTTTATTTGGGGAAATGATTTTCACACCCCCATTTTACAATCCACACTCCCCTTTTGTCTTTATCTTATGCGAATTTACAATATTTTTCAATACACCTTTTTCATACATCCAAGGGTAATATTGTAAATTCACGTAAGATAAAGACAAAAGGGGAGTGTCAAAATCATTTCCCCGTATTTAATAATCGTTAACATATGCCCCTAGGGCATACATTAACAAAATCTATTTTTCTATACCCTTTTATAAGTCTTTATACTTTTCTAATTTAATATTTTTTTATAATTTAATATTTGTGACAATTTAATATTTTTCTATAACCCTTTTATATTTTTTCTAATTCAAACCATAGGAAGGAATCAAATCTTAGATTTTTTGGCAAGGAAACATTTATTTCCTCACCAAATCTTAGCTTTTTGACGAGGAAGGATAATTTTTGTCACCAAATGGGTGCCCCTTTAGCCAAATCTTAGCTTTTTGACGAGAAAAATAATTTTGTCACCAATCATATATTTTTGGCGAGGAAAGATAATTTCATCGCCAAATGGGTGCCCTTTAGCGAATCTTAGTTTTTTTGGCTAGGAAAGATAATTTTGTCGTCGAAGGGGTGCCCTTTGACAAGGAAAGGTAATTTCGTCGCCAATCTTAGCTTTTTGGCAGGGAAAGTTAGTTTCATCACCAAATGGGTACCATTTAGCGAGGAAATATTCATTTTCTCCACAAATCTTTGTTTTTTGGCGAGGAAATATAATTTCGTCGACATAGAGTACTCTTTGCCGACAAAACCTATTTCCTTGCCATAAAGACCCATTTGGCGAGGAATTTTGAATTTCCTCACCACATTTCGTTACATAGGTAGTTTTCGTTGTAGTGGATAAAACAAAAAACATTTGACATTTTTAAAGAGAAGGACAAAGAACTTTTGCAATTTGCAATCGAACATAAAGACAAAAAAATTAGTGAAATGTTACAAATTTTTAAATGTTCTTATTATGTACATAAAATTTAAGAAAATTGCCACCTCACTTCCGGCCGACCAACATTCCACCTCTAGCCGACCACTTCCGGGAACTAAAAAATTAGTAAAATGTCAAAAATTCTTAAAAATTCTAATTTCGAACATAAAATTCAAAAAAATCACCACCCCAACCACCACTCCACCTCTGACTGACCACTTCCAACAATCAAAAAACTTAGTGAAATGTCATTAATTTAAAAAAATTCTAATTTCGAACATAAATTTCAAAAAAAAAAATCAACACCCCACCTTCGGCTGACCGCCACCCCATCTCTGGCCGACCACTTCCTGCGACAAAAAAAATTAGTGAAATGTCACTAATTTTTTAAAAATCTAATTTCGAACATAAAATTCAAAAAACTACCACCCCACCTTTGGCCGACCTTCACCCTACCTTTGGCCGACTACTTCCGGCGAACAAAAGATTTAATGAAATATCACAATTTTAAACAAATTCAAATTTCAAACATAAATTTTTAAAAAATTCACTACCCCACCTCCAGCCACCACCACCCCACTGGTCGACCACTTACGGCGACCAAAAAAATTAGTGAAATCTCACTAATTTTAAAAAAATTCTAATTTCAAACATAAAATTCAAAAAAATACCACCCCACCTTCGGCCGACCGCCCCCACCTCTAGCCAACCACTTCCGACGACCAAAGAAATTAGTGACATGTCACGAACTTTTAAAAATTCTAATTTCGAACATAAAATTCAAAAAAATACCACCCCACCTCCGACAAACCGCCACCCCCCTTCTGGCCGACCACTTTTGGCGACCCAAAAAATTAGCGAAATATCAATAATTTTTAAAAATTCTAATTTCGAACATAGAAATCAAAAAAATACCACCCCACCTCCAGCCAACCACCACCCCATCTCTCGCCGACCATTTCCGCTGAACAAAAATTTTAGTGAAATATCACTAATTTTTAAAAATTCTAATTTCGAACATAAATTTCAAAAAAATACCACCCCACCTCCGGCCAATCACCACCTAACCTCTGGCCAAACACTTCCGACAAACAAAAAAATTAGTGAAATGTCACTAATTTTCAAAAATTCTAATTTTGAACAAAAAAAATTCAAAAAAAATCACCACTCCAACTCTAGCCGACCACCACTCCACCTCTGGCCGACCACTTCCGGCGACCAAAAAAATTAGTGAAATCTCACTAATTTTTAAAAGTTCTAATTTCAAACATAAAATCCGAACAAATCAACTCCTTCCTCTCTCCAGCCGCTACCCCTCGGCCAAACACTTCTAGAGGCCCAAAAAATTAGTGAGATTTCACTATTTTTTTAAAGTTCTAATTTCTTATAGAGAAATCAAAAAATCAACTCCTCCACCAGACGACACCACCCCACCTCCGGTCAAGCAAATAGTGACATTTCACTAATATTTAAAAATTATAATTTCATACAAAAAATTCAAATCCTACCTCCGGCGACCCAAAAAACTAGTGACATTTTACTAATTTTTAAAAGTTATAACTTCCTCAAAAAATAAAAAAAAAAGTTCTAACTTCCTCAGAAAATTTTAAAAAAAAAACCGCTTACGTTTGGCCAGCCACAACCATACCTCCGGCCAGACACTTTGGGTGACCAAAAAATTAGTGAAATGCCCACTAATTTGTAGAAGTTTCAATATCATACAGACCACTTTGAGCGACCAAAAAATTAGTGAAATGTCACTAATTTGTAGAAGTTTTGATTTGTACGGATCACTTCTAGCAACCCAAAAAATTAGTGACATGCATTTAATTTTACTAATTTTTAAAAGTACCAAAAGTTAAATAAAATTATAAAATCAAGCAACTACTTACTCTAGCCAACTCTGACGACGTCCACCTCTTCTAGCGACACCCAAAGTTAGTGAAACCTCACTAATCATCACAAAAGATATGCAAATATATCAAAATTTTAAATTAGTGAAATCTCACTAATCATCATATTGCAATTTAAATGCTAGGAGGGTAGTAAGCAGCCACCTAAAAATCACAATTACACAACAAAAATGTTCACCTAAGCATCAATTATTGAATTTAACAATATAGGATACAAAGTTGAATGGAATCAGAAAATAACACAATGGATGCCAAAAACAGCTATTAAAGAGAATATATAAGTTTGGAATTACATGACCAGCAAGTTGGAGGCGACGCATCGATCAGTCTCAGGGCTCAGAGGTACTTATTGTAATTTTAGCCCAAGAAATTATCGTAACTACAAATCATCGATTAGCTTCAATTGACATCTCCCCCACTATATCGCCGATCATGTCTTCCATTTGCAGAGGTTGCTCTGTTAGGCAGACTCTCAAGCGCCTCCCTCTCTCTCTCTCTCTCTCTCTCTCTCTCATGCCGCGCGTGCGTACCCTTGCTTAGCAATTCAAACCAGGATGGTTTTGTGGCAGCTGAGACTATCGGTTACCTTTGTGGGTGTCCACTTAATCATAAGACTAATCGGTGGCATTTGTGGTAATGAATGAAGGATGTCATCATCAACTCAACAAACGAACACGTACGTTGCATGGCCTAAATGTGTGGCAAAATTCTCAACTTTAGATGATAATGTAAATTTAGGATAAATTACTTTAAACCCCCCTAAGTATATGACCCATTTTACTTAACTTCTCTTAAGTTTAAAACTCAACACTTAACTCCCTTAAACTATAGTGTTCCACCCGAGTTCACTTACTTCTTTTTTACTCTCTCGATCGTCTATGGTGGTAAAATTTTTCAGGTCCTAATTAAGTACCGTAAAATGAGATGTAATTGAATAAGCCTAAACGGCATCAAATCTTTTGTTTCTGAATCTCTAGAGTAGGAAAATTATGATTCATTAAGTAATCACATATACACCATCTTTCTTGTGTTTCTCCACTATTTTCTACATGTTTGGTCATAAGTAGTGTCTCACATAATTAAAAACTTATAAACATAAATATGAATAAGTTGACATGGGTGTATCAACTTAATTATGTCAACATTAATGCTATACACACAACACACATACACAACAACCACACAACACACTCACATATCCAGTGGGTCCCACATACACTACAAGTGTGTGTGGGACCCACTAGCATCTCTCACATTAATTAAATATGAATTAAGTTGACACATGGGTGTGTGAAAATCCTTATGATTATCTTATTGGCCAAAAAAATGAAGAGGAAAAAAAACGTAGAGCACTGTAGAAAGTTGTGAGATCCGAAAGATGTAGTGCTACATATTTGTATATGAATATATGTTTACATGTATGTATACATATGTATGTATATGTCTATGTGCTTAAATAGCTCTAGAATGATGGAGTATAAGATAATCAACTACTATATTTAAATCATCCAAAATGCATCAAAAGCACTAGCTAGAGCATGAGAGGAAGGATTTCTCTCTTTAAAAGTGGGCTATGTCACTCTTGTACTCTAAAAGGGCGAAAATATACGTTTATATGCCCTTAGATGCCCCTATTAGGGACCAATCAAATGCACCCCGAAAAAGAACATAATGCCATACTAATGCCCTTCTCACACTGGTTTAAGGGCTGATGCCCTTAGGATGCCCTCTTCAAACTTTTTGAATTTAAAAATAAATATTCAAGAACACTTTGAATGGGGCTCAGGAGGGCAAATGCCCGTCGGGCACATTGACAAAGAGCAAATACCCGTTGGGTGACCTCCGAATGCCATGAGCTTAGGATCTCGTAAAGCTAAAAAAATGTCCCAAAGACAAATGCCCTTAAGGTACCCTTCGAAAAAAAAATCATCTTTTCACGTCAAAGGTACAATGCCTTAGAGAAATTTTCTCTGCTAAAACAACATGGCCGGGTATCCCCAAATGAAAAGGCATTAGGAAACATACGATGCATGAAATCATTTTAAGCTAAATGGACATGAGATGCATATTACCTTTCTAACCGAATTTCATGCATTTTGCATGACAACTCTTCTCTCCATAGCTTGAACTACCAGGCAGAGCATCTAGACTTGTAATGCCCCAATTTTTAGAAGCATTATTTAAATAATTTAATATGAAAGGGATTTAATTACTAAAGATATTATCTTTATATAGAGAAAGACGACACAATTGAATAACACCAATGTATCACTTCTCGTACAATGTCGAAAACAACACTGGCCCAAGACTAAACCAGAGAAAGAAGCAATTTGAACTTTAGAAGAACAACAGGAAAAAATTATTGCTACACAGGAAAAAATATACTAGCATAAGTTGGAGAAACAACCAAAAGTCTCTAACTAGGATTACAACAGATGGGAATACATAAAGGAGCAGATTTACTGCCTTGAAAATCTAAGGAATAATGATAATAAAGAGGGTACAGAAAATAGGCATCGGGAGATGAAAGGTTTGTGGAAAAACAAACAACTCTAGTCAAAGGACCAGAAAAAGAAAATAAAACAGCTGGAAAAAGACTTTAATTTTAACACTCCCCCTTAAAGTGATTTTCCAGAGATCATGCCAAGCTTGTTGTGGAGAAGTTCGAATGGTCTCTTGGACAGTGACTTTGTGAAGATGTCAGCGACATTGTCATTGCTTCGCACCTCATGGACTTCAACAATTGTTTTGTCAATAACCTTCTCACCAATAAAATGATGTTCAATCTCAATATGCTTGGTCCTTGCGTGACAAACCGGATTAGTTGCGAGCTTGAGAAAACTTTGATTGTCACAAAAAATGGTAGTCGGTTTAGTGATTTGAGAAGTAACCACACACACTCTTGAGGAGCGAGAGAGGCAGCCTTATACTCAGCCTCGGTGGTAGAAAGGGAGACTGAATCTTGCTTCTTGCTGCACCAGGATATACAAGTAGGGCCACCAAAGAAAACATAACCCGAAGTAGATTTGCGATCATCCAAATCTCCCCCGAAATCAGCATCAGAAAATCCCTTCAAATCAAAGACAACTCCTTTACGAAATACAAGGCCCATGTTGAGAGAAGAATTTACATACTTCAAAATCCTCTTAGCAGCATCCAAGTGTGGTTTTCGGAGCTTGCATAAAGCGACTAACAGGCCCAACAGAAAAGGCAATATCGAGTCTTGTGATAGTCAAGTAGATAAGACTAACAACGAGAGCACGATAAGGTTGAGGATCCGAAAGAAGCTTGCTTTCATCGCGTCTGAGCTTCATGTTGGCATCAAGAGGAGTAGAGCACTTTTTTCCTGCATTGACACCAAACTTGCTAACAATATTTTTTGCACAACTGCTTTGAGAAAGAAACATCCCACCTTCCACAGTCTCAACTTGCAAACCAAGAAAGTGACTAAGCTTGCCCAAGTCCTTCATCTCAAACCGCAGAGAACGATCCATTCGCAGCTTTGCTACTTCTTCCTCATCGTTCCCAGTAACAATCATATCATCTTCATAGAGAAGAACAATAGCCTGCAACCTGCCATGCTTCTTAACAAACAAAGTTGGATCGGAATCAGAAGTAGCGTAACCACAAAATTGCAAGAACTCAACAATCTTACCAAACCACGCTCTAGGAGCTTGCTTTAAACCACAGAGGGCCTTTTTAAGTTTGCAAACACAGTCCGGATGAGCATGAGATTCGAAGCGACAAGGTTGCTCCATGTAGATGTCCCTGTCAATCTCACCACATAGAAAAGCATTTTTTACATCAAGTTGCCATAACTTCCAGCCAAGAGAAGCTGCCAAAGCGATCACAAGCCTAAATGAAGTCATCTTAGCCACAGGACTAAAAGTTTTTTCATAGTCTTCACCATATTTTTGAGAGAATCCATGAGCAACCAGTCTTGCTTTGGACCTGTCCACACTTCCATCAGTCTTCCGCTTTATTTTGAACACCCATTTGCATGTAATGGGTTTCACATCTTTGGGTTTCAACACAAGATCCCATGTTTCATTTTTCACAAGCGCTTGCATTTCTTCTTTCATTGCACAATCCCATTCCTTTGTACCATTTGCTTCTTCAAAACAAGAAGGTTCACCATCATCCATAGGATTAGCAAGAAAACAGGAGTAAACATCTGCAAAATTACCATCTCTGTAACGAACGGGTAAGACAATTTTCCTTGTGGATCTTTTAAGAGGTGGAGTATCAATTTGAACCTCCCTCGCATTTCATGAACTAGAATGCTGATCATTCTCCCCTTTATTCGAACTCTCCTACTCACAATGTTCTTCTACAAAAGAAGAAGAAGTAGCACTAGGAGAAAGAGAACAAGAACTGTAAGAAGACATAGTTGCATCAGGAAACTTAGAAACACTAAGTTCCACCTGTGGTTCAACACGAACATGAGAAGTACAACCAGTTTCTTCGATTGAAGCACCATCCACTCCATCAAATGAAGTGACTTCATCAAAGACCACATATCTGGAAACCACAAACTTATGTGTCTGGGGATCCATGCATTTCCAACCCTTCTTTCTTTTCATCATAGCCAATGAAGATGCACTTATTGGCCTTGGCATCTAACTTTGTTCTTTTACTGTCCGGCACATGAACATAGCAAACTGAACCAAACACTTTCAAGTGCTTAACATTTGGCTTCTCATCAAACATCAATTCATTCGGGGATTTCATATCTGTCAGACTAAGTGGCATCCCGGTTGATCACATAAGTGGCACAAGACATACCCTCCACCCACAAAGCCTTAGGTATATTTTTTGAATGCATCCAACACTAGCAAGTCTCCACAATATGTCTAATCTTTCTTTTGGCGACTCTGTTTGTTGTGGTGTATAGACGCAAGTGAGTTCACTTTTGATACCATTCTCCCGGCAAAAAGAGAAAAATTCATTAAAGACAAATTCACCTCCATTATCAGTCCTCAACTTCTTAATCCTCAATCTTTTAATTTTCAAGTCAAGGATAACTTCTATAGTCATCTTGAATTCCTTGAAATAGGGAAGAGCTTGAGATTTTTCTTTCAAAAAATAGACCCAAGTATACCTTGTATATGTTAAAATAGTAATTTGTAATCTAGAAATATCTAATTAAAAAATAATAATAAGGTGTCTAGAAATGTCTAAGTAAAAATGTAAATTAATTGTTTCTAGAAGGTTGACTTTTGTTGGAATTTTCTAGACTAGTTATGCCGGTGGAATGAACGTCGGTAATGAGCAAAATCAGGAGGTTTCTAGAGTCAGAGTTAGTCGGTCAAGATGCTCTATAAATAGAGCAATTGTGCGCTCATTTACTGTGAATTGCAAGAGTCTTGTACTCCTCCCTTGTACCTGACAAGTAATAAAAGACAAAGCCTTTTAAAGTCTTCCACAATTGTCAACAATCTGTAAAGGCAGTCCACCAACCTTTCACTTTAACTCCCTTATTACACCTCAAGTCCCTCCTTTACCAATAACTCCAAATTCTCCCTAAATTTCCTTCTACTTTAACTAGCACCCCAACAATTTTGGTATCAGAGCAGGAACCCCAAATATAACCTTGTCCTCCTTATTCACCTATCATTCAATATGGAAGCCAACTCCTCCACTTTCAACTATGCACAAACTCTCATCCCTATATTTGAGGGAGAGAATTATGATTATTGGAGCATTCAAATGAAGACTCTATTCATCTCACAAGACTTGTGGGATCTCGTTGAAAGCGGGTACGAGGCACCGGCAAATGACGAAGAAGAAGCAACTTGGACGGAAGCAAGGAAGAAGAAATTCAAGGAGAACAAGAAGAGAGATGCATTGGCTCTACTAAACATTCAACGTGGGGTAAGCAAAACGATCTTTCCAAGAATTTTGGGTGCAAAAACTTCAAAAGAAGCATGGGAGACATTAAAAGTTGAATATCAAGGTTATGATAAGGTTATCTCCATTAAACTTCAAACACTTTGGCGAGATTTTGATAATCTAGCAATGAAGGAAAATGAATCGGTTCAAACATTCTTTTCCCGAGTTGCTGGAATTGTCAATCAAATTCGAAGTTATGGAGATACCCTTACAGACAAAAGAATCGTCGAAAAAGTTTTACGAAGTTTGCCTCCAAAGTTTGAACATATTGTCGCCGCTATCGAAGAGTCCAAGGATTTATCTAAACTTACTCGACATGAACTAATGAGTTCTCTCGAGGCACATGAACAAAGAATGAGCAGGTTCACAAATCAATCCTTGGAGCAAGCATTTCAAAGCAAAATCAATTTTGGAGGAAAGAATCAAGCAAATCAAGAGAAGGGCTCAACTCGAGGAGGAGGCATGAAAGGACGTGGAGGCCAAAATGCCCGGAACAAAGGAAAAGGATACGACAATCAAAGAAATCCCAATGACGGTAACTCTAACTCTTCTTGCATTATTTGCAAAAAAACAAATCATGCATCCAAAGATTGCAGATTTAAATGCAAGAGATGCAAAGTTTCCAATCATTCCAATCGTGATTGTTGGTTCAATCATGAAAAAAGCAAAGATAATTTTTCGGAAGAAAATGAAGCAGAACATTTATTCTCTTGCATGAATGCTCAAGAAGAATCAGATAACATCTGGTACTTGGATAGTGGATGCAGTAACCATATGACAGGCGATCGGAAAAAGTTTGTGCAGCTTGACGATAAAGTCTCGTCTCAAGTAAAGCTGGGAGATGGAAAGCTGCAAAATGTTGAAGGAAAGGGAGTTATTGCCGTCTACACAAAGGGAGGTAACAAAAGATTAATTTCTGATGTCCTTTATGTTCCTGGGCTTACTCAAAATTTACTTAATGTGGGACAATTATTGCAGAAGGATTATGCACTTAAATTTGATAATGGTGAGTGCATAATTATTGACAAAAAGAAAAATTTTATAGTGGCCAAAGTCAAAATGACTCCAAATAAAATTTTCCCATTAATGATGCCACTTAATGAAAATTTTGCCCTTAAAGGAGAAAAAGTTGATGACTCATATTTATGGCATCTAAGATATGGCCACTTAAATTACAAAGGCATGAGATTGCTGAAGGAGAAAAATATGGTGAAAGGGCTACCAAATATTGATAAAATTGATAAAATTTGTGAAGGGTGCATATATGGAAAAATGCATAGACTCCCATTTCCAAAGTTCGCTTGGAGAGCAAAAGCGCCTTTAGAATTAGTGCATTCTGATATTTTTGGCCCTACCAGAACACCATCTCTTGGAGGAAAAAGATATTTTCTCTTATTTGTTGATGATTATACAAGAATGATGTGGCTTTACATCCTTGAGAAGAAATCAGAAGCATTTTCTGTATTTCTCAAGTTTCAAGCCTTGGTGGAGAGACAAAGTGGAAGACTAATAAAGACACTTCGGACGGATCGTGGTGGTGAATACATCTACACACCGTTCTTGGAGTATTGCAAGGAAAAAGGGATCAAGAGGCAACTTACAGTCCGGAAGACACCGCAGCAAAATGGAGTAGCAGAGCGGAATAACCGTACCATTGCAGAGATGGCACGAAGCATGCTCAAAGGCAAAGGCATACCAAACACATTCTGGGCTGAAGCTGTCAACACTGCTGTGTTCATCCTCAACCGATCTCCCACAAAGGCAGTACAGAACAAAACGCCATATGAGGCATGGTATAAAGAGAAGCCACAGGTACATTTTCTCAAGATTTTTGGATGCATTGCATATGCACTAGTTCCCTCAGAACAAAGGGAAAAATTTGATGAAAAAGGAGAGAAATATATTTTCATTGGATATAGTGACGAGTCCAAGGGATATCGTCTCTATAATCCAAGCACAAATAAATTTGTGATTTCTCGAGATGTGATATTTGATGAAGCTGCTGCATGGAAATGGGAGGACAATTCCTTCCAAAAGCAAAAGTTTTTTGAGCCTTTTGATGCAGGAGATGGGCAAGAAACTTCAACTCTGGACCCAGGTCCAAGCCAAAGTCCGCAAACCAGTCCAGAAAGCTCATCGGAGGATCTCAATCCAACGAGAAAGGTACGCTCCTTACAAGATATATATGACTCGTGTGATTTTGCCTTCTTCACTTGTGAACCACAGAACTTTGAAGAAGCTGCAAGTGAAGAAATATGGAAAAAAGCGATGGACGAGGAAATTGCAACCATTGAGAAAAATCACACATGGGATCTCGTGGAGCTGCCGAAAGATAAAGGCGTAATTGGGCTCAAATGGGTCTATAAGACGAAATACAAAGAAGATGGATCAATTCAGAAGCACAAAGCATGATTAGTGGCAAAAGGCTACTCGCAACAGCCTGGGTTGGATTTCAATGAAACATTTGCTCCTGTCGCTCGCATGGAGACAATTAGAACAGTTCTAGCCTTGGCTGCACAGTACGAGCTTGTACTAGCTCGATGTGAAGTCAGCTTTTCTTAATGGAGAGCTTGAAGAAGAAGTTTACGTGGAGCAACCGCAAGGCTACACCATCAAAGGAAAAGAAGACAAGGTGTACCGACTTCGGAAGGCACTCTATGGCTTGAAGCAAGCACCTCGAGCGTGGAACAACAACATTGACAAATACTTCTACCAAAATGGTTTTGAAAGAAGCCGAAGCGAACCATCACTCTATGTCAAAAAGGAGGTACTAATGACTTCCTCATTGTCTGCTTATATGTTGATGATTTAATCTACACAGGCACCAATTCAGCGATGGTTGAAGAATTTAAAAAAGACATGATGAAGGAGTACGAGATGACTGATCTCGGCCTTATGAGATATTTTCTCGGCATCCAAGTGAGGCAATCCAAAGAAGGGATTTTTATCTCACAAGAAAAATATCTTGAAGATTTATTGAAGAAATTTCGGATGAGTAACTGCAAGCCAATTTCTACTCCACTTTCTCTAAATGACAAGCTGCAGCTGAATGATGGAGCGGAGAAGATCAATGCCACTACCTACCGAAAATTGGTTGGTTCTCTAAATTATCTCACTCATACAAGGCCAGATATTGTATATTCTGTGAATCTTATTTCAAGATTTATGCACGAGCCGAGCAAGCTACACTATGCCGCAGCGAAACGGATTCTCCGTTATCTTCAAGGGACAAAGAAACTTGGCATCAAGTACACAAAAGAAAATGATAGCAAGCTTATTGGCTACACAGATAGCGATTGGGCAGGCTCACTGGATGATCGCAAAAGCACCTCAGGATATGTATTCTGTATTGGATCTAACATCATCGCTTGGAGTTCTAAAAAGCAAAGGACAATTGCTCTCTCATCGGCAGAAGCTGAATATATAGCAGCTACAAATGCAACATGTGAGGCTGTATGGCTCAGACGAATTCTTTCGGACATGGAGCATAAAGAGCAAGGTCCTACAGTCATCTACTGCGATAATATGTCAGCCATTTCAATGAGCAAAAATCCAGTTTTTCACGGTAGGACAAAACATATTGAGCTCCGACATCACTTTATCAGAGACATGGTGCAGAATGGAGAAATTCAGCTCGAGTTTGTCAATACAAAGGAGCAGCTAGCCGACATAATGACCAAAGCAGTGGCAGCAAAAATTTTTTTAAAATTTCATCAAGTCATGAAGATTACAAATTAAGGAGGAATGTTAAAATAGTAATTTGTAATCTAGAAATATCTAATTAAAAAATAATAATAAGGTGTCTAGAAATGTCTAAGTAAAAATGTAAATTAATTGTTTCTAGAAGGTTGACTTTTGTTGGAATTTTCTAGACTAGTTATGCCGGTGGAATGAACATCGGTAATGAGCAAAATCAGGAGGTTTCTAGAGTCAGAGTTAGTCGGTCAAGATGCTCTATAAATAGAGCAATTGTGCGCTCATTTACTGTGAATTGCAAGAGTCTTGTACTCCTCCCTTGTACCTGACAAGTAATAAAAGACAAAGCATTTTAAAGTCTTCCACAATTGTCAACAATCTATAAAGGCAGTCCACCAACCTTTCACTTTAACTCCCTTATTACACCTCAAGTCCCTCCTTTACCAATAACTCCAAATTCTCCCTAAATTTCCTTCTACTTTAACTAGCACCCCAACAAAGTCATCCACAAGAAGCATCATGTATCGGCAACCAGAATATGAAGGTGTTAGGCAAGGTCCCATTAAATCACAATAGATAAGCTCTAATGGAGCCTTGGACCGAGAGTAGGACTTATCAAATGGAAGACGATGTGCCTTGCCATATTGACAGCCCTCACACACTTCACATTTCCAGAAGAAGTTAACTTTGGCAGCCCATTGACTAGATTTTGCGAAACCATTGCCCTTAGTTTACTCATGTTCATATGCCCCAATCTGGCATGCCGAAGTGCAGCACCATCATTGTTACTCATGCCATCAACTTATGAAGAGAGAACGAATAAATCTTTAACTTTCTTACCTGTGCGAACAATATCTGCCTCCAAGTTAGCGATATTCCGCAGGAACTTCACGTCTTTCGGCCCAAAGAGAACATAATGGCCAGAATCCACTACATTTGCCACAGAAAAAAGGTTTTTCTTCATACCAGGCACTTGAAACACAGTGTTCAATGTAATGGGTTCAACTTCAGCCCCACCGCACTTCAATGTCACAACCCCTTCTTTTTCCACCGGATGGATAGAATTGTCTGCTGTGATAATTGCATCGTTGCCTTGGTATTCCCAAAATGATGAGAATTTAGAACCATCACCAGTTAAAGGATGCCCGCAGCCGGAATCAACACTCCAATCATTATCAAAATTGATCGTTGATAGCGCATCAACTGAAGTAATTCCAGCTAGGAAGCAACTATCCCCCTCATCACTTTCCTCTTTTTTTGCAACATAAATTTAACTCGACAATTCTTCCTTATATGTCCAGTTTTACCGCACTTATAATACTTGAAGTTCTTGTTTCCAGCGTCCTTTCCATTTGACTTGCCATTACCACCATTTTTGCTAGATGAGTCATCGCCTTTTGAACTTTGCCCCTTCTCCTTCTCCTTGTCATGACTCCTTTTATTAGAGAACAAAGCTTCTCCATCAGTCCCGGACATAGAGCACCCAGCCATTTGACGAGCTAAAGATTCTTGAGAAGTAAGAAGATTTTCAAACTTCACCAAGGATGGTTGAGTAGCCCATCCTTGAATAGAGGTAACAAATGGCACGTACTCCTTCTTCAATCCTCGAATAATATGCCTCTTCATTCGCGCTTCAAATATAGGTTCCTCCGCATCAAGAATGGAAATCTCGGAACATAAGATCTTAATTTTCAAAAAAAATTGAGAAATTGAGAGATTGCCCTGAGTGGTGTTAGCCAACTCATTTTCCAACATCTACAATTGCGCCACATCCTTCTTGTTAAACAAACCATCAAGAGTAGTCCAAATTTCTGCAGCGGACTTACAAGCTATGATGTGGTCAAACAAGGCATGAGATATACTCCTCTTCAGGATAGACTCTGCCTTAGCATTGCCGATTTGCCACTTTTTCAAGACTGCAACATTCTCCGGAGTTTCTGCAGGAGCTACCTTATCATCTCCATCAACAAAGGACCACAAGTCTTCACCGACTAGAAAAGACTCAATGCATGACTTCCATATCTTGTAGTTAGATTGAGTGAGTAACTCAAAACCAAACCCATTTAGCTTTCCACCTGAATCCATCTTCGAAACAAGCACCAAATTGACCTTCTTCACCAAGGGAGTCAAGAACAAAGTCACAGTTACCCTTGTAGCTCTGATACCATATAGAGAAAGACGACACAATTGAATAACACCAATGTATCGCTTCTCGTAAAGTGTCGAAAACAACAATGGCCCAAGACTAAACCTAAGAAAGAAGCAATCTGAACTTTAGAAGAACAACAGGAAAAAATTATTGCTACACAGGAAAAAATATACTAGCATAAGTTGGAGAAACAACCAAAAGTCTCTAACTAGGATTACAGCAGATGGGAATACATAAAGGAGCAGATTTACTGCCTTGAAAATCTAAGGAATAATGGTAATAAAGAGGGTACAGAAAATAGGCATTGGGAGATGAAAAGGTTTGTGGAAAAATGAACAACTCTAGTCAAAGGACCAGAAAAAGAAAATAAAATAGCTGGAAAAAGACTTTAATTTTAACACTTTAATCATAACTGAATTAGAAGTTTAATATCAGAGTTAACTTAGTCAGATTACAATAAAACAAAAGGCTAAGCTTAACATTGTTAATATTACAATGAGCCAAAATAGTGTGCGAAATGAATAGAGCCTCTAAAGGTCTAAGTTTAGGTCCCAATCTTCATTGCGAGTTTGATCAGCAAGGAATCCTTCCTCCTAGTTGCAATGCTCTTCTCCTCTTCCTTCGGTACCTAACATGAAATGCTAGGGCCAACAATAGCACCACGAGTGATAAATTACCCAGTAGCTAACTCTTTACCCTCTGACCCTTAAATTCCAAGTATTTCATATAACAGTTCAATATCAAAATGAAAGCAGGAGTATAACACATCATCCGTTTCATTACTATCCATTAACTTCATTAATTCTATGGATCCTTTCCACAAGTATACTCCTCCCATATTAACTAACCTCGACCGTGTCATGGGACCACTCATCTCTTGTTTGTCTTGCACCGGAGTCTTTCGCGCATACACCAAAATGATACTCAGCATGAATCCACATGAGACTATAACAAGGGGATGCTACGCAATAGAGTTTTTCCATAACGTATCATCTATTAGGGTCGAAATACATTCTCCACAATATCACATTTCGTTCATATGGTAACCAATCATTAGCCAAGGCCCATTTGGTAACCTTTATAACACAGGGCCCATTCGCTAAGCGGAGCCATCCACAACGACTTGTAACCACAATTCACGATCTCGTACTTCCACCCCTTTTCCAATTACTGTTTAACCTAACAACGTCTATGTGAATGCATTACACATATTCCACCCTAGTGAACCTAGTTATCCATTCTAACAAGTACAATCATATGCCCATCCATACAGTAACTTCATAATTATGAGAACAATTGATAACAGTATCGCAGTTGATAATGCATGTTTAGATTTTTTTCTCTTGACTTTTGGATTTCATTATGATTTAGCACATAACTTCGTTTAGTATTTGGTAAGCCTAATTCAGGTTGCTTCCACCTTTCAGAGATTTGGTGGGTTGAATATATGTGTGTGTGTGTGTACATATATAAATTAGCTTGTTCTGTTTCTTTTAGAAAGAGAGAGGATGATGAGTTGGGTAAAAGACAAGGATTACACAATGTATACATATGTTGTTCAAGGGCATTTTTGTCTTAAAATTGCCCAAAATGAGGATATTCTCCCAGCTGCAAACAGAATTTTAATGAAAGGGGTGAAGCTAGCTAACGGATATAGATGAGGGAGTGTGTATGGACGTTTTTAAAGGTTAGGGGGTCTCCGTGGAAATGAGAATAGATTAGGCGATCTCCATGGAATTTAACCTTAAATGTATTAGTATTTTGTAAATCCAACTTAATAAAAAAAAATCATCATTACACCTTTCACATCAACCTTAACCTCTACTTCCCACTTCTACATCAACTTTACTTATACTTTCCAAAATTATCCTCCACTTTTTCCCATTAACTCTTTACCTACTAAATTTTCAAAAGGGCGAAATGATAATTGTACTAACTTTTACCCATTAATTTTTCAAAACACTCATTTATCAAGGGAAATCCAAAATAAAAATTTAAACACTATAAAAGAGATGGAGGGAGTATTAAAAAAATGAAAATTTAAGTTGACCTCTTGTGAAATTTCCGATAACAAAAGAAAAAAAAAGGACGAAAGAAAGAAAGTTGGCAAGATAGTTGGAAGAAGACTTAGAATATTATTACGAGAGTGATGACTTTGTACATACTCCGTGATACTACTAGACATGTGATTATATAGACAAGAAAAAGGTAGTAAAGTTAACGTACAAGCTATTAATAGGCTTTATAGCCTTTACAGATGTTTAAAACAAAAACAAGGGGGGCCTAGCCCTCTCTTACAAGTGTTAAAAGATAAAAGGGGTCCTATTCTCCCGTCTTAAAAATCCTGCCATGTAGAGAATCTCTCGTACGAGTTCTGGACTCCTCTTTTCCTGACATCATTGCTTGCATCAATTTCAATAATACAACTTTTCTAGCCTTCCATTTGGTTGATGAGATTTTGATACTCGACACCATCATAGTGTTCGGATGATACTGGAGAATTTGGATTTTGACTGAATTGCATATTCCTGCCTTCTTCTATGGAATTAGCTTGTATAGTTAATTCCATCCGTAGATCAAGATTTTATTTTTTCTTGATATTTGTTCAAAACAGTTTCTACTTCTTGTATCTGCTCTTCACTTCTTTTAGAGGATATCGGAAAATTTATGACAAATATCCTTCTTCCATCATTTACCATAAAGGGAGTTGGAATTGTCCCTTGAATCTGTGCTGCATGCTGGCTTAACTTCAACAGACTTTCTATCCAGTATTCTACTGCATCAAGATTAGGAAGTAAAAATTTGGAGTGTAGTGGATTTGTTTCCTGCTTAAACTCCCAATCTTCAGTAGGCTTAAAATATCAAATCGATATGGGCTGGTAGAAGCGTTCACATTCTCGCCACCAAATTGAACTTGAAATCCATAATATAAAATATTTATTCCATGTGTAGTGACTTGCCACGCATGAGGGCATTGTCTTGATCATCATTGGGAAGGACGTCCAGTATAATGGATCCAAGATTTGGAAAATAATCTGATTTGTTACTCTCCAATTTATTTCATCGTTTGTCCAGTCATCATGATTTAGACAAATAATGGTTTTAGGGATGTCTTCCCTAAAATTAACCCTGCATTTCTCATTTAGCAAAAGCTGCTTAATTTTTCTTTGATGGTCTTCTACCATCTCATGAATTTGTATGAAAATCTCCGAAGGAAAAATTGACCTTGATTTTTCATAAAGACAAATTCTTTTGATTTTTTCAAAAATAGGATCTAGAACCACGTTGGCTATGAGGTCCGATAATTGAAGAAAAATATTTATTTTCTCGAAATTGAAATACATTGTTCAATCCATATGTTTAATGATTTGAAAACAAAGGTTTTCTAAAACATTTTATTTTCTTTTTATATTGGACATTTCAACAGCCTGCTTGGCTAATTCATCAACCAATCCTGCCATGCTTTAGCAGAATTTTTCCTAGACTTTAGAAATATGGCCTTTCCACACTGCATTCAAATGATCATACACATGGCTTGGAATCCTTGGGTTATAGAAATCTTTTATTTCTGGATCTAACATAATATTCATGGGAACTCCAATTGGCCTAATTGGAGGGATCACCATAGGTAGTGTAAATTTCATTTGTGGAGTAGAGACCATTGGTGGAGTAGAGACCATTGGTGGTCTACTGTACCAAGCTTTTTTAGCTTTTGTCATGCTATCATAACTATGATAGCAAGCTACAGGGAAATTATTCACATGCGGATGACATTCTTCCCAAGTTTTGTAGATCCCTGGTTGGAATCCAATAAAAACTACATAAGTTTTTTCTTCTCTGGGTTGTGCCCTTTTGGCAACTATTACCTAGTCTCCTTGTACTAGTTGTTTGCCTCTATCTACCATAGCTATTTAAGCTATGTTTCCTTGCAAGTCTAAAAAGGTCTACTTAAAAAATCTGCAGTAAAATGATTAGCTCCCTTGAGGTGTTCTACCTCAAAAGTATATTCTGCAATGTTATTATACCAACTTAATCGTCGGCCTTGATCATTAGATTTTTTGTTAATAAAAAAAAATCTCTTATAGCTTTATTGTCACTTCTAACAATAAAGTTTTCTGGTGCAAGGTAAATTTTGAACCTTTCCAATGATAATTTTATAGCTAATAATTCCTTTTCAAAAATAATATATTTTTGCTGGTTCGGCTTAAAAGTACCAGAATTATAGCCACAAATCAATTCTTCTTTTTGAAGGATTTTTGAGATAGGAATTTTTATAACTCTTATCCTATTTTCACTTAGTGGAAGTGTTTCTTCCTTCCAAAAAATACATGGTATTGCTTTTAATACACAACCCCAACATGTGTTAGAAGCATCAGTTTCTAAAATAAGTTTATCACCATGTTTAGGTAAATAAACATTAGGCAATTAAGTAATATTTTCCTTGAGTTGTTTAATCAAGACAATTTCTTCTTTTTCCCAAGTAAAATTGACGTTTTTCCTTAATTTAACTAATAAAGGAGTTTCGATTTTTTGATAAAATTTCTTCCATAATTTAGAATTCCCAAAGGACTTTGTTATTGAGTCTTGTTTTCTAATACATTTGGGAAATCTCTAACTTTTGAAAGAATATGCTCCTCTAATTTTAATCCTTGTTGGTCTAAAACTATTCCCAAAAATTCAATTGATTACTTTTCAAGCTCAATCTTTTTTGGAGATAAAATAATTTCATGCTTTTGGAATTTTTCACAAAGTATTTTTAAATGCTTTTTATGATCCTCCTAGGTGTGGGAAAAAATCAATATATCATCCATATAGACCACACAAAAATCTTTAAGATTTTTGAAAATACTATCCATCCATGTTTAATAAATCTGTGGTGCTATATTTAATCCAAAAGACATTACATTCCAATGATAATGTCCTCTAGGTGTACTAAAAGCTGTTAATGGTTTTGAATCTTCAATAAGTTGAATTTGCCGAAAACCACTTTTACAATCAAATTTACTAAAAAAAAAACTTTTGATTCTTTAGTTAAGGAAATCAAAATATATTTACAAGGTATAAAATAATCATCGAAGACTAATTGCTCATTTAATCTTTTATAGTTAACTACCATTCAGGCTTTTCCTTTCTTAATCTCAGCATGATTTCTTACCATAAAAGTTGGACTAGAGTGTGGACTGGTAGTCTCCTCAATTAACTTCTTATCTAGAAGTTCTTTTATTTGTATTTCAAACTCATCTATATCCTATTTGGTATAGATCATAGGTTCTACTCTAACTATTATGTTAGGGTTTCTCAATTTTAAACTACAACAACGAGGGCTTTGTAACCATAATTTCAAAGGGTCTTCACTAAAGTTTTCTTCTAAAACTTTATATATCCAATGTGATTCATCAATAGATTTGATGATAGGAGTCATTTCTCCTCTAGTTACAGGTGTAAAATATCTGTCGCAAACATACTTATGCTATTCTAGCAAAGGAATACGCACGAATGTACTCTTTATAGTTAATGCTAATTCTTTTTCATAGATATGCATAGGAAAATATTGATAAATAAAATTATTGCCTAATAAAATATCACCATGCATGTAAGGAAAACATATAATTTTTGGAATGACAAATTTAGTATCTCCCATCCAAATAGATATGTTTTTTTTTTTGCCTTAAATTGTGTTTCAGTATTACCTCCGTCAATTCTAGTAACTAAAATTGGGTGTTTCATTAATACCCATTTTCTTTTGGAATTGCGTTCCACTTATAAGTACAAATAGTAGCTCCTGTATCTATTAAAACATTTAGGGTATATGGTTTATATCACCAAAAATTAAAAGCACCCATAAAATAGGTATATCTTTTCTTCCTTTGATTTAGGAGAAAAAATAATTTCATTCATTTTTGTTTGAAAATGATAAATTTGTGCAGTTTGAATTTATTCCTTCTACTTATTCCTATGAGAAGTACTAGGCATAATAGGAACTTGCACAGTTTTTGTGGCACTAGCTCCTCTTGATGGACTAGAAAAGTATTTTTGCCAAAGGTATTGATTTATTATGTACAAATTTGTTCCTGAAACTTGTATTTCAACACTATTACTAGAAGAAGATTGTCTTCTAGGTTCTACCAAATCAGTAAGTAGCTAGTTCCTAGGAATTTCTAGGTCTATCCAATTCATTAACCTTGGTTGAATAACATAATCAAATGGTGGTGGTTCAAAAACTTCGACCATATGTTTATCTATGGGTTTCATAGAGGTCTCTGGAAATTTTGTAAATTCATGGATTGTTCTCCATTGAATTGCCAGATCGGGGGAATTTGATTTCATATCAATTCTTCTGGTCTTAATTCTCATTCGAACTATGTCTTCTAAGTTCGGGTCATTAATGGTGATAAAGAAATTTGGTTTTATGTTAAACCAAATAACTTCACTTACTAAATTGGATTGAATTCCTCCAATGATTGCATTCATGGGGTCACTAAATCTTTTATCAAAAAGAACAGACAAAATAGGATTATAAATCCCTTGTCTAAATAAAGCATTAATCCAACTTGGATTAATCCCATATACATATATATATACACCGGTGATCCAGTCCGGGATCCCGGATTTCCCGGACTGGAGCATTTTTCGGTGTTTTGATGCTTTTAAACATTGTTTTTGGAAAATCCGAGCCGTCCAATGTGTTCAAAAGGTGTTTTCCAAGGTCCCCGGCGGGAAATCTTCAAAAAAAAAATACCGGGAAGGGCTTGATCCAAGTAGTTTTTTGCAAAAACTGTAAATATAAAGTTTTTGCGAAAACTGCTTGGATCAAGCCTTTCCCGTTATTTTTTTTTGAAGATTTCTCACGGGGGCCTTGGAAAAACACCTTTTGAACACATTGGACGGCTCGGATCGTCAAAAAAATATCGGGAACATGGAGTCCCGGATCCGGGACTCCCGGACTAGAACACTACTATATATATATATATATATATATATATATATATATATATATATATATATATATATATATATATATATATATATATATATATATATATATATATATATATATATATATATAGCGGACTTCTGGATATTTCTTTTCCCATCTTGCTACCTTTTGTTTGTCAAAAAGAGCAATATCTACATGTCCGTCACTAGATAACTGAGAAGTGTTGTTTCCACCATATTTCTCAAAAACTCGGGTTGAGAACATATTAAATCTCAAAATTTTATAAATTTCATCATTTTTAACCTCTTGTAAATGTTCCTAATTCTTCTGCAAGACTTAGGTTAACATAAGGCGATGAGTCTCTGTTTGTTTAGCTTGACTCATTTAGCTTAAAAACTAACTCTTCATCATCAGATTAACTTTCATATTCATTATCAATCTCATATAGAATTTCTTCTATATCACTAAACTCTTCACCAAATAAGACTTCAAGCTCTTGTTCTTCAAGAATCTTGACCATTTTCTTTGCACTTTTTCCCTTGTTAGGACATTCAGGTGCATAATGACCTTCTTCATTACAAATATAACAATGACAAGTCTTCTTTTTTGAAGTAGTTGTCTTGGTATTTTTCTTTTTACGAACATTTTTTTTCTTTGTAGAAATTTTTTAATTTTTTGTCCAAGGCTTCCAATTAAACGTTTTCTTCTTTTTTTCTTCTTTTTAGAAAATCATTTTTTTCCTTCTAAAAAGTAGGTTTGCAACCAATTTTTCAATTTTCTTGCAAAATGCAATCATAACATTTTTGTCCAGTTTTTGTATTAGAAATCTAGTTTTTTACCTGCTTTTTAGCTTTTACTTCAAGACAGCGGTTTGCTATTTGTCTTAAAATAAAATTAATTCTAAATCCTAAATTATCATCTTTCCCCTATTTTTTAAGAAACTCAGGGTAATTTTTAAAACTTATCTCATCCCATGGATGTGGGAGTTTATGAAAAAACTAATCAAGCCAGTGACCAGTAGCTGAGGGTTTAAGTTGGTAAAAATATTTTTCGAAAGTTTTACAATACTCTTCAAAAAGACATATATTACATAATTCCAACTTTGACAAAATATAATTTGCATCTTCTTGCAAATTCTGATCACCCACATATCCACACAAATTTTCTTTTAAGAGGACAACAAATTGTGACAATATTTTATCGTGGGAATTAAAATTATCTAATAAAGCTGTTTTTTCTAGCTTTCCTTTATCTGATTCTTCCCATTGTTTTAGCCACTGTAAAACGTCTCTTTGTAATGTTGCTGCTACATAATCAAGGAATTTTTACTTAGTCCATGTATTTTTATTATTAGTAATAATGATAGACAAGGACTGTGCCCAGTCATCTATAGTTTGAAGCTGATCTTTAAAAGGAACATTGGTCAAATCTAAATATGTCCTATTTTGGGCTATAGCATATTTATTTAAATCATCTCTTCTAGATGGTGCTAGTTTTGAGGTTGACAAAGTGTCATCTTTAGTTTTAATCTCATTAGCAAATAAATATCCAGACGTGTCTGTGTCTGAAATATACTCAAGGTCATCTGGATGCATAGGGGGTATCCTATTTGAATTTTGGTCCCCTGCTTTTCTTTTCCCTAAAGATGAAGTTTCACCTATTAGATTTTCATCTACAAAAATCTTTTCAAAAGATTCAATTAAGGTGTCTTCTTCATTTGAAGTGTCTTCGTCACCACTTAAAGAAGTGTCTTCTTCTTTTTCTAACATGTCTATTTCATAGTGAAAATGATTTAATAAGTCTTCATTTTGAAGATAGGTTTCCTGAATTTGTTTGAGAATTCGGTTCCTCTCTTCAACATCTTATTGGGGATCTTTGTATAAGTTCCTCCAACTATATTATTATGCTCGATCCTGTTATAGTTTTGAGTATTAAGGACCATAACATTCTCTATGCCATTAAATAATCTAGGAGTTTGGTGGTCTCTTAGACTATTTATTCCATTAGTCTGCTGATTTCAAAAGAGTCTAACTTGTTAAGTAAACTCTCCATAGTTGTCTTTGTTTCAGATTTTAAGTCTACATTAAGGATACTACCAAAATTGTCTACTTTGGATTCTATAGAAACTAATTTAGCTCTACATAATTTTGATTTGTTTTTTGATTTTTGTCTATTTTTGAAAACCATGAACACATAAGATCAATAATATTATTAAGACTAGAGCCAATATAATTAATATTAATTCCTTCTTTAGGAATATGAACAAGATGCTCATAATTATCTCTAATATTATCTTCTACAGAACCTACACAAGTAGTGTCTTCTTTGTTTAATGTCATTTTAGACTAATGTGGGTACATAAAACCTGTTAGAGTGGTGTGTTTAGTGCCTAGAACCTCCCTAAAGTTCGATTGACCCAAACTTTTTATCGATAAAGATCTTGAACAAATGGGTAATATGGGCTTTAACACGCTTTAAGCATATGGGTTTTGCAACAGCTAAAAGTGTAACATAGAACAAAGAACACAAAACATGTAAATGATTGTAGATACTCACAATAATTTATAGCTTGGTCTTGCTATTGAGTTTTTCACCAAGATTGATTTTCTTCTGATTTAGTAACTACCAGTAGCTCTGATACCAATAACAAAAGGAAAAAAAAAAGAGAAGGATGAAAGAAAGAAAGTTGGCAAGATAGTTGGAAGAAGACTTAGAATATTATTACGAGAGTGATGACTTTATACATATCCCGTGATACTACTGGACATGTGATTATATAGACAAGAAAAAGATAATAAAACTACCTTACAAGCTATTAATAGGCTTTATAGCCTTTACAGATATTTAAAACAAAAACAAGAGGGCTAGGCCGGCTCCGTCATTTTTCCGTCATTGACTATCGGGTTGTATTTCCAACCGTTGACTAAGTCTTATTTCCAACTATTGCCCGATGACAAGCGACGTCGGGTGCCCTCTCTTACAAGCGTTAAAAATAAAATGAGTCATAATTACAGTCATCTCCATCTCCCTTTCCTTTTACAAGCTAGAAGGTACAAAATTCCCGTTAGCCATTAGATTTTATCACTTCTTTGGACTTTGAGTTTTTGGTCGGTGAAAACCGAAGGCTTCCTTTTCGACGCCAATAATTCGAAAACTGGTAATCTGTTAGAAGGAGCAATGGCAGCGATGGTGGTTCCAGCGGGTGGGAGACGCTGTGCGATTTTTGGTTCTTTGCCCTTCGAAGGTATATATAGTGAAAAGGACAATTCCGTTGTTAAATTGAAGTAGGCTTTTTTGAGGTTGTACTTGAACGGATTTGGCGTGCACTTACAAAGCTCGCCCTTCCTCTCCCCAAAGTATGTGTAAATGTGAGATGCTCATGTGGTTGGACTGCTCTTCCACCATTTGGCCCGCCATAGATTTGGTTATACATTGCCGCTCCCTGCTACTGTTCTAAAAACCAACTTGCAAGCGAGATGTTGAATGCCACCTAAAAGACTTTTATTGAAACCCTTTTCTAACACTATTTGGTTGGAGATGGTGGAAAAGCAGTCGGACAGTTGGTTAATCATGTTACGCAAAATGAGACCTTTTATAGTCATTTGACAATATGAGCTGCGCATATTATGGTTCTCGATGTACTTGTCGCCTATGCAAATAATCACGATGATTGGTACCTTTAAAACTTGGTCAAATGATATTTGTCCAATTGAAAATGATCAGTCACTCTGACTGCAGGTTACTTCTGTTACAAATATGTTTCTTCCAGATGAATACTATTTGTCCATTGTCGGATCAGTTTGGGTTTTTACATTTGAGTTTTTGCGTGGATGTTAAAACACCTTATGATTTACAAAATGAGGATTTTAGATTGTCTAGTAGGACCAGGAACACACGAGAGGTTAGTAGTAATTTGGGAAAGAGTGTGTACCATTCAGCACTTTCTGTTAAGTTACAAACTTATGAAAAAGAGCATGCGTGCAGATCCGGAAAAGAGCGTGCATACAAATTCGGACACATGTCTGTTCGGAATCTATCTGTATACATCTGTCTGTAATACTATGATGTGTGGACGCCACAACATAACTATAGTCGACATGCATGGTCTCGAATGCATTAGTGTTTGGATCTATACACATAAATTTGTATATACGGACTTTCCACTAGTGTGGCTGAGGCTTTGGCTGGTGTCAACTAGTATAGTATTTGACACACATTGACCAGGGAGCAGGTTTGTTTGATTTAGCATGACAGGAATGGTCGCAGAATCTTGGAAACACTTACCAAGTCACTACTAATTTTCCAATACCGATTAACATTTCATAATCTCAGTCAAAATTGAGAATTGAGCTGGACAAATTTATCACAGGTTGGAAAATTAATGTATCACTGGAGTAGGACGCCCGCAATATCCACAGTGTTATTCACTTGTTTTATTAAGAGCACACCACTTCCTCATGGATATCCATGTTGTAGATCAACTTCACCCAAGAATTTGCTCATTTATCAGAAGAATTTTTGCGGATGAATTTGTGAGTTCATTGGAAGAAACTAGATAGTATCTACAGATGGTAAGCTGCCAAAATGATGAAATGTGTTCGTTTTAACCCTTCCGATTTTGTGTTCTATGTCTAATACATTGTAGTGACCCTATAGCATCTTCCCAAACCCAAATAGAATAAGATCATTTTATTAGATTAATTAAAAAAGTCAATGACATGTGTCCAGTATAAGCGATTAAGTTTCCTGTATGCAAAAAGGCCAGTTAAAAACTATTCCAACATATTGACGTCGGAATGTCATTGCAAAAAATTCACTTATCAATGTGATAGGAATTTAACATGGTTTATAATTGAATTGTCCTAATTCCTTTGACATTGATTTAGAATTGCCCCATAAAAAGAAAAAAAAAATGATTTGTCCCCATAAGCATAGTGTTCTACTCAAGTGAACCTTGAATTCCTTCCCTTGATTTTTAGATTTAGCTCCTTAGGAGTTGGGATGCTGGTTCATAGTTGGGAATCTGGTTCATGGTTTTTAAAACTTCTGATTCTTGTCATGGATGTGTTTTTGTACTTAGAATTCGGACAATGCCTTGATTGAGAGTTATTGATGGTGTTCGGGTCTTGACTTTGTAAATATTGGTTGGACAGGTAACATATCCAAACACTATGGAGTTTTTCGAAAGTCTTGGAGTTGATATGGAGGAATCTGACATGTCATTCTCGGTGAGCTTAGACGAAGGCCAGGGCTGTGAGTGGGGGAGCCGTAATGGTTTGTCAAGTTTATTTGCACAAAAGAAGAATGTTCCGAATCCGTACTTTTGGCAAATGATTCGAGAAATTTGTAAGTTCAAGGATGACGTCCTAAGGTAATTTTGAGTAAGAGGTTGTCTTTGAATCTCAAGTCAAATAATTCAATGGTTGAGGAGAACTGACACATATTCAGGATGAAAAAGAGTATTTTTTCTTTTACATTTTCAAGGAATATGGCTGGAACCTTTTGTACCAGTAAATGCAACCCTAAGGCCGAAACTGGTCGACTACCATGATGATAGTGATCTATCATTGGGGAAAATCATTAAAATGTTGGAAGAATTACTAGGAAAAAGTATGGAACTGATTTCAGGATATGGTTTGCTGAAAATTGTAAGTATTCAGCAACAGATTCTCTTGCGAAAAAGTTAAGAGTTGGTCATGTTCCCTCAATATACCAGCCAAGGTGTGTAAAATTTGGAACATTGACTATTAATGGCGTGGTTGACTCTCATAAAGTTAGGGCGATTTCACGACTGAGTTTTCACTGTCAGCAATACAAGGATTGAGTACAGTGATTAACCGTTTTCCACTGACTTGGCCAATGCGTCTTGATATCAACCATATATTATCTGTTAAATACTTGGGCAGAGGTTCAACTTCAACCTATTGAGGTTGAATTAATCCTTAACCAACAAACTCATTCTCGTATGCTTATTTGCTGCTTTTATTTTTTTTCTCAAGATATGTATCCCTTATTTCCAGGTACCTTGAAGATCTTGAGAACAACCCTGATATTGACCGCAATGAAACACTGGGCCATTTCATCAAATCACAGAGTTACTCTGACTTATTTAAGAACGCTTACCTTGTGAGATTCCATTCTGTATAATTTTAAGCGCTTTATGTCAATGGTAGTTTAATTTAGCACTGACAAACAGTCAATATGTGATCTATAAATCCCGTAGGTTCCTGTTTGCGCTTCAATCTGGTCCTGCCCTTCAGAAGTTGTATTGAGCTTTTCTGCATATTCTGTTCTTTCATGTTGTTGCAATCATCATTTGCTTCAGGTACATTTGCGTATATCTTGCGTGTTGCATCAGATGATTTCTAGGTATGGCCCATGTGGGATGTTTAATTCATGTGCAGAATGAGCTTGTCATGCTTAATTATTTAAAGTGATCCTAAGGTTTGTTCTAATCTGCTCACAGCTCTTTGGCCGCCCCCAATGGCTTACAGTCAGACAGCGTTCACAATACTATGTCAATAAGGTGATGCCAGTATTTGCATAACACTTCCCACTGTTAACTTGGTGGTTTAACTACTCCCTTTGCCCATATTGCTTGTCCCTTTTGTGACTGAGTTCCAAACTCTCAAGTGAACACGCAATCCATCCACCCAGATTCAAATTTAAAGGCACTATTTTCAGCATGAAGCCATGAACCATTCGTTTTCCACTTCCAAACATATTTGCTGCCACTTGTAAGGGACGGCTCTGAAAACAGACAAAGTTTATGCTGACTTTAAAAACGGACATACATTCTCAAACATCCAAATGGCATAGATGACGAGGAATATGAAACTTGAAGAGTATAACTTTGGTATGGTTATTACATGTGAAAGCTCATGTTGCTTATTACTGATATTAAGGAACGAAAAACAGGTTAGAGAGCAGTTGGAGAGCAGAGATTGTCAAATAAAAAGTGGTTGTGAGGTGCATTCTGTTTCAACAATTGATGGTGGTGAGTAAAACAATTGTGATTATAGTATTGTTTCTTTCGTACGTTCACAACTTAGGACAATATCATGTTCTGTTATGTATTGCCATTAGAAGAAGATGTGCCTGGAATAACGTACTTGGGACAATATCATTTATGTATTTGACATGATTTTAGTATTCTGATGAACTTGCGGCTCATCAATAAGGTGGTAAAAGAATACAAGGCTATAAAATAGCACCCAATGCATTTATACATACATGATTACAAATTTGCAGTCCTGATCTTCATTTGGCTCACTCTAGCAAAATTACATGATTGTGGATGAAATTTTAATTTTCTGAACCCTGTGTATCAATTTCAATGAAAGAAAAGCTGTAGGGTGCCAAGTATTGCTTTGGGTTGAATAGAAATATTCGTTTAAACTTTATTGGTGCAGCACAATTGTTCGTGGTTTTGTTCACAAAACTGCAGAAGATAGCTGACAAGTTCTTCACTTTAGAAACAAACAGGAAAAAGGCTGTTCAAGTTGAACTAACACTGTAACTATAATGTACATTGGCAGTGCATAGAGGTTTGTTTTAATTATACACAAAAAGAAAGCATCTTTGAAATCTGCCATGCTGCTCCTCAAAAAATAGATTGCGACTAAGAAAACGAGGATGTGAGGAGTAGCATGTAAGGAGGGACCAGGGGAACTATTTGCATGCAGTTAATTACAAGCTCCATTATATTTGCCGAGAATATATAAAGCCCGTGATATCAATTTACATTTAATATTAAAAAAATGAGATCTAATAGTAGTGAAATTAACTAGTGACAAAAGAATCAAGTGTTGCATTGTACCTGGTGAGTATTATGCTAAGCAATGTGTCTATCAGAGTGGTGATGTAATTCTCATTGTAAACGTGAAACGAATTTGAGCAGGTTGCCTCGTAACCTGTCAAGATGGTTCCCAAGAAACATACAATGGATGCATAATGGCCACCCATGCTCCAGATGCTCTTGAGATATTGGGAAAACAAGCAACAAGTGATGAAATAAGAGTTCTTGGTGCTTTCCAGTATGTTTATAGGTATTGTCTTTACTTTCTTGTCAACTTTGTAGAGCATCATTCTGAAATTGATAAAAACTAGGGCACCTAGCTTATGGCTCTGTAGCTTTCTCTTTGTTCAGTGGTACACAATGAAGAGACAAGTTTTTACTTACTGGCATGAGGGAAGAGTGATTGGTGTTATCTATTCTTATATATAAAGGAAGAGCACAAATTTGGTGTCTCTTGTTTTTGTCATTGTCTCAACTTTTCATTTTCCACAAATGACCCTTAAAAAACTGACTTACGACGTACATATCCAACATAGTGTAAATCCTACGCCACAAGGGTAACTATGTGGCTAAATAACTGCTACGGTTTTCCTTTAGTTGGCATTTAAGATGCATTTTTGAACTGCCACCATCAAACCACTTCATCACTACCACAGGACAGTCTCTAAAAACACACCATTTTTTGTGTGTTGTGTTCTCTGTCCTCATAATTTACCTTCTTTTTTTTTTACTTTGTCAAATTTCCAAATTAAGGGGGATGTCGGATGCTCGCAAAAACAAAGAATGGGGTTGACTAGATGAGTACCAATACGATGGAATATTCCCCGTGCTGAAAAAAAAAAAAGATTTCATTCAAAAATGAGATTAGCTCTAAAAGCTCGCTTCGTGTGCCCAACCTCTATCTTATTTCAATTGTTTGCAGTTATTCTCTCTCCTAATAATTTGCATTTAAAGGGGAACTTTTTATTTAATAAAATGTAAAATTTGAGCAAGTTGATTGGTTGGACATCAATGTCACTGCTGCAGAAGAAAATTCTCTTCCAATTATCGTCTTAACTGAAAACAACAATTTGTTAATCAAAATAATATGAATTTTGAGAACAGCAAGAATTGAAGCCCTTCTTTTCTTTTTCTTACCAGATCCATGTTTGATTATCACCAATCAAGTTTTGTGATATGTACCTTGAATATCACTTAATTTTAGATGGTAGATTTACAAGAATTTTTTTGAAGTACTTACCTTTATTTTATTTTTTTATGTTCTTTTAATTTGTGATTTGCTTAAGTTACAGATAAGTGAATTTTGTTCTTTTTCTATTCCTTTTTCCTTCATAAACAACCAGAGGCCGGGGCACACGGGACGGTCTGTAAGTCAAACTTTGATCAAAAGAACCATATGAGGGAGATAGGATCTGAAAAAATTATTAATTTGAACATACACACGCATTGTGTGTGCCCCGGCCTCTTTATAATTATATTCCTCTTTTTTCCTGCACTAGATCTACATTTGTGTTATCATAATTACATTTTCTTGTGTCGAAGTTAGATTTAGGCAAGATATTCAATTGTTACATGGATCCTTCATTTTGGCTAATGTACCCGTGTCGATTTGTCCGCCACGCGTATCCACTTGGGACACTCAGATCCCCTACTGTCATGATACTTATAGAAAAAGAATATCAAATTAGTTAGAAAAGCGATATTTCTAGTCTTTCACATAGACATGAAATAGCAAAAACATATTTTTCTTACCTCTTTTTGTTTAAAATACATTTTGTAATATAATTTACCATGCATAATAAAAAAAAGTTATGAAATATATATTACAGACAAGTGTCTATGTGAAAGGTAATTGGCCATGACTGCTTCAGCTTCACCCTAGGGTGTGTGCTGATGTTCTAGAAGTCGCTAGGCAATAGTTGGGCAGAAGGTAATTGCCGACTAGTTGGCGCCTAGACATTAGTCGACCTTTTCAATTTTTTGAAAAATATTTCCCCTCCCCCCCAAAGTTTGAGTAAAAAATTACGCTAAGTCTAAAAAGAAATGAATTGAGACTGTAGTCATTCGTTTGACACCCCTTGATCACGGCTCTCACCTACATGTTGGAGTTCATAGCAAAAAGTAATCGTATTTTTCTGTAAAAAGTTGATGGGGTGAATTCTACATATGGAGTTATCAAACTTTCTATATATTTATGACTGCTAGTTTGATGCAAATATGTGAAGTACTTTCATTGTTGTATTATCTTATCATGGCTTATGTAGCTCTAGCATGGACTTGCTTGAGTGAAAAACTAAAGGTCATGAGGCGTGTCGGATATGTCACTGATTTATATTTCATAACTTTATTTTCGTCGATTTGACTAATTTCAAAAATGTAATAAAGCTATGTAACCTAAAATTAGTTAACTTTGGAAGCCCTATGTTTTGTAATCCAATTTGGAATAATATAGCATCAAGGTATCATTGACGTTACAATTCTTTCTATGAAAGCGAAGTGATTGCAAAGTTTAGCAATACACATGATGTATTCACATTATAAAGGTTTTAAACCATTTTTGGAGTGCCTAACTTAGGATCTGAATAGTAGTTACATCACATATTTAGAGGGTTAAAGAAGTGTCATGAGGCTGTATGGCAATTGTTGGTTAAGTGTCTAGGTGTCTCTGGGTCCGACACCACACACCTCCTCTCTAGAAGTATCCATGCTTCTTAAATCATGACAGTATTAGGTTTCCATTATAAGCATTCCACGAGTTGAGTTATTAATTTGACCATAGGTTCTCATCAACAATTTGGGTAGGATTATCAAAACAATTTCAAAGCACAAACATGCATAAATGAATTGAACTTTTGGAAAGAGAATGGGATTTTCTAGAAACAATAGTGATTTCAGTTGACGGTTTCTCCGAAGTTAGAGCATTGTTGATGCTAATTGATGCTAACCATTGGTATCTCCCACTTATGTTTTTTAGGCTCTTTTATCCAGTGTTGAATCTATGCTCACTCTAAATTCAACACTGATACCACTTTGCTATAGTGATGCAGTGTTGCAATTTGTAAATGCATTTCAGTTGCAAAAGAAAATTAAACTGGATTTCATACCAATTTTTTACAACTAAATTGGTTTTGGAGTTTCTTCTAATCTGTAAGAATGCTGTGATGGCTTCCTTTGAATTGAGATAGTAATGTGTATTAAGTCATGTGTGGTTTCATTTATCTTTTGTTTTCCTTTTTGTTCTGTAAAGTGACACTGACAATGATGCAAAAGTACTCGGTCGTTTATCATCTAATAATTATGTAGTCATTCTTTGAATCTTTATGGCAGTGATATTTTCCTTCATCGTGATAAGAAATTTATGCCTCAAAACCCAGCAGCGTGGAGTGCATGGAATTTCCTTGGAACTATGGACAACAAAGCTTGTTTGACATACTGGCTCAATGTGCTCCAGGTGAGTGACAGATTCTCCTCTCTTCTATAGTAATATGTTTTCTCAGGTTACATTAATCCATGTTTATGTGTGTTGAAGGCTTTTGAAGTGTATTTAGTACCTAAAATGTAAATGGAGTGACCAGCAAACCTAAAATATAAATGGAGTGACCAGCAATTGAATTTCTACTAACAACAAATGAAGTGATCATTCCAAAAAAGTGTGGACTGCCTTAAATACGTACCTTGTTCCCTGAAACAACCCAGTATGTTCATCAAGTTTGACCGAACCAGAGATGTTTTGCATGAAGGCAAAGAATGTCGCTCTTTAACCTTCAAGCTTTGTTAACTGCATAGCTCTTGTCTCCACTATGATAGTCTAACACTGTTGTAGTTCCAGCATACTATGGCATTTTGGCAGGTTGCAATTCTTCTTCTTATATATATAGGGCCCAGTTCCGGAGACATATAAAAACACGTGAAAAAACACTTTCTCTCAGCCATTGGTTTCAATGGCTGAGATTAAATCTTACAGGATTGCGCACACACTCCCTCTCCCCGTTCACATCTAATCATAACATCTCTCTCTCTCTCTCTCTCTCTCTCTCTCTCTCTC
Organism: Vaccinium macrocarpon; assembly: GCA_022606695.1. Classification (NCBI taxonomy): domain Eukaryota; kingdom Viridiplantae; phylum Streptophyta; class Magnoliopsida; order Ericales; family Ericaceae; genus Vaccinium; species Vaccinium macrocarpon. The sequence continues at coordinate 10,681,482 of CM040175.1, forward strand.
TCTCTCTCTCTCACACACACACACACACAGTGCTCCCCACTCCCCTGCAACTCCCCTCCCCACTCTGGCAAAGCCATCTCAGGCACCTCCATCTCCGGCGAGATCTCCCTTGCAAAATCGGATCATCTTTCTCCCTTGTTCTTGAAACCCAAATCAGATCAAATCAAATCACCGACCCATTTCGCCATAAATGATGCACATGACCTTCACTAGTCAAAAAATACTAGATCACAAGATTATTTCCAGGATACAGTGGAGAGAAATACTTTTCTCTCAAACTCTTTCCATTGATACTCATTTCACTGATCAAACAGGGCTAGATAATGTAATTAATAACAAATTGAATTCCAATTATGCTCTGTTCTTAAACAACAAAGTTTTCCTCAGGACGAGCAGAGTTTCAACTATATTTCTTCCTTATTGTTGCCAGCCTCATTTTCCTCTTTTGTTGGTTTCCTTGTCTTCAATTGTCTAGCTCACCCATGCAGTTTCCAGCTTGCCTACAACATTTTTTTTTATTGGCAGCTCGCGTACAACTTTTAACGTCAAGCAATGAGCTCAAAGTGAGGTTGAAATTTGAACGCGACTGCACTTTGATGTGGATCAAGAAATGTTTGGTTTCAAATATATACCCTTGATTTGGTCAAGAAATAAGAACCTATTACAATTGGGAGAGAGAAAAATGAGTGAAAAAGTAGAGAAAATTTTGTTTGTGTGTGTGTTGGCCCCCTAAACAATGAAATAATGGCCCCCTAAACATCCAATTGAGGAGCTATAAGGACGTTTTGCTGCAATACCATGCCCCCAAATCAAAAGCTAAAAGGCATTAGAGAGGGCAAACCATTTCGAGAGCATGTGCAATTCTTTAAGATTTAATATCAGCCATTGGTTTCAATGGCTGAGATGGAGTGCCTTTTTATGTGTCAATTCTGATATTGTTGAAAATAGTGAAATCACCAAGTAAGAGCATACCGACTGATTGCTTTTTGCCTAACTTTGGCGAGGGCAGGAGTTTTAACATAAACCAAAATGGAAGTTCTCTTAGAGAAGTAAGAAAGCTCAATAGCTCAACAATTGGGGAGTGAAAAATTTTGATAGTTCGAAATTGTGTTCACTTTCAAGAAGTTCCCTCCAAATATAGAGGTGACAAACAGTGGTGTAGCTAGGATTATGCATTAGTGTCGGCACTATAAACCACGAGTTGATGGTTGTTGACATTACGATGGTGTTTTGCTTCTTGCAGCGTGAGAAACAAATGGGTGTTTCAGGCTTGCATGTCTAGAGTGTTATTTTTTTCACCCAACCGAAAAAGTAGGTTAATATTACTCAAACAATTTCAAGCAAAAAATTAGTTCATTTCCATATCGGTAAGTATTTGATTGAATAACATGTGTCTTGCTTTAGAATATGGTTCAGATTTTAGACAAAAAAAATTTATGATTTGATCAAGCATTTACGAAAAAACAATTGCTATGATATTTGGGAAATGATTAAAAGATTAAGGCTTATAAAATAAATGGTTCCGATTATTGAAGGGGGACCCGGCAAGAATCCCAAATAAAATAGGTAATGTTCTATCACTTCTAGTCTTGTCACACATCCACCTCAACATTCTCATTTCAGCTACACTCATCTTACTCACTTGTTGCTTCTGGATAGGTCAAGTAACTAAAACCTTAAAAATAAATAAATAAATAAATAAGGCGGTGTGGGCAAGTTCCCACAGTGGCCTCACAGTGGCTCCAACACTGGTGACAATCATGAAAATGGAACGGTCACATCATGTTAGAGACATCAGTTAAAGTGGCATGTTGCTCTCATATTTGAATGTACTGTGTGAAATTGTATTTGTCAAGCCCTCTCATGCCTGGGAACAATTTATTTGAAAATGCTCTCCTCTTAGTCACTTTGTTTCAGATTTATCATATGAAACACATACACAGATAGGGCCTCTCTTCAAAATCCCTAGGAACACAAGTAACAAAATACTTATGAAGTTGAATGGCCATATAGGGTAAGCATACGGGCATACCCTGCTGTGAATCACACTTAACAGGAAGCCGTAAGGCTTTTTCTTAAATGAAATACAACCTTATGTTAGTGTTCATGCTTGTGCAAAAAGCATGATCCAACTATAGCAAAATTTGCAAAGTGGGCATTATCAATGAAAGCATGAAAGATTGAGCTATTACAGCTTAGTAGAATTGCCACTTGATTTTGTGTCTACGAAAACATGAGTTGTTTCCTGAAATCATCTCATTCATTTGTTGAATAACCTCCACCTCTTGCAGAATATTGGCAAGACAGAGCTACCTTATCTGGTGACTCTAAATCCACCTCACACCCCTGATCATACACTACTTAAGTGGTCAACCGGCCATCCAGTCCCATCAGTTGCTGCGTCAAAAGCCTCAATTGAGCTTGATCTTATTCAGGGGAAGAGAGGGATTTGGTTCTGCGGAGCATACCAAGGTAATTGTTGGGAAAAAGATTGTCAAGTTGTGGGTGTACATGTGTAATTAAGTTGTATTTGTCTAATTGAGCAATTAAGTAATAGTTTAGGTTCATAGTGTAATTGGTCTCTTGTACTCTTGTATAACTACTACGTAATGAGAACAGAACCCTAATTTTTTGCCACTTAATAAAATTGTCTCAATGTTTACATGGTATCAGAGCAACGATCTCATCGCTACGCTGTTTGTGTGAGTTTTCTCCACCAATTGCTGTGAGTTTTCTCAGGCAACCATATAATCTTACCTTCGTCACTGTTGAGAGACCATCATCTACCTTACTGTAGTCAATCGAAGGAGTATTACGCTGGAACGTGCACTGTAGCCCCAGTCAAGCATTGTCACTGCTCGATTTCCACTGGGTTCCCACCGATAGTCTTCGCTGACCACTGTCCGGCACTCGTTGATCGCCGGCGAGCCTCCGGTGACCATCCACGTGCTCCGACGACCACCACAAATCATCGTACTACTGTCTACAGGATCTAGATAATCTCGTTTTTTGCTTTAAAGTGATTGGTAATCTCAGTCTTGGTATTTTGATTCTTGATCGAACACTACCAGTCTCGTTTTGGGATTATACTTTACTCTACAACACCAACACTCAGTTTTGATCTTAAAGTGGACTGGGTTGACTTTATTGACACTTGTACTTAATTGGGTTTCCTTGGATCTGCTTGGATAATCATTAAAATCCCTATTTGTTGCTGTTTGAGTTGTTTCCAACACCGTTTATCAAAAAAAAAATTATTTCAATATGTCTGACGATTCCAAAGTTGTTCTGACTAAGTCCTCTGGCAGTAAGGAAGTGTCAGGGCAATGTGATAGGCAATTGGAACATGCTTCGTTGGATATTTGTGTTGTTAAGTTGGATGGATCCAATTTTTTAGTTTGGTCTCACACTTTCACTTTGGCTATTGAAGCCAAAGGCAGGTCAGAGTTTATTGAAGGCACTGTTACACAACCTGCTGAAGCTGAAACTTTGCACTTAAAAAATTTATCTCTACGAAATCCTTAGTCATGACTTGGTTGTTTAATTCTATGAAGGTTGAGATTCTCCATAATTTCCTGCTTCTTGATACTCCATATAAGGTTTGGACTATAGTGGCCCAAAAGTATTCTCTTCAGGGTAATGATGCTCAGTGTTTTGAGTTGAGAAAGCGACTCCGTACATTGGATCAACACCATCGATCTGTGGCTGCTTATTATTCAGAGTTGTGTGGAGCATGGTAGGAATTTGATCATTAACAAGGCTTTCAGGCTGAGTGTGTTGCGGATGCTGCGAAATGGTTGAAGAGGTTGGAGAAAGAGCGTGTTTATGACTTTCTTGCTGGTTTGGATATGGCGTATGATCCGATTAGAGTGCAGGTGTTGGGTCGTATTCTGGTTCCGTCTCTGGGTGAAGCTTTTGCTATTGTTCAGCAGGAGGAAAGCAGACGGGGTGCTATGGTGCATACTACTCTTTCTGATCGCTCTGCCTTGGTTGCCAGTCCTCAGGGTCAGTTTGTTTCTAGCAGAGGGTTTACTCCTACTTCACAGAGTGGTAAGTCACAATCTGGTACTAGCAATGGGTCTACTGATCGTGAGTCACTTCAGTGTGATTATTGACACAACACTGGTCATACTAGGGATTTTTGCTCGAAGTTACATGGCCGCCCCCCTTGTGGGCGAGGAGGTGGACGTGGTAGTCGTGGTCGTGGTACAGTACGTTCTCAAGCCCAGGCTCATGTCTGAGACTCTACGGTTGCTATGTCATCTGACTCTAGATTTAGTATTGGGGCTCAGGTGACTCCAGATCATACTGGTGGTTTTCTCAGGGGGAGATGCAAGCTCTCAGGTGCCTTATGGCTCTGGCTGTTTCTTCATCTACCACAGCTCAGGCCCAGGCCCAGGCTCATGTCTAGGACTCTGCGGTTGCTATCTCATCTAACTCTGGATTTAGTATTGGGGCTCAGGTGACTCCAGATTATACTGGTGGTTTTCTCAGGGGGAGATGCAAGCTCTCAGGTGCCTTATGGCTCGGGCTGATTCTTCATCTACCACAGCTTCCTCTTCCACAGCAGCTCCCACTTCATCTTATTTTGCTCACACAGGTATCCCATCAAATGCGTTCACTGCCTCTTCTGTTATCCCTTGGATTATAGATTCTGGTGCTTCAGATCATATGACAGGTTGTTCCTCTGTATTTGATTCTTATTCTACTTGTTCTGATAAGGATAAGGTCAGGATAGCAAACGGGTCGTTCTCTGCTATCGTAAGGAAAGATTCCATTCACTATTCTCCCTCTATTTCTCTTTCTTCAGTTCTGCATATTCCAAACTTTGCCGCTAATCTTTTGTCTGTTAGTAGTCTCACTCGTTCAGCAAATTGTTCTGTGACATTTTTTCCTACTCATTGTGTTTTTCAGAACTGGGGTACGAGGAAAGTGATTGGCAGTGGTAGAACATGATGGTCTCTATTTCTTGGAATATGAGCCCTAACCATCTTTGTCATGTGGTCTAGCTCTGCAAGCGGATAAGAGTTCAGTTCTTTTTATGTTACATCAATGACACCATAGATTGGGTCATCCCTCCTTTGGGATTTTAGAGAAACTTTTCCCTCGTTTAGCTAAACAGTGTTCTAGGAGTCAGTTTTTTTGTGAAGCCTGTGAGCTTGCTAAACATAAGCGTTCTTTTTATGCACCTATTAATAAAATGAGTGATTCTCCGTTTATGGTTATTCATTCTGATGTTTGGGGTCCTTCCCCTATTCCATCTCTTAAAGGTTTTCGGTGGTTTGTCACCTTTATTGACTGTTATTCTCGTGCTACTTGGGTGTATTTACTTAAGTTGAAAAGTGAAGTGTTTTCCTGTTTTAAATCTTTTCATGCCATGGTTTGCACTCAATTTGATATGAGTATTAAAATTCTTCGGAGTAATAATGGCACTGAGTACAGCGATAAGAGTTTTTGGGCTTTTTTAGATGAAAATGGTATTCTTTTTCAGACGACTTGTGTTGACACTCCACAACAAAATGGAGTTGTTGAACGCAAAAATTGTCATCTAGCTAAGGTAGCTCGCTCTCTGTTATTCACCATGAATGTTCCTAAATATTTATGAGGAGAAGCCATTTTGACTGCAGCATATCTTATTAACCTCATGCCATTCAATGTTTTTAACTTAAAAACTCCCCTTGAGTGTCTTCCTAGCATTTTTTGTACCACAACTCTTTTCCCATGTGTTTTTGGTTGTGTGTGCTTTGTTCATGATCCTCATCCCTCAGGTGGTAAGCTAGGTCCTAAAGCCCATAAATGTGTTTTCATTGGGTACTCTCCTACTTAGAAGGGCTACAAATGTTATGATCCTCTTTCTCGGAAATTTTTTTGGGCCTATGGATGTCTCTTTTTGGGAAACAATGTCCTTTTTTTCTCCCTCCACTCCATCTCTTCAAGGGAGCGTAAGCAGGAGGAAGAGATGTTTTATGGTGAGGGGGAGCAACTGATGTATAATCATAGTGAGGGGGAGAAAGAAAAGTCTGGAGAGGAACAAATATCAGCCAAAAAAGCAACTCATGACATAGGTGGTGATGATGAGGAATATATACACCGGCTACAAAGGTCTAACCTCAAGACAGCAGAAAACATGGGAAGTCCTCTTGTGTGATACCACCTTGTCAACCACAATCTCCGGCTCCAATTCCAAATTCCTTAACAGACTCATCTGGTAATGACTCTTCTCTCATTGAACCTCCTCTTGATAATTCTGATGATCTTCCTATTGCTCTTCGGAAAGGTGTTAGATCATGTACTCAACATCCCATCTCCCAGTTTGTCTCTTATGATCGTTTATCACCTTCATAACATGCATTTGTTTCGTCTCTTTCTTTTATATCTATTCCACAGAATTGGTAGGATGCATTCATGATACCTAAGTGGAAAGGAGCTATGGTAAAGGAGATAACAGCTTTGAAAAAGAATGGCACTTGGGAGCTAGTATCACTTCCGAAAGAAAAGAAACCAATGGGATGTAAATGGGTTTTCACTATTAAGAAAAATGCTAATGGTTTTGAGTGGTACAAGGCCAGACTTGTTGCTAGGGGTTTCACTCAAACATATGGTATTGACTACGAGGAGACATTTGCGCCAGTAGCAAAGATGAACTCTGTGCTAGCTCTACTCTCATGTGCTGCCAATTTGAATTGGCCTCTTCAACAATTTGATGTGAAGAATGCATTCCTCCATGGTGAGTTAGAGAAGGAGGTGTATATGGCTATCCTACCTGGTTTTTCTTCGTCTCAGACTGAGGGAAAGGTGTGTAGACTGAATAAGACTCTTTATGGATTGAAGCAGTCACCTAGAGCCTGGTTTGGCAGGTTTTCGAAGGCTATGTTGAGATTTGGATACAAACAAAGTCATGCAAATCATACTATGTTCGTCAAGAAAGGTGTTGGAAAGATTGTTGTCCTTATTGTTTATGTTGATAATATAATAATGGCAGGCAATGATGTGGATGAGATCCTTAATCTCAAGTCTAGTCTGGCTAAAGAGTTTGAGATTAAGGATTTAGGATCACTGCGATACTTTCTTGGAATGGAGGTGGCAAGGTCTGATAGAGGGATTTTTATCTCCCAACTGAAGTATATACTTGATTTATTGGAAGAAACAGATATGTTGGGTTGTAGACCTGCAGATTCTCCTATTGAGGCAAATCATTAGCTTAGTGGAGACTTAGGGGAGCGCACGGATAAGGAGAGATATCAACGACTGGTTGGTCGACTGATATACTTAGCCCACACAAGACCAGATGTCACTTATGCAGCGTGTGTTGTTAGTCAGTTTATGCATGATCCTCGTACCTCACACTTGGATGCAGTTTATCGTATTTTGAGGTATCTCAAATCAACTCCAGGGAAAGGAATTCAATTCTCTAATCATGGTCACCTGCGATTGGAGGCATTTACTGATGCTGATTGGGCTGGCTCTGTAGATGATAGATGCTCTACTTCTGACTATTGCACTTTTCTTGGGGGGGGAATTTGGTTACTTGGCGAAGTAAGAAGCAATTAGTGGTTGCCAGGTCAAGCGCAGAAGCAGAGTACAGAACTATGGCTCATGGTGTTTGTAAGCTTTTGTGGCTCCAAACTTTGTTACATGATTTAGGAATTTTTGATAATGGTCCTATGAAACTTTATTGCGATAACAAAGCTATCATAAACATTGCCCACAATCCTGTTCAACACGACAGAATGAAGCATATAGAGATTGACAGACACTTCATCAAGGAAAAGTTGAGCAAGGGATTGATATGTATGCCTTTTGTGCGATCTGAGAATCAATTAGCTGATATTTTCACAAAAGGACTTGGCAGCAAAAGTTTCCACCCTATTGTGATCAAGTTGGGCTTGATTGATATCTTCGCACCAACTTGAGGGGGAATGTTAAGTTGTGGGTGTACATGTGTAATTAGGTTGTATTTGTCTATTCGTGCAATTAAGTAGTAGTTTAGGTTCATAGTGTAATTGGTCTCTTGTACTCTTGTGTAAGTACTACGTAATGAGAACAGAACCCTAATTTTTTGCCTCTTAATAAAATTGTCTCAATGTTTACAAAGATAAGCATCGAGCACTTACTTGAATTGCAGTTTATTTCTCATAGTTGCCAAAGTGTAAAGCATATTGACATTGAATTGCAACTCTCTAGATTTAACTTTAAGAATACAAGAAAGTGAAACTTATATTAGAAGACTTCAATCTCATCAGTCTTTTGTGCAAGATAAAGCATGATTTGATACTTAAAGATTCATGTACGATATACTTGAAATTGCTTTAGTGGTTGTGTGAGAAACATACTACCTTAAATTTGTTAGTACATGCAAAAAAGTTATGGGAGTCAAACCTTAGAGACTCTAGGATAAATTCCTATCACTGACTCCCTCCGTCCTAATTTGCTTGACCTTTTTGGGTAACTTTGATTAACACTTCAGTTATCATATTTTTATCAACATATAGCTAACTTATTTGTTTCTGTACTTCTACAAACTGAGTACCTTGTGTTCTTCTGAGGCAAGTAAAATAGCTTTTAGCTTACATACTAATTTGTGTGTTTCACATTGCATGTCTTTCAGGCTATGCTTTTCATGAGGATGGACTCAAGGTAGCAAACTAGCAATGATTTTAATGTGAACACTGATATATGTTACTTTAAAACACATGAGAATGATTCTGAAGGCTGTTGAAGTATTTACATTTCGGATAATAAGTTGGAAGCTATTGCCTTCTTGAAGAATGGAAACTAATCTATTATAGTTTTATGTGTTGCCTATATAGTTTTCTAGAATGTTAGTTTATCTGCTAGGCATTCTGCATGATGTGTATCTTTCTGCAGGCTGGCCTAGTTGCGGCACATGGTATGCTTAGAAAGACGTGTGTTATTTTAAGCAACCCCAAACACATGGTACCTTCATTGATGGAAACAGGAGCCCGCCTTCTTGTTACTAGGTTCCTTCAACAGTATATCTCTACTGGTTGTTTAATGTGAGTTTATTTTGTTTATATGTTTTTTCCTCTAATTTCATAGTTCTAAATTTCACTCTTGTTGATGCATCCATGCATGCCCGAATTTATCCTTTAATGTTTGACCTAGTTTCGTATTCTTCTAGATTAGTCATTCATTTAACTGGAGTCAGGATTAGTGGAATGCTTCTCTTTTTCCTCTTTAATAGATGACCAAAACAGAGATAACACATTTCAGCCTTTCAGCTAGGTTTTGAATTTGACTGCCTTCTGTGTTTTCTATCAATTGTATCTTAACTTAATTCCAATAGTCTGAAAAAAGAACACAATGATTCTTTGTAATCACGTCATTGCAGGTTAATGTACCAGTTTAACTTAACTTGGGTCGATGTTACTATTGGTGTAGTATTATTAGATAGCTTGATATACATTGTAGGGTCCATTTTCTAATTGCTTAACTTTTGGTACTGCAGGTAACATAACATTATATGAGAGCTCTGGTTGTGAGAGATGTTGGGTTTGTTGAAGTATAAACTTGATTTGGTCCAAGAAAAATGTAGCCCAAGGAAAAATAATAGATGAAGCCCAATACAAGTCCAATACAAAAAGCCCAAAATAGAAGATATTTTGGAAGGAGATGTATGTAGTTTCTAGAAGAGTTCTAGAATACTTAGATTCTAGAAGATGTCTAGAAAAGCCTGGAGAAATATCCTAGATATTTGGTGTATGTATTTATCACATGTGTAAAATCTAGAACCTACTTAAATATTATCTTGTAAAGAAATCTAGAACCTTCCATGAGTAGTATAAATATGGATGGGTTCTAGTCATTTAGTACTATGCCAAAAAAGTTTGTGTCCAAGTGTAATACAAAGTGCTTACTTACCGACTCTTGTCTTAGTACTTATCCCTCTTCCAAAATCCTTACAATCAAACACCCTAATAATCCTCCTCTGTCCAACAGGGTTCACGTCATTCCATTTGTATTTGTTTTCCGTTTGCATTCTGTTTTGCTCTATTTGTGAAAATTTGCATCTCCACGTGCAACACAGGGTTGCATTGGGGGAAGGGGGGTTAAATAGCTTGAGATACATACATATATATATATATATATATATGAGTTTTTTCTTTTTTTTGGGTCCATTTCCTACTCGTTTAAGCTCTTGGGACTGCTGGTAACTTAAGAAGTACAATATGTCATACTTTTATTCAATGATAACTTTTTGGAGCATATGCAATGACAAGTGTTGTTGTTGAGCAATAATAAACACGCAGTTGGATACCTATATGCTTGATGTTGGTTCTTGGTATACATCCATTGTCAGGGCCTCTAATACTTCAATTCAAACAATTGTAACTTCTGATAATTCATTAATGCGCCGCACATTCTCGGCCAGACTGGGTAACTTTTTCCCGGAGAAAAAGTTTGGCCCCTAACAAACAGCCTTGATCAAAGATAAATTTCGTTCTCTCATATCTCATGGTTTGAAGCAGTATGTTCTCTGCATTTTGATACTTTATTGTTTCCTATTCTCCTTCCTGCTTAGAAAATCAAATTTCCTCTCAAATACCGAGGCTTGCTCAGTTGGCCTTTCCTTGCAACTCAATAGTAGGTGAAGGGTTCAAATCTTTCCTCCTGTGTGAAGGCTTTGTCTCTTTATTTAGACTTGTATTTTTAATAATAAACTTATTATAACGCCTATGAAATGTATTGTTGGATTTTCTCATTATTTGGAATGTCCAATTGATGCAAGTTTCATGAACTTACCGCTAATGATAAAAAAAATAATGAAATAACATCTCAGCCTCGACTCGCTATTGTTTATCTTTCAAATTGGGTAATCTACCTGGTTTTAAGTCCTTGCTTGATTGATTATTGGTTTTTCCATGTACCCAAGTCTACTTTACTTCACATTTTTATTGTCACTAGCAGTTTCAATATTTTACTTCATGTTTGAATTCCATCTTGAAAACATAAACACAAAGTTTTGTGGTTCCACAGTTTATTGGAGGAAGGAGGTAAAGTTTTCACCTTTCAAGGAACTGGAAAGAAATGTCTTCTTACAACTTCCTTGAGAGTTCACAATCCCCAGTTCTACTGCAAGGTATAATCCTTTTGTTTTGTTTGACGTTTGCATTAAATTATTAATAGGGTAGATTCACATGTCATTGAATTCAAAGGAGGGAGTCAAGCATTTAAAGAGAAGAGGAGAAGAGGTAGAATAAATCTTGTATAGGAATTAGGATAGTGGCTAAAGTTTTATCAAGATTTCTGTGATGCTCAATTTTCAGTTTGAATCTTTTGACAGGTTGCGACACAGTCTGATTTAGGCCTTGCAGATGCATATATAAATGGGGATTTTTCTTTAGTTAATAAAAATGAAGGTCTTCAAAACTTATTCATGGTAAGACAACAAATCTTATATGACGTTTAAACCTCTAGTTTTGTTGTTTCCCTTCCTGAGCTCTTCTGCAGATTTTCATTGCCAACAGAGATTTAAAGAAATCAGTCTCAAAAAGAAGGTATTTTTTTTTGTTTGCCATAGACTACCAATAATGTGACGCAGCTTGCAGTCATATCCTAAGTCTCATATCTTGTTTTTGCTTTAGGGGCTGGTGGACACCATTGCTTTTCACTGCTTGTGTTGGATCTGCAAAATATTTCTTTCAGCATGTATCAAGAAAAAATACTCTTACCCAAGCACGCAGGAATATCTCTCGTCACTATGACCTGGTATGTTGTATTCTTTTTAATTGATATGTTTTGGTAAAGTTCATAAGAGCACTTGTCTGAAGTAGATTTAGAAGTATCCTATTATCTACACCACACATTCTGTCTTTTTTTAGATGATTTTGAGATCTATTAGGAGAACTAATTGAGATATTTTGATTGGTGGTGTTAGTGCTTGTCCCACATTGGTTAATCATCACATCCAAAACTAATATATGAGCCCTGGGTGGCCTTTCCACTTATGGAAGATTGGTTTTGAGTTGGATGCATTAACATGGTATCAAAGCTTTGTTTTCGAAGACTTTTGGTCAAGTCTCACTTGATTGATTGCCCCATTGTTTGTGTCTTCAACACAACTTGGTTCATTGTGATCCCTTTGTTATAGATCTTTTGTTTACCTCTCCACGTGCAGAACATGGGTCACACGTGCGGGGAAATGTTAGAACATGTCCCACATTGGTTAATTATAACCTCCAAAACTATTGTATGAGCCTAGTCAGCTTTTCACTCATAGCCAATTGGTTTTGAGTTGGATGCTATAAACCAATTAAAAAAAAGAGAACGGATAGGTAAATTTTTTTTTTTTATTTTTATTTTTACTTTTTTTAGGTTTCTTTTTCTTTCTCGAAATCTAAATCTCTAACTCGATTCATTTTTCTTCTCTATAATTATAAAAAATTTACCTATCCGTTCTCTTTTTTTTTTTCAATTATAGGTAATATCTAAAAAAAAAACTATAAGCATGAAATTTTTTGGATAATTTTTGTAGACCAATTCACTATGTCCATTTTATAGTGTTTAACTTTCCATTTTGGGTTGTCCCTTCATATGTGTGTGTGAAATGTTAGTGGGTATATTTCCTATTTTTCCCTTAAAAGTAACTTCCTTTCTAAAAAATTAGTGGGTATTATTACATTGATTAGGGTAAGTAGCGAAAAGTAGATGTAAAAATTGTAAAAGTTGATGTAAGAGAAAAAAAAAGTTAGAATTATGAGGCTACACACTTAAAAAGGGACGAAGGAAGTAGTTTTTTTTTTTTTTGGGGGTGCAAAAATGCTTGTGTCTCCTAAAAGGATTTTCATATTATTATTTTAAGACTATTATTACCTCTAATGCAAATATATATATATATATATATATATATATATATATATATATATATAATATCCAATGCAAGCGGTGAGCTTAGTTGATTATTGATACTCTTATTTTTATTATCAAAATGTAAAAATTTATCGTATGGGAAGTAAAAAAAAATTAAAAATAATAATTTGAGTCAAAGAAAAGAGAGTTCCAAGAAAAAAAAATTAAGTTACTTTTTTCGTGTCATTTAAATTTTTTTATGCAATATAAACTTAAATAAGAAAAAAAATAAAGTTAAGTTCAAGGGCATTAAGGTCATTTTACCAGCAAATTTAATGCCGTTAGGCATTTTTTAATGGCAGGGGAGGTATCTGCCAATTACTTTGTAAAGTAGGGGAGGGCAGTGAAATTTCAGAAACGTTAGGGGAAGTCTCTGTATTTGTCAAAAACCTCAGGGGAGGTAAGTGAAATTAACCCTTCCTCAAAAAATAAAAACACATGATGTAACCCAAATTACTTTATTTTCCTTTCCAAAGCTTCCAAACAAATCCCACCTTTAAGTTGCATATTTTTTTCAGTGGGCTTTAACACTGTGAATCGGTTTATGTTATGGGCTGATTAGATCCGTTCATTGCATGTCCACCCATTACTCAAATTTTTACCCAAATTTGACTACAACTCAATTTTTTACCAAAATTTGATTTATTCTCATGGGGTGGTGGTTTTGGTCATTTTTACTCTAATTTGAGTTAAAGTATAAATTTCAACGAGGATTAAGGACCAGAAGGGTAATTATGTTTTTACCCTAATTGCTACAGGTATAAAAGGTCGAGATGTAACAAGACCATGTAGGGTTGAAATATTTTTCTTCCAGTTTCAAGCAGCCATTGTTCTGTGCCTCTGAGGCCTTACGTTTTTTTTCCAGGTATATCTCCGATTCTCCATCATTATACGACTCTTTTATGCCCTCTGGTTGTTTCTATCTGTAGCATTGTTCCTTCTATTTGGCTGTTTACGTGATCTTGGTTTCATTTTGATGTTTTGGTCGCTGTTGCATTGTCACCCATTGTTCTTGTTGATTTTTTTGGTTGTGTTTTGTCTGTCTGCCGTTATGGATCAAGATAGTCAAGTTATTTCAGCATATCTAGCAATTTTCTAAATCCAATTGTTGTCCAGTTTTATTGTAATGCCCCAACTTCAATTAACAGATCGAACGATAAAAAGAATTATAAAAAGGGGGATGTCAACATTTTGTGGCTCTTACCGTTAGAATTTAGGAAGCATGTTTATTTGTGACTTAAAGCCTATAGGAAAAATATTTTTTTTATGTGTGTTAATTTTTTAACCTTTTTAACAGCACCCGACACGAAAAAGGGGCACGAGTCGCCATAGGGTGAGAAGTCTTGGAAAGCAAGGTAATCCGGAAGGGGGGATGAATTGGCACCTCTATTTACCCGACAATTAATTTATAAGAGTGCGTAGCGGAAGCATATAGTTCTACTTGTCACTATAGTTTGCGGTCAAATTTTGAGGACGAAATTTCCTAAGGTGGTGAGATTGTAAAACCCCGTATTTTAGTAAATGCCCATATTTAATATGGCTTATAAAATTATTCTATTTTTATTACATAAAATGGTTTTGGTATTATTTTGGAAAATATAATATATATTTAGGTATTTTTCATAAGCTAATTCAATGTCGGAATATGCAACGCGAAGCAACGTAGGATATGTGTCAATGTTAGGAAAGATCCTTGGTGCCCAAGTATGGGGGTTTCCAGAAATAGGCGAGGTGGAGTTTAATTATTGGGTGAATCCCCTTAACATTAATGGGATGAGATTTTTTGAGATTATACTTAGATTATATAAGATACTCATTAATTAAAGGATATCACATGGATTCATTAGTGTTAAATGTAGATAATTATAATTTTTCACTATTACCACATCTTTCATACAAAGTCAACTTTCTCTCTCTACATCTTCAACAGCCGCTAGGGTTCTCGGTCTCGAGGGGGAGGCGCCGCCTCCTTCCCTCCCAGGGCCACTTTTTTCCTCTCCCCTCCTTTCTCCACTTCTGATCTTCCCTCTGGTCGCGCCTTCCATCTCTCTCCACCTCGTTTCCTCTCTGGTCGCCGCCTTCCGCTGGTTTTCTCACTTGGTGAAATCGGTTCGGCTTAACAGCAAGGTCGGCTCGTGTGACTGGGGATGGTGTGGTTCGTTGTGTCCCGGCCGATCCATTCCTGGGTGTTTCGGCGCTGCCTAACGGTGTGGGCTCTCGTCCGTGTGGTGGGTGTTGCGGTGTTGCGGCGGTGTTGTTGATCCGGCTTGGTGTATGGGTGGGGCTTTGGTGTTTGCTGTTTTGTCGTTCTGGGCATGTCTAGGCCCTTGGGGTGCTTCCTTGCATGGATGGTGGTGGATGGCTGCGGTTTTCTTCTTTGGATGGGTTTGTTTGGGTTCTGGTATTGCTTTGGCAGTCCGGCTCTCTGTCTCTTTATTTCCAGTTTGTCGTGGAGGGGTTTTCGGGCTGTTTTCCGGGGCAGCAACAGGGGCACGTTCCCCGAGTTCCGGCGATGGTGGTGGCAACGAATTCTCTCTTTTCTGGTGACCGTGGAGTGATGGGCTTGGCTGTGTTGGCGGTGGCCAATGTAGTGTGCTTGGCAGCGGTGCTGATGGTGTTTGGCCGGTTGTAATTTTAGGGTTTTGTTTGGATTTGGATTTGGTGGGCTCTTTGTATATCTGGTATGCCCATTGTTGGGCTTAGGCCATTAGATTTTTGGATTGTCTCGTATATCTGGTATGGCCTTTGGGTCTAGACCATTGGGTGTTTTAGGCAGTTCTCCCTTGGTTGGTTTCTTGTTAACCTCGGGTTTTGGTCTCGGGTGGGCACTTTGTTGCCTTCATCTCTTGTCCTTTTGGTCTTTGTTTTCTTTTTCAAAGATCAATAAAGTTTCTTCGCCGTTCAAAAAAAAATGTAGATAATTCTAGAGCTTTATGGAGATTGCTATAAATTGGTTTCCTCACACTTCCTGTGCACACAAGTCCACCATTACTAAAGAAGAAAAGGAAGAACAAGGAAAGAAGAAAGAAAATTTGGACAATGGATTAGGGCCTCGTTTTAAGGTACCGGGTAGTGTGCAATATATTCCTAGCTAAATCTCTTTGCAAAGAGTGTTTCTTTGATTCTCTTATATTTGTACTCTTTCATTAGCTAAGCTTATTTGTTCCGTTACTGCCTGTGGACGGTCGATTTCCACCGGTCGGGGTTTTCGAAATGATTCGAAAAATAAAATAGAGTCGCCACCCGGGTTTTGAAGAAATGATTTGGGACCCGAGAAACCAGTTTGAAAGTGATTGAGAGAATGACTCATAAAACCAATTGAAAACCAGAGATTCGTTTCGGATTCGGGAGCCAGGTTACGAACGGGGAAGGGTTTTAATGCACCCCGTTCGCCCGATTAAGAATCGGTCTTTACTAAATATTTGTGGGATTTTGGAAACAATTTTGTCGCTGAATGTCGACAAATAAACAGTTAAATTAAGCAAAGCAGACGATAATAATGGGAAAAACAAATAATTACTATGTAATTGACGAGAATCAAACGAAAATCCAAAGTTCTCAACTGCTCATACAGGGGACTGTTTAAAAATCACATTTTACCGAAAAAGTGTGCCGTGCGGCACACTGGATGCACCGTGCGGTACAAAAAGTGTGTCATGCGACACTGTTCATCAATTTAACGGTCAAATTTTCAAATGAGTACCGTACGACACTCAAAATGTACCGTGCGGCACAGTAAGAGTGCCGTGCGGCACAACTGGTTGCAAAACAGTTTGAAACTTTGGCTTTTCGAAATGATTGATCAGAGGCACATACAAGGTATGAAATGTGATTAAAATGAACTACTTTGCATGGGAAAACAGTGTGTTTGAATAAGGGATGTCCCTCCTCGTTGAATCGCTCCGTACAAGGCGATATTTTCACCGTACGACGCGACCGGGAGGTATAAAATGAAACTGATTTCACTGTAACAGTGGTATACCAAGCCTGGAAATGATACAAGGAATCATCCCACACTTGGCAAACCTCCCCTTAGGGTGCCAAACTCAAGGAATTCGGCGAAACGGGTTTATACCTTCGGTTTCGAACTCTCGGATTGAACTTGTTTTCTGAACTTTTGAATGTTGCTTGAACCTTCTCTAGACCTCAACTTGACTTTGGTATGGTGGTAAGGAGGATTGAGGGTTTGATTTGGGAAATCTAAAAAAAAAGGCTACCCCACGGTTTGGAAAACTGAAAACAGGGGGTTGGTTTTTTGAATGAGGTTTGCTTTGGAGAAGACAATTGGATTGCTCTCTGGAGATTAGAGGTAATGATGAAGGTGATTGACAGTAGAAAGAGTGTTTAAGAGGGAGGTTTCATGGCTTCTCTTATACAGAAATTTTTCCGGCCCTTTTTCATTGGATTTGATCAGTTTATATAGGGGACGAGCGAACGTAGTCACCAAGTTTTCTTGGCCCTTACTCATGGTGATGATGGCCCCTATGGTAGCTTCTTCTATTCGCACGCAACGATCAGAGCAGAGGGACGCCATGGTCAACATTTTCTGCTGTTGGGAACTTGCAAAAGCTGTGTGACAAGTGACAGTGTCGTACGACACACAAACCATGCCGTGCGGCACAACTTATGTACCGTGCGGCACAACTGGCCACCAAAGTTCATAAAACTGATGTACGAGACTCTGGTTGTGCCGTGTGTTGAGAGATGAGTACTGTGCGGTACTGTTGACTAAGTTGACTTGGAAAATTTCAATCCGAGAGTTCCTCCGGGCATTTCCTTTCATCATTGGGGATTAAAATGTACGCGAACGTTTCATTTTGGGGTGTCTACACTGCCACATCTTGTTCTGTGACACATGAAATATTTGGTTGAAAGCCATGGAACAGATTGGTACACGAGCAAGCTCGCAGGGTGGAATGAGTAAGGAGATTTGATTGATTTCCATGAGGGAAATCTTGTAACGCCCCGAATTTTCGAAAACGTTAAAATAAATTAGAAAGGTAATTTCACAAAAAATTTCCATAGATCCATCATAAAACCGTAACGAAAGCAATTGTTATAGTTTTACAACTATATCGAATTCAAGTTAAACTGTCAAAATAAAATCTTCAATAAGACTGAAGCTTTCAAAATGTAGTCGACTAAATTGCTCAGAGCAACTAAGCATACGGAAACAAAGGCTCGGCAGCTTTCTCCTCAGCAGTGTTGATATTTATCTGCTTGTACGGCCCTTCAGCTCATTTCCTGGTGATAAATCACCGCGGTACAAGTACCCGTGAGCTTAAAAAGCCCAATAGGAATATCCTACTCTACTTAACCCCACATAACTAAAAGATAAACATGCATAATAAATAAATAACAGGAGATATACAAATAGCATCACTGATTAATTACTAACCATTTACCTACGTGTCATCTAGGATTCTCATCCACGAGATCCATCCTTTCCTTCAACCTCTAGCATAGGGCAACTTATGTAATTCAACTCCCCCTTGCAAAGATCCGGACAGAGAACTTGGGTTACATACCCGAGTACCACTTCCATGACCCCAAGGCACGACAAACAAGATTCACCAGGAGTGCGGCCCTACAACTCATCCCTGGGTTGTGATGCAAGCACAGTGCCACCCTTATAGCCCGACCATTCTTGAGAGTCAATCACCACCATGTCCTATCTAGGGTTTCGTATTCAAAATGTTCATCCGTCCGGGGCCCACTTCGGTCACCCCCAAAACCACAACTCGTCAGCTCAACAATATTTTCACACATTTCTATTTTTCATTACTTTTCAGTTTACATCTACATGTAAATCTCCAAACCGTAAACCCACCCGTGAAGCAATTGTCCGTCTAAGTTATTGGAATATTACAAATTTGCATAACAACATTACTATAAAAGATAATCTAAAACATGCGTTAAGAACTCGAGTGCAAAATAATTATACAACATGATTAGAAATAACAGAGTAATGACATAAGCTAAACTTTCACAAATTACTCCAAAAAGTATTATATCCAAATGCTAATTAACACTTTTAATATATGACTATTCTAATATGCTCAAAACTGGTTGAAGGTGCAACAGTTTTTATCAAATGCTCGCCTAATTCTTTGAACACAAGATAAATTTATAAGAATAAAGTGGGGCCAGAGGTTGATAGTTGGTTTAGCTTTCTGAAAATTTTCCAAACTAGTTATTCACTTGATTACAAGTCGGTGTACTATACCGAGTGGGGTGGTAGTCATATACTCCCCCGATCAAAACGTCTAGGTTTTGTCTATACACAGTGAAAATTAACATATAATATATCAAAGTGTTCGTTAGGATATGAACTACATTTCTATCGTAGAAAAAGTTGGATTTGAACTGGTTTGGACGCGACCCAGTAGCTCAGAAGTTCAAAACCGCATATACACTGCTCCTCGACGATCGAAACGCTTAGGTTTTATTTCTACTTAACGAAAATCAACATATTATATATCAAAACGTTCATTATGAAATGAAAAACAACTCTATCATGGAAAAAATTGGGTTCGGATTGTTTTGGATGGGACCCAATAGCTCGGAAGTAAAAAACGCATAGACACTGCTCATCAACGATCGAAATGCTTGGGTTTTGTTTCTACTCAACGAAAATCAACGTATTATATATCAAAACGTTCTTTATGAAATGAACTACAACTATATCATGGAAAAAGTTGGGTTTGGATTGTTTTGGATGTGACACAGTAGCTCAGAAGTTAAAAAAACGCATAGACAATGCTCCTCAATGATCGAAATGCTTGGGTTTTGTTTCTACTCAACAAAAATCAACAAATTATATATCAAAACGTTCGTTATAAAATAAACTACATTTCTATCACGGAAAAAGTTGGGTTCAGATTGTTTTGGATGGGACCCAGCAGCTCAGAATTTCAAAAACGAATTTACACTACCTTGCAACTAACGAAATACTCGGGTTTTGTTTCTACGCAACGAAAATTGACTTATTATATACCAATGGGTTCAGTAGGTCGTAACCTACCTCTCTTCCAAAGATTAAGCTAAACCGTTGTGATTTGGATGGGCCTCGGTTGCATCGAACGGACCGAACTTCTTCTTCTTCCTTCCTTGGTTTTCTTCTTCTTTTTCTTTCTTCTTTTCTTCTCCTACCCAGTCATATCTCTCGGTAAAAAATAAAATAGAAAGAAGGCAAGTAGTGGAGGGTGATATAGATAATGAAGTTTTGGTCTAAAAACTCTTGGTTAATGAAGTGATTAGAGGAGGGTAATGTACACTGGTTAGGGGAAAGCTTTGGGGTTGTTTGTTGGGTTGTGATTGGTTGTAGAAAAGTGATAGACATTTATGGCTAAGCACACATTGACATAAGGGAGATGATGTATTAGATGGGTGAGGTGATATTTAGTTGGGGACAAAAATATAGTTTAGGATTTTTGGTTAGAGTAACCGGGTAGTGTAATAGGATTAGGATAATCTAGTCTAGATTAGGACCACTAAATCAAAAAAATAAATTTAACCATTACAAATTTTTTTATTAATAATACTATTTCAAAAAAAAAAATAGGGCTAAAAATCTGGGTCGTTACAAATCTAGTGTACTGTTACATGACCCAAAAGGGGGCACACAGTTTGACCCCGGTGGTGCTTGGCATGTTACCAAGATGGGCCAAGGAAAGAGGCTAATTATGATGTATCGTTTCGCAATGATTCATTTGATTTGTAATCGTCGATTATTGAGAACGTCCTTATTTCAAGTTGTTTAATTGTCCTCGTATTGCACATACTGCCCGGCCCTTTTATATTAATCAAAAAATTGGTTCCATGCCTTGTAATTCATTGACGAAAGGTTTTGTTTAAAACTCCATGGTAGATCATGTAACTTTGATAATTCATAATCTCACACAAGCAGTGGCTTATGTCATCAAAATCTTTCCCTCTTCAGGTTATTAGAATTAGAGGACAGGGCAAGTACTTACATATATTAAGCTTATGATCATGTAACGAATAAGGAAAAATTTGACCACGCTGCCGTTAGCATATGAATAAAGGACTTTGCTAATTTGAGTTTGCTTATGCTAATGTTAAGTTATTTCTATTTATATATATTAAAAAAAAAAAAAGTAATGATAAAGGCCTTTGGTGAGACAGACTCACTGGCTTGTCACGATATTCAAATCCTCTGGATTTGGGTCGTGACAGAAGTGGTATCAGAGCAATGGTTAATAATGACAATTAGGAAAAAAATAGGAAAAGTGATCCTTGAAATGTTATATATTATTTGACCCACTGTTGAGTTGGTAACTCCACATTAATAGACTAGATTCCGGACGTGGGCAAGTGCCAGTCCCCTCGGAACATGAAAATTTTGGGAAAATTATTGAGAGTTAGCTTAATAGAAGTTAGGAACTAAGATTCACAAATGTGTTGAACAATGAATTTTCAAGCGCTAAATGTGAAAATCTGATTGCTTTTAGAATAGTGGCTCATTGAATAAAATGAAGACATTTCTTTCCATTATAGTAGGGAGGGCCAGTATCCCAATCCGGGAACCCACCAGTGCGATTCGGGCAACCTAATTATAAAGCCACTAAATTGGTTGTCACTTAATGTGTCTGATTAAGTAGAACTTCTAGTTTCAAAGTATGGTTTGCTTGATAATTACTGGAAAGGCCAGTAAGAAGTATCTTTGCTTTGCTTTGGTAAATTGTAATAGTGGGTTGACAGACATGTAAAGACAAATTAATCTAATACCAATTCTAGAAAGCTTTATTTTTATTTTTATTTTTTTCCGTATGTTTAATTGGGAATTTTTAGTAGTTGGGACTAATTTTAGAACTAACTTATCTATGTTTGTTGTTGTTGTTGTTTTAAGGAAAATGGTTGACGATGACGACACGTGGGGAGGTTCTAGATTGCATGAGGTTATAGATTACATTCAGATTTTGTTGAGTTTTTGCTTCCCAATATTTACGAGCAAACCACTAACCTTGATGAAGTGAGGCTAGCACATCAGGCGAAAGCCATAGTAGAGCAGGAAATTAAAAGATGCATTACACGGCAATAATGAAATGGCAAGTGGGACTTGATCGCCTTCAAACCCAACTCCTATGATGCAAAATAAATAAATAATCATCAGTATCTACCTTAATTTGGCCTAATATAATGATCTCCTGAATAGGGTTAATATATATGGACGGCAATAATATACTGCTTGTACCCGCCCCAGCACCAGAACCCAATCCCACACATGATCCGCTTTTTAACCATTAGCATTTCACCTGATGTTTTCACCCCTCCCTAATATCCTAATTCCATGCCCACCCGAGCCTATAGAACCGGAACCCCAAGGGGAGCTCGATGGATATCCCATAGAACCGGTCGAGGATCCGATAGAATCTGAGGAAGACCCGGATGAGTTTGAGGAGGAACCCGAAGAATGGTGGCCTGCTTCCTCTGAAAGGTCGGTGACGGGGCTGAATCACGGTGGGGATAACTAGGCCGCGTAAAAAATAAATAATAATAATAATAATAATAATGATAATGATAAAATAAAATAAAAACTTGGGGTGCATTCTTGGTCATTAAGGCTACCACTAAAATGGTTGGGGTGTGTTATATGAAAAATCGTGTCGGTATCTTTGATTCATGAGATATACATGAGGTTAATCAGTTATACTTGTGCAGCTACATGGTGTGTGGAACTTGTTCTTTTCTACTTTGCTTGGAAAAAAATAACTCGACCTATAACTTGTTAATTTGATGTACCCCTAGGGAATTTGGTGTGGAAATAGGAATATATATATATATATATATATATATATATATATATATATATATATATATATATATATATATTATGATTTATATACTATATTGGGATAATCACCTAGGGTTTACGTTAATTGTTAAACTCTAACTCTTGGTGCATGCGATATTAAGTGGAGTATCAATTGATAGGAAGTAAATAAGTATGGCAACAGTGTAACACGGTTTTGAGAATCTACTTTCAATATTCAATTGGAAGTGCGACTGGCCACCGCAACTTTATAATTGAATATCTGGAATAGAAACTCACAAAACATAAGACATTAAGGAAAGATTTGCATCTACTAAAAATTGAAAAAAAAAAAAGAAAAAAAAAAAGGATCATGTGATATCATAATCAAAGATTGGTACTTGCTTATTGGTTAAGGGCCGGCCGGGTTTATGAGGAGTGTACATTTGGAATGGGAATTTAACATTGCTTGATATGTCTATTGTGGATGCGTGGAGAAACTACTATTATTTTGTTTGCACGGCAAAAAAGAGATTTTAATAATCAAATATCCAAGATACAAGATTAAATGGGGCAAGAGCAACAAAGCCTCTCGAGACCGAAAAGATTGGAAGGCTAATAAGAAAACAACCAAACAATCAAAGGGAAAAACCACCAAACTGAAACAAACCTCAACTCTTAAACACCAAACTGAAATATACCCAAGCCAAGCTGACAATTAGCTCTCCATATGCCTTTGCTCTTCCATTTTGACTATTTTACTGATTACTTCCTCCTCATTACCTTCATAACCAATACCATGGGCCTTGTTCATTGCCCAAATGGCCCGAGCTTCATCTTAAAGAATTTTGTTTCTATTTGAGATACCATCCTTTGAGACAGAAGCAGACGAGCGGCAGTAGCTACGACTGATCTAAAAATCACACATTTTTGTTTGTTTCTCCCACCCTTATAATTACCTGGAAAAACCTTAGAGAAACCCAGAATCTCATCAATCGTTTTCTTCTTCTTCTTCTTCTTCTTCTTCTTCTTCTTCTTCTTCTTCTTCTTCTTCTTCTTCTTCTTCTTCTTCCTTTTGAAACCTTTTGTATTTGCCTTGACCGGAGAGAGATGGTTGGCAACGTGATGATCAAGGGGGATACCATCATCATTAGCCCCTTCTACTGTATCTGCCACCTTTTCAACATCTAGATCCCCTCCATCAAACTCCCTTAGAGCCCTATCTGGACCAAGAATCACTTTATCAACATCCAGAACAAAATCACCATCATCCAAGGCCAAGGTGCAATTCCGGACGTAAGGATTAGAAGACTCTTTGCTCTTACTCAAATCCAGTTGCCTCGCAGTAGCAATATCCTCAAAAGAATCAATCTCCTCTTTCGATTCACCCACCAAAGAATCATCACAATCAAACTCCTCAATCAAATCATTATCCACCGAGTCGCATATAGCATCATCTTTTGCTTGGCTATTATCCGCTAAATTATCAACTTCACCAACTACTGAAACATTGGGAGTCTCAGCCACCAACTTAGTCCCAAACTCCTTTCCATTATTCGCCTCCACATCATCTGAAAACACAATGGGAGGTTTGTAAAAATCAAGTGCCATGCCATGTAATGAAGACTTAAGAATTGAATCAACATGCTCCACGTTAACACTGTTATAGGAATCCTATGAAACTCTAATTGGGATAAGCTTCCCATAACTTCCAGTTGAATGACTTCATTAATATGATCAAACTTCTCCGTTGCAACAAAAATTCGACCTCTGTCAAAAGCCATACCCTTGATGGTACACACATCCAAAGCTAAAACATCTCCCCATAATTTGCCTATATTGTGGAAAGTTTGAGCAACCTAGACATTAAGAGGAACACCAAAACAATTAAGCCACACACATCTTGTTGGAGGTAAAATCTGCCCATTCCAACGCTCAAGGGAATAAAAATACTTAGAAGCCCAATCCAAGTCTAATGACTTTTAGAAGCTCGACTTAGTATCGTGGTATTTTATAGACTGTCAGTTCTTATATTGAAAGGAATTAAACTGTTTGTTTTAGGATTTGTTGCTTTGAATATTCCTTTGGAACAAGTGTTGTTTTGGAGGAACCATCAGTGGCGATGGGACTTTTCAATCTCCTTAGAGAGCTGAGCAAGAGTTATTTGCTTAGTTGGTAAGCAGGGATTATGAAATGCCTCCATGAATATCTTTGCTAGATTATAAATAAACAATTGGGAGGGGAAAAAAAAAATTAGGACTTCGAGTGTGGTGTTAGTAACTTTTGGAGACCAAAGATGCTATCCTGGACATACAAGATTTAATTAGTTTATTTAGGGACAGATAAATGGACGCTAAGCTCTAGAGCGTGAGTTCCAGTTGGCTAGTGTGATTTTAATTGGATGGATAATTAGGAAGTCAAGGCAATGTTAGATTAGCCAAAATCGTCGATAGGCGTATTAAGTTTGAATTTTATGGGGCTAGTAGGATAGTGTGAAAAATCAATTAAGGACATAGGTGTTACAATTCCTTAACTCAGTACTCTCAAGGATTTAAGGTCATACAGTACTAATAATGGCAGAGGGATTTTAGACCAGACACATCAGTGAGTGACGATCGAGAAAAGAAAGCTGCGCACAACCGAGCGACGTTCCAAGCACAAGCACAATTTTGGTTGTGCGCACCGGTGAATTTAAATAATGATGTAGGTTGTATGCTGTGTATGGACTAAAAAATAAAAATAATAATAGTAGTATTGTGTTGATCTACGATATGAGACGTCGTTGGTTGATAGGACGATACTGTTATAGCCGTAATTTGGATTAAACTATAGTCGTCCATGGTGACACTAATACTAAAGTTGATATACCTTATAATAGAGGAGTGAATGAATTTCTAAAAAAACAAAAAGGAAGAATATAGTGTTGTTGTAGTACAAATCTGACTTGTGTGTGCCGTAGTCAATGGGGCAGGGTTAATAAGTTAACTCTCGCACTAGATTGAAAACCCATAACAAGTCTAGGATGTTGCTTACTTTCCAAAATTTTGATTGCAAGCTTAAAAGTATGTACTTTTATTATGAGTTCAATATTAGTCGTATAGTACTGCGAGATTAGTTTGCATACTTGAGATTGTCAAGTGAGAGAGTATTCCAAACCATATTGAAGGGTTGTGATGTACTAAGGAATCAAAATAGAATTTTATTGCAAGTCTATATTATACGAGTCATTATAAAAAACTTATTTGATCTGAATGAAAATGAAAATTACTGAGACTATTAACTCTTTGGGGAAAAAAAAAAGGGTTCACATTTAGATGGAATCAACTAGTCACACAACTTAAATTGTACCATACCAAGATTGACTAATCTCTTAGAACTTTGGTTGTAATCTTATGTTTCTCATTTATGGAGTAAAGTTACAAAAAAAATCTATGGGCACCGAATGGCAGATTGGCACAACCTTTCAATCTCTCATATTGGTGGGCAACTCAAAATGGTAGTTCAAATTGTGAAGGATACGCTTTGTGCTTTTGTTTATGATTTTCAAGGAAAAAAATAGGAAATTAAAACCTATATATCTTTTTTTGGAACCAGATTTTATATAACAAAAGGGACAAAACCCAAGACTCAAGGGGAAACCTTGAGGAGAACAAAACTCACTACACTAGGACATACCCTAGCTGTAGCATATCAAAGTCAAAACAAAAGAAAGCTAGACCCGTAGAACTAATGTCACAAAGTACTGATGCAGAGAGTCCCCAATCCAACATCATATCAAAGCTAAGTTCTTCGTAGTCCTACGCATATGTCTCCAAGAGCTCATCCGTGCTTTAACTGCCTCCACAATCAATCTTTGCACGTACTCAGAATCATGCCCAACTTGCTGGAAGATCCTACTATTACGTTCTTCCCAAATATAATACACAGAAGCAGTCAAACTTAGTTTGAGTACACTGGACAGCATAGAGCTATCCTTGCAGTGATTTGAACCCCAAAGGATCTCATTTATCAAGCCACAAGCGGGAATACCAAGGCCACTCATAGATTTAACAGCCCTCCAAATAAGAGAAGTGAAAGAACAATAAAAAATTAAGTGTGAATGGGACTCAGAGCCACCATAGCTAAGAACAAAAGAACTTTCACTGAGTAGACCCCAAGTCCTGAGTCTATCCTTGGTAGCCAATCAACCAAGAACTGCCAGCCAAAGGATAAAAGACCATCTGGGAACATGCCATTTGTACCAAACCATACTAGACCAAAACACTTCGGGACCCTTGATCTAAAAAGCTTGCCAAGCTGTCTTAACAGAAAAAACACCACTTGTCGTTAAGGACCATACCACTGAATCTTCTCTGTCAACATGTGGGACAAGGGCAGGATCTGAGTTTACTATAATTTCTCTAATGATGGGATGCCTACTTCTAGGCCATCGCCAAGAATTATTATGGATAATAGAATTAACAGTAGCATGAAGGGATCTGCCAAGGTTAAAAACCACTTGATCCCCATATTTCTGAAAAAGGGGACCAAGAGTGTGCCAGTTATCTAGCCAAAGGTAAGTATTAGAGCCTTTGACAATTCTGGATAAAATAAACTTCTAACCTTCTCTTCTCAAACCAAAAATCTTTCGAAGAGTCCAAGAAGAATCAACAGGGAGTTTCCATATTGTTGGAGTTTCTAAGCTAGTATTCGAATTGGAAGTGGGAACCTGGGTAGGGCCTAAAATCTCGCATATGTAAAATATGATTCGTTTTGGAGGAAGAAGGAAAAAATAAGTCTTTGATATATAGCACCCTCAAGAACTGTGGATAAAGTTGGAAAGGCTAGCAGTCGGCTAGCTTTGTCACCAAAGTGGTCTTACCACTACATATATGACCATTTTGAGAGTCCTCCCATTGGACTTCAAGGAGACAACAGCTATGAGAGGTCAGTTGGAATCGTTGGCCAGAAGGGTTCTTAAAATTCCTGCTCGTGAAGGTGTGACAGAAAAATCACTGAGGAGATGAAAACTGAGAGAAAGAGGATGATATATGGAACAAATACCTTAAAATCTTTACAAATCTAAGGCAAGTTAAGTTTGGAGGACCAAACTTTTAAAGGTGGGGAGGATGTAATGCCCCCGACTTCAATTAACAAATCGAACAATAAAAAGAATTATAAAAAGGTGTGACAGACAAATCACTGAGGAGATGAAAACTGAGAGAAAGAGGATGATATATGGAACAGATACCTTAAAATCTTTACAAATCTAAGGCAAGTTAAGTTTGGAGGACCAAACTTTTAACGGTGGGGAGGATGTAATGCCCCAACTTCAATTAACAAATCGAACAATAAAAAGAATTATAAAACGGGGGATGTCAACATTTTGTGGCTCTTAGCGTTAGAATTTAGGAAGCATGTTTATTTGTGACTTAAAGCCTATACGAATTTTTTTTTTTTATGTTTATGTGTTAATTTTTCAACCTTGTTAACAGCACCCGACACGAAAATTGGACACGAGTCGCCATAGGGTGAGAAGTCTTGGAAAGCAAGGTAATTCGGAAGGGGGGATGAATTGGCACCTCTATTTACCCTAAATCACCAGGTGACCGACTAGGATTCGACAGAAATCCAAATCGGAAAGCATAAGGAACCTAATTCGGGTGTCCAAGACAAAAAATAGAATCCCCCACCTCGGGGAGGTGGGGGGCAAAAGTTAAAGGTTTAACTGATTGGTTAACAGTGGTAGAAAGTTTCATGAGAGCTAAATCGTATGCAGCAACTGCGGCCACTAGTTTGGCAGCAATTCAAGAGTCATTCCCCAGTTGAGCAGTAACATGGCCCGGAATCCATTTTTCAGCATATTTTCCAGATTGCAGGAAAACAACCTTATCAGCAACCGAGCGATAACAGGTAAGAATGCTTCCATCAGAATCGCTTAGTGCCATTCAGAAGGCCACAATGTACTGGGAATGACAAAGTAAAGATTCTCTTAGCAAAAAACCAATCACACACACAAAAAACACTTAAAAAAACAAAAAACTCACCAAAGTTAGAATCAATCACTACTGTCGATTGATGAACCCTGTTAACAGCTTCCGCAGAAAACAATTTCTGTAGAACAGACATTTTTCTACAACATAACAATAAAATTACCAATAGCTCCAAACAAAGCGAAAGCGGAGCAAATTTCCAGAATATCTAAAACAACATCATGTCAACCAGAGAACCAATCATAAATTTGGGTCATGATTGACACTGTGACATGATGTTGCATATTCACTCGAATTCATTTTTTAAATGTTTTTTGTGTGTGTGATTGGTTTTTTGCTAAGAGAATCTTTATTTTGTCATTCCCAGTACATTGTGGCCTTCTGAATGGCACTAAGCGATTCTGATGGAAGCATTCTTACCTGTTATCGCTTGGTTGCTGATAAGGTTGTTTTCCTGCAATCTGGAAAATATGCTGAAAAATGGATTCCGGGCCATGTTACTGCTCAACTGGGGAATGGCTCTCGAATTGCTGCCAAACTAGTGACTATGCAGTGAATCATGACCAATCATGATTGACACTATGAGAATCATCAACACACAAAGAGAACCAATCATGATTGACACTGTGAGAATCATCATAGCATCAAAAACTTTATCTAATAGTATTATACATCACAAATGATTTTCTTAAATTTTGTCCCAACTTTGTGTGTCTCTAAATTTTCAAAAGCATATTTGCATTTCTCCTTATTTCTAAGGAAACAAGTCACCATCCTCCATCGACACACAAATTTGAACTTCTTACAGACTCTCCCAAACCAAAATAATTCAGAACCACCTGACATTTCAGGTAGTCTGTTGGACTGTTTAAGAATGGATTCGAGTGAATATGCAGTGAAGAAACGCAAATGCTAACAATAACACTGTGGCGTTCCTTAACGTTAAGTCAAATCCACTCCATGATATTCGAACCTACATTTTACTCTATTCAATTTTTCCGTGCATTTTTCTACGACATGACATCAGAAACTACGAATTTCTCCAGAGAGACAACACTCCCAAAATCTCTGATTTTCACAACGCAAGAAATGCAAATTTCCAAAATATCTCAAACAAAAACTTGTGAATGTATGGTTGAAGAATAGAAATGGAAGAAACAATGCACAATAAAACTGGAAAGCTAACGGATCTAGATTTCTGGAAGAAACAATGCACAATAAAACTGGAAGCCTACCGGATCTAGAAATGGAAGAAACAATGCACAATAAAACTGGAAATCTAATGGATCTAGATTTCTGGAAGAAACAATGCACAATAAAACTGGAAACCTACCGGATCTAGAAATGGAAGGGAAAGGATATACCTGAAAAACGACGACTGCACAAAATCTGAGAGTATCGCTCGCAGCACTAACCGCCTCTCTCGACCTTATATAGCAATTACATGGACTTAGCGCCCTGTTTGGTAGCAGCATATGGAGGGGATATAAATTTGTTCCGGATATGTATATCCGGGAGATCCATATCCGGTGTTTGTTTCACGTTGAACTCTTCGATCATGTACACTATAAGGTTGTTCGTCCACCCTCCAATTCCCAGCGTCATACACGCCAGAGTTGCTGCTCATCAAAATTCTTTCAAACGATTAAAAAAAATGCTAACAGACGGTAAGCAAAATACTCGATAATTTTTCGCAAAAAAAAGATCCCAAAAAAAAAAAAAATTTAACAGACGGGAAGCAAAACTCTCGATATTTTTCGCAAAAAGATAATATATATATATATATATATATATATGTTAACAGACGGGAAGCAAAATACTCGATATTTATCGCAAAAAAGATTAATATATATATGTTAACAGACGGGAAGCAAAATACTCGATATTTTTCGCAAAAAATATTTAAAAAAAAAAAGTTTCGCAAATTATCTTACCAGATAATTAACCTCCTTATTCTTTTTTTTGGGGGTTAAGAACAAAACACATGTTTGACCAAAGCAAACACATCGATCTTCTAAGGGTAAGGAGGGAGGGAGGGAGGAAGAGATCAAAGATCGGATGGATGAGATAGAAGGGGAGGAATTGATTTATTTGGGAGATTCGCCTAAAGATTTGAGGATGGCAGGTAAGAAGAAGAGACGTATAAACTTTGAGTTTGAGGTATTGGAGTTTAGATCTGGGGTCAAGAAAGTTATATGTTGGTGATAGTGTTTGGTTCTTTTTACTTCTTTATAATGGAAAATAATTGTGTGCGGACGTGCCAGAGAGAGTTTTAATCTCCTCCCTCAGATTAACTTTGGAAAACCAAACCTAATCAGGCGATTGTGTTTTGTTGGTTCAATTACCTCAATTAAGAGAATTTTTCTTAATAAGTGAAGAAATGCAAACCAATAAACTTAGGAAATCAAAGAACAACAAAGAAACAAGACACTTCGATTAATAAATCAAAGATAAACTTACTTCGAAATTGTCTCCAACTTCAAATACAGAGTAACAGAACTTCGAACAGGTGATTGTTGCAAGAACAATCGGGATAGGGGTGATTGTTACAAGAACAATCGAGATAAATCCTAGTCTAAATCCTAATCTACTTCCTAATCTATTTTGAACTGAGTTCGAAATTCTAAACTACTTTGCCAATGAACAAACCAAGCATCAGTTTTTTGATAGCTATTTGTTGAAGATTTGTCCGGGGGTTTTAACTCTTCAATTTCTTCTATTTATAGATGTTGCTTGTAATTCGAACTTCCCACTCCATGGATTTGAATCTAGCTTGCTTCGAACTCCAACCTCCACTTTCAGATAGTTGGCGCTTATTTTCCTTCCACGCCCAATTTGAATTCTCCCTTCTCCCTAAGCTTTGAATCAAGACGTTGGCTTAATAAACTCAAATGATAACGTGTTTTAGAGAAATAACTGCTTTCCAGAAGTATTCCACGTGTTCTAACTGCCAAATCGCCTTTTTTCTTAAGTTTACACGTGGAGCTTGTGTGTTCAGCAGCTGATATCATGGCTTCGAGGCCAATCTCTATTTTAGTAATGGCTTGTAACTGCCAATAACTACCTTTCTAAATTAAAAGGCAATACGACATCGTATTTGGTGCGTTATATCTTATTAATCCAGTGTATCTTTATTGACGAGTAATTGCCAATGTTTGGCACTTTTGATTACGTGTCAATTAATTATTGGATTGGTTAATTTTATATGTAAACATACCCTCCACATTAATATCTTTGTTCAAAGGATTTGAATAAGTATTAATGTGCCTTCTGCTGCTTCGAATTCCTGTAGGCTTTCAAAGCAGAAGTTATTGGCAGTTTCAATCACATCCCACGATGCAGTTATCAATAAATCTCTTCGTTCTTATGAGAGATTCATGGATAGTGGGCAGTTAATACCCACGTTCTCCATTTTTCAGAATTCGAATAGTTTCGAACTAAAATTCTACTTATAAAAAGACTTAATCACTGGTGAAATCAATTACCAATTCGTAAACCGATCTCCGTCCAAAATCAACCATGGCTGATATTTCTAATACTCAAAATGCCTTCGAAAACTTGGCTCTTAATGACCCAATTCCTACTGACACTAGAAATATTGTGACACCAATTGTTGGTGAGATTCGAAGGGATAGATCTTATACAGTGGCTCAAGTAGAAACTTCTGAGCCTATTGACCCCTAGGATCCTCCATCTCCTCTTGCTCATAAACCCTTGCTATGGGGTTTACCTTCTGAGATAGTGGTGGTAAGAATGGATGATCCTGCTGGCTATAAAGGTTGGAGCCACTATCGCTCATTGGCTATGAGTGAATATTTAGCTCATTTCATCAGACGAGATCCCAACATAATGCTGCTTGACAGTCTCATAGCCACTTGTTTAACCCCTGGCTTCTTTAAAGTTCATGAAGATGAAAGGTCAGGCTTTGCTGGGTATGGAGAGCTTAAGCAGAAGGCCAATACTCAGTTTATATACTGGTTGCATGAGGTTCGAAGGCCTCGTTTCGAGGGGGACTTCATTGATCCTGCCAATCTTTCCCTTCGAGACCTTCCTGAGAATACGGATTGGTTCGAAGAGCTAAAGAGCATCAAGTTCGACCCTAACCTTTCTTATTCTCTTTATCCCCATTCTGATTCCCTCAAAGCCAAAGAGCTGCTGGCTGCATTTTCCTTTTTGGATGTAGGTATTCTTGAAGAGGACATACCTTTTAAGAACTTTTTATGGGCTTGCGAAATTCTCCAATGCAGTATTCAAAATAGCCCTTTCTTTCACTCTTTTCTGAGTTAGCTTCCTCTGCTTCGAATGTGGATGAAGAATAACACTGCTTCGTTTGGGTTTAACCAAGACCTTCATGACTACGAAGTGCTTCATGATTAGATCTCCAAACTTCATAAAAAGGTGGAAAACCTGAAAGGGCGTTCCTTCGAAACACCCACTGACGTTTCTAAGAGGCTTCGAAGGCGGTTTAAGAATCACATGAAAAGAAATGCTCTCAAATTGGCCAAATTCGAAGTCAAAGCCAAGACTCTGGTTTTGAAAATCAGGCCATTGATTGAGAAGAAGCTCAAAATTGACGAAGAAAACAAAGCTAGAATGATGGAAAAAGAATTTTTCAGTTTTACTCCAACAGCTACCGCACTACCAGTAGATGCTTAGCTTCCTTTGTGCAATAGGATTTTGTAGCATGTACTTTTCTTTATATCTTAAGTTTCAATGAAATATTAGTTCTTTCAATGGCTTGTTATGCACTCTTAAATGCTTTTCGAAGCATTTAATTATGCTTTTAACCAACTCGAACTCTTAAGAATAAATATATTTCATGAGAATAAACCAAAAAGTGTTTCGAAGTATGAAATGATTTATTAATTTGAAAGTAATTATCAACCCGAAGTTGGAAACCAAACGTGGGCCGAAAAATAATCAAAGGCCCAATAACTTTAAAATGGATACTTGGCCCAAGTCGCTGCACCGCTTCCTCGTAACGTATAAATCTAGGGCTTGAAATATTCTCATTACGCCTTCAAACTTTCAAATACTTTGTTCTCCCTCTCTTTCTCTCTCAACCCTGCATCCATGGCTTCTGAAAGTACTATCCAAATGGGTACCTCCTCACTCGTTCTTCGAAGATACGTTGAGGAAGAAATGTCAAACCCACGTAGTGATTTGAATAGTGAAGTCTTCATAACGAATCCCGATAGAACTGATACTCATATTCTAGGGCCTGCATTCTTCGATCTTCCTCTCAAGTTTACATCATGCTATCCTATCTTAGAATAAGGTAAGCTTATAAAGGATCAAGAGTTAAACTTTGCGGATTGGCCAACAAGAAACTTTGTATGCTGGCCAGTTCAGGATAATGATTGGGGTGAATGGACTGATCATATTTTGAAGTATAAGAAGACTGATTTGGAGGAGATTGGACTCTGGCACATCATCGCTCTGCTTCGAAATGGTATTCCATAAAACCCTGCACTCATACACGCTGCTCTAGCCTTTTGGGATTCGTCATTTAATTATTTCCGATTTAACTGCGGGATGATGGCTCCCACAGTTTTAGACGTGTCATTTCTCACTGGACTTCCTCCATTCGGTCCAATGGTTGATATCTCCAAATCAATTGATGTCCCGCCTTTGGCAGTTATGAAAACCTCAGGTTCACATGCCTCATATGGAAGCTTTCTTAGAAATGAGGCCAAATTTGAAGATGGAGTATCTGATAGGGAGTTTTTTGCATATCTTCTGTACACCTTCTGTAAAATAATCTTCTGTCATAGTGGTAAGAAGATTATGCTGGAATTTGCCCCTTTGGCATATTGCCTTTCTCAGGGTCAGAAGTTTGATTTGGCTTCACACTTCTTGGGTTACGTTTATAAAATAGGATCTGACAGCCAATCGAAACCACTTATGTTTAACATAAGAGGCCCTCTTTGGTTCTTACAACTGTGGATTCTGGCGTATTTTCCAATATTCAAGGTTGCTATTTCAGACCCTATTAATGTTTATGGGGATAACTTCAGAGTTATGGCTTCCAAACCTCTAGCATTGGTTGGATATCTGCAATATTTTTACAGAATGAGGGAGGATAAAGAGGAATCAGAATTCACTCCTTTTGTTGATTGGAGTATTGGACCTACCTGGATAAAGGACATGATGGAAAACAGGGGCTCCAATACTTTTGCTGCTGCTTGGGGCAGTATTCTTCTCTCAAGGGAAATTTTTATAGGTGGAATTGTTGGAGGCTGCAAACAAACTCACGCTGAGATCTATTGTCCTGCCCAGTTTGCCAGACAATTTGGCATGGTACAAGCTATCCCATGCCCCTATCCCGGAGAGGTTAATGTTCCCTTATATATTACGAAGAAGGTTGATAAGAATGTGCTTTCACGTCGCAATGTGGAGTTCAGAAGATCTAGAGCAAACTTTAAATCTTGCCACTTTACCATGGACAGCCCAATATTCACAAGATTTACCAACTGGTGGCATAACCTTCTTAATTTGTACAATCAAACCCACATAGCTCAAGGTTTTGCAACCCATATCGGTTGTCCTGTTCTCGCTAGTGGTGAAGCACGTTCTAGCTCCTCATCTATGTCAGATGATGGATTTGGTCCTGACAGGAGAGATGAGCCTCAATCAGTACCAAGAGAAGCAACATCAAATGTACACTCTTCTGTTCTGGTATCTGCTGCTTTAAATGTTAAACCACTTCGACAAGCATACAGTTGTGACTAGATCTCAACAAACAAGAACCCCTCCTCCTTCTCCATCAGGTGAGTCTCTCATTGCCTGTGTGATTTCAGCAATTTTAATTCTTTTCTGATTCTTACTTACTATTCATCTTGCAGAATCTATCCCTAAGAGAAGGGTGAGAAAGGAGGGAGAGATTGTTCAAACTTCTGTTTCTTCAGGTTTGAAGTCAAGTATCTCTTTTATCTCATCTAATTCTGTTAACTTTGTGCTCTTACTAACCGTTACTTTCTTGTCCTTTTGAAACCAAAAAAGAAACTTTAGCATCAAAGGAAAAACTCAGCCAAGAAGAGGCCAAATCTGCTAAAGTTTATGAGGCTTCGAAACAAAGAAGAATAATATTAACTAAAGAACCAGAAGAAGAAGAAGAGATAGAAGACATTACTATAGGCCAATTTGTGAAGGGTAAGCTGTTATGTTTTTAATTTCACCATGGCCCTTTGGATTTACTATCACGTTTCTCAATTTTATATGTTGATCTATTTTCAGAAAGGAGGACAAAGTTCAAGCACGCTGAAGCTTCTAAGTCACCTGCACAAGCACCTGAGCCTGAAGCTGTAGAACCTCAATCGAAGCTTGACTTGTCCTTTAAAACAACTGAAGCTCATATCCCTACTCCATTGAGCAAGAGTCTCCTACAGGAAACAACTTCTGAACCTGAGGCTGTACTTGAGCCACATATTGCTGATTTACCTGTTCAATTCGAAGTCTCTACCTCAAAAGGTGACATGAGTTTATTTCCTAAAATTGCACCAAATATCTCAACTATCAAAATTACTGATCAACCTGAGATAGTGGTTGAGGGAGCAGGTCTTGATCCAGTTCCAAGAACTGACACTCCTACAGAACAGCTTTCTTTAAGACAAACCCATCCAACTGAGGTACTATATATTATTGTTGTTCAAATTCAAGATCATTAAACTTTCTTCAAAGGATCAAGCCTAACTATGCTTACCCATTTCCTTTGAAAGGAAACTGGTGCTTCTGCTAGCACCATTGTTGGTGATCCTCTTCCACTGGAGCAATTCAAACAAAAAGTGAGTGATTTTTGTAATAGAATCACTAATCCCAAAGCTCCAATCCCTTCTCCAGAATCTCCTATCATCCAACTCAAGGTTGAAAAAGGCTCATCTGCATCTGAGTTGGTCAAGCCTACTTTCTTACCAGAAGAGATTCAGGAATTGAGGGAGATTCTCCAACAATTTTCAAGATTAGACTTTGAAACCATTGCTGAAGGGGATTTGAAGATGTATTTGAGCATTTGTTGTCAAGCTACTTGGGTTTTGAAACCTGCCTCTCAAGAGCTATATGCACAACTTTTGACCAAGGCTTCTGAATTCCAAGTAAAAGCCCTTCAACTCTGTGAAATCCAAGAGAGACACCTTCAAAGACAGAGTTGGAAGGCATCTTTAGTCAATGTAGAAGATGAAGCACAAACTGTGATTTCCTCCTATGATCAAGATGCTGCTAAGCTACATCAGTTGAAGGAAGAAGAGGCTCGACTTGAAGAGGCTTTTACTCAAGCAGCTTAGGGGAGATTGCTCAAACCACTTCCCACATGCAAACTTACATGAGCGGGGAAAGCTCTTCAACAAATTGGGACTATAAGGAACTTAAGAACCAATCGCAAAGAACAACCGATCTAGGAGATGTGTATCGGGTTTGTGTGTAATAAGGGTGCTTCAGATAGTTAGTTTAATGTGACACCATTGTACAAAATTTTATGAATTAATCAATGGAATACTCTTGTTTTCCAATCTCATAGTCGCTTCATTTGCTTGGAATGTTAATTTCATTATTTGAACTAATGAGTTCCAACCAATACAAATCTGCTTGTGCTTAATACTTACCTTGATCAGCACAAGCAATGAGATATGAACTACTTTATAGCTTATCTCCTGTTAAAGGACTCCCATATAGTTGGAACATATGCCTTTAAATATCTCCCATTAATCTTTCTTCTATGGACATAACCATTCAAATCTTTTAAATGATATGCCCCTTTTTTTAAGGACTCTCTATGAATCGAAAGGTCCCTCCCAATTTGGAGCCCACTTCCCAAGTCCTTGTTTTCTTTCTTTGATAGGCAACACTACTTTCCATACTAGGTCCCCTATATCAAAGCTTCGAACAACCACTTTCTTATTGTAACTTCTGGCTACTCTCAATTTTTGTACCAGAATCTGATTTAGAGCCTTAATTCTTTCTTCATCTATCCCTTCGGGCTCCAT
This sequence comes from Vaccinium macrocarpon, assembly GCA_022606695.1. Classification (NCBI taxonomy): domain Eukaryota; kingdom Viridiplantae; phylum Streptophyta; class Magnoliopsida; order Ericales; family Ericaceae; genus Vaccinium; species Vaccinium macrocarpon. The sequence goes on from CM040175.1 coordinate 10,719,077, forward strand.
ATGCATGGCTTGGTGGTATGCTCCAATATCCAGCCCATTCAGGAAGCAACTCTTTTGTGACTTCACCACAATCTCCATTAGTAACACAAAGATCATGCCCATAAGTTAGAGCAAAAGGAGTAGCTCTAGTACTGGTTCTTTTAGTGGTTCGATATGCCCATAACACATTTAACAGCAAATTTGGCCATTCTTCTGGGTTCCTATCAACCACTCTTTGAATGCCTCTTTTGATAATCTTGTTGGTTGATTCAGCCTGTCCATTTGATTGAGCATAATAGGGTGTAGAGTTAATCAAGGATACTCCATGAGAGGCTGCAAAAGCCTTCACTGCTCTACCTTCAAAAATGGATCCATTATCTACTGTTATAGTTTCTGGAGATCCAAACCTATAGATGACATTCTTAATGAATTCAATCACTTGTTCTTGAGAGACACTCTCAAAGGCTTGAGCCTCCACCCACTTAGTAAAGTAATCAGTAGCAACTAGTATAAATTTGTCCCCATTCCTAGATGGAGGGTAAATCATACCAATCATATCCATTGTCCATCCTCTAAATGGCCAGGGTTTAATTACATACTGCAATTCAAGAATCGTAATTTTTTAGAGGCCCCGCTCTTCCCCTGACAAGCTTGGCACCCTTTTGCATAGTCAATGCAAATCTTTTAGGATAGTAGGCCAAGAATATTCATACCTTCGAATCAACTATCTCATCTTGATTCCTGCTTGATGAGCTCCACAGATACCTTCATGAACTTCTGCCATAACCCTAAAAGCATCAACTTTGTTTAAACACTTAAGCAGTAATCCATTTGCTCCTCTCTTAAACAGTTCCCCATTATACATGATGTAATTGACAGATCTTAGCCTTGTTGCTCTACCTGTTTTGGCATCAGGTCTTGTTAAGTAGTCAATTAATGACTGCCTCCCTCCCATTCAACTAGGAGCAGAAGTGATTTCACATACTTCGAAGTTCATGTTTCTATCTTTAAGCATTGGCAAAGATTTTCTTAGAGTTAATTGACAAAACTCTCTATTGTCATCAGAAATAAACTTGAATTCTGATGCTCTTTGAGCTGCATTATTAACTTCTTCATTGAAGAACCTTGGAACATATGTAAAAGAGATCATGTGAAATTGCCTAATCAATAACCTCACATGTTCATAATAAGGTTTTAAACCAATATTGTGGCAACCAAATTCTCCATTTACTTGATTTATAATCAACTGAGAATCCCCAAACACTTCTGCTATATCAACTTTCAAAGTAAGCAAGAGTTCTAGACCAATGATTAGAGCTTCATATTCTGCTTGATTATTAGTACATTCCCCTTCATTTATTCGAAATCCAAACTTGGTTTTCGAACCTTGAGGAGATTCCAAAACAACTCCTACTCCAGCCATTTGAGATGTTTTCGAACCATCGAACCACATTTTCCATGGTTTGACTGTTATTGCATTAACATCTGCTATCTCAGGAGTTTCAATTCCATTTGGGTGATCAGCCAAAAAGTTAGCCAGAGCTTGCCCTTTGACTAATTTCTGAGGGATATATTCTAGACTGAATTCAATTAAAGATACAATCCACTTCCCAATTCTGCCACTGAGTACAGGTTGGGACAACATATACTTCATAACATCAGTCTGAGAAATTACATAAGTTACTCTAGGCATCATATAGTACCTGAGTTTCTTCGAAGCAAAGAACAGAGTTAAACATAACTTTTCTACTGCAGAATATCTAATTTCACAATCATTAAGAAACCTACTTAGATAATAGATAGCTTGTTCCTTCCCTTCCTCATTGTCTTGAGCCAATAAAACTCCTATTGAGTCATGATTTGCTGCCAAATATAATTTAATTGGCTCTCCCCTCTTGGGTGGAACAAGAACTGGTGGATTGATCAGGTACTCCTTGATGGCCTTGAAAGCATCATCATGCTCCTTTGTCCATTCGAAGTCCTCTCCATCCTGCCATTACTCCAAAGGCACATTTAGCAGGATTCAACTTTAGTTGATAATGCTTCATCTTTGAAAAAGCTATTTTCAGGTGCTCTACATGATCATCAATAGATCCTGACTTGACAATTATGTCATCTATGTAGCATTCCAGAAAACCCCCTATTATTTCATGAAAGATAGTGTTCATAGCTCTTTGATAAGTAGCACCAGCATTCTTAAGCCCAAAGGGCATCTTGACCCACTCAAAGGTCCCAAGGTTGCTAGGGGCTCTAAATGCAGTCTTATGAACATCTTCCTCAGCTATGCAAATCTGATTGTACCCTGAATGTCCATCCATAATAGACATGATTTTGTGGCCTGCAGAACTATCCACAAGCATGTCTACTACAGGCATTGGGTATTCATCTTTAGGGGTTGCAATGTTCAAGTTTCTAAAATCAATGCACACCCTAATCTTCCCATTTTTCTTGACAACAGGAACAATATTTGATAGCCACTCTACATATCTTGCTGTTCTAATAAAACCAGCATTTAAAAGATTTTGAACCTCCTTTTTAACCAAGAAAATGGTTTCAGGAAACATTTTTCTTGGTAGTTGTTTGAAAGGTTTGCAATTGGGCTTGATAGGTAATCTATGCTCAACCAAGTTTCTACTCAAACCTGTTAACTCTTTATAACTCCAAGCAAAGCATTACTTGTTCTCTTTAAGCACTGCGATCAACTTGGCCTTCGAAGCATCATCAAGCCCCTTATTGATTTGCACAGTGTTTGGAACAATTCCTTCTCCCAATTCTACTTCTTCCACAGGATCTTGAGATTCGACATGACCTATAACGGCCTCTTCGAACTCAACTGGCTTCAACCCCCAGTCAGATTTCTCAGCCAACAATTCCTCCCAATCATTTGTTTCTTGTAATCTCTGCTCTATTTCAAGAGCCATAAACTTAACTAAGGCCAAAGAGTTGGCCTCTTCGAACTCTGCCTTGGACTCACATCCATGCAACTTCATTTGGTGGATTGTCTGATTCATAATCAACTGCTTGTTTGAGTTTGGATTTCAGTTCTGCCAATTCTCCTATTTCCAATACATTGGATGGAGGGGTGGCAGTTTGTGCAATTTCACTCAGAGGGATGATTTCAGGCTTATACATCTCTGCCTCTGCACAATTTGCTGAAGTACTAAAGGGGTGTGGGTCTGCTTTCACCTCTTCGACCCCCACTTCTTTCCCATTTTCATATTTCACAATCATCAGGGCTTGGTGCATTGAGGATGGAATGCAGCCATTGACATGAATCCAATCCCTACCAAGTAAAGCATTATATTTACTTGTAAAAGTGTCCACCACAAAGAAAGCTGTATTAGTTTCTACTTGGCCAACTTTCAGGCGTATAGAAACAATTCCTTTGGGATTCTTACTTTCACCAGTGAACCCAGCAATGGATGTGCTTGTTGGGATCAGTCGAACCTTTTCTTTTCCCAACTTCTTCAGAGTCCTAGAAGGCAAAATGTTCACTGCTGCACCATTATCAACCAAAATTCTATTTAACAAAATGCCATCAAACAAAGCAGATATGTATAGTGGTTTTAAATGGCGCCTCATATCACTTGAAGGTGATTTGAAAGGATAAGAAAGATCAGCACAATCCAAATCAACAATCAAAGGATACTTGGAGTCATTTTCTGTTTCTGAAATGAAGATTGCTTTCTCTTTGGATGTTACTTCTAGTTCTTCAGTTGTGTTTACCATAATCATGAAATCCTCAGCCTGTTCTTCCTTTTGAATCTTGGAAATCAAAGCTCCCCAACTATCATTCCAACCATTGTCATAAGTGAGATTGTATTCCTCATCACTTGATACATCAATAACCTCCATAAGAGCAACTGATGGTTGTAATGCCATTCGAACTGGAGAACAATCTGGTCCAAAAGGTCCAAAGTCGAATGACAGAGAAACCATGTTAATTTGAACTTCAGGCAAAGTTCTAAACTGAATGTTCCTATTTTCCTGTGTTGGTAATTCTGGCTCAACTCCTGGTGCATTCATCTTTTCAGAGAGCTCTGCTACAGAAGTTTCCATAGGGGAGAATGATCTAATAGGAGATGAATTTGTCTCTCCTCCTTCTTCCTGTTCCACTATCATGGCTTCTAACAAGCCAGACTGATAGCTTGCCAAGGAATCTGGTGATGCTGGACTGTTTCGAGGTACTTCACTGTCTATCCTTGCAGCCAGACTTTCCAGTGCTTCTCTTTCTGATTGAGTAAACCCTTTTTGAAGAGATTCATCAGAATCTTCTCTTCGAAGTCTGTTAAACCTTGGGTTAAACTTATCACCCCCATTATGATTTTCTTTAGAAGCATATTCCTCCATTTGGAAACTAGTATACCTCCTTTACAATTTCCTCTTCTGAGTTCGAGTCAGCATAGGAATCATTTGAGGTGACTTGGTCTTTGGATCTCTAATGACAACCCATTGACCAGTAGGACTATTTGGAGGTTTAACCATCTTGTTTCCCACCTTAAGAGAGGTTTTATATTCCTGGAAAAGTTCTGGTTTAACCTTCTTTAGAAACCAATCGGGAACTCCTTTTACCAAAGTGAATTGTTCTTTTTCTACTCCATTTCTTTGACCCATTGGAGCCTTCCCAGTGTTAACCTTCTTTGAAGGAGGATAATCCCTCTTTCGCCCGGTGGACCGACTAGAAGGCACATTTCTCTTTGAAACGTACTCAAGGCCTCTCATTTCTTCCATGATTTGGATTAATCCAAGGCTTTCTTTCATTGTTTTGATCCAAGGCTTTTCTGTCCATCCTCTTTGGAAAGAAATCAACCCCCTGTCTATCCAAATCCTTGAAGATCAAATAGTTGGCTCTGCATTCCATGCACAAACACTCGAAGAAAGACGCCTCAAGCATGGGAAGGTGGGACTGCTTAAAGCCCTTGCTAGAAGAACTTCCTGGTGAAATATTCTGACGGTAGGTCTTCCCATCATTATTTCGAGGTTGGCCAACTCTTGGATTTCCTTTGCTAGGCTGCACTGAGTTCATTTCCACTTGCACCTGCTTGTTCTGCCACATTTCCTTGACAGTTTTAGCCAGAGATGTTGGCAGTCACTTCTTCAATCTTTGGAAATGGATCAGTATCAATTCCCATAGCCTTTTGTGGAAACATGATCCTTCCTTTCTTGATCTGCTCCTGAATCCTATCACGGAAAACATTACAATTTTTAGTGGAATGAGTCCAAGAAGCATGCCATTTGCAATAACTTTTCCCTTTTATTTCTTCCAAGGTTGGAACATTTTCAGGGAGTTTGATAAACTTTTTCTTTAGAAGGTAATCAAAAATTTCATCTGCCTTTGAAATATCAAATGAATAAACCTTACTGACTGCTTTCTTGTTAGTTCCTGGTACTATAGAAGACTCCTTTCGAACTAGACAGTCACACACACAAGGCTCATGCTCAATGATTTCAACAGCATCGACCTCATAAATGGGTTCTTTATAATAGGTTGAATAAGAAGAGTTATTTCTATCAACATCCTCTTCTAACAAAGACTCATATCTTGATGCTTTGTAAGTTAAATCAACCAAATCTCTAAATTCAAAGAGAATCAACTTTTTCCTAAGTTCTCTACTTAAAGCCATCTTGTGCTATTCTTACAAACTCAACCTCTCGTAATTGAAGTTTACACTTATTTCTGGCCCTTTTAAACCTAGCAATAAATTGAGCGTGTACCTTCTCATCGCCTCTCTGCTTTTTAATCTTGCTAAATCAGCCATAGTAACTTCAGGTTCAGTTTGATAAAATTGTGCATGGAATAATTCTTCCATCCTTTGCCAATTTGGGACCCGACTCAAGGCCAAAGTTAGAATACCATTCGAAGGCCGTCCCTGTTAAAGAATTAGAAAATAATTTTAACTTAATGAACCCATTATTGCCTAGTTCTCTACACTGAGCAATGAATCTAGCAATGTGCTCAGTTGTGGATTGTTTTCCATCTCCATGGAATAGAGTGAAATCTGGGATTTTAAATCCCCTAGGGACTTCGAACTGTTTATCTATCCATTCTGGATAGGGTTTTCTATAAATTTGAGTTTGTACCCCCCGGTTCGAAGGTCCATAAACTTCTTGCATAAGACCCAATATTTCATCTCGAAGGGTTGGATGTTCCCCTAAAGGTACCTTTGAACTAACAAGTGGTTCCCAAGTGACATTTCTAGGCATGTGGTCTTCTGGAATCCTTTGATAAGGATCATCAAAAGGCCTAGGTTGCTTGAAACCTCCTTCCTGCTTTACAAAAGGTTCATAAAGATAGTTCGAATGTACCCTTCCCATTTCTGGTATTCCTGAATACTTAGGAATTCCAACCTCTGGATTAGGCCTTTTTGCACTAGTCATATCCTTTTCATTAATATGATTTCTAGGAGTATATATATACTCATCGAACCCATAATCATAATTCCTGAAACCTTTCTCCTCATGTACACCATCATAGTTAGGTTCGAATGAGACATTCGTGTTCTGCTTGAACACTTTCTTAGGTTTAGGGATTTGATAATCATAGTTTTTTGTAGGCTCATACCAAGATTCTGGTATGTCTTCTACATTTATAGGCTCTTTTCCAGGTCTTGACCTAAATTTGCTTGTGCTAGCTTCTCCTTTATCCTTCTCAAGTGAAGGCAGAGGATCACTTTTACGCCCTGATTGCTCCTCCAATTTTTGTAATATAAGCTTTTAGGTCTGAGCCAATTCTTTAAACGTAGCAATCATTTCAATAAAGTGGTTGGATGACACACTCCCTCCAATTTCTGGATTTTTTGGGTCATCACCTTGCACAGTTTTGTTTTTCCTAGTATTCATTCGAGAAGCCTGGCCAATTCCCATACTTAAGTCTTGACCAGCACAAATCTCTGGTCCAACTTGAAGGCCTTCGATTTGTTCATTCTCTTTAGAATTACCATTGTTCTCATCTTCCTCAAGTTTGGCGGCACGAGAATCATCCACTTGCTTCCTAAGTTTTGGAGCCATTTAACACTTTCTGGTGTCCCACCGGGCATGCCAAAAAATGTGTTTGGTTCTTTTTACTTCTTTGTAATGGAAAATAATTGTGTGCGGACGTGCCAGAGAGAGTTTTAATCTCCTCCCTCAGATTAACTTTGGAAAACCAAACCTAATCAGGCGATTGTGTTTTGTTGGTTCAATTACCTCAATTAAGAGAATTTTTCTTAATAAGTGAAGAAATGCAAACCAATAAACTTAGGAAATCAAAGAACAACAAAGAAACAAGACACTTCGATTAATAAATCAAAGATAAACTTACTTCGAAATTGTCTCCAACTTCAAATACTGAGTAAATGTAATCTTGAGCAATGATTGTTGCAAGAACAATCGGGATAGGGGTGATTGTTACAAGAACAATCGAGATAAATCCTAGTCTAAATCCTAATCTACTTCCTAATCTACTTGAACCGAAGTTCGATATCCTAAACTACTTTGCCAATGAACAAACCAAGCATCAATTTTTTGGTAGCTGTTTGTTGAAGATTTGTCCGGGGATTTTAACTCTTCAATTTCTTCTATTTATAGATGTTGCTTGTAATTCGAACTTCCCGCTCCATGGATTTGAATCTAGCTTGCTTCGAACTCCAACCTCCACTCCGATAGTTGGCAGTTATTTTCCTTCCATGTCTGAATTTGAATTCTCCCTTCTCCCGGAAGCTTTGAATCTGCACGTTGGCTTAATAAACTCAAATGATAACGTGTTTTAGAGAAATAACTGCTTTCCAGAAGTATTCCACGTGTTCTAACTGCCAAATCGCCTTTTTTCTTAAGTTTACACGTGGAGCTTGTGTGTTCAGCAGTTGATATCATGGCTTCGAGGCCAATCTCTATTTTAGTAATGGCTTGTAACTGCCAATAACTACCTTTCTAAATTAAAAGGTAATACGACATCGTATTTGGTGCGTTATATCTTATTAATCCAGTGTATCTTTATTGACGAGTAATTGCCAATGTTTGGCACTTTTGATTACGTGTCAATTAATCATTGGATTGGTTAATTTTATATGTAAACAGATAGGAAGTGGTTGATTATATAGTGTCAGTTTTTTGTTTGGCCCCTCAACCTTTATCAAACCCTAGAATTTCTTCTCCAAAACCATCTGGGCCATTGGGCTTAGGGCCTATTGGGCAGCCGTCCACGATTACGCAACTTAAACTTCCTATTCTGTAGTATATCTTTTATGTCAAAAAGCTCATCTCACCTTATTTACGGTTTCTCCTCTCTAAACCTCAAAAAATAAAAACACTCTTCTAAAATATGCTTTTGAAAAAACCTACTCCCTCCGTTCCATAAAGTTTGATCACTACGAAATTACGTGTAATTTTCAAACTAAAAAATAATGTATTTACCAAAATAATTTTTAAATTTTTGTTTGCATCGTATAAAAGTTATCGATGAGATCTATTAAACAAGATCCATATTGACTTGAAAATTATTTTCGTAAGCACGTTATTTTTTAGCTTGAAAATTACACGTAATTTTATAGTGATCAAACTTTATGGGACGAAGAAAGTACCAAATATCCAGGACTCATAGTTGTAGAGCGAGGAAAACTAGGGTTTTTAGTGTGAGAATGAGAAGGAAATGGTTTAGCAATTACATTAGGAAGGGAAGAGGATGAAGAAAAAAGATTACCTCTTGGGTAATTAAATGCTTCCATTGGATTGATTATTAAGAAAACAACAGTATGAGACACCGTTTCCGTCCTCTGCCCTCTCTCTCTCTAGACGTGAGTTCAAATTCCTCACATTTCAAATAGAAATCCAGCGACGATCAGGTTGACATTATCTTATGGAAGGAACAATGTGCTATTTGACGGGGGAGGTTGACAGAAGATGTCTACTTGTTTTCGGATATCTATGGAGTTTTTTTTTTTTTTTTTTGCAATTTAATTGGAAATTTGGAAAATGTATCAATTTTTACCCATTAATTTTGTAGGATGAAGGGTTATTAAGGGACTCTTTTCAAAAAAATAATAATAAGAATAATTAAGGGACAATCCGAAATGAAACACTGGGCAATAAAAATTGAGATGGGGGAATGTCATTTAGCCGAATACTTATTTTAGTTTTCATTTACAGAAATTATTTTTGAAAATTATGTAAATACTTAGGTCAATAACGTTTTATTTTATATTAGATAGAGAAAATCCATATCAGGTATTTGTGTTCACTGAGATACAACCATTGAGAAATACTGTTCCTTAAATGATCATGGCATGTTTTACTCATTTTGTCCTCATACAAATCAAACAATTCTCATGAGATATGGGCAAGAGTGTAATTTATGTACTTAACCCAATGGATGGGATTCCAAATCCCAACCCCCCTCGATGGGATTCTATATCACGTATGGAAGTGGAATAAAGAATGTATAGGGAAATGAAATCCTACCAATATAAGGGAACCAAACAATGGATTTTGGGTCTCATGTCATTCTATCTCTTATCTCACGTTCTAACTCCTTCAAAACAAACAAGGCTATAGTACATAGGACTGCAAATGAACGAACTGAGCTACTCATGAGCAGCTTGAGACTTGGCTTGTTTATCAATCGAGCCGTGCTCGTGCTTGAGTTGTAGGCTCAAATAATAAATGAGCCAAGCATAACACTTAAAACTCGACTCCACTTGAAAAAGCTTGACTTATTTGTAAAGACTCACTTAGTAAATAGACTTGACTCATCTCGTTTACAGCCAAGCTGAGTTCGAGCTCAAGATTTTTGCTGCTTAGTAAACAATCCAAGCTCGAGCTCAAGTTTTTGACTAGTTCAGCAAACGAGCCGAGTTCGAGCTTAGAAAAACCCGGCTCAACTTGGCTCGTTTGCATCCCAAATAGTAACATATTGTAGTGTATCTTAAATGTATATATGATCATCATGATCGGAGTCATTCATTTTATAGAATTTGTTGAGCATTTCATTTGTACAGATTATTGAGTTAATTTGATATTGATAACTACATGATAGTTTCTATCTCTTTGTCTAAAAAACTACATGATAGGACACCTTGCGATATTTAAAAAATGAAAGGTTATCAGGATTTAGAGATTAAACTTCATTTTTTTGTACAAATAAAATGCTCGATGAACTTAATTTGTAAAACTAACGATTCAGATCATGATGATGATATCTTAAAAGGCACGACCGAGGGAGTCAATTATCTCTTTATATTGTCATTTATAGTTCATAATAACTAGTTAGTTATAAATATGGGTAAATTTCACTAGCCTCCCATGAGGTTTCTGAAAAATGCAAGTACCTCCCCTGAAGTTTCTGAAATTGCACTGCCCTCTCTTACTTTATCTGACAATGTAAATATTCCCCCATTTTGTTATGAAAGCCCTAACGACGTTAACTTGAGAAAGTTGATGACCAGAGAACCCTTCTGTCTTATCTCTCTCTCTCTCCCCCCTTGCCATCATCGCCAGCGGCCAAGCATGTCCCAGTCAAACTCATATACCTCAGCAATCCAGTCACAACTAGTAGCCTTAAACCTTCCTACTATGAGCCACCATTAACCACGATTTGTTCTGCCACTTTTTTCCCATCAGATCTACCAACATTCATAAACCCACTTTTGTAAATCTCTTACTCTCGGTGTTGATACATTAATCAATCCCCCAATTTTTCACACTCAGCTGAATTCTTGCCCAAAATTAGTTTGATTTAATTTTTGTAACCTTGTCTCGGTACATGTTCAACCCAAGATTTGGAGGGGGAGTTCGCTTTCGGAAAATGTTTTGTCGAAGCAGAAAACAATCACTAAGAATGTGTTTCACGTGCACCTTCCAAGAATAAAGCACGTTGCTGGTGTCGAAGGGAAATTGATACGCGCCCCTCCCTGACACAGCACCCCCCCTCCCCCCCGCCCCACGGCCCCACCCCCTGACACGCGCCAAATGATTGTTTTACCCCTCATCCCCTCCTTTAATTACTTTTTTATATTAATTCATTTCTTTATATAAATTCATTTAATTATTTAATTTATTTCTTTAAATTAATTCATTTAATTATTTAATTCAATTTTTTATTTAATTATTGTTGATACCCCATTTGCCCTACCGCTCCGGATTAACAAAAAAAACCTACTATTTTTAAGTCTGATGAAGCGAGATGCGTGAAAAGACATTGGCAACCTCGTATTGTAAAATACGCACCACTACATGAAAAATAACATATCCCAGGATCCGATCGGACAACATCGACCATTTGTTTGAGTCTATACATTACATCATAATTATTGGTAGAATGGGAAAAAAAATACTGTCACTTGGCAACTTAGCACATTTATCCACTACAACTTTGTTTGATTCTATACACTTAATACTGGATCCCACAAGTGTATGATGGATAACGGCTTAACACCACTTGGCGGTGCCCAAGACTAAATAATTTTTTTCAGAGAAAATATGTCTATTTCTATACTCCTACTTCTATAGTTTTTTTTTTCACACTAATTTAAAGATTTCTATTTGCACCCCAAAAAACTCTCAGGTGTTCCCACCTACAAAAAACTATTTTTTTTAAAACACCGAGACATGTCATTCTCTCACAACACATCACATAAAAAACCGTGAAAAATTAGTTTATTCAAAAAATTGAGTTAGTGGAACACCCAATGTTTTAATCGGTGCATAAGCACGAAAGTTCTTAAATTTTGCTGCCAATTAACCACTCAACTTTGACAAATTGAGAAATACTATATATGAAACAAAAGGGAGTACACTGCTACTAAGGTTTAAACAACCATCTATTGAGTTGTAATCAATTAATCATAGATAAGTCCAACCTCGTATTGTAAAATACGCCCCACTACATGAAAAATGACATATTCTGAGATCCGATCGGACAACATCAACCGTGTGCCGGCAAGATATTTGTGCCATTGAAATGTGTGCCACTGTTATTTGTCTTTTTATTCATGATGAAGCTATATCCACAACGGAATTTGGCAGATGAGCTACTAGAGTCACTGAGCTATTTTCTACATATGGCTCCAAGGCCAAATTGGATGAACTGTATGAGTTTGGGGGTGATTATCGCATCACGGTACAACATTGTTTTACACAAATTTGACACGAATGTTGGATTTTGTTATACTCACTTGCCCCTAAGATCTCCTCCAGTTCAAGTCCAACACTGCAAAGAAATAGTTATTGTCTGTATTAACAATCACTTTGTGCAACTTTTTTTGCACTGTCATCACCCTGTACTACCCATCCCAATATGGTGGTGGGAGCACACGTCGGCTGAAGCTAAAGGATGGGCTTTAAGTTATGATCTTAATTTGTGGTTTCAAGCACTATGCGTAGTGCTGGGACCACAATTTGGAGGCAATATTGATTAGAGCTGAACATTGTCAATGTGATTGTAATATTTATTTACTTTTAAGCGTGATTTTAATATTATTCATTTTTAGAAGTTTTTTAAAGTTTATTATCCTTGTTAAGACAAATTCATTAACTAATTAAAATAATATAAAGTTTCTAAATTAAAGTCAAATTTATATGTCAATGTTAAAAAATAATTTACTTGCAAATGTAATTTGAGTAAACTAAATTAAATAAGTAATTAAATAAATAAACTTAAAAGATAAAAAGAAAAAAGAAAAGAAAAGAAAAAGAAAAAGAAAAGAAAAGGGGTGTTCTTGTTTAATTAGTCAAGATAGTTGGTAGAAATAAACATGCAAAGATTAAAATATCAAAGCAAGTGTTGCAATCTCATTCATGTATGGCTATTTTTCTAATAAACTAAATTTCGGATATCGTATGTTTAAAAAAGAGTTCAAATTTCGTTTTACTTTCAAATTTAAACCAACAATTAGATTTTACACAGATTTTTTAAAACTGCTGAATTGGTTTATTTTCTATCTTAATCTCTTTTACTTTGAAGTGATAAAGTGGGGTTTTGAGTTTGTTTCTTACACATTCCTCAACCACTTTGTATGACTTTAGTTTTTTTTGGTTGCCTCGGCCAGGGAGGTTGTCCAAGCCCGGGGGCTTGCTGGGCTTACCCCTGGGCCGACCCTGGAGAGCACACTGACGGAGTGGAGGAGGTTTTAGACGCACTAGTATTTTTGTGGATAACGGTCAAGTGGCAGGGAGAATGGAGTGAAGTCTATTGCGTTTAATAGTTCGTCATGCGGACTTGGGTTTCAGCATTAATTCCAGTTACTGTATTTCTGCAGTGATTGTAATCATGGGTGCTTTGAAATATTCATTTGGAATTGGAATCGTTGATTTTTTTAATAATGTTTAGAACACATTATAAATACTAAAAATTATAATCATCAGAGATTAATACATACACAATTAAGACAAATTTGTTTGACAATGTATTCTTCAAATAATATTGATCATTAATATAAATGCTATCTGAACATATGACTACTAATATCTAATTAATTTGTTTTTTATATAAATAATCTAGTTAATATTTTCAATAAATTGTACGATTTCGATTACAAATAAAAATTAAAAAAAAACTCATAATTAGGGTCATTACAGAAATGTAGTGAAGTGACTTGGGTCACTGCTACTATACAAATCTTTTCTTTTCTTTTTTAACTCGATCCAAATCTCAGTTTGACAACCACTCTGAAGTTAAATAGTCACCGTGTTTGGGCTTAAAAACTTGGGGGACTTTTTGCTTTAAAACCCATATCCCTGCTTCACTCGGCTTGGTTTTATAGAAGCCCAACAAATTTGGGATTTCCCTATAAGGCCTCATTAACTCATTTTTATTTAAAAATTATATGCCTCTTTTCTAGACTTACAAGTAAAAATCTACTCCCTCTATCCCATATTTGTTGTCCGTTTATGAATAAGCATGTCATTTTTTAATTGTTTATATCTTTCAATCTATAATGCTTTTTACAATTTTGAAAATTTTATTTAATAGTACTCATTAAGAACTACAAAACAAGATCCATATTGAATATATATAACATTATACATTTGAACATATAACTATTTTTTTGAGATCTAGTGAATAGTGCAACTGGACGACAAATATGGGACGGAGAGAGTATTTTATTTACTCCCCCAATCTTTTCTTTTATCAAAAGTTGTTTTGTGATTTGTCCCGGTGTTCTTGTTTAATTAGTCAAAATAGTTGGTTGAAATAAACATGAAAAGATTGAAATATCAAAACAAGTGTTGCGATCTCATTCAAGTATGGCCATTTTTCTAATGAACCTAAGTTCGGATTTCGTAAGATAAAAAAAAGAGTTCAAATTTCGTTTTATTTTCAAATTTAAACCATCAACTGGATTTTACTCGGATTTTTTAAACTGATGAATTGTTTTATTTTCTATCTTACTCTCTTTTACTTTGAAGTGATAAAGTAGGGTTTTGACTTTTGAATTTGTTTCTTACACATCCCTCACCCACTGTATCCGGGGGCTCTAAAAAAGAAATACTTATAAAAAAATTTATAATACAGGAGTATTCAAAAGTAACAAGTAGTTGAGAGGAAAAATGGTAGTGACTCGTTTGGCAATTCCATTGTAAGTACACCTTTTTAGGGTCATTCCCTAATCAGAAAAGTTTCCACCAACACAGATAAATAAGAGACTTGGGGGAAAAACCTCTTGCCACATTTATGGTGTCTTTCCGAAATTTAAACATGCAACAAGCGAAAATTTTCTCTTTGATAATTGGATGTCCGGTCAATTAAGTTGCGTGGACTTCGCCTATTGAACAATGGGCGGAAAAAAAAGAAAAAGAAAGACATTTTAAAAAACTTGATCATAATTTTATACTTGTTAAATTCCTCTCAGCGAAACGAACCAAGAAACCACAAAAAATAGATGCAAAACTAACAAATGCAATTTTTTTTGAATAATTAAAGACAAAAATAAACAATTTTGATTTTTTTTACCCAAAGAAATATGATCGAGAAAGATAAATTACTGGACGGGATTGAAGAATATATATGTAAATCATCGGCTAAAATAATTTGGTCTTTTACTAGAGAGTCTACACACTTGTTTGTTTCCAGATAGATATGACTAATCTTCCACGCCTCAAAAGTCCTCGTGAGGTACCTGTAGTCATCAATTAAGTTGCTAAGAGGATGATTTACAACGTTTTTTCTTTTGAAAGGATGATTTACTAAATAATTAGTAAGAGGTCCATTATAAGTGTTTTTAAATAGCCCAGTCCATCGCCTACTTTTAGAAGTCCTCGTGTCCACTTCTACGAATTTTGTAAATTCTCAGGTCCACTCTTCATGTTATATGGGACGAAAATGCCCCTAGGGACAAGTGGTTTATTTTCTCGACTGAAACACGGGAGAGAGACTGGTGAGAGGGAGAGTCTGTTCTTCTCTACACTGATTGATTAGGTGAATTGTTTGATTGATTGAAGGAGAATCGAAGATACACATGGAAAAAAATGTAAGGCCGTAGAGGCACAGAACAATGGCTACTTGAAACTGGAAGAAAAATATTGCAACCCCGCATCGTCTTGTTACATCTCGACCTTTTATACCTATAGCAATTAGGGTAAAAACATAATGACCCTTCTGGTCCTTAATCCTCGCTGAAATTTATACTTTAACTCGAATTATAGTAAAAATGACCAAAGCCACCACCCCAGGAGTAAAAATCAAATTTGGGTAAAAAAATTGAGTAATGGGTGGACATGCTATGAATGGATTGAATCAGCCCATAACATAAACAGATTCACAGTGTTAAAGCCCATTGAAAAAAATATGCAACTTAAATTTGGGCTTTGTATGGAAGCTTTGGAAAGGAAAATAAAGAAATTAGGGTTTCATCCTGTGCTTTTATTTTTTGAGGAAAGCTAATTGTTATTATTGAACAAAAAAGATTTATTGAACAAAAAAATGTTAACAATTACAAAACATTGAAAACCATGGGGATTTTTCCAAGAAATTTCTCAAGAGTTTAGGGATCTGGTGCCTCAAGAATTTTCAGTAGAAAATCATTGAACAAAAAAGACAAAAAAAAAAAACCAAGACCAAATATATATATATATATATATATATATATATATATATATATATATATAGGTTAAGCTTCACATCCGGACTTTTCATTTCCGGACTTTTATCCAAAAAAAATTTTGATGATCCGATCCGTCCAATATGTTCAAAAGGTATTTTCAAGGGTTCTCACGGAAAATCTTCAAAACAAATACCAGGAAGGGCTTGATCCAAGCAGTTTTCGTAAAAATATATAAATACAGTTTTTGCGAAAACTGCTTGGATCAAGCCATTGCCGGTATTTTTGTTTTGAAGATTTTCCGCGTGGACCCTTGAAAACACCTTCTGAACACATTGGATCGGATTTTCCAAAAAAAAAATTGTAACACAAAAAAAACCCATTTTTTCCTTATTTCTGGGAGTGTAGATAAGAAGATTTCCATATAGGTTAACCTAGGTTCTAAGGCAGTGGACTCCAACATCCTTAGGAGGAAGTAGGCTGAGAACAATCAAACAACACAAGTCTTCATCGATGGTAATGACGGGAATCAGATGAAAAGCAGGTTATTGGTACCTGGATCTACTTACCTTTCACCCACCAAATACACCCCTTTCAAACCCAACGATTCTTACCCCTTTGGCCTCAAATCATCAGATTTCACAGTAAACCCTAGTTCTGACGATGTTCACAGATTTGAAACTCAACTCTCACAAATCCAAAGATTATTAACCTCGGAGACAATGGTTTAGCTTTTCACTGGCGATTTAGGCGATTCTTGGGGTAACCCTAGCAATGGCGAGCATTACTTCATCTCCTGCAGAAGAAGAAGGCTACAATGATCTCAAAGTGGCCGACTCTAATGAAGTAAGAAAGAAGCAAATGGCACAGCTTGCCACTCCTCAACGGTATTCAGACCTGGGTTTCGAAATTTGCGATACCCCTCACAGTGCAACAACTTCGGGCAATCTGATCTACAGTAAGTTATTGAATCCTGGTGTGGTGTTCTCCACACCCACCAAGTTTACACTATTCAAACCCTTGGACCTTTACCCTCAACACCAGAAATCCTCTTATATTGATCTACTCATAAACCCTATTTTCAAAACCTTGGATTCAAAGATAGAAACAGTTGCTTTTGAAGCCGATCTTGTACCTAATCAAAATCCATGGGCTCTCAAACCATCAAGCACAAACATCACAGTCATTCCTTCCTTAGCTCATCATAGCCCTACCAAATCAAGCCCTAATTTCGCCCGTAAACTCCTAAAAGTCTTTAACCAGGAGGAGGATCGATTAGAAGGTGAAGAGAAGATAGCTTATCTGGTCCAACCTATCGAGGAAGAGATGGAAAAGGCTGGTAAGAGGGTTGACTGCTCTAAACTTATATCCCAGCTCAATTCTCTCCGAGCTAAGGAAATCAATCCAAAAGGGGCATCTTCAAGCAAGAATGCAGGTAATTCTCTGAAAATAAGGTTCCACTATCCCATCCCTCCTAACTCTGTGCCTTCAAAATCAACCAATGAATTACATGCCCAAAACAAAGATGATCCCAAAAGCCAACCCATAGACCAAAAGACCACTCAGCCAACAAAACCCAAGGATTGGGTTGCTCTGTTTCACACCCAAAGCTATTCAAGTGTCATGAAACTTAGTCATTATCCTGAACTACAGAAAGCTGAAAATGCTGTTGTAGAATTGGATGGCATTCATGTTAATGATAAGACCTGGAACAACTGCCTTATTGGTTACTCCCTCTGTCCCAATTTGTTTGCTCGCTTTGGGAAACGTGTATTTTTGTAGATGTTAAAAAATGTACTTTTGTATAATATTTTTAAATTTTTTTACACCAAATTAAAGTACTCAATGAGCACTTTAATTTGAAATTGCACGTATTCCCATTGTGAGCAAACAAATTGGAACGAAGGGAGTACTTTTTAGATGGGAAGATGGCTTTCCCTTTGCTATGTGCCACAGCCAGAAGAATCTGGAAAAATTATGGTAGGATCAAGATCAAACAAGTGGGGGCTTGCTATTTCTTCGAGTTTCAAGATGAGGAGACCAAAATCAAAGTCCTAGAGGACTGGCATAGAATGCTTGTTCCTTCCACTGAACATCCCACCACTATTCCAGCCTGGGTTAAAATCCACAAGTTACCTCTATAATGTTGGACTGAAGAGGGCTTTAGTCGCATTGCTAGCATCATAGGTAAGCCTTTGCATGTGGACATTGCCACTACTCAACAGCATAGGCTTGACTTTGCTAGGGTATGTATAGAGATTTCTGTTGATTAGAGCTTCCCAAAGTTATACAAATTAGGAATGGGCATGACTCAGTCTCTGTGGATATAGAGTATCAATGGCTTCCCCCTCTGTGTTCCAAGTGCGGATTTTTTGGGCATACTTGTAAACCCAAGGCCGAAGCTCATGTCACTAGACATGATAAAGTATGGCAGCAAATTGGTAAGGTCTTTGGGGGTGGTGGTGGTACCTTGGAGGCACTCACCAAGGAGATTCCTAATGCAACTGGAAATGCCTTTGTCTTGCAACCTAATGAGGAAGGGACTCTTCTTGAAGATGCATCAAGTGTAAGATTAGATGAATTGAGGGAGGTAGATCATCCTCCTGCTGCAATCCATAAGTTAACAAAGGGAAGTTCTTGTCTTGCTTCTTTTTCAACAGTTAAATTGGGTCTAGAGGCAGCCTATACTGTGGAATGCATTGAGAAGAGCTTCAATTCTACCAGTCAGAGTCCTCTGGTCCAGATTCAACAGAGTGTAAGGAGTACTAAGGATGTTCAGAGTAATATTCCCCCTGACCCTCCTGATGTTAACAATACTGGGAGGAGTGCCAAAAAGAATAGCAAAGAGAGGAAGAATAAAACAGGCAGTGGTAGCAAATGGGGTATTCCTAATACCCCTAAAAAGGGCAGGTAAGTTCCTCATCTCTTTTTGTCTTGGCAGCATGCTATATTGAATATTATCTGCCACCTTTTGCTTCATAGTTTATGTCAATGTCCATGAATCCTCTTCAATTTGGTTTTCGGAATATGAGGGGTCTTAATGATCCACTCAAACAAAAAGAGGTGAGGTCTTTTGTTAATAAAAACAATTTGTCTGTCATTGGACTGGTAAAACATAAAATAAAGGAGACTAATTTTAGCAGGATCTTTTGCTCCATGATTCCGTTTTGGTCTTTTGTCCATAATTACTCCCACTCTTCTAGTAGTAGAATTTGTGTTGGTTGGGACCCCTCTGTTGTTAATGTTAATGTTTTGGGTCAGTCCAACCAAGCTATGCATTGTCACGTTCAAACTATCTCTGGTAACATTCAGTTTTTGGCCACCTTTGTTTATGGCTCCAACTTATACAATGAGAAAAATGAGTTGTGGCAAGATTTGAATTCTTGGAACAATCCTGGCCCTTGGGTTGTGTTAGGTGATTTCAATGCCTTGAGATATCGTACTGATAAAGTGGGAGGTGATATTCATTGGCCTCCCCATATGGATAGTCTTGGTAAGTGCATTGACTTCAATGAGCTTGAAGATCTTAAATACACAGGTTGTCATTTTACTTGGTCAAACAAACAGGAACCTCCTCATGTTGTCACTACCAAAATTGATAGGGTTTTGGTTAATGAAAAATGGATTAAAACTTTTGTCCATTCTATTGTTCATTTTCACCCCCTGGGATATCTGACCACTCTCCTGCTGTGGTTTTCCTGTATCCCTCCCATGGGAAATCCAACAAACCTTTCAAATTTTTCAATTTCATTGCTAAGCATCCTAAATTCTTATTCATTGTCCAGCAGGTTTGGAGGAGAATTGTACTTGGAAATCCTATGTATGTCACTAATGAAAAACTCAGATTGCTCCAAAAGGAGCTTAAAAAATTGAATACCAAAGAGTATAGTGATATTTCCCTCAGGGCAAATGTTGTCAAACAACAGTTGGATGATGTGCAAAAGGATCTGGGGGTTGATCCTGATAATGGCTGTCACACCCCACTCCGGCAGGATCTAACCTGCCCAAAGTGGTAAGACCACCTGACAAGACTTGTACACATCTCGGGATCCCCCCCCCCCTAACTACAAGAGACAAAATAAAATAAAAATAGACTGTAACCCGCAGCTGAAGCACGCAACATAAATAATTACATCAACACCAAAGCCAATCACAGTCTAAGTATTCACGACTTCCCCGACATTTATACAAGTCCAAAATACTGGACCACAACACAACCACACAATCCTCGCAAAGCAATATGTACATAGCATCCATAGTCTAACAAAAGTTCAAGAACCACTATAAACCCCTGACTGGCACTGTAGTTGGACCGACAACTAGTTCATCCAGTTATCTGCAACCAAAAAAGGTCACAGGAGAATGTATGTTAGCAACATAATAAAAAGAAATGTTCAAGCTCCTTAAATGTATTGAAGTTTAAAAATCATCCACTTCATAAAATTTTCAACCAACCTTCTCTGTTCACAAAACTCATTTTTCCATAACATAACCAAAGAGGATTTTTCAATAATCATATTCTCACCCATTCCTCATAACATCAACGCATAAATTTTACCAAGTGTGTCAACAAGTCGTCTACCTCACGACCAAGAGTTAAGACGGTACCGTTACCCCGTTCACAGGCTCACATATAGTGGCAGTGATGAGGGCCATTCTTTATCACCAATGGTAGGTGCAACCCACAACGTAAGCAAAGCTTACCGGCAAGCAGCAACCAAGCTTGCACAACATAAAGCAAGCAGCAACCAAGCTTGCACAACAAAAAGCAAGCAGCAACCAAGCTTGCAAACAAGAACATTGGCACAAGAGGCATAAAAATTCTATTTTCATCCATCAAAAATTATTTGATCCATCATCAAAATCATTTGATCCATCCAAGTAGAATATAGTCATCGCATACTCGAAAAACATCAAAGGAGCTTACAAGAATAGTAATAATCCCAAGACAATTTTGAAAAACACAGCATTTCTATTTATTATAGAAGTTGTACATTCTCACCTGACAAAAGACCAACTTCGCTAAAATCTCTATCCTCTACGGTCTAGAGACGTAACCGTGATCGTCCTCACGCTATCCTCACCTAACGATATAATTTATAAGACATCTACAAGTCTCTCGTTCAAACCCCATGCTTAAATGCAAATGAAATGCATGAATATGCATAGAATCACGTAACAGCCTTATGGTCTCCGAACTTACAGAATTAATCTACGCATCCTTTTCTCACAAAATTTTTACCAAAAATACTAGACACATATAGAAACATCATATCAAAAATTCAGAATTTTCTGAGCTCGATAGCTATTTTTAAACCGACGTCAAACAGACCAGTCACTGGCTGTAAAATTACAAAAACAGAATTTTCTTCAAATTTAAACCAAAACCTGCTATATCTCAGAAGCAATTGGGCTATGTGGCTTATATATTATGAAATCCCTATGTGTCTAGTTTCTAACAAACCAAGTAGAATGAAAATTAGATTTTTTTAGACCAAATTATGCCCGTTTTCGTGAAGCATGGCAGAGCTGCCAGCAACAGATTCCCACAGACAGCAGCCCGGTAAAACATTTTTAATAAATTTCACACTTCACGAAAAATTATGAACATTTTACAAGATCTATATAACACATAAACACAACTACAGTTAAAATATCATAATTTTTGGAGTTGAAATAATATAGTATAAAATTCGTACCTTTCTCAGAAATTTTCCCAAGCTTCTCACTTCTTCCCCCCCCTCCCTCCCTCTCTCTCTCTCTCTCTCTCTCTCTCTCTCTCTCTCTCTCTCTCTCTCTCTCTCTCTCTCTCTCTCTCTCTCTCTACGTAAATGAGGTAGAGAAATGAACCGAAACCCTTTGGGTTTGGGTGCGGATCGGCCAAAACCTGAACCGATCCACCCCATTGCCATCCCTACTGCTGTTGCACACTACTGCTGTCTATTTGTTGTTGTATATCGCTTGTGTCTATTGTTGCACACCGTTCACTCTGCTGCTGTTTATCTATTGTGTTGTGTTGTGTTGCGTTGTGTTGTGCTAATGTATAATAGTATGTTCTTATGGGCTGTCATTCCTGGGCAGACTTCTGATTTCTGGATAGCCAAAATGCAGCTGTTATGCTGCCCAAATTCCTCCAGATCTGGACCTATCCTAGGGGGGTTGTCCCATGGAGCTTACACTTCAACATCAGTTGTTGCAGCTGCTATATAGAGCACTGGGAGGCCATCAAATCCTAGTGTCGTCCAAGTGTCTTGCCTTATGTTGAAGTCTTTTGTTACTGCGTGCCCATGTACTACAACAACAGTCTATTTTCATCCATTCTCAACACAAGGGTTGTATCCCCACTCACAGACCAAGGTTGCAGGAGGCTTTAACCAAGTCCCCTTGTCCTTCATCAACAAGTTTCATCCATTCACAGTGCAAGGGTGTCCTCATCATATATAGCTTCATATTAGGTTTATTGTAGTTTTGTTTGTAAGTTGTTCCCATTTTGTGTGGTATTTCCCTCTCCTCTACTAGATGAGAGAGAAACATCAAGTAGGGTTATATGCCATGCTAGTTGCCTTGGGCTTTCCCTAACAGCTTCTAGTGGCTTTAATTTCCTTTTCTGTTCTATTTTTTTTCTTTCTTTTGTCCTCCATGGGGTATGCCTCTTGTAGGTTGTATATCTGGTTAGCCTCTTTTAATTTCAAGCTTTTTTACCAAAAAAAAAAAAAAGATTTTCGTATATATATATATATATATAGAACAAAAAAAAGATTTAACAAATTTCCTATTTAAAACGGGGAAGAAAATACTCAATATATTTTTTCCTCTAAGACCAAAAATATATATTGAATAAAAAAGACAAAAAAAATGTCAACAAATACACAATGTTGTAAACATTAGAGGTCAAAATCAAAAAAGAGGTCCAACCTTCCTTTTCCATTTCTACTTCTAATTTTTATTTTCCACTCATTTCTCTCTCCCATTTCTACCCTTTGTTTATGTTACCTATTTTTCCACTACACAACAAGCAAACGAGAAAGAGGAGGAAAGCTAGAACGGAGACGCCGCAATTTCTTCCACGCCTGAGGACGTCGCTACTCTGTTCGTCAAAAATCTAGAGTAGTGTTGTTTGATTCCAACTTCTCATTTTTCTTTGATTGCTAATCATCTTCTCTTCAGAACACAGTCCTCATCCCAACCCCAAAATTGAAATCAACACAAATTTCACACAAACAACACAATGGGTGTTTTTAGATCTGAACTCTGAGAGTGGTGCTACAGCCATACCAAAATACATACCACAAACCACACAAGGCAATGGGCCCCACATTTACTATCTCAAAAAAAAACACCAAACTCCCCCGCACATGTGTCTTCCCTATCCAACCAAAGAAAGTGAGGAGTCTTGAACGAATGGTAAGAAAACCCACCATTGACGACGACGTCCTCCACCACCGGCGGCCACCACAGCCCGCAGCCACAAGCACCACCACCTATCCTCCTCCATCCAAACTATCAAACTCACCCATTGTGGAGACAACTAGACCGATCTAATGCCGATCTCCACGAAATCAATTTGTGGTTTTTCCAAAAATCAATGCACAAAATCAATGCAATATCAGAAAAGGATCAAACATTGCATACATAGATTTGTCCAGCATTATCGAGACCGAGGACGAGATCAAGCTTCTATGTCGCCAAACAGTGAAGAGAAATGTTAACCCCATTAGAGATGGAGAATAAAACCAGTGATTCCATGTGTGATGGTGGAGGACAGGTGGTGGGCGGCGATGGGTGGTAAGAATAGGAAGAGGGGAGGGGATTGGGTTTGGAGGAGAGAGAGAGATGAAGGGAGGAGAGAGAGGATTTCAAATTTTTGGGTTTTTTTGAGTGAGTTTTGTGGTGGGACCCAGTGACATGTGGCAGCCTCTTAGCGTGACACATGTGTTGTGTGGTTGGAGATGTGGTTTGGATGTGTGTCTCTAACATTTTTGGTAAAGATGGAAGGGGATATCAGCAAAGTTCAATCTGATGGCCAGGAAAAAATTTAGTGGGATTTTGGGGTGCAAGGTTGAAACGTATGTTTTGGGAGGTCTAAGAACTATTATTTGGTGCATATGTATAGTTTCTTTGGCCTAGAGTAGGGGTGAGCACGAGTCGGGTTGGGTTGGGTTTGGCCCGCACTCAACGCCCAACCCGAAGTGATCGGATTGGCAACTCTAGGCCCGACACCGACCGATTTAACTGGAGGAACTCGCCTGATTTTTGCACTTTCAGATTGTCGGTTGGGTCGATCAGATTCATTGTATTCACCAGATTGAAGACTTCTCAACCCGACCCTAACCCTAAACCTGACAAAAAAAAAACAACAGATTGACCCGCAAACCGCCCAATTACTCTGTTTGAACCGCCTGATGGCCTTCGGGTCGGTCGGGTTCCGCAGATCCATGGTCAGCCCTAGGCCTTAGACAACACATTTTTAATACCAAAAAAAAAATCAAAATTGGACGGGAGACGTTTACAAAATATTTCTCGAATATGACTCCTAAAAACATGCTAAACAAAAATATTCATACACATTTTTAATACCATAATAAAGAAACAAGGGCAAAATGGTAAAAAAAAATTATAATTCATTTTCATCATTATTCTTCCAAACTCAGGGAAGGGGGTGGGATTGCGCAGGATTAAGGAGCACAATCGGAAAACTCATCTTAACAAGATATGATAAATTACAAAAATGCCCTCGAATGTTTCCCGGACATTAAATGTCCTGAAAAATAACTAAATAACCCTAAAAAAATTACAAAATCACCTTCTTTCTGTATGTGATATTCCGAAAATAGTCCCATATAAGATTATCAGTCAAACATGAGATTAGATATAATTAGTACTGGAAAAAATATTCCAAAGACTGCTACAAGGACTATTAAACCAGTCTATTTTAATCCACGAATCATAACTTAACAAAGGCTTGATGCAATTGAAGTGGGACAAGGACCAAGTCCAAAATACTCCCTCCGTCTCAATTTTATAGTCCTTCTTTCTATCCTAACCGGATAAAAAAACGATTATATCTTTTAATCAGTAATACATTTTATATACAATATGGATCTTGTTTGATAGATCTTGATTTAATCTAATAAACAAAGTGTTCAAAATCACCTAAAACATTTTAGATTACGAAATATAACACTTTGAAAAGTGGCACGAACTCTCAAAAGGGACTATAAAATTGGGACAGAGAGAGTATAAGTGAAATGAAATTGGGTAACATACAAAAAGGGAATTTGCTTAAGTGTCCAAGATTCACCCAAATATTGACTTGAAACACAACATAGAATCTTGGTTTTTCCATGACTTGTGGTAGGCGCCATTTTTATCCACTCATCGTACACGCAAAGCAAGCTTAAACAAGAAAACTTTCTGTTCCTTAAAACTCATTAAATTCAATGAAAGAGACATAAGTTGAATCCATACTGTTGCTCAGTGTACATTTTGCTCGTCAGAGAAGGATGTCATTTTGCTAGACTGACAAGGTTACCATTTTCTGGTCCAAGATTGAAACTTGATGTTAAGATGAAGTCAAGAATATCATGTGCACTCACGTGTCGTCTTTTGAAGCAAAAAGCTCTGGATTTATGTTCCATTTTGTCATGTGTTTTCCTTCCCTCTTTGTTAGATGGATGGATAACACTTTCTATCTTCTAGGTTTTAATTTGCTGCTTTGTGCTATCTTCTAGGTTTTAAGCCATGTATTCACGTTCTGTTATCCCTCCCCATGTGTTGCCCAAGTGGCCATCCTATTTATTTCCCTTTTCTTTTTCTTTTGTCCTCCCTGAGGTATGTTGTAGGCTGTATATTCTGTTGTCTTCTTTTTATTTCAAGCTTATTTACCCAAAAAAAAGTTGAATCCATACTGTAAGCAAAGCAATTGTCCATATACGAAACAGGTAAAACAAAAGAAAGAATCAGGATTCAATTTCTGGAATTGTTAAACCGGTGCACAGATTATATTGCTGGCAAGCAAATATTATGGGTGGAAGATCCTCTGTCTCACACAATCTTGTCTGACCTCCCTGTCCAACTCATCCACACCGTCCATCCGAGCAATCAACGGCTCGGATGCCATCTCGTCTCCGAACAGATCTAACGTCCATGTTCATCTGTGAATCCGAGTCGCTGATTTCTCAAATGGACGGTACGG
Source organism: Vaccinium macrocarpon (assembly GCA_022606695.1). Lineage (NCBI taxonomy): Eukaryota > Viridiplantae > Streptophyta > Magnoliopsida > Ericales > Ericaceae > Vaccinium > Vaccinium macrocarpon. The sequence continues at coordinate 10,745,261 of CM040175.1, forward strand.
ATAGGTGGGACATGGAAGGTGGGCAGGGTTGGTGGGACAGAGGATCCGGTTCCAATATTATGTACAAGATTAATAAATTAGGCAACATAACGACAAAGATAAATATAAAGGACCAAAGATTGTACCTTCCGATATCATTCGGTAGAGTGAACTCCGACTAACCTTTTGTTTTGTTGTATCTTCAAACTGATTCTGGAGTACACAGAGGCTTTTACATGTTTAAAATAAGTGTAGTATTGAAATGATGAGACTTTAACCGTGTGCCTTCAGGACTAAAAATTTCTGACAGGGATGCGAATTTCCAACAGCTATTCTTCGTCGATGGCGTTGTGCCGTTGTGTTTTTCTGCAAGACATTAGACAGCCTAACAAGTCATTCTGAGAATCAAAAGCAATCTTCAATTTGTGCATCAACCCTGATAATGAGAAGTGAATAAATCCCAGACCCCAAAAATTTCAACTGCCATATCATTTTATCCCAGGAAGACATACCTGATACTTCGTTACGTTAGGAACCGTGAATTGCTTGATAGACTCCTTTAGCTGTGATATCTGCCATATCCCATTTGAACACTGAACTGCCCTTTCTCAATGCATCATCACATTACTTCCCGAAAATCGAAATTCTTGATCAACAGAGGATCAATATGACCATTTTTATTCAATATAACCAATTATCAGTTCCAGAACAATGAAAGCTTATGCTTCCTTCAATTCAGTTCCACATTCACCCACACTTGGGTCAATCTTTGTATCCTATTTCTACTTCTATAACAAGAAGCAAACTAAGGTAGGAAGAGCCATTCAAGAATCTCGCTTATCAGATCGCTTCTGTCTTTGCTGAAAGGATTGTAAAGCCATTATGAATTCGGTTTCTCCAAAATCAGGCCAATGTGATTGAGTGAAGTACAACTCAGTATAAGCCAACTGCCACAGCAAAAAGTTGCTAACTCTAAGCTCAATACTAGTCCGTATAAGTAGATCATGATTTGGGATATCTGCACAGTTCGTTTGCAATTCCTACTCGATCAAAAACTCATTAATGTCTTCGGGTTCAATAACACCGTCTTTGACTTTCAAAGAAATGCTTTTGCATGCTTGCACAAGGTCATATTTGTCAAGAAAATTGGATATTATCCCTGTTGAAAACTGTCAAATTAGCTGCTTTTTCAAGCATATCTTGTGAAGGCATCCAAGTATAAAGAAATAAGAACGTTGAGAAACAGACTATGAGAGTAATGATATGAAGATCATATTACTGGGTAACATGTGTTATCATTGGTGGCACCAACCAAATCATCAGTGGCACCAACCAAATCATCAGTAGAATTATCGGAAATTTAATGATGAACTCCCTGTGATTTACTCAAACCAATGGAAATGATCACGGATGAGATTTTTCAACTTGAAATGTCAGAATTAAATTAAGTCCCAATCCACAGAGAACTGACGAGTTAAAATCAAAACTAATGCAAATCGGTGGCTCCTCAGGAAACCTGTAAATAAAAAGCTAGTGTGAACACGAAAATCAGTAAGGTATTCCATCCACGAATAAGTTCAATTTTTGGTACCTGTGTAAAAGAATGAACGCAGTAAAGGAAAAACATGAGCATAGTTTGGGCTGCGACATTGTATGACGAAATTTGTCTACTCTACAAAGAATATGCTTCTAGCACGATGTTTTCATTCTCGGATGATCTGATTTTCACACTGCAATCAATACGTTAGTGAAATAACCCAAACTCTAATTGTACTTGGTTTGTATCACCATAGGCTTATTTCAAAGAATTCATTTTAATCAGTGGGACTTAAGTTCCATATAGTTTGTTACGTTCCTGTTTGCAATTCTGCTTACGAGCTTGAACATGAAATCTTACTAAAATCCTGCACACGAGAGATTATTCAGTGCCCTACGACACTGGCAGGTGGTTACCTAGGCCTCTTTTCCACCTCACATTTGAGTAAGGCCTATAAACTTGTCTTGGGCCCCACACTAAATTTGTGGTGGAAAAGGGGTCAGGGGATTTAAAGAATTTTTCCCAGCATATACTACACACTATTAAACTAAACAGCATTTGACTTGGAAGAAAAACTTACTTCATGAAATTGTTTAGTTCATCCTTCTTTCCTCGTTCAAGTAACTCATCAAGAACCCGGCCAGAAAACCTCCACAATATTATGTTTACAAACCAACCTTGGTGGGCAATGCCAGCAAATTCGGATGTGGAAGTAGATCGAGATGAGCCACAGTTCGGAAAAAAGCTACATAATGCTACATTCAGCACCAGAGAGAGAGAGAGAGAGAGAGAGAGAGAGCTCTTTCATACGAATATAATCAAGATCTTTGATACCCACAGATATAATCATTAATAATAACTGCTTGATACACTCATATTAAGGTTCTCAGTGCCATAATGCACAAGTTGTGTAATCAACTTACCGCCGATCAGAACAAAAGTCTACAACACTACTTTACCGGTTTACCCACTCCTAGGGTCCATTTTAACAAAAGTACTTCAAGACAAAAGAAATCAGGAAAGGCAAAACTTTCAAGCATTCTACAAAACTCGGCCTAGAATAAATCCGCAAAATGGAGTCCAAACTCCTGCCTCTAAACATGCCTTCAGCCATCAAAATCCTCAGGTAGCCACCGCCTGCTTGTTGGCGAATGCAATGCCTTTATCAATACTAGCCTTCAGTTCCGGCTTGAGGGCTTCCAGAGCCTTCTGCTCATACTCGCTCAATCCCTGAAGGTCAGAAGAAATCACGGCCTCAACCCCTTTCTTCCCAAGCTTCACCCTTGATGCAAAGAACGGAAGCTCAGTGAGTTCAGACTCCACAAAACAACATTCGTACACATCGCTATCACCATCAAGCGCACGGAGAGAAGATTCGACGAATCTCGCTGCCGCATATGCCATCGACAGGGTGGCAGACCCCGCCCCAGCCTTCGCCTCCACAACCTCCGTCCCCGCATTTTGAATCCTGATAGTTAGCTCTTGAATTTCCTCATCTGTAAAACTAACTAAAGGTTTTGTTTTAGAGAGCAGGGGCAAAATGGTAATCCCGGCGTGTCCTCCAATCACAGGAACGTCAACATCGATAATCCTCAAGTTCTTCTTCTGGGCAACAAATGTATTCGCCCGAACCACATCAAGAGTCGTGACACCGAAGAGCTTCTTTGGATCGTACACCCCCTTCTTTTTCAAAACCTCCGCCGCAATGGGAACCGTTGAGTTAACCGGGTTGCTTATAATGTGAATGAAGGCATCCGGACAGTTATCCGCTACAGCCTCGACCAAGGACTTCACTATGTTGGCATTTATGTTGAATAGGTCATCACGGGTCATACCCGGTTTTCTTGGAACTCCTGCTGGGATAACGACGACATCGACACCTTTTAGACAACTGCCCAGTTCAGAAGCTCCAGTGAAGTCCAATGTTTGAGAGGGAGTGTTGCAGTGGCTGAGGTCAGCAGTGACTCCCTTGACATTTGCTATATCATAAAGGTGGAGCGCTGAAACCAATGGGGACATCTTGATCAAAAGCGCTAGCGGTTGACCGATTCCCCCAGCTGCTCCAAGAATTGCTACTTTGTAAGAAGCCTGGGGCTGAAAGTTTTTGCGTGATATCTGGTTTTGTTTCTGGGCTTTTGGATGAAAGCCAAAAGACATTGCTACCTTGAGGCTCTTAAGACTGTTCTTGGGATTAAACCTCACACCCCAGGCCTTTGATTGTGGATTGAGGCTCAGTTTGGGGACAAAGGATGTGGTTGAGCCAATTGAAAAGGTTGCCGCTGATGTTGCTTCCATCTTGTACCCTGTTGGACAATAGGAATATCAGGGGCTTGTATCTAAGGTGTTTGACCAAATAAAGTTGCTCATACTCCGAAGAAACTACAAAAATAACAACAAATTGAAACATGCATACTACGGGTTCAAAAGTTATGTTCTTATGTTTGGGTGAAGTAATTACAGTTGTTCTTTTTTGTAAATACAAATGGAGTCAAATGTATGCATTTTAATACATGATGATGAAATGTATTTATTTTTAGAATCAAGCCTCGACGTAAGGCATGGCATAAAATAACATTAGGGTTATCTTCAGAGCATTAAATTCACATCAAAGAAGTTTAGTCTTTGTTGTTATACAAGACAAGATTTATAAAACCACACCAATCAGCAAAACATATTTATGTTTTGTTTCCATGTTCTTTTTCAGGAAACAAATTCCAATCTCCATACTTATGTGAGAACACTAACATGACCTTGAACACCGGTATCCGTAGTGACAGGACTTGAAACACAAAATCAGTAAGTATGAGCACGGCATTAAATTGACTAGTTTTAACTTTTCTACGCAGTATTACACCGTTACCCATCTATGATGTGACAGCTAGGTGAACAAACACTAGTGAAGGGTGAAAAAGGTTGAAAGTTAAAGTACAAAAAGAACCTTTAAGTTTATGCGAAAATAAAGAAATTAAAGAGTATAAAAGTTTAATCTTCATGTGGTTTGTCATTTGGGTTCTAAAAAATAAAAAGAAGTGAAAGCAATATCCAATCGAGGCTAATAAAAGAGGGGGGATGCTCTGGGTGAGGTTTTCATTTGCAAGAGAACAAACAACATATAAAAAAAGCCTAGGAGCTAGGTTATGAGGCCAATAAATCCACATTCCACCAAAGTGAGCTTTGACAACAAACAGCACAATGCTGGCTGACTGCCATAAAAATAAATTTGATGCAAGAACTAAGAAGCTGAAGTTTAACCTAACATCAATTGTTTTTACGTTAGATGGTGAAAGCTCGGACCAACAACATGATACCAAAAAATTCACTTCCTTTTCTTTCTTCCTTACAAACTGCACTGAACAAACATTTGGAGCTTAAATGCCCCATTAACCCCAGAGAAACCACAAGAGCCACAAATAAAACTCAGATACCTATCACTGTAAATTACTTGAATGCCATGAGATTTCAACTCTATCTAGTTTCTGACTTGCTCGCATTTTGTTATTTCTGAGTTTCCATTTTTTTGTGCGGACCTAGGACTCTGTTTCTCATGCTTACGCGTGGGGGTGGGGTAAAAACTGGTTACCGAATTACTGAATCAAACTTTTGATTAGAACTCCCCATCCACTCCCATAGGAAATTTAGGCTTCGTTTGTTTGAACAAAATAATTTTGTACAAAATAATTTTTTTCATCTTGTTGTCCAGTGTTTGGTTACAAATGAATTATTTTTTTTTTCCCAAAACAATGTTTCCATCATTTTCACCCCCAGCAGTTTCAGAAAGATATGGTTTAGGCATTTGTTGAGGTCAAATTTTTTTTCCCTTACCGTGACTCCCCTTCAGTAAGTCGAATAAATTTCGAATCTAAACAATCGAGATTTCCCAATTGCCGAAAGAGAACAGGCTGCATAGATAATTTGGGGTTCGTTTGGGTGCACAGGAGCATCTATTCCATCAAATGAATAACATCGTTTTACAGATAGAAAAAAGTCGTACGCGATGTTTATCCCCACCAAACACCGGAAATTGAGTAAAACATTTTCCTCAAAAACATTTTACATCCAAAGAAACGGAGCCTTAAAGACCAATCGAAGTTTGAAACCCTAGATCTAAATCGATGGAACTTACTTGTGTGTACGATTTCGGTGTAGTGGTTGTCCGGTATGGTATTTACCGGCGCAACAGACCGACGGCCAGAGGACGTGTGAGAGGAAATGGTTGGTCTGGAGGCCGGATGGGATTGACGACGGAGGTGACTGTGTGGTGTAGATGGCCACCGAGAAGGAACTGTGGGGTGTGGAGGGTTTCCCAGACGAGGGGCCGCCGATGGAGGGAGAGTGGTGCTTTTTTTGGTAATAATCGGAATATTGATTAAGGCTTTGTTTGGGAGAAAAGAAAGGAAAAGAAGGGGAAGTTTAAAAAATTTCCTCTCCTTCGTTTGGTTTGAGAGGAAAAATAAGAGAAAGTGAGGAAAATAAAGTGTTAAGAATAGTGAAATTTTCTCCTTATTTTTTCTTAAACTTTTCTTCTTCTTTGTTTTGCTTTTCTTTCTCTCATTTCTATTAGTTCCAAACAGAACTTACGCAACATAGGTGCGACCATAGACAGTGACGTACTCCCTCCGTCCCAATTTGTTTGTCCCTTTTGGGGAAGCGGATTTTTACGGGGTGTGAAATTTTTTTATTGACTTTTCTATTTTAGCCCTAAATCCAGTCAATATTACTGTGACCAAATTTGTAAGACTAATTTATTATATGAAAGTCAAAATATATTCAATATAAATCTTGTTTGATAGATATCAATTAGTTTTACTATACAAAATTTTCAAAATCATAAAAACCGTTATAAAATAAAAGATAATAGACTAGCCAATTAAAATAGAAAAATTACTTTTTAAGGGTAAAATTGGAAAGTGACCCAATTTTGATGGATGTTTTTAGAAGTGTGACAAATATTTTGGGACATTCCAAAATGAAAAGAAGGACCAAGAAATTGGGATAGAGGAAGTATTACAGACCAAGGTAATAAAGCTACTCATCTAGCACCTACCTAAGAGCATCTCATCCAGGGAGGCAAATCTCCTTAAAGGCTAAGTTAATCCTTTGAGATACTATTCACAAGTTAAAATAATTCTCTCTCCTGACTTTCTGAATATAGAGTCTGATTTTGTGAGTTCTTTAAAAAGTGACTTGTTAATTTGTAAAAGGTGTTTTAAAGGTTAAATTTGGCTCAATTTTCGTTGAGCCTGATAAAGATGCTCTAATACAATATTAAGACAGTCCCAAATTATGAATTTCCAAATGAAGAGAGGCATCTCCTCTTTCAAAATCAGTTCTTCTTCCTGCTCTGCTCCCCCGCAGGCAAGGTGATCAGCACACTCATTGCTTCCTCTTAAGATGTGTGTTAATTTAGCTTCGGTATAGTTAAGGAGGGCAAGGTGATTAGCACACTCATTGCTTCCTCTTAAGATTTGTGTTTATTTATCATCGGTACAGTTGAGGAGGGCATTAATTAGTATCTCTGAATATGTTACTCTGGGCATGATTGACAGCAGCCCCTTCCTCGATCAAATCCACCGCCACGCTTGAATCAAATTCGATAGACACATTGGTTATATTTTTCTCCAAGATGATAGTAAGTCCTCTGTATATATATAGCCTAGAGTTCACTTTACACGGCTTATTAGCTGGGCGTGTATTTTGGAGGTGACAAACTATGTATGAGATCTATTGCATTGGCTAGTGGTTCAATATTCAACCAGCTGCAGAGGGCTTGAATGTCTTTTTAAGAAAAACAACATATCCGCGCATCAGTCCCATATTTATGAAAATTCACTTTTATGGATAATTATATAGTATCCACACTGATTTACTTGATATGTAAGTGGATACATGTAATCATTGAGATTAATTAATGACAATGGATGAGGTTGCCCATGGAGTAGGGAATTTGGTTAAAACCAAATTTATTCGAACCAATTAAAAATCTTGTGTGTTCTCTAGGTTTGATTATGCTTTGATTTATTGGCGGAAGAACCTATGGGCACACCATTTTGTTGTACACCACCTTTGTAGAACCCATTTCGGATCTCACACGAATAATTGGAGCCGCTCAATATTCTTAAAAAGCTTTTATAAGGGCCTCTGAAAAAAAAAACTGAATTTAACATCGGTAAGGCCTCGATCGATTCTGCGCCCAGTTTCCTATCAATAAATTGGGCGCAGAATCGATCGAGGTCTTACCGATGTTAAAATCAATTGATTTTTTTCAAAGACTCTAAAAAAAGTGTGTTAAGAATATTGAGCGGCTCCAATTATTCGTGTGGGATCCGAAATGGATCCTACAAAGGTGGTGTACAAATGTTGTACATCTAGCAGGACTCTTTATTGGCTCAATATTATTTTTTGGCACGAACCCTCAACAATTTTAAGGAGATTCAACAGTGAGCCAAAAAATCATGAGAACACAACAGGATAAAAAAAAAAGTTGGAGATTTGAGTACAGCCCTACCAATGGCATGCAGCAGAAAAGGGACCTTGATCATATGCTTCTGAGTGGAGGAACCAAGAAAAACTCAAGCTATCCTTGTTGGAAAAAGGCATCCATCACCGAAGTAAAATTTCAATTTTTTGGTGATCTCTCTACCCAAGTAAAATTTCAATTTTATGTAAAAAACCTCATATGGGGAAAACCCAACAAGTTTGACTCCCATGAGATAATAAAAATATTTTACTTGGTGATTCTTGCTCGACCAAGTTAACCGGGAGTAGTGAAGTGGAATTGGGATTTACTCTTCGGATGTGTGCTAATTTTCGTAACTTCAATCATCTGGAATATTCAAGAGAAAAATAGCTTGAGTTTTATTCAAGAAAATGGCTTCTTTAGACACGAGGGTAAGAGATGGTGGTGATGGAATAATACGATTTTTTGAATCAGATTTTATTGAGAAAAATTCTCTTTTGAAATTTGAAAATGGTGGGGGATCGGAAGAAGAAAATACAAATGATATTTATAAATTCAAAATGATTTTCCCATAAAAAAAGAGAGAAATATTATGGTTGTCTTTAGTGACACAAAAAAGAGAGGACACAAATTCGGAATTTAATAGCCTCGTTGGAAATGTATTTTCTGTCACATGGATTCCTTGTTGCTTTTCAGATATTCTGTTATGTAAGCCAACTTTCAGATTTGTCAGTTTTTTGGTATTTCAATCCTCGGTAAAAATATTACTAAGGATCCAACGACTCGTGGGTTATCAGAATTAAAAAGGCTATATGATTCTTGGATTGGTGGAGATAGGGAAAGTGTTTTGGTTATAGGTTTTTGCTGTTCAATTTATTTTACTTGACTATTTTGCTAAGAGGTGATTTCTGTGCTAGAGATACTTTGCACTTTTGCAGGAGGAAGTAAACAATTATGGTTTTTACTAGGCTTTGAGTAAGCCACTGAGATGTGTGAAATTTTTATTTCCGGAGAAACAACAATTATGAAAGGCTTGTTTTACGGGTCCCGATAGACTCCTGCAGTACTTACTAAAAATTTCAGGATTGAGATTTGAAATTATGTCTGGTGAAATGTTTTTTTCTCTACCATTGAGGTTACTGTAGGGTGGTGCTATATTTTCTTTGCTAAATTTTTTAGTTGCGCAACAATTGAGAAAGCAAACAGAGTTAAGAGACAATTTTGAGAATTCTCTCTTTGGCCAAGCTCTAACGTCATAAATGAGTTTTAGTGTGACAAGCACCACATTATAAAAATCGGTAGAGTGTAGTAAAATTCAGACTTGTGATATTTTGAGATCTCATGTGGGTGATAAATGAGAATTATATTTTGGAGCATGCTCATGCAAAATGTCGGGAGTACATCTGGATTACCTCGATGGGGATTAGTAGATCTAAGCCCGAAAATATGGCAGGGCCATGTATGGAGATACCCAACCCAAGAGCGGAGATCTTGTAATTGGGTTCAATGAAAAAGACGAACATATGGTAGCCGTATCAAATGCACAAATATTTTATTTTGTCTATCCTTAGGATGTGAGTGTATTTATTCTGTAACGTTATCCGAGGTTGAGTTTTTTTTTTTTTTTCTAATTAATGAAATTTTGTAGCTGTTTTTGAGTGGGGTGTTTGAGTTACAGGAGTACACTTGACAGATTTCACCTATGTGAGGGTGAACGTGGTGCCTCTTTCTATGAGAATTGGGCTCATTCTCAAATACACGTACTCGTAAAAAACCAAAATCAGTTCAAGGCCGAAGGCCCGAAACATGCTAGCCAATAAAGCTTATGTCAACACTTGGATTATTATGTGTGGGCAATGATATTTTATTTCTCTTAAGGAGTCATGGTTCAATGCAGAGTCACACCTATCATGATGCACAATGTCCATTTTTGTTGTATAATCTCTCACAATATTTTTTGTTGTATAAATCTCTTGTTTTTAATATTAAAATAGATGGGGGAATATTGGAACTTTGAGTATTTTAATATTAAAAACATGATTTTTAAGTACTTCAATTACTTTTTGAAAATACCTTTCAAAAAAAATACCTTTCAAGAGATCAAGGCTAGAAAACTCCAGGAACTTTAGGAAAACTCAAGCTAATAACCAATGAAATGAAGAGAGAAAGTGCCAGGTCTGATCCGGAAAATATCTTCCAAATGTTTGGTTTTATATGCCTTGCAAATATCAGAAAATTGGTTCAGAAGCCACTTTTAGTGGCTTATTGGGCTTAGGCTAAGTTTGGCTAAAAAAATCAACTTAACTTTTTGTTTTGTCTTTATTTGATTTTGTTTACATTTGTTAGTTTTGCATCGATTTTTTGAGTATTATTGATTTGTCTCAGCGAGACAAATCCAAAAAGATAAAATATTATGACTAGGACTTTCAATTTTTTGAATAAGATCGAAAAAAGTGTAAAAAGTTGACTTTTTGGCTTATTTTGTCTTTATTCAAAAAAATTTAAGCTTCGGTCATAATTTTATACTTTTTTTATTCCTCTCACCAAGACAAACCAATAATGCACAAAAAAGTTGATACAAAACTATAAAATGCAAAAAAAAAGCCAAATAAAAACAAAACAAAATGTCCATCAACTTTTTTTTGGCCAAAACAGGCCTTAGAGCCCAAACTACATTTTTTAAATGGGCACAATCCATTAATGTGAAAATGTTCATGCGAAAAGTCCAAAAATAGCCTTCTCCCAATTGGCATTCATTCGTTTAATAACAGAATTACAGAACACACACTTCCATCCTCCCTTCCTCTCGTCGCCCTCCTTCTCTCTCTCTCTCTCTCTCTCTCTCTCTGGCACTGGCATCAATGGCGACAATTTGAGAGCTCCCTATCACAAACGGCGACTGCACTTTGCATATCGAGGTATTTCATTTACCCATGGCCAGATTGTAAAAGAGAGAGAGAAAGACTAGTTGCAACAATAGCTATGGTTGCTGCATGTTATAGAAATGCAGCATCACGGCAGTGTTGCTTAGCTGAATCGGGCAGCCATGGATGTCACCATTTCTTGTTTGTTCTTCTTTTCTTTTTAAATAAATGAAAATAAGAAGTCAGGAGGGAGTGAGAGAAATTAAAAAATGGAGAGAGAGAAAGAGAGAGAGAGAGAGAGAGAGAGAGAGAGAGAGAGAGAGAGAGAGAGGGTGGGGGTTTTCGCCGGATCAAGTGCTGGCTGATCTGAAAATTTTCATGAGGCAGAGAGGGTGGAATTAAGGGGTCCTTTGGTACACATATATGGGGTATTTCAAACCCTATCCGAACAATCGGGGTATTTCATATACCCAATCCTTTGGATTTTAACATTCTCCAAAGGAACCTCGCTCGGTAATGAATTTTCAATGTAGAAGAACACTAACAGTTTGAGATCTACTTTATGGTTTTCCATTCCTCTGTTAATGTTTACTTACAAAGAATTGATTTTAAAACAAATAATCTCATAATTTTATCTGTTTGATGGCTGTTAATATAAGTTACATTTTATATAAAAAAGAAAAAGAAAGAAATAGTGTGTATTTTATTTGTTTGCTTGTTTGTGTGTTTATTGTATGTCCATTCGACACACGTTAGCAAGACCCTTTTTATTTTTATTGTTGGTTTCAACTTTCTAGAACAAGTCAATGGAGTATTTGATACTTACCATAAAAATAAAATAAAAAAATCATAACTCCTTAGATAAATGTACAAGCACTTTGTGTCCTTATTTTTTTACTGTCCTGAGTGCATTTGTTAGTTTTCTGTCGATTTTTTGTAGATTATTAATTAAATAATTCACAAAAAATAGATTATTTTTGTCTTTGGTACTTGTTTTTGTTTTTTTACTATATAAAAACAATATATATGGTAATCTTTTGTTGTTATTAGCATGAAACAAAGGTCAGATTCCAACAGATTATCATATATATTTGCTTTACTGGCATAATACAAGTAAAAATCTTCACATATTGGGTAATATATTGTTGTTGTTTGAATGAAACAAAGGCCGGATTGCAATAAACTACCTTATATGTCTACTTTGTATAGATGTACACATATTTGGTAATCTGTTATTGTTATTGGCATGAAACAGAGGCCAGATTGCAATAGACTATCATATACATCTACTTTGCTTGCATGAGATAGATCCATACATATTTGGTAATCTATTTCTATTATTGCTATTATTGCATGAGATAGATCCGTACACATTTATGTTTAGAAAATGGGTTTTAATTTAGTGTTCCAATCTTTATTTTTTCCAATACTTGTGTGTTATAAAAACATATCAATCAATATCCATTGAAGATGCTCAAGACTTCATTCATAGCGAGAAAAGTAAAACACTTCGCTATCGCCATTAGATAAAGAGGCGCCGGCAATGTGTACTATCGCCATTAGATAAAGAGGCGTGGGCAATGTGTACTATCTCCATTAAATAAAGAGGCGCCGGCAATGAGCAAAGCTTTGTCTATGACATAATAGATTTATTAATTATGTGGAGTGTCAACTTAAATGGAATCTTTCAGAGGAGTAGCAAAGGGGCATGATAAAGTAGCTGCAGGGATTGCTACTGGTATAAGGGATTTTCTCTGTTACAGGAGAAATGTGAAGAACTCCTTGAAGAATAAGGCATGCACTCTGTGAGACATGGGGTCTCTATTTGATAGAATTTTGCAAAATGCATAATGTAGTTTTTTTTTTTTTTTGGTGCCTTTTTTAGAGTGTTTAGTTGTTGTTCATTGCTGGAACGCTTTATTTGTTTGAAGAATATATGGGTGCGTGGATATGAGGTGAGCTTGGATATAAAAATCCGGCTTAAGATATATCCGACATTTGGTATTTTTTTGCAAGCCAAATATACACATCCTCATAGAAGGGAATACATTATAGACATACTCGCCATCTATATTATATCCTGTCATTTTTTCCACCACACCCTTGCCGCCGGGTCTCTGACCACTATGATGCATGAGAGAGAGAGAGAGAGAGCGAGAGAGATGATGCAATAGGGCCCACCACATACCTTTTATATATTTGTTTATTTGGGACAAAAAGGGCATTTTACACAATTTTACATTATCCAAATCCCCTTCTTACAAGAACAAAACAAACCAGTGTACTTTTAATCTCCCTTCTAAAATAACACCCCTCTAATCATATCTACCTCTTTATGCCATTTGTATCATATTCTCATTTCACCCTCAATTGTCATCGCAAAATTACAAACAAGTATTTGATTCGCAACTCTGACCTCAATTTAAAAAATCTTCTCGGTGATGGGTCTATTCAAAGATTAAAAAATGGTCAACTATGCAAATAATCAAAGTTGGGTTTGGTAAAATCCCACCTGTCAAAACTCTCAGTGATTTTGGACTCATCGTTTCATAGCTTCTTGTAAGTCTTGACGACTTAGGGGTGGTTTGGGTAAATTGAAAAAATTAATTTTTTGGTTTTTTTGGTTTTGTCTTTATTCAAATTTCTTATGCATTTGTTGATTTTCGGTCGATTTTTTGTGGGTTATTGGCTTGTCTCGACGAGAGAAATCTAAAAAGTATAAAATTATTAGCCTCCATGAAAATTTTGTGAATAAAGACGAAAAATAATCCAAAAAACCGCCTCTCATCGACACAAGCCAAGAAACCACAAAAAATCGACCGAAAATCAACAAATGCAAAAAACTTTTGAATAAAAACAAAAGCAAAAAACTAAAAAACTAGTTTTTTCAATTCACCCAAACCAACCCTTACTTCTAATATGGAATTGAAGTTGTTGCGCGCATTTTGCGGTTGTAGCATGGCTTGTTGGGGTTGGGTTTGTAGTGTTGATAGGTGGGATGGTGGTGATAGTGATTGGTGGAAGAAGGTATATGGAGGGGGCAATGAGTCAGTGACACATACCAAGCCGGTTTCGAAAATAATTTTATTGACTCTTAAGGAAATTCGATTCAGTACTTATTGGAATCCAAATAATCTAATTTTGTTACGTAAACAATGAAAAGTAGTGATAAAATAAATAAACGGTCTGCATCATAAAAACAATGACTCTGTTTGGTTAGAGTTTTGAGAAGAATATTTTGAGAAATATTTTTGAAATAGTATTTGAATGAGTTTTTAGAAAAAGTAATAATTAAAGAGAGGTATAATAATTGAAGAGAGAAATGAGAATTAATGATTAAAAAAATGATATGAGTAAAGAGAGAAATGTGATTAATGATTGGAGATATGTGAGATGGGGAGAATCTTTTTGAAATTTTTTTTGGAGATTTGATGTGAACACAATGAATATCTCTATTACTTTCATTTAAAATCACGAGATAGTTGAACCAAGTCTTTAATTTTTTTTTTTAACAATAAACATTGCGCAAGCCAAATCCTGATGTTACGTTTAACTTTGCTCTTTGTTTTTTTTTTTAAACGGACTCCAATTAAACGGCGCCACCACCTATAGACGGATCGAAAAAGGTGGGGTGGTGTTGTGGAAATAAATTGGAATGAGTTAACTACACAAGTAAACCCAAAATTAGTCACTCAGGGAGAGTTGTTGAATGGATTTTATGAGATAAAATGAGAAAGTTGATTTTAGTTGTTGTTTTATGGAGAAGTAATAAAATCACCTTGTTTTCCAATAAATAAAATCTAAGTGATAAAATAGTTGTGGACCACTATAAGTTTCAAAAATGGTTAATAAAATCTAGTGTGATAAAATTTATTCGTAAAAGATGATGATAAAATCAAATAATCTATTCAAGAACTCCCCCTAAGGGAGAATACGGTAGGTTAAGGTTAAATGTCCAATATGCCCCTCATTCCCTTCAGATGGTTGACTGTTCTAGTTGGACCTATTAATGCCAAATGTAAATGATAAGGCTAAAATCCTTACAATTGAAATTAGAGGTACGAAATTGAGACTTGGGTAAAATGAAAGGGATTATTCTAGTAAATTATCCTTTTCAACTTATCTTAGAAGGGTAACTCTCTATTGTACCAGAACACGACACTTATGCAGTTGGTTATAAGGCGTGGAAATCAATATTAATTGGACCCGAATATTATATGACATGGATCTGATGGTACCAAAAAGTCTAAACAACTAATAGATCGTTTGACTAAAAAATGTAATTTATCCTTTCCAAAGTATCTTAGAAAGGTATCTCTATTATACCAGAACACGACACTTACAACACGACACTTATGCATTAGTTATGAGGCGGGGAAATCGATGTTGGATCCCGAATATCATATGATATGTCTATGACGATACAGAAAAGTCTAAACATAAAGAAGGTATGACTAAAAAATACTCCATTATTTTTATAGTTTTGTACATTGTATATTGTGAATGAATACTACTATACTGCAGAATGCATGGAGACTGATTGTTATTTTTTTTCGCATGCAAAAGTGTTGTAAAATTTACTTGGTCACTTGTTGAAATTTAATTTTATAAAACACATGTACGACATAATAAAGATACTTAGAATTATATAAAAATGTGATAGTACCATATATTTTCATCTCATATCTTTCTATCTCAAAAAAAAAAAAAGTCTAAGTATAATTTTGGGTTTTCCTAACAATTTTATTCTCATAATTTACAAACTAGTGCCGAAAAATAATTTTACATGATCTAGAGTATCTAAGTCACTCAAACAATATCTATTACCTTTTGATATAATGATAAAGTATTTGCAAGTGTCTAAAAAATATTAATATTTGACGTATGATTATTCCTTAAAGACGTAATTGTGGTTCACAAGTTAGCATCAAGTCTTTGTTTCTAATCTCTATATATCTACGTACATCTCTCATTATCGTGTTTTATAATTCAATTCTCAAGAGAGTGCAGAGTTATCAATAGAAATTAAATTGAATTTGTTGAGAGCAATGTCGAAGAGAAGAGTGGCAGTGATTGGTGCAGGGATTACGGGGCTGGTGGCGGCAACGGTGCTGGCGAAGAGCGGCGTGGAGGTGGTGTTGTATGAGAAGGAGGATTCCTTGGGTGGCCTTGCAAAGACTGTTGCTACTGACGATGGCTATTTGGACCTAGGCTTCATGTTCTTTAATCGAGTAAGTACTCACTTTATGTGGTTCGTGGCGGCTATACACCCAAGGATGGATGTGCAGCTGAACATTCTAAATTTACTTTTTGGAACTTTATTAGTTTGAATTTTATTGCAAAATTACATAAAGAACCTCAAAGTTTGATATGATTCCCAAATTCCCAAATCACCTAAATCCCACAATTTTGAGTAGACCACAATGTAACCCGGCCGCTCCATCCATTTCTCTGTTACGACATTCAACTACATTGTGATCGAGATTCATATTCTACATTGTGACATTCAACCGATGTTGAATTCAACAATCTGAATTTGGAATCAGAACTGCGACAAAAGACAAAGTGATTGATTTGATTATTCAAGTGTTTGTCATAAAATAAAAAGAAAAAAAAAGAATATGGATGACATTCCCTGAATAAATCATTCCCAACTTTTTGCATGGTAATTAAAAATCAAATAGCATCTCGATCAACTTTGTAGGTAGCAATCAATATGTGCTAAGTAGCAACGCTATTTATAACCTTGCTTGACTGATTTTCCTTAAGATCGATGATGGCACATTGCTTTTGATACAGTATTTGGTTCTTGGCTATAGCGGCTCCAGAATTTTAGTTCATTGATGACCAAAACGTATACAAAAAATTCGTGAAACGAGAATCTATATGAAATAAAGTTTCTTTTTTAGTTTGTTTGAAAATTTGTTTGGCGTGATTTATTTTATTTTGCCGAGTCATATTATTTACATACACACAAATTTAACTGAATATTCATTTACCTCGTCTTCGCTTGAACACACCATTATATAGCATAGTCACCCCTGGTTCTTGGGTTGAATGTTACTGTATTGTTTTCTAATGATCATTTGAGCAAATTGTCCTTGAATGTACAAAATAAATTATTTAATTTGATAACACGTTGCTTGCTTAAAGTGTAGCTAGATCGCCTCTAAAATGCCTTGATTGAGAAAAATAAAATTTTAAATCCCTTGGTCTTTTGTTATTGATGATGTTCATATCTCTATCTATATTAATAATGGGTCTACTTGAAATGAATATTTATGCTTTTGCTTGATAAAAAAATAATAATAATAATGGGTCTACTTGCAGAGGCGGCTCCACCCTTTCACAAGTGCGGTCACTTGAACACCCTCAAGAAAAAATTTTGTTTAAAAATACATGTAAATTTTTTTGTTTTAGTTTAGTGAAGGCATTATTAAACACCATACTCTCAAATATTTGAACACTCTACTCAAAAATATTTGAACACCTAGCTCAATAAATCAACCCACAAATCAATTTTATATAAAAACCAACCAAAGCCTAAAAGTCTTCCCATAGATGGTCAATGTACACTATCAAGCCTTTAATATTTTATATTACATGTAATAAATTTATATTGGATTTTGTTTGAACATTTATACTATGAACACTCACAAAATATTGGTAATTCACAATAGAATCCTTAATACACCAGTTCAAAATAAAGTGCACACCATTTAGTCTTTACAACAAAAATTAGGAAAATCAAGGGAAAAAAAAGAGAGAGAGTATCTATTGTATTGATATCTTGCAAACCAATTCAGCACACAAATTTCTATAATAAATATATATTAGTGTATTTATCTCCCAATTTAATTTTACTCGACCCAATAACATAAAATTTGCCAAGAAAATTTGTAATATCTTATTTATTTTCATATTATTTGGGCACATTATTCACACTAATATATGAATTTTTTTATGTATATACTAGTTAGTAGAGATAGTTAAGTTAAAGTAAATGTTGAACACCCTAACTCAAATTTCTAGAGCCACCACTGTCTACTTAGACAAGTAATACATCCAAACTTGATGGAGTTTTTCAAATGCCTTGGAATAGACATGCAAGAATATAAATCTTAACTAACAGATCCATAAAAGCAGAGTGGGATCAAATAATAGTACCATGTAAGTTATTATCTTCTTTGTCCTTTTTTTTTAGTCTTTCTTCGACAAAGACATGGTGTAGATTTCAATCATGCAAATATGATACAAACTATTTCCTTAATGCGTAGAGGACAAATCACTCCCACATTCCAAAAATAACTCCGCTAGCCCATGAAAGTGCCTAAGCACATTCCAAAACCGTTTGAAAGTGTCTAAACCTTCAAAACCGTATGGAAGTGCCTAAACTTCTAAACCCTATGAAACCGTATGATATCTTAAGTGTCTAAACTCACTATACCCTACCTCAAATAGCCTAAACCCCCTTAAATTGAACCTAGAAATTAAAGAGAAAGAAATCAATTTGTCCCATTCTATCAATAACTCCATGCAATGAGAGAGGAGAGAGAGAAAAACGACGTCACATTAATTAATGTGAGAGAGGAGAGACAGAGGATGGATCACGCAGCGGCTGGGCTTCAATTATAATCAATTTATTGAATGCAAATTTAGGCTTGGCAACTTCGTTGCGGGGTAAAATTCCTGTGAAAGCTCGTGGAAAATCTTTTGATGTTACTGTAATTCATGCCACACCAGTGATTAGCGATGATGATATGCTTGCCGTTGTGGTGAACCATTTTTGCCCAATGTCGGGCTTTATTTTATTTTATTTCTTATTATTAAATATTTTTATGTCTAGTATTATCCTTAAGCTCTAAAAACTTCCAATTCATGTATCAAAAGTCTTAAAATAAGTTAGGTTGGACCAAAATCCATTACAGCCCCCAAAAATAGACTTCTGGCCAATTTCTCTCTCTCTCTCTCTCTCTCTCTCTCTCTCTCTCTCTTGTGGTTCATCTCGAATAGGAAGACAAGTAGAACAATGAAATCAATGAGTGTGGGGGAACCTACTCCAAAAAAACTGCCAAAGTTACAGGGAGAAAGGACGGAGAGAGATCCGTAAAACCTTACTCTTCTCTAGTTCTGGGGACCTGCGGTAACTACTACAATAATAAATAAATAAATAAATAAATAAACTAGCTCTTTTGCTTCTTATCATAAATGAATTTTTTAATTATTTTTTAAAAAAAAGATTTTTTGTTTTGTCTATTCAACACGATAATTTTACACTTCTGGCTAAAACTATAAGGGCCTTGTTCGTTTCATAGTTTTAGTTTAGCTTTAGTTTTATTTTGTATTCATTACACTCATTTCTCTATCTATCTCTCTCCACTCATTACACCTTTTTCTAAAACTAAACCAAACTAAAACCAAATACTACAGTCTACACGAAACAAACGAATCTTAAATGCTCCACATTCAATTGTTGGCAAATATTAAAATTTTCTTTCTTTCTTCTATTTATAAGAAAGTACAAAAAAATTTGGTCAAAACGCGCAGTCGCACAAAATCACGCATCAGTGGTCTGGATCAATAATCGTTGGTCCCGACCATAGAGGCAGAATCTCCACAAAACATCCCAAACCCGTTGGTCCGGACCAAATTTCCCTTGGTCCGGACCAGAGGCACATCAAACGGCTTTTCGCACCAAATTTTACACTTTTCTTCGAACGTCTTAAATTCAAGGCATATCTCCAGCACCCCCCTTGAATGTGACAATAAAGGGGTTTATGGGCACTTAGACATAGGTGTGGCCACATGCTCCATTTAGGTCTGGTGTCCCCCCAAAAATGATATGGGTACACCATAGATGGTTGGTATGCATTTGTGCATTTGGGATATGTGTGTGCGGTGTACTCATAGATGTGTTGATTGTCCCTAGTCTTTGAATTTTAGTTTTGTGGTCTCGGGGTCCTGTAGCGCTCCCTCCGTGCTACAAGGGTGGTTAAGCTCACTTCAATACCGGACACGAGGTAGACAAGATGTCTATGAAGGTGAGTTGAACCTGAAAAATGTGGTTTGCTCTGCTTTTGTTTTGTGTCCGCTTCTAACCGATACCGTGTAGACAATGCCCAAATGCCTGTCCCTATTTCCTCTCATGTTATTCTCTAATTTGATGACTGTATTATGCCTAACCGCTAAGTCTTCCATTGGGCTTTGAGGTCACACAAATAGCTAGGGCTGCAAATCAACCAAGATGCTCGTGAGTAGCTTGAGGCTCACTTAGCTTATTTTGTAGTAGAACCGAGCCCGAGCTCGAATTTTGAACTTGTTTAGTAAAAGAGCCCGTAGTAAACGAGATTGGGCTTGAGTAGTAAAGGAGGCCACAATTATGGGCTCGTTTAGCACTTAGCAGTAGCTTGTCCCGCAATGCATTCGCATGGAGGAACTCAGGGATGTCAACAAAATTATTTTCTTGCAATCTGATCCGGCAAATCAAACGCTAATTACTTATATACAGAACAAATGCACCAACTAACCGGAGTGACAGTGTTCCCATTGAGATTTGTCGATTGAAAAAAGCCAAGAAAAGATGGTGACTATTGAGGCGGTGGATATGGATCCAAAATAGGGGTCCAGGATAGTCATAAATGAGACGGGCCCTAATATGGGTTAGTCGTACTTACTATGGGTCGCCCCATGGAGATGAACTTGGTGCCGAACGAGTGTCAAGTGGTGGTATCCATTGCGTATTTCGGTTGTTTAAAAGAATTTTGGATGGTTCAGATTGTAACTACTCTCTCTTCAAAAAATTCGAACCGTCTCAAATATTTTTGGACGGTCAAGATGTACAACGAATACTGTCACGTGATACCCGTCCAATACCCGAGTTTCTCTCTGCCGCATGGAACACGTGTGTCGAATTCAAGGTGGTCACGGACTCACATGGGTTTTCCGCCGACTTCATAATTCCAACCATAGGATATGTCGACAATCCTATCATCAAACTCCCCTTCCACTTATCTGTGGGTTTTTTTATAAAAAAAAATAAAAAATAAAAAAATTTAATATTTTGAACGATACCAAGTTAAAGGATTAATCGTTAGTGTTTACAATAGAAATCGAATTTATTTTATACGTGAACTCGAACTCGGAAGCGGATCCACTGTCCCAAACTTCCTATCATGTCTATCCGAGCAATCAACAACTCAAATTCCATCTCACCTCAAATAAATCTGAGTTATACACATTCATCTACGAATCTGAGCAGTCGAGTACTAAGATGAATGACTGGAAAAAGTAGATTTATAATGAGAGTGGACCACCTCATAAAAAAAAGTGGATTTGTATACGAGTTATTTGGATGGTTTGAGCTCTGATGTTCATATCTCTATCTATATTAATAATGGGTCTACTTGAAATGAATATTTATGCTTTTGCTTGATAAAAAAAATAATAAAAATGGGTCTACTTGGACAGGTAACACATCCAAACTTGATGGAGTTTTTCGAATGCCTTGGAATAGACATTCAAGGGAGAATAAGAATCTGATGTAAAAACTATCAAATTGACTATATATTACCCTTGGTAATTCACATATCAAATTATGCACACAAACAGTTAAATAAATACAAAAATTAATTAAGTTGATATACTCTTCAATCATAAAAGTATCATTTCCCAAAAACCATCACATCCGTTGGATCCTAATTTGGTTTTGCCATAGTCACACTGGATAATTTTTTTCTCCTTTTATTTGCCCAAGATAGTCATCCCTCTTCTATAAACAACATCCAAACGAGCTCCAATGTTCATATCTCTATCTATATTAATAATGGGTCTACTTGAAATGCATATTTATGCTTTTGCTTGATAAAAAAAATAATAATAATGGGTCTATTTGTACAGGTAACACATCCAAACTTGATGGAGTTTTTCGAATGCCTTGGAATAGACATGCAAGAATCGGACATGTCATTTTCAGTGAGTTTGGACAAAGGCCAGGGCTACGAGTGGGGTAGTCGAAATGGTTTGTCGAGTTTGTTTGCACAAAGGAAGAATGTTCTGAATCCCTACTTTTGGCAAATGATTCGAGAGATCGTTAAGTTTAAAGATGACGTCCTGATGTGAGTATGAAAAATAAATCATCTATTTTTTAATTAGCTTTAGTCAATGAGTATTACTAGTACATTTTTTTATTGTCTTTAATCAATCTTTCCTTAAAAAATGAACCGAACTTTTTTACTTTTTTGGGTACATCTAGCCAGGACACAATTGAAAGATAAAAAGGGATGATAAAACTTAATTAGAAAAATAAGAAAGTTACTTAAAAGTAAGAAAATAGGAGACTTTAACTTGGTATTTTGATATTTAACTTCTTCTTTTTTTCACGTATCAGTGGATTTCTTAGAATATTTTTGCTTTTTTGATAGAGCCACAAAGTAAAAACAACAAAATTTTTAAGAGAATTTTAATTAGATATCCTATTACAATATTATCCTAAGGATGTCACCCTATGAGATCTGAATCTTTTTTATTTTGTCCTGTAATTGTAAATCGGACCATTGTGCCCTTATTATCTATTTTAGATATTATCTGGTTTATTCTAATAGTAATTGTCATCCTGAAAATTATGGGCATACCATCCTGATAGTATAATTATCCCGCGAAGTAAAAAAAGAGGTCCACCAATTAATCTCCACTAATTATGGTATTCATGAAGTCAATCTATGTCTAATATATATCCATATATAACTATTTTCCTTTACACACTAACGAATCACCATATTAAAAAATGAGTTTTGAGCTGTTAATAGTCACGCTAATGTCAAAACTATTTTTTTTTGTTCTATTTATTACTGGGAGACAAATACTCAAATTTGACATTAAATCACGGAAAAAAAAATACCAAAGGTAAATTTCGTCACAATTGTAAAACTATATTGATTTTTTTTTTTTTGAGCTACTGCATTTTGTGTTTGAATTTATTTATCAGCAAAACAAAGGAAAATTCCGTATAATTACCCATTTTCCACTAAATTGGCCAGCAAAGATGTCCTCTTCATTTGGGACCAGCCCTATTGTGTTCGTCCGATATTTGAAGGGTTTTTTTTTTTTTGATCGGCGAAAGATTTTTATTTCTTTTTTAAAAAAAAATAAAGAATAAACAGATCAAATATACAACGATAAGCGTCATCAAAAGACAAAAACAACCGGGAATGCAAGACACCTTATTTGAGTTTTATTTCCATCCTTTGCAGGTACCTCGAAGATCTCGAAAACAACCCTGACATTAATCGCGACGAAACGCTGGGCAGTTTCATCAAATCACATGGTTACTCTGACTTATTTCAAAATGCTTACCTTGTAAGAAATTTCATCATCTCCATACTTATTAGGGTTTAGCATTAATTGATTCACGGGAAAGTCCATCTTAACCATGGTATACATCACCAGCGATTTATCTCTGAAATTTATCCTTGATCATATAATTCTAGAAGGCTAAACACACCCCTATTTCTATTTGGATGTGTATCATCTGCACTTCTAAAAATGTTACGAATTGATTATCTTTTATGAATAAAAAGTAACAATTTTTTTATAAAAGTTATGAGACACACCAAAATATTAGTATGAATTATAAAGAAAATGCTATAAATTATATTACTGAAAAGTTACGAACACTAAAAAAAATGCTACAATTGTCATGAGGGGACACATTTTGAAGTTCCATTAAATGATTGGACACATAGGCTAATCTAAGGACCACTAACTAGGAGTGAATTAGGATTGGACACCTTCTGGAATTCAGAACTTAATTTGACCTGAATTATAATCTTAAATTATTCCATAGATTATAGTTCACAACACAAAACGCTTATAATTATAATTCCATCCTAATCTGGAAATAATATTATGAACTTCACATTAATAAATCGTTTATTTATCTCCTCACATTAAGATAACGTATACATATCTAACAATCGATTAATAAAACTACAGAAATTATTACCGAATCAAAATATTCTCCTTGCATTAAAGATAACTTATACATATCGTCAATCGAATAATTAAACTCCTAAAATTATTATCGAATCGATATCTTTAATTATGACATCTTAACACCATTCAACAGTATTAAATTCACCTTTAGGGTTTGATATTATTAAACCTTCTAAAGTATGCTATCATCAATCTCTATCATGAGGAATCGATATCTTTATGACATCTTAAAACCTTTCAACCGTATTAAATTCATCTTTAGAGTTTGACCTTTTTCAACCTTCTAAAGTATACTATCATCAATCTCTATCATGAGGACATATATTCTGTCAATATTAACTATAATGCGGTCACCCAACGTCCGACCTTATTGACCATAAAAGAATCTCACAGACTCAGACCATTTACGTATTAAAATGACCAAAACAAGATGCCCACCTTCCCGCATATGGGCTAAGGTGTAGGACTCTCATTTTTTCAATTGAATTTTGATGATTTGAATTATTAAATGTGTTTAAAATGTGTTTTTAAGTGTCTCGACTGCAAGGAATCATTATTAAAAAAAAAATGACCGGGATGTCGGCTGCACAGTAATCGGGTTAATGGGCCAATTTGTCGAGTTTGACAAATAGGATCCGACTTCACACCCTAATAGCTGATCGGGCCTGAATCCTGATAAAACTATATATGAAAGTTTTATGGAAAACTACTCAGACCAAGCCTTTACTAATATATTTTTTTATGATTCCTCACTTGGACCCTTAAAAACATCTTTTAAACACATTGGACGGTTCAAATCATCAATGTGTTTAAAATATGTTTTTAAGGGTCCCCGCAAGAAATCATCAAAAAATGACCCGCTTGATCCGATCTGTTTTCAATAAAAACTATTTGCATCGTTAAAATTTGATCACGAAAGTTGAGAATTCGAGGAGTCCTGGACCGTATCAAAATATGGAATCCCTGATGGGATCCGGACTGTATATATATGTATATGGGCCAGTTCCAGGGACACATAAAAAAATACAAAAAAAAGAAAAAGATATTACATCTCAGCCATTGGCTTCAATGCCGAGATCAACACTCTTTTATGTCGAGCGGTGAGAGAATTGCATTCAAAATGCTCCTATCACAAAATGCTCCTATCACAAAATTCCATCAGCCCAATTCAGCAAAAGGGTGATCTACTAATGTTGAAAAATTAATTCCAGCAATGCCCAAGATGGGGTACATCCAGAGGGGCAAAAACTCGAACTCAAACCTGGGTAATCTTGAAAAATCCCTTCATGAGGACCGAATGCATCTGATCCCAACATACACAAAACCTTTAGAGCTTAGGAACCCAACAATTCTATTCCACTTGACTCGATCATGTTCTTGGATTCACTTCCGTTTGAAGATTTTTCTGCACATGGCATCACTAGTAGTTGGCTGAGTATCTTGATCAATTTCATAGAGGTACTTTACAGCCCTTTTAGATTGAGAGATTTGATAAGAAAAGGAAAGAAAGAATTAAACGCTGTGTTTGATTAAGAGTTTTGAGAAGAATATTTTGAGAAATATTTTTGAGATAGTGTTTAGATGAGTTTTTAGAAAAAATAATAATTAGAGAGAAGTGTAATAATTGGAGAGAGATAGAGAGAGAAATAAAAATAATGATTGGAGAGAGGGGTATGAGTAGAGAGAGAAAAGTGATTAATAAATGGAGATATAAGAGATAGGAAAGAATCTTTTTGGAAATTTTTTTGAAAATGTGAAGTGAACAAAGTGAAAGTTTCTTGTTAAATCACTCGTTTGGATTGAGTTTGACTCCTCCTTTATTTACATATGTTTTTTGAAATTAGACCCTACATGGTTGCAGCCCTTTGACAATTTGACTGTGAGTGGAGAAAGGAAGAGGAAAAAAGGGGAGAGATCTCTCCTATTAGTTAGAAAAGATGATCTCTCTTACTAGTTAAAAAAGAGAAGGAGAGTGATTTCTCATCAAGGTATCCAAAAAACAGTGAGAAATCAAACTCTCTCTCTTTCTATTCTGGGGACCAAAGTCTCTAGCGAATCTCTCTGGCAACTTTGAAATTCAGTTTTGATCACAAATCTAGCTTCGCCTTGACGAGACGAAGCAACGGTGCAAGCACGACGACAATCTGACGAGGCGTGCATAGACCACACGTGCTATCGGAAGTTGGCAACGATTTGTTCGTCTTCTTTTTCTCACGGAATCGCGCCACTTTTGGCAACAAACGAAATGGGGTGTTGAAGGTGTTCCAGAATCTCACCCTCTCCCACCCTCGCTCGCCTCTATCATCGTCCAAACATGGGAAAGAAAAGGGTTTCTCTCAAATCCCTTTCTTCTCTCTCAAAAAACCTCCATCCAAAGGGGTTAAGGAAGCGCCTTACCACTTGGCTACCCTTGTTCTCGTTCCTTCTCCTTTCTTATCTCACCCTTTTTCACAATCCAAATGGGCTGTTAGGAAAACGTTAAAGACCTCACATTTTCCAATGCAAACTGGGTGCATCCTTTACACGGGCTGCTAGTATGGATAAATAAAAAAAAAAAACCAATGGTGCATTTTAATCATATAGCATATGAGTCCAGCATAGGTTATGTGGTTAAGGTTAAATATCAGCAAATTGCACCAGAACTGTACCACAGGGATAATGGACTTTCCCCTTGTTGAATATTATTCTCACCAGAGTGAAAATTTGTGATCATAAATTCCACAGCTTCCCATGTGTGCTTCAATCTGGTCCTGCCCTTCAGAAAGAGTAATCAACTTTTCTGCATATTCTGTTCTTTCACTCTGCCGCAATCGCCATTTGCTTCAGGTACATACATTTGTTTTACATATTACTTTGGTCAGTTACAAAATGGTTGTACGCTTCTGCTCGGACTTATTACAAAAAATGATTGGCATGTTGCTAAAATGATTTGAGTTTGTTATGAATCAATTGAGTTAACCAAACATTGGTTAAAGTCACAGCTTCTCAGTGGCAGACACATTTTAGGGTCGGGGTGGGTGCCAACTTGCTGTTACTGCCCTTATAGATATTGTCTATGATGCATGGACACGGATACGGATATAGGTATGGAGACACGGGAATTCTAAAAAAATGAGGATATGGACACTGTGGGGGACAAGGCACGTATATATATATTATTTATTTATTTATTTATATTATAGCAAATGCAAACAAAACAAGACATTAAACATAAGTTCTTCGAACAAAACAAGACATCCATAAGTTCAATACATGGTTCAATTTTTTTTATAGAAAAAGTGCATTTATAGAGTAAAACAGAGCTGAGAAAGACTTGACATTACGCGGTATTTCACGAACATTGATGGTCTTAACACGGTTTGAATTTTAAAAAAATGTGCATTTATACAGTAGGGGAGAAGTGTATATGGGTTGAATTACACTTTTTTACCCAAAGTTTTGAGTAATTATAAATTTACCTCAGGAAAATTAAAATATTTCAAATTGACCCCGCTGTGCCCCCATCCTTGTCCCCGCAAAAAATAAATTTAAAACAAAATGGCACACACACCACGTGGCGTGTCCCATACGTGTCTCTGTCGTGTCCCCGTGTCCCATACGGCGATACGGCGCCTCCTTGAGGTGTCGGTGCTTCATAGGATATAGGTAGCTAGATGTGTTCTACCAGCACGGTGGCATCCCTACCAAAATTTTCTCTACAAGGCCCGTGTTAGTATTAGTTATTACAATAGATATTAATCACAGGCCACTTTATTATGTACAAGAATGAAAATTTGTACAGTAAATAGATGGTTAGGTCGTGTGCAGTGAGAATTAAGGATTGTATTTTGACTAGAAACTCACTATGCTTTCTTGTGAAATGTAACATTTAAGACTATATCAGTTTCTCAATTCTAAATGGTCAAGCTTTGGCAGCCGTAGACCAAAATTATGGTTTTGCCACTAGCACTTCTCCTGTTGTTGCATCAAGTAGGTTCAATGCTTGCTGATTGAGATTTTCGTGTCTGATTTATTGCAAGTGTTCCGTAATATTGTCATACTCTGCCCGCAGCTCTTTGGCGGTCCCCAATGGCATACTCTCAGATGGGATTCACAAAATTATGTCAACAAGGTGATTCCAGTATTTTCAGCACCTCAAATCTATAGCTAACATATTGGTTGCACCATAAGACAGACAGCTACAAACACTAAGGCTCTTATATGTCAGAAGCTCATGTCAGCATATTACTTGTATGTATTAATATAGCAACATGAACAGGTTAGAGAACAGCTGGAGAGCAGAGGTTGTCAAATAAGAAGTGGTTCTGAGGTTCTTTCTGTTTCAACAGACCATGGTGAGTAACATGATTACGATTTTAGAATTCATTTCTTTTCTATATCGACGCCTCTTGCTTCGCAAGAAGATGAGTTTTGTTCTTTGGCATGACATAATTAGGACAGTATTATGTACTCCTCCGTCCCTCTTCGTTGTCCTTGTTTCACTTTTGGTTGTCCCACCCAAACCGTCTACTATGAAAAGTCAATGAGCTGATGATATTTCTCTTCTGCCCTTCTTTTTGGAAATAAATTGACATCCATGCTCTACATGGGAAATTGTTGAAGAGTATAGGGGAAAGTTAAAAGTGTAATGATTATGTCTCTTTTGTAAGTTGGAATGTTTCAATAGGGTGGACTAAAAAAGGGGACTGTGGGACCGAGGGGTAAAATTGACGTAATTTTAGGTATTCGCATGAATGTGCATGATCAGTAAAGTAGGTGACAATATGGTGAAACATTTAAGATTTTGTGAGTTCTGATCTTGTTTTCTTTGGTTCACTGAATCAGACTTCGATGACTGGATGAATGCTAATCTTATTAAACTTGTGTACCAATTCTAACTTAAGAAAAATTGTGTGTCGATTCCGCCATGACTAATTAGAAATATCACGGTATCACCCTTTTTTTCACTTTTGAGGAAAACAAATAACTTCATTGATAACAAGGCAGTATACAGAAATCAGCAAAACAAAGACAGACGTATAAACGCTAAGTAAGCCAAGGACAATATGGGAAAAGAGTTGTATGCATCAATCCTGCTA
Source organism: Vaccinium macrocarpon (assembly GCA_022606695.1). NCBI lineage: Eukaryota > Viridiplantae > Streptophyta > Magnoliopsida > Ericales > Ericaceae > Vaccinium > Vaccinium macrocarpon. The sequence goes on from CM040175.1 coordinate 10,774,166, forward strand.
CGGTGCTACCTCATCCCCAGGGCTGGAACGAAAAAACTGTATCGCCCGCCACTGAGCCTGGCAAAAAGGTCTATGAAGCATGTTGCTGTATCTCCAAGGTTTCAGGCAGTGTTTTACAGCCAATATCTCAAACCTGGAGTGACAAATTGCATTGACAGATACCAAAGAATGCCTCTAATCAAAAGAATGCCCATAATACTCTTCCAAAGTTATTTGATCCGGATCTGGATCCGGAAGTTCCAAGCAAAAACCTTAACAAACTCTGGAAGATGAAAGCCCCAAATGGAATAGCTTGATCAGTGGACACCAAAAAGAATTATATATGTATACCGTAAGTATAAAATATAGAGACAAGAAGTAAAGAGAAAACAAGGGTGCAGAGAGGAGTAACATCCAAGGAAGGACCAGGAGAACTAGTTGTATATGACTAATTACCAGCTTCATTATATTTGCTAAGGACATATAAAACATGAGATCTAATAGATTAATTTGTGATAATGGAAGAAATTCTTGTATTGTAGCTGTAAAGTACAAATGTAGAAAATACTTTTAGCTAGCTCGTGGTATCTGTTCTAAGCTATGTGTTCACCAGAGTTGTGAAGTAAATTCGAAAGGAACATGTGCAGGCTGCCACATAACCTGTCAAGATGGTTCCCAAGAAACATACGATGGATGCATAATGGCCACCAATGCTCCAGCTGCTCTGAAAATGTTGGGAAAACAAGCAACAAGTGATGAAACGAGAGTACTTGGTGCTTTCCAGTATGTCTATAGGTATTGCGTTTACTTTCTTGTACTTCATGTATGAGGAGCTAACAGGGCTTGGTGTAATCATAATTACTCACGTACTAGATCTATTGGTGTATCATAATTGATATGTTCTTTTGATGAAGTTAGAATCAGGGCCAGCCCTGGACGTTTAGGGGCCCAAAGCGAACTTCTAAGATGGGCCCCTACTTACCTCAATGAAAATATTGGAAAGTGTCAAATTTTGCTTCAAATTTGGAGGTGTCAACCTTTTTGAAGGCTGTCGAAAATTGACACCTTCAAATTTGACATCTAGAAAAATCTCCATCTCCAACCATAGCTTCAAATTTCATGGAGCTTTGCAGCCATTTATCGATATCCAACATCTTTTTGCTAGAAAAATACTAAAGGTTAGTTTAGAACAAGTCAAGCGAAGTGAAGTGGCATCAGTAAAGCAAAAGTACTAAAGTTGATTGCTTTGCAGCCATTCATCGATATACGATGTCTAGTTTGATGGAAAATGGAAAGAACTATTAGTATTTTTCATTTCAGATCATCATATGAAGGACTAAGTAGCACCGACAAAAACATGTGACACTGGCCTGCTGACAACTCATTTTCAGAAAAGTTAGGGACACGATATGTCTTGAGCACGCTAAAGGTTTATGTTCGTCTTATGTTAATTAAAAGTCTATGTGACTGTTTTTTCAAAGTTCATGACCAATATACTACATAAAACTAGTTAACTATAAAACCCCCAATTATAACATTACACATATCTAGGTGTCATTCCCACAAAACTGGTTTCTAATGAAAGCAAAATCACTGCCAAAAATATAACTAGGCACATGTTGTATTCACCTTATAAAAGTTACATACCATGTTTAGGGTGCATAATTGGCAATATGAATGATTCATAATGTGATTACCGTGAAGAGATTTTCACCTATGGCGTGTTAAGTAGAAGAACTGTTATTGAAGTGTCTGCCCTGTGTGTTAAGGTATCTGACATTATGGATTTAGTCGGACACGCTTTTAGGACTCCAAAGACTGTTGCTGTTGCTGGTCCCGCACAACACAATACCTTTGTAGAAGTTTTTGTGCCTCTTAGACCAGGACAGTATTGGGTTTCCTTTATACGCATTCCCGGATATAAGTTCTTAAACTGACCATTATTTTTTTCCCCTGTCAGACTCACATAAGCAAATGAGGTATATTTCATCACACCAATTTTTGAACCTTTTGGCAAGCATACACTTGAACTTCATTTTTTTCTGATTTGTAGAATGAGATTATGATTCCCTAGAAATGGTAGCAAAGTTAGTGCTTTGGTGGTGTTAACAAGCCTTACCTCCCTTTAATGTAGACCTTTGTATTACGTCCCATATATCTTCAGAAATCTGGAAATAAAGATATCGATTTGTTACTGAAATGCAGCGTTCTGACTTGTAAATATTTCTGAGTTGCAAATGCAAAAGGAGGATTTCGTTGTATAACATATGTCTTACAACCGAACTCTGTTTGTAATTTTCTTGATGTATAAGCATGCTGTGATTGCTGCCCACAGCCTTGAAAATTAAGATATTTGTCGATTGTTTCAACTGGAGTACAAAGACTACATCCTTGATTGTCTGTGGTTCATTTCCTCTTGTTTTCCTTTTGGGTTCTATGAAGTGGCACTCACAATTACGATGCAAGATTCTGGTTTAGTTTATCATTTATTAATGCACAACCATTTTCTAACTCTTTTGCGGCAGCGATGTTTTCCTTCATCGCGATAAGAATTTCATGCCCCAAAATCCGGCCGCATGGAGTGCTCAGAATTTTCTTGGATCTGCAGATAACAAGGTTTGCTTGACATACTGGCTCAATTTGCTACAGGTTCGTGACACATTATCCTCACTACGGTACTTACATGTGCAGAAAAGGAACTATTGTTCTTAGGTTTTACTGATCCACCTTAATAGTTGTTTTTTAAGGCTATTTGTAGAGGCAATGGAACATAGTAAAATGGGAAAAAATAAAATAAATTACACTGATGCACCCATACCCTATGTTCGTAGATTTTTGCCGTATCACGTACCCGTACTCGTGCTTCATAGGAAGTCGTGGATGAAAATTGAACAGTGACTTCTCATTAGATAAATCACTTTAAATGGCATAAATTTGCCCTTGGAATTTAACATAGTGGCTGCGGCAAGACCATTCTGTCCCTTTTCTTCTGGGAGATGCATAAGTCTTGTAGGTCCCAACTTTACCTCGACGGTTTTGAAGCCTTTGTGTGTAATTTTGTTTCTGAGCCCTCTAATAATGCCTCAAGACAATTTTGTTCAGCTATGAAAATGCTCCTCGTGCTCATCCTGTTGCAGCCATATCATACAACACACTGCCACAAATAGGGCCTCTCTTCAAGGTCCGCTCCTAACACGAGCAACAAATAACTTATAAGGTGATTAACTGAATGGGGCAAGCATATGGGCATTCTCTGATGTGAATCGCTCTGAACCGGAAACAGCCATGCCCAATTCCTTAATGAAACACAACTTCGAGTTAGTTTGGTTAGCGCAAATATCTATGATTAAAAGCATAAAGAGTTTCTAGTCACAGCTTCAAAAGAATTTCCATGTTATTTAGCGTCTTCCAAAAATGAGCTCATTCCGAAAATTAACATGTTCATTTGTTCCATAACCTCTTGCAGAATATTCGCGACGCCGAGCTACCTTATCTGGTTACCCTAAATCCTCCTCATACCCCAGAGCATACACTGCTTAAATGGTCAACTGGCCATCCCATCCCATCTGTTGCTGCATCAAAAGCATCAATTGAGCTTGATCATATTCAAGGAAAGAGAGGAATATGGTTCTGTGGAGCATACCAGGGTGAGTCCCTGCTGCTGATGAGGAAAAAGATAACCATAGAGCAATACCTTGGATGGCTATTTATTTATACTTTTGCTCTAGTTAAAGCATAGAGAACATTCTCATCAAATCAACTCTCTATATAATATTGAATTTAAAAAGAAAACGAAACTGATGTCACGACTTCTATCTGATAGGTGGATTTTGTGAGAAAAAAATCATGATTTGATTCGTTTCAAATCATTACTATACACTTAAAAATTTGAATTGCTCTAGTCATTGTGTTTGAATCAAACGTAGCAATGTTGTGAAATTTAGTTTTATAATGATTAAACTACGGGTATCAAAACCCCAAGGACTATTTGACAAACTTCTATCACTATAAAGTTTGACTTTTTTAATCAATTTAAAGAGAATATTTTTTGTTTCGATTCAGTGACTGAAAGCTTTTTTTTTTTGTACTAATCTTGTGATTTAATTGATCAATAGGCTCATGATGTATCTTATAACGGCGTCTTCTAAAATGAGTGTGTATTACAGTAGTAAGTTGGGCAGGTTGTCCTTGCTAAACTGATTCAGACACAATCCGTCTTTCCTTGGGATGGCTTGTCCTAACACACATATATACGAAAAGTACTATTATTTTGAATTAACAAAATATCCTTGATTAAAAGCAGAAGTTATAGAATTAGCACATTCAATTAATCACCCACCGATATGGACATACCATAAAAGAGAAACATATATCACTTGACCAAGGTTTCAACGACACCTTAAGAGGATGGTTTTGGTGGCCATTGGAATGGTGGAGGGTAAGATTTTAATCCGATGAAACTGGATTTATTTCGTGTTACTGGTGTTCAACATTTTCAGGAATTCTGATTTCACCTCTGGCATTCATCTTTGCAAATTCTTGTGGAAATGGGGTGTCAAACACTCATTAACAGGTTGAGTCGGAATAACTGTCACAAGAAAAGTGCAAATGTCAGCAAATATAAGCATATCAAGAATAGGTTATAAAAAAAAGTACAAAACTAAGACCAACAAGGGAACTATTGGAACTCTTTCATAAGATATCTTGGCTTTGTTTGGTTGAGAATTTTGAAATATAAGCATATCAAGAATAGGTTATAAAAAAAAGTACAAAACTAAGACCAACAAGGGAACTATTGGAACTCTTTCATAAGATATCTTTTCTTTACTTGAATAAACTATCCTTGATTATAAATAAAATAAAATAAAATAAGGTACAAAACTAAGACCAACAAGGGAACCATCGGAAATCTTTCATAAGATATCTTGTTTTTTTTTCTGTACTAACCATATTGTGTTCTTTTGAGGAAAGTTAAATTGATGTTATCTTACTGATTTATTTTGTGTGTTTCATATTGCATTTGTTTCAGGCTATGGCTTTCAGGAGGATGGAGTGAAGGTAGCATTTTATCATATATCTAAATCTTTGTTTCTGTAAAGATGTTACAGCGATTCCAAAGGCTTTCAAACTATTTATGTGCTCTCACATGTCAAATAATAAACTGGAAGCTATTCCCTTCAAGAGCAATGGTAGCTAATCTACCACAGTATTAAATGTTGTTTGTATAGTTTTCGGCATGATGATTTATCTACCTGGCATTATACTGCTGACAATTAATGTATACATTTCGCAGGCTAGCCTAGTCGCTGCAAATGGTATTCTTACTGAATGTTGTTCTGTTTTAAGCAACCCCAAACACACGGTACCTTCGTTGATGGAAACAGGAGCTCGCTTTTGTGTTACTAGGTTCCTTGGACAGTATATCTCTAGTGGTTGTTTAATGTGAGTTCACTTTGCTAATATATTCTACTTCCCCAGTCGAGTTTTTTTTTTTTTTTTTCAAGTTTCTCTTCTTGAAATGATGCATCCGCGTGCCCAAGTTTAATGGAGTGCTTCAGGTGTTTTCTCTTTCATAGATGACCAAAACAGTGCTTCACATATTTTCTGTCAATTGCACCTTAACTTCACACAACTTTTTGGATAAGAACCTTATGTTGGTTACGTATGTTAAAATATCTGGATATATGTTCTTGTGCCCATTTCCTAACACTTAATCTTTTGGGCCAATTGATAACTTAACATGGTATGAGAGCATAGGTATGGCGAGGTCTTGGTTTCAAGTCTCTCCGTATACAGTAGTTTCTCATTTGGATTCTGTGCACTTCTCCCCTTTGTATTCTGCTTCAATTTATCTATGGACGTTTGCATTTCAATGTGCAAGATGAGGTTGCACATGAGGGAGAGTGTTGAATAGCTTGATATACATTTTTGGGCCCAATTCCTAGCAGCTTAAGCTTTTGGGACAAGTGGTAACTTGCTAATGTAATCACGTCGTTCCACCTCAATTGAGAAATTTGAATGCTCACTTGGATCCAAGTTATTGTTGTGTAGTATGTCATAAATTGTTAGATGTTAACTTTTTGGAGCTTATGTAGTGGACCTAGTGGCATGTATATATGATATTTCTTGTAAATAAACATGCAATTGGATGTGATCGCTTCTATATCCCTGACTCTTGTTTCTTGGTTTACATTCACTATAAGGGCCTCTAATATGCTCAATTAAACAATTAATCATACCTTCTTATAGTAAGTACATGCACGGGTTTGCCATACTTGATATCGTTGTTCAGAAAGGGGAAAACAAAAAGGTCTTGCCAGTCATAAGGAGTGTTGAATTTGATAAATTTTGCTGTGTCTAACAGCTCATAATTTTGAAGCAATAGCTTCTCAGCATTTTGTACTGTCCTTCACATTTCATACTTACATAATTAGTTGCATCTCAGTAGCGCGGCTTGCTATTTCTTGTCTTTCGAATTGTAAACTCTGTCTTATGATTTTTATTTAAGTTCTGGCTTAGGCAATTATTTATTTTCCATGTACCCCAATCTACTTTCCTTTACCGAATTAGTATAGTCACTTAGCAGTCTCAGTTCTGTATTATTTTATTCAAATTCTATCATGAAAAAGATATATCCAAACTTTTATGGTACCACAGTTTATTGGAGGAAGGAGGTTCAATTTTCACCTTTGAAGGAACCAGAGAGAAATGTCTTCTTAAAACTTCTCTGAGAGTTCACAATTCCCAGTTTTATTGGAAGGTATTATCCTTTCTATCTGGAAACTTGTTTCGCTTGCGTTGGTTAACGTACGGTTGAAATTACAAATAAGGGGATCAATCTTTAGAATAAGAAGAAATGTAAAAGACAACCCACTACTCAGAGTTAGGATAGGTTATAAACTCTTTTCGTACAGATTTCTGTGCTACTTATAGGTGGAATTCTCTTGGCAGGTTGCTACACAGGCTGACTTGGGACTTGCAGATGCATATATTAATGGGGATTTTTCCTTAGTTGACAAAAATGAAGGTCTTCAAAACTTATTCAAGGTAAGATGAGGAACACCTAGTGAATTTTAAACTTCTAGTTTTGATGTCCTCACTCCTCATTCCCGAGCTTTTCTTCAGATTTTCATTGCCAACAGAGATGTAAGGACTTCTGTCTCCACAAAAAGGTAAATTTTATTCCACAGACTACCTCTACCTAAGATGTATTGCATCTTGCAGTCAGCTCCTAAGTTTCAGTATTCCGGTGCATATCATATCTTCACTTTAGGGGCTGGTGGACACCATTGCTTTTCACTGCTTGTATTGGATCTGCGAAATATTTCTTTCAGCGTGTTTCACGACAAAACACTATTACGCAAGCTCGAAGGAATATCTCTCATCATTATGACCTGGTACGATGTATTAGTGATTTTAATGGATATTTTTCTACAAATTTCACGAGGGTACTTGTCAAAACTCAAAAGGAGATTTATCATTATCCCTTTTCTATGTCGCATGGACTCTTCTGAATGCTTTATGTAGCTGTAGCTGTAGCTGTAGCTGTAGCTGTATCAGATACTCAATATTAGGCTAAGGGTATGTGATAAGGATATAACATATCTGTTTGGGTGTACAGACAAAACTAGAATATACACATTCTAAAGTTTTATGATGTTATACGGCTTAGCCCTTATATCATATTCATCTCAGAATGAGTGAAGTGGCCATGCGGAATCCTACGGTGTTAAAGAAAAGCAACATACTAAAATTAAATAGGAATAGCACTTAATTGTTTGGTCCATTCATGTGATGGGCGACTTAAAGTAATTGATTTGGTAAAAGAAATCAAATGGAGCGATTCGTCTTGCCTAATGAGTCTTGATTTGGAAGACTAATAAGAAAACTAATAAGTTAAGAAATCTTGGCTGGAAAAGGATTATTTTCAAATGAGTTTTGCCAAGTTCACCACGAACCTGTGTGTGTCATATATATACATGTGTGTGTATGTGTGTCCTCCCTTACTAATCTCTGGAGACCAATCCACCGTAACTGGCGGGGGGCAGTGAGGTACATATATAACAACGTAAAATTCAAAGAGTCCACATAAAGATTTCCGGAATCCTGGTCATGTGAAAGCACTCAGTGAAGATTGTCAATTGGGATTATCTTCAGATGCTACAACAAAAGCAAATGCAAAATAAGAGTTTGCATTGAGGTGGAGCATGGTCTCCATTGCTTTCCGTTTAGACACTAAACAGACTTAGTGTACTAGGAAGTGGGAAGGAGTATTTCATCTTTTAGTTCCAGCATATCTAGATTCAATCTTAGAAAAGCACGTAAGGATCCCAGTGGGGTCTTTCACTTTCAGTCTGCTATAAGTCGTAACACTACCCATTTCTGACTGGTTCAAGGTTGCTTTAGATATTGATGCACGCATGTTCGTAGAAACTTTATTACTGCGTCTGGATAATTTATTGCCTTCACTTTCTACTAGATCCCTTGTAAGTTTCCAGCGTGGTTAAAAGCAAGTTACTTGTCTGTGCAACTTTTGTTTCATTTTGTGTAATTTGAGAATAAGGAGGGGTTCAAAATCCTTGGTCCTGACCTACTATGTTTTGATTCTTAATATTTCAGAGTAATGAACTCTTTGCTCTTTTCCTTGATGAAACATTGACATACTCCTGTGCAATATTCAAGGTAGTGGTAGTCCCCTTTTTCATTCTTTGTTGTCAAACACGATTCTTTCTTCTTTAATCTTTGAACTTACAATCCCATTTTGATGTCAAATTGCAATAGTCCGATGATGAAGACTTGAAAGTAGCACAGATGAGAAAAATCTCTGTTCTAATTGAAAAGGTGAGGCTTGTTTTCAAAAGTCGTGTCAATTTCCATGTTGCTTTGCTTGTATCAATATCTGTTGATAATCTGATATCTGACCAATCTAGGCAAGAATTAAGAAGGAACATGAAATACTTGAGATCGGAAGCGGTTGGGGAAGCTTCGCCATTGAAGTCGTTAAGAGGACAGGATGCAATTATACTGGTATCACTTTATCTGAGGAGCAACTGAGATTTGCAGAAATGAAAGTGAAGGCAGCTGGACTTCAGGTAATTAGACTTTTCTAACTCACCAATCGGGTACAGTTCTAAAAGTGCTTATTTACTTTCTGAAGAATAAAGTCTCTGTGCTAAAAGACAGCAGGCACTTTCTATCAGGTTCAGTAGTTTATTCAGTTATGATGGCAACAAGTTTTTATATGAAAGCAGATAGGTCTATAAATATACGAGACGCTGAAGTTTTTCATGTTCCTTTCTCTTGTGGTTCCTTAACGTTGAATCCAACCTTCCAGATAAGTTATCAGATTGCATCAATGTTTACATATTCGAGAGAGACCAAGAATTTGCTTCAAGACTGTGTTGTTCACGACAACAAGGTTTCTGCATCGAGTGCTTGTGTTGGATGTTTAAGATTCAAGAGCCAAATTCGATATTATTGATGATAACTACATTTAAGTGATCAAATGTACAACTTTTGAACTACTACATTATCATCATAATATACCCTAATTGAGTAGAATGATAACTTATTATATATTGTAAGGTGGTTTACTGTTTTATTAGAACATATTATGCATATTTCTAGTTACCTTCTAAAATAAAGCAGACTAGAGTTTTATGAAAAATGGGCCAACACTGCACGGATTTGAGTTGATACCTTAGGAATCACAAGGCTCAATGTCTACCTAGAAGACCTTGTTAATAAAGGAAGCAACCCAATTAACAGATTTCGCTCACTTCCTATTTATTACGTTTATGCCCCACTTGTGTTCATTGCCCCCATAAGTCATAATTTAATCCAATGACCAAGCACGCGTGTTTTTTCCTGCTACATGCATCAATATCTTTGATAAAAGCTTCAGGCTTTTGGAAGAAATTAGATTTGGGAAAGAGATTAATTACTTGCCCTTTCGAGAATAAAAATTGAGAAAAAATTCGAGGGTGGAAAACATCAAAAGAGGTGGCAGAGATGGGAACTCTGTTGAAGACCAAAGAGAAAAATGCATTATAATCTTATCAGATGTCCTTGCCCAAGTATTAGTACACATCTTTTTTAAGTTGGCAATTGATTTATCAGTTCTTATTTTGTAATTAATTTTCTTCTTGGGTCTCTTAAGAATAGATGTTAACTTCCTTGTATCTCAACTTATTACCTGGCTAAGGCGATTGGCTATTCGAATCAATTTTCATTGTCAGGACCGGATAAGATTTCTTCTTTGTGATTACCGGCAATTGACCGATACATACAAATACGACAGAATCATATCTTGGTGAGTGAGTTCATCTGAAATCAATGAGCTTAGACCGCGCCATCCCTATGTTGACATTATTGATTATCTACAGTGAGATGATAGAAGCTGTTGGCCATGAATACATGGAGGAGTTTTTCGGTTGTTGTGATTCTGTATTGGCAGAAGATGGGCTTTTTGTTCTACAGGTAATGCTACTAAATGTCAAGAATGAAAATACGTAACAATCACCAAAATCATACGTAAGAAAGTACCAAAAACATACGTAATGGGGCATACAGGATGCCCCTTTCCAAGAGGGCCGCACTGTAGCATCTCCCGATATTTATAGGGCTCAGTCTTTTGCTGACAATTAAGAGTGAGTGATTTGTTTGCAGTTCACATCAATACCAGATGAGCGGTACAATGAGTACAGGCGAAGCTCAGATTTCATAAGGGAATATATTTTCCCCGGCGCTTGTATACCGTCATTAAGTAGAGTAACATCAGCAATGGCTGCTTCATCCAGACTCAGGTAAAAGCGAAAATGTTGTTCTTGTGGTCCTTTATATTTTACTTCTTCAAATTTCTAAACAACGTTTTTAGTGCAGTGTTGAGCACGTGGAAAACATAGGGATACATTTCACCAAAACATTCAAATGTTGGAAGGAAAACCTCCTCGGACACCAGAGGTAAGAGGAACTATGTTACCCATAGTTGACAGTTCAACGGCCAATGTTTCGATACACACTTGAAGTTTACCACTTGATTCTTGATAGCACTCTTCTATAAGTATAGATTTATTGTTCTCTTCAAACTTCTTCTCCTTTCTGTTCCTTTCTGTCACTTAATCCTCTATATATGTCATACTACATGAGGGACCCAGTGACCCTGCAGTGCAACGCAGCATCTCAACCGTCCAAAAGTATTATAAATGGTCCAGATTTGTCGACACTTTCTTACAAGTCAAAGTGTTTTCTTAATGGTAAGAAAGCTTCAACGAATCCGGACCATTGATTTCCAAGATAAACTGCTATGATATACGTTGTACCATCCCCACTTCTGTCATACTATATACTCTTCAATCTCTCTGCCACTGTTATATCATATATGCATCCCATTAGTTAGAGGCCTCACTAGGATTTGAAGGGTATAAAGCACTTGAATCCTTTATACGTAACTTTGGGAATGATTTCCATGTCCTTGATAAATAACAGAGAACATTCTTGACATTTGTTTTCATGTTTTCAGCGAAATTGCCTCACTGGGATTTGATGAAAAGTTCATGCGGACGTGGGAATACTATTTTGATTATTGCATAGCTGGTTTCGAAACTTGTACGCTTGGGAATTACCAGGTATTGCTCTAGCCTTGTCATAGTGGTACCATTTTTGCTCCATCCTTACTTTTCTTGGTTCTTGGAACACTCTCTCTTAGCCGATATGATACGTGCGATGGAGAAACAAATCTTTTTCCTCTTCGTTTTTCTAATGATTACTAACTACGGTGACTCCACCGATATGGTTTGCAGCGGAAATGTTTAGGCAACATTACATATATGGCAATTTTATTCTTTCTTATTTTAAATCAAAAGGTGATTGGGTAGGAAAGTGAAAATTTTCTAACGAAAAGCTCATCCTGTAATGGTCATTAGAACAGTTATAAACGAAATACACAATCTGTTTTAAAGAGGAAAACAGGAAGGATGATAGGCCACTAACCAAGCTGACGAGAAAAAGTCGAAGGAAAAAAGGAAGCGATCAGAAAAAAGTTGAAGGGAGAGAAACATTTTATTTCTGTTCGCGAGTAGTCCATTTTCCTCCAATGTATACTAGCTTTTCGTTTCTTTTCAATTTCAAATCGTATAAATTATGCAGAATCCATTGATCGGCATCAGTTGCTTGCTTTTGTTACTTTATTCGCGGATATTGTCTTGTTTCGTTGTAAGCAATCACCATATTGGTGTTTGAACTCAAGCAGTTTTTTGGATTCTCTTCTATTGTAGATGGTATTCTCGCGTCCTGGCAATGTCTCTGTACTCGGCAATCCATACACGGCTACACCTTCTGCTTACTGATCCATCTTCCACAATGGGATCATAAAGTCTCTTCAACTATTCGTATCGCTAAGTCTGAAGATGAACCCTGCCTATTTAAGCCCGTAAAACTGTTTTCTATTGTTTTTCTCTCAAATCTTTCTTGTTTATATGTTTGTTCATAAGCCGACTGGAAATTAAATTCCCTGATGGTATTACACTTCAAGTTTTTTATCACTTAGATGCGGCGTATGATCGCCTTGAACATTGGCAACATTTGATGTAAGATTAAGCAGGTGTGTGGTGTTTGCTTGATGGTTGGGAAAATTTTGTTTTCCTTTTAATTATCCAATCCAATCCGATGGAATTAAGTTAAAGCTGATTCTGGGATGTGGTTGTTAGGAGATGATTGCTGGTTTTTGAACAACTTGGCTGTGTTCGAATATTGGATTTGTGAAGGGAATAGTTACTAACATCGAAAGATCCATATCCCTTCAAAAATCCAAGATCCGGAAGCACAAAAACAATTGTGGGACAGGCAATGGAGTAAAATTTGGTGGTGTTCCACAACACCTGACTTCAAGTAAAATGGCTTTGGCACTTAAAAATCAATAGGTCAAAACCAGCTTTTTCGACTGACACAACCAAGTTGTTCAGAAACAACTAGTTTTCAAAAGATTTTATCAAAATTTGATAAAATCACCCTTGATTTTATCAAACAAGAAACTCAGATAGTTTACTAACTTATGATTATTTTTTATAATATTGCCCTTGTGCAATGTCAAATGCCACACTAATAAGTCTGAAGGGCAATTCGAACATTTCATAACAGAAATAATACTTCTCACCTAAGGTTTATCCTGAAACAAGCTAACTAACAGTGTGTTTTTATTGTGAAACAACATGAACACGTCTTTGCAAACCTTAAGTCGGATGTTGCAGAACGACTTAAGTTTTGTGGTGGAGGATAACATACACAAGTTCTGTGTATAAAGATGGAACTCGCGCAATTTAAAAAGGACATGTGTGGCAGTTTAGTTTTCCGTGATGAACTCTTAGCCGAAATCATACCCGATATTACCTCAATGCAAATCAATATGATTTGTATTCCTTCATCAACTCTTTACTCTTGACATATAACCTAGACTATTACAAATACTATTTTTCTTCTCATTATTCTTTTGGCTGATTTTTCATTAAGTTTATAGCTTATGTGATTACAATGGTATGAGAATATTTTCATTTCATTATTGGATTAACCAGAAGATAATTGGTAACGTTGTTAGATGTATAATTTTGTTGGGGTTTTTTCAAAATAAATAAGACATTATTTGGGTGTTTTTAAAATATTCTTGTTCCTATATTTAGCCTCTTTTATTTGTGGAGAGTTGTAACTTTTTGTGTTTAATCCTAAAAGTTGTGTTGATTAGTTTGTGGAGAGAAGTGACTTTTAGTTTACTATACTAAAAATTGTATCTATTAGTTTTATACTAATTAGAGGTGGTTATTGGATTAAAATCAAAAGGTGTTTTGATTAATTTCTTACCCAAAAGGTTGCCTCCGAATGGGTACCATTAAGCAACAGGGGCTAACTCAGTTGGCCAGGACTCTTGCATCTCATTAGGAGGTCAGGAGTTTGAATCTCCCTGCTTGCAAGCAGAGGTTTTTCATTTCTTTGTTTCTACCCTGTGACGGGCTTATTTCTTGTATTTATTAAGTTGTTGGACTTGGTTGTCTCGCGGACTCTCACAATTCATGTAGTGTTCCGGGTTGATACTTTGTACTTCATATGTGATGTAATTGATCTCTTTTCTATCGATTGACAAAAAAAAAAAGAATGGGTACCATTAATTAAGGGAATTAAGAGATGACTTTGTACTAATTGGTAAAGCACCGAATAGGTGCATTGTTTACTGCTTTTGATCAATTCAAAGAGGTGCCTTTTCCAAGGGTTGTAATTCTCTATCATTAGCTTGCTTCTTTTCATCCAAAATGATGCTTGAAGGTCTATAAATAGGCCTTGGATCCACGTTGTAGGGATTGGGTTTTTCACTCTCACAATACTACTATATAAATTCGGCTTTCCTACTTATTGTGCTTTGTTGCCTTCCAAGAAACAAAACACAGTGGTTATTGATTTCCTTATTTTCACATAACAAATATTCTGTCTGTTTTCATTTGTGCAAACACAGACATAAAGAACTTCAAATTCAGTTTCGTTTATTTTGAAGGCGGATTTGCTGTTAACCCAGTGCACACCATTTCATGGGAGCAAATACTGTATTTAAGAAAGCATTGTTACAACGTGCCTTGAATATGATTTATTGTTCCAGATTTTTCTATGGAGATGACGCCAACAACACATTTACAAGACCGGATTTCCAACAAATTTTTCATAGTTTAAAAAAACAATTTTTTAACTAACACCAAATTTATTGACCCGAAGATCACATGGCTTCAATCAAGTTGGGTTTGATATTACTCCATAGCAAGTTTAAGTCGATAAATGTTTCAACACAAACACAAAATGATACAATTCAACACGCCCACGATGCCCAACTCAATCCAATACCCTATAAGCCTCTTCATCGCACCCGTCACATGGGGAATGTAAATATCACTTGCCATAGCAAGAACCATTAATGCGCAATCTAGATTTGGAAAAACAGATCAAATCCAGAATTTTTTTGCACACGAACAAAACCAGTCGCTAGAGTGGTGAAAAACACAGAAAACTGCAAGTAGAGGACGATAAGCAAGAAGCAAAAGGAGACACACTACAGCCCAATTTCTCAAAAAACTTGACAAAACCAATAGTTGGCTTGGTGGACAAACAAAAGAGGCAATCCCTTACCAACAGTGATGCCCAAATTCACCATTACTCATCAAGTACATAAAACTGCGACCAAAACTCTTCCCTATTCTCCTACTGCTGAATTTCAAAAAAAGAAAATTGTAATAATATCAATTGGACCCAGAATCAAATTTCCAAGAAGAAAAGCAATGGGAAAAAATTTATTGTGGCAAGAAGTTCAAGATACGGAGCATTGACTTAATGAGCATGTCTCGTGTCTACAATCAAATCAAAAAAAATGTGAGCATTAAAGTCTAGCACATAGGAAGCAAACCATCAACAAGAGAGACTAACAATCTTATCCTGGTATTAATGTCCTATTACTTTGGGGAAGACAAAATGTCGCAAACAAAAGTTTTATTGTAACCCTGCCCCATATCTGGCAAATTCCAATACCAAATGACAAATTCTAGCACGATAAGACCGTATCCTCAATTCTAATTGGTATTCTCTAGAATTGAATAAGCTCATTGTTCTATGTTCAAATTATGTACTGAGAAATTTGACCAACTGCTTTTGTCAACATACCGCACGTCATTCAGCTTGAAAAGATCAATCGTTCCATCACAACGCGAATCAAGACTGTGAGATTCCCGCTCAAAATGGGATGCTCGCGAAAAAATACACTGTGCAGTCATGGCTAGGTTTCTCGCAGGACCAATCTCCGGGGAATGCACTAGGTAATCCATCCAATTCCTCCACTTCCGTGTAAAACACATTCCCACTATGAAGGTCATGTTCATCTATGAGTGGCACTTGACTCCACTTCAAACTCGAGCATCTCTCCTCCTGTACAAGACAAGGACAAATACAGGGGGAAATTATTATTCCATCTACAAAGTCTATCTATCACTACGATTATCGCTAACCATTACGAAGTGATCTACTATGATTATTGCTACGACGCTACCCAATATGAATTGATCAACCCAAGAGCCCTATAGCTTCAGTCCTATCAGTAGCTTCACTATATCTCAGTCGTCCTACTTAATTTACCGATGGAAAAGAAACCAGCTAATACACTATCATCAACATATCAACGAATCTGCCTATAAGAACCAAAACCTGCAAATGGCCAGAGATCAAACGCTAATTGCACAAAATTAAGAAAGTAATCAAACTGCTCAAACCATATTATAGAGTTCAATACAAGCTACTATAGCTTAAAACACTAACATAATGGAAAGCTCCAAACTAGATAATAGCACAACGATAAGCACACCGAATATAAGCTACACTCAAGGGCAATTAATTAAGAAGCGAGAACACTACTCCTCATGTTACTTATTTTATGCTAACAAAACAGATAATGCAAACTACTGGGAGTCAAGCAATCCAACCAGTCCCAACGTTCGCATGACATGCAACAGAAGCCAACCCCTCCTGCCACGTAGAATGGGTAAAGCATTGAATGCGTGTCCTCAGAGCAAAAATAGACCCCGAGTCCAAGACACAATAAGGTCTTCAAAATCACTGCTGTTGAGCCTGTCGAGTCGGGGCACCGCCATACCCACCACCATATCCAACTGGGCCACCATGAGGCCCATTTGCCTGAGCTCCATAACTTCCAGAAGTTGGAGAAGGATCATTCCATCCTTGATTTCCATATCCCGAAGCCCCATTGGCATCTCCATAGCCACCACCTCCCCTATAGGCACCACCACCGCCTTGCATCTCCCCCCCACCGGCAGAAGCATTACTATTGGGGACACTTCCAGCACGACCACCAACAGCACCGTAAGAAGCTTGATTTGCATAAGACCCATCCGATCCACCATACCCACCATACCCATAACCTTGGCTTCCATACCCAGAAGCCCCACCCGGAGATTGACCTGTGGGTGCAGAACCAGGCCCACCGGTTGCACTACCACCCCAAGCAGAGGCATTCCCATAGCCGCCGGCACCATACCCTGAGGGAGCCTGGGAGCTCCAAGAACTTCGTGCTGGACCCGGTGGACCACTTCCATAACCAGCACTAGGTGCATTAGGGTTTCCATAAGCTGTAGCAGCAGCACCTCCATACCCAGGATTGGCAGCACCATAACCACCATAACCGCCATAACCCATGCTGTTGTTGGCGGGACCATACCCATAACCAGAAGCACTATATCCAGAAGAACCATAAGCCGGAAAACCACCTCCAGCATTTTGAGACTGCATGTACCTGTTTGACTCGGTTCGGCCATCAAAAGATCCCGAATTTCCGCCAGAAGCACCGTAACCAGCCTGATAACCTCCGCCACTGCCTGCACCACCACCACCACCAACCATGGAACGGCCACCGCCACCGGGGTTGGCATCTTTCGGAAGAGCACGCTTCACTTCCACCTGTTTACCATTCATGTCATGAAATGTCTTGTGCAAAACCCTATCTACTGCTTCTTCGCTGTCAAAGGAAACAAACCCAAATCCACGAGGCCGCTGGGTGGCCTGATCATACATGACTACAACATCTGTAACATTACCATAAGATTCAAAATACTGTCGGAATCCTTCCTCGGTCAAAGTAGGTGGCAAGCCCCCTACAAATATTTTCTTGGTCCTATAGTTTCCACCACCTCCAAAATTTCTAGCAGTGTTTGCATTCCCAGCTCTAGATGAAGTCTGTTGGTCCTCTCTTGACATTGCCCTCTTGGCCTCAACCTGAATAATCAAAGTCAGTAGCTATAAGCAAAATAGAAATCAAAAAGGAAGGATCAGAGGAAGGCCAGTCATTGTCATCAGAAAGTTCAGACATCCAAAAGAAAAACAATAAAGATACCACTGCCATAAATCTCAGACAAATTTTCTTTTTCAAGAAATGAAATCCGATGAATACATAACGGATAACATTTGATGTAGCTTGGTTGGAGGTTCCAACAAGTACAATCATAGGTGGACCCAAATAACACTGCTTCAAGACATTAACATTTCATGCAGTCAATTTATATAACGAAGTCACAACACTGCGTGGTAATGCAGTCCTTAATAGTATCGAAAACAAATTAAGCAGGATGGGCATTTTGTGGAGTCGTTTATGTGAATTCAATGGCACCGCAATAGCAAAAAAATTGCCACCTCAAATGTTGGTCTACTCAACGAAATGAAAAGTTGACCACCTCATGAAGGAGTACACACAGAGACAAGACAAATGTGCAATGACAGACATCATATAGATGTCAATAATAACATAGCGATCCCATACTTGCTGCTACTTAGATATGATTATCCCAAGATAGCATGATTACCATTTGATAAAAATAGAGCCAAAGAATATTATAATCCTTCAGTCCAACCTATCATTGACTATGTCCATTAAAAACTAGTGAACTATTGAGTTGGTCCTGCCCACATTGGCCTATGGAGAAATAATGTATAAGCAACCATCAATTTTGTAATATCCCCAACCTCACTAAAGAAAGTTGCCAATATATACCCATTCAAGTCAAAATATTCCCCAGTAAAAATAAATGTGGAATAATCTCATATTATCAATGTTAAAACAAAGTAATTGGACTACTTGAAATTCCTATGTAATACAGTTCCCGCTAACATCAAGCATATTGCAATCGGCATAGTTCTTTTAATCAAAACAATCAATTAGTATTAGAGAATATACAATCAAATAAACCAAGAGAAAGAGACAGAGAGGAACATCAGCCTCAACTAACATCTCCTCCAAACACCTGAAATAATTACAAAATAATGTCAACTTTCAACAAGGTATCATTCTCTTTCTCCTCTTCGCCTCTTCGAAAATAATGAGCTCTATCAAACTCTCTCAACCGCAGACTTTGATTCCCATTTCTTCTCCATCCTCTTTACCCACCACAGGTCCACAAATATGTTTGTTCTTAAGAATTGGCAATGAATTTTGGTCTCTGTTTACTTCAAAGTTTTCATCCAAGTCCCACGAGTCTAGCTTCTTAAAATTAAGCAAAACAAAAACAGTAGAGCAAGACACCATACCAACTATTCCCGAAAAAGAAAAACTAAAGCAAACTTCCTCCTCCACTCATCAAATCAATTTTCAATTCAGGAAAGAGTAGGCTAGAAGTTCAAGCCAAGAACCAGCAACTAGGACACTATTAATTAAGAAAGGCTATTAAAATTTTAAATTCATCAAGCAAACTTCCTCCTCCACCTTAAACCAAAATTCGCATCAAATCAATTTTCAATTCAGGAAACACTAGGCTAGAAGTTCTAGCCAAGAGCCAGCAACTAGGACACTATTAATTAACAAAGGCTATTAAAATCTAAAACTAGAATTTATTAACGAACAACTAGGAAAATAGACAAATAAGACACAAGCTTCAAAGTTAACAAAATCTACTTAAATTAGCAAGTAGCAACTGATACACAAGTAAAGGGACCCAAGTCACCCAATGAACAAGCACAATCCTGTCTCAAAAAAAAAAGAAGAAAATATGCATCAGATAGCCACGTAGACCTACTTGGGTTATACCGTTATAAGCAAAACCCGAACCAAAATAAAAACACACGTAGAAGAACCAAATAAACTGGACTGCTTAATAACCAAAAACATTAAAACGTATCAAGAACCTTTAAAAACTCAGAAGGCTAAAGAAAGCATAACCACAGAAACCTAAACAAATATAGATCACCAATTATCTAAATTCTAAAACTAAAACAGGAGTCCTATGAAAATATGCTTAGAATTCAAGGGATCAGATTTGTTACGCCCTTAACCACCAGTTAGGATTTGTTTTGCCCAATATTTTTCCCCAGACCTCCAAAACAAAACCACTACAATGTTTTGGGTCATCAACTGCTACCCCCAAAAATTCCCAAGAAACACGCTTTGGTCCACCACATTCCTCAAACTGGCCAACTTCTTCCCAGCATTGGCTCCTCCACAATGATACAACTTCTTATGCAAAACCATCGCAAATTCATGTTGGACTTCATAGGTAAGGTAAGAACTAAGAACCCCCCTCTTTCATCTTGAAAATTCTTTTGTGAAAATCCAATTTCCAAATCAGAAACCCAGTTTTTCCTCACTAACCTATATGCTTTCTTTGACTAGATTGACCTCTCTCAACGATACGACTTCATTGACTAGATTCACAAATCCTCACTAACCTTGAATAAACCAATTTCTTCTTTGAAATAAGTCTTTTCCTAAAGAGTTTTTTTTTTCCCGAAACATCCCTTAAATTATCACCCATTTCTCTACTTCGTACCTAAACTTCCAAAGTCCTTTATGTAGTCCCTGAACTACTTACTTGAAGTGCATGCGATCCTTTTTTTTAACAGCCGTTAGTTTTATGGACGGAAAATGTTATGTGTGCGCGTCACGGGGGATTATTGTCAAACATAATCATTTTTTCTTCACATAAATCCCTATTTTGTTTTTCATCAGTAGCCTTACATCTGAGTTATTAATGCTATTTGCTTGTGGGTTTAGTTTGGAAAATGTTTGGAATTAGTTATTTGAACTAATGGTTGAGTTTGTGAGAAATCCGTATGAACTAATGATTGTTGAGCTTGCGTGAGAAATCTGTATGGACTATGGATATTGGGCGCGCACGCGCGCGCGCACACACACACAGTGTATTGGCGCCAATTGTGCGAGTAAAGGAGATGATATTTTTACCCTTGGGTGTGGGACAATAATCCCTGTGATGTGCGCACAAAGCATTTTCCGTCCATAAAACTAACGGGTATTTAAAAAAGGACCACATGCACTTCAAGTAAGTAGTTCAGGGTCTACATAAAGGATTTTGAAAGTTTAGGTACAAAATAGAGAAATAGGTGATAGTTGAAGAGATGTTTCAAAAAAACAAGTCTTCCCAAAAAAATTGCTTGGGCATCCCTCTACATACATGTACATTGAAATTCTTTGGTAGTTGTGCATCTGTGTTAACATGCACATGGTAAGTGTCCTAGCCATAACAAAAGAAACTATACCCAAGAACAATATCATCCCCAGATGATCATAAAAGCTACCATCCATACCCTGATATCAAGGTAAGAAAGCATATCCATACAAGCACAAGTGCATATATAGAGTTTTTTTTGCTTTTATCCCTTAAACTATCACCATTTTGTCTTATTAGTCGTTAAACCATCTAAACCCTGAATTCCACTCTTCAACTATCTAACTCCCCTTTTTTTAGTCCAAAGCCTAATGCCATCCAGAAAGTTGGACGGAAAAAGCAGCCATGTGCACATCACATGAGATCACCCCTCCAAATAAAAGGGTAGAGTAGGCATTTCAATTGTTTCCCTGGTTTCCACAACCAGATGGAGTTCATTCACTCTCTCCTCTCCTCCTCCACCCAAAAAACAGAGCTCCCCTTCCACCATGCCATCTTCCTTTGCAACAACCCAATATGAGTATCCTACTTGCAAATGAATGAATTGAACCCAGAAACTGTTGCTGCAAGTTAAACTACTGCTGCAACTTATCATAGTACTTGTTATTGCCAAACAAATGGTTATCTTGAAATTTGTTGAGGCTAATGTCTTACCAAGGAGTGTCATGACGCATTAAAGGTGCTAAATTGGTAGGGTATCATCTTAAGTTCATAACAACAAATGCTTCTCTGTGATTTAGGCGTTACAGTGGCGTTTATGTCTTAAATGTGAACCATTTGTCCTGGTCGTCGTTTTTTTTAAGGGGACCCGAGCATTGTGGTTTCGATCAGTGCACAATGGATTCATTACAAGTTCAAAAATGATGCTGAACCCAGAAATTCAACCCAAACAAATGAACCCAGAAACAGAAATTTAAGGGGACTCGAGTATTTCCATTCATTACCAGTACCTAGAAACAGAGTATTCCATCCGTAAAAAACGCACTGATCTTCTTTGATTTTTGTTCCATTTGAGTTTGGTTGCCTTTGATCTAGAGTGGGTGTTTTCGTTCCCTTTCATCCCTTTGATTTTCGTTCCAGAGCAAAACCCTAATTCTAACAAGAGAGAGAGAGAAAGAGAGAGAGCAGTAGAGTGCAGAGAGAGTGCATGTGAGAGGAAGAATGTCGTGCAGCTAGAGTGAGTTTTATTTCTTTACAAGTGAATTGGCGATAATGCCCCTGATGTTTGGGGGGAGATCACATGTGATGTGCGAGTGGCTACTTTTCCGTCCAATTTATTGGATGGTGTTAGGTTTTGGACTCAATAAAAAGGAGTTCGATAGTTGAACGGTGGAATTCAGGGTTTAGATAGTTTAAGGACTAAGTTGACAAAATGGTGATAGTTTAAGGGATAAAAGCAAAAAAAAAAAAAAAAAAAACTCAATCTACATGACCAACAATAACCAACAAAACCAAAACCTAGATTCTTTTTTTGATAATGATAAGTCAGGTGTCTGGTCCGGCTCAATCAATACAGGGTAACTACTCAAATTCTACTGTATGCATATAACACAATTAAAGCAAAGCAAAGCCCCGTATGGAAATTACACATCTAAACCAAACTTTGGATAAATCCTTTTTCTTTTC
Source organism: Vaccinium macrocarpon (assembly GCA_022606695.1). Lineage (NCBI taxonomy): Eukaryota > Viridiplantae > Streptophyta > Magnoliopsida > Ericales > Ericaceae > Vaccinium > Vaccinium macrocarpon. Next base: position 10,796,752 of record CM040175.1, read on the forward strand.
TTTCTTTTTATAACTGGATATCAAAGCCAGCTTATTTGCAGCTCGACTAATCCTGGGTAAATCCACAACTAAAGTCGAAGCAAAAGTCCAAACTGAAATTTATACAAAACACAAACTAATGATGAAATGGAGGCCGAATCTCACCGTTCTACTGTCAATAACCAATAAAAACCGACAAAAAAAAATAGCAACAACCAACAAAACCAAAATTTAGTTTTTTTTCAGGTGTCTGAGTCGGCGTACTGGACTGGGGACCAACCCACCGTATGACCAGAACACAATTAAAGTCGGAGTAAAACACGTATGGATATAATGCATCTAAACCGAAATTCAGACAAAACACATTCAAATGTCGAAATCGAGGCCAAATCTCACCGTTCTACCGTCGATGGTATGTTTTTCCTGAAGAACCCTATCGAGGACGGAAGGATCTGCGAACACTACGAATCCAAACCCTCTGGGCCTGCCACTGATCTTGTCCCTCATGACTACAGTCTGCAAAACCTGGCCGTAATTACCGAAATAGTCGCTCAGCTTGTCCTCATCCGTTTCCCATGAAATACCCCCGATGAAGAGCTTCCCCTGATCGGAATCCATCACTTTCTCTCTCTAAAAATATTGGCTACAGAGAGAGAGAGAGAGGGAATAAGGGTTTGTGGTGAAGACGCCGACCGCGTACTCGAGGAGAGAGAAAAGAAGACGGGTTAACGGGTGGGGAATATAGACCAATCTTCCAACCCGTTTTGGTTAGGTCCATTCCACTATTCCAGTCCAGTTTCGAATTTTGTGGGTTTATAGGCCGACGACAATGATCAAAGTGGTTCGTTTACTCATTCAATAAATTAGAGGTGTTTTTAGAATACACTAATTTTTTACAGTTTTTTATATAATGTACTGTGATTGAATAACTTGTACTAGTTTTTGAAAAGAAATTGTTTCTTATTAGCGGAACAACCCTTAATTTCGTCTAACATTGATAGCTTGACAAACATATTGGCTGTGTTTAGTTAGATAGTTTAGTTTTGATGGTGTCAGTATGTGTAATAAGTGGAGGGAGATAGAGACGCTTTATTTGGTTGATATGCGTATAGTGGTGTTTTTGTCAAGTTACAAATTAAAAACGTCAAATAAGCGCGTTTGAAGCTCATTGGGAAACATTCCAAGTAACCGAGGGCCACGTGCCCCATGGCACCCCAACACCAGGCCTCACGATCCACGAAACGACAATTCGTCTAAGGCCCAAGAAGTGGGAAAAGTCACCAAGTCAAGTCGATGGCTTTGGAGGCGTGCTTGACTCTCACAAAAACTCCTAATGCAGTCCGGGAGTAAACAAGCACTTAAGTGACCAAGGAACACCTTACTTGATGGTCGCACAACTCATTTAAGTATTTTGAAGGAAGTTCGGAAGCACGCAATCCGATGGGAGTGATCAAATAAGCCAAATTCAAGTCAAGACTAATCCGGATTGATACAAGATAATTCTGGACTGATCCAAATTCATCAAGGCACCACCAGACCAATCCAGAATTATTCTGGACCGATCCATTTTGCTCCAAATTTTAGCAGACCAATCCGGACCGATCCAAAATTATTTTGGATTGGTCCAAAAATGCCCACCAACCACTGTTTTAGCACTTTATTGCATTATCTATTTATGAAATGTTCTCTCCTTTGTGAGGACTTTTTGTAACTTATTAGAGAGAGAAGTAAAAGACTATATTACCTCTCTCCTTCTCCCACACTTCCCTTTTACTTCATTTCCTAGTTTTATTTACTCTCCACTCTCTCCTCCATTAGAGAGAGTTTAAGCGCTCTCTCTATAGAATACTCAAGTAAGTATTAAGTTCCCATTAATTTGTCGTTTATTAATGTTGTAGCTACTTGTTGGATCTCTATATAAATCAAGTTTGTTTTCGTTTTTATTAGTTAATTTGTATTCTTCATTTTCTAGTCATTTCCTTCTTAAACCTTAGCTTTTACTTGTTTGTGATTTTCTTAAGGTTTAAAGTTGTAGGTAGACTTATAATTTTCATTAAAAATTAGTTATTAGGTTTATTAAACATGCTTTTTGGTTTTCTTCAAATTCTCAGGCTTAACTTCTTGTATAATGCGTGAGTAGTCGTTTTAGGCTCAATTATGAGGTGAGTAGCACCCCGTGACTTAGGTATATTTGGTCCACTCGCCATATTGCAAACATTACTTGTTAATCAAAGACTACATATTGATTTATGTAACAAAATTGAGATTTGTTAATCTCTTCGATCACACGTGGCCAAGGGTTTGACCATTTGGCACGCGTGATGCTTAGGGCAATATCAATAAAAATGTTTGTATAAATAGCACAAGAATCCTACTCTTTGAGAAACACCATTTATAGTCAAACGAGTTTAAATACCAAATCTTCCATTCGGGGTTGTTTAACGATGTCCCCGAGCCGGTTATTTTAGAAGATAATGAATCGGCACAAGTCATGGGTGTTGTAAACCCCTAAATCTTGCCATCTTTTAATTAGCTTTTTCAAATTCCGAGTCGTTCTCGAATTTAAGAGAATTCCACCAAACAAATCACAAAGTCAAGTTTGCCGCTTTAAGGCTAAAACCAACATTCGCGGAACAACCATCGCGCTCAACGTATTCGGTCTTTGTGGAATCAACCCAAACTTACCGGTTATAATGCTACCGCCGGCCTAAACCCTACGCTTGGGGAAATAACATTGGAATACAATCCAAGGGCACAAGCAAGTGATGTCATCAAAACTAAAACTATAACTAAATAAGGAAATGAACAAGGCTACTAAACTTGTGGAAAAAATATTGTCAATTTTAAGTTTGAAAATTTTTTTTTAAATTTTTTATTTTACAAATCTATTTTCACAAAAGTATTAATGTTCCATCATGCTAATTTGTTATGTAAATTATGTACTTAGCCGAAATTGGACTGAACTAGACTGGACTTGAATGGGGGCTTGGTCTGGGCAATAAGGAAATATTTACCAAGGTTTTTAATCTTGCTCTGTACTAGCCAGTGCATACCGGATGGCATAAAACTATTATCAAAACCTTAAATTATGTCCCAGTCTTAATACCGGGACAATTCGATCAGTATTGACCATTTCAATAAATACTAGTCAAGATGCTGGTTTTGTGGATTTTATTATGAGATTTTATAGAGCGACCTCCAATCGGTTTCGAAAGTTAGGTTGGTGTCTAGGTCGTTGAAAATGGCGAAGTCGTCGTCAATGAAGATTGTAGAGCGGCATCTGGGCTTGGGTTTAGTGAGGTGGAGAGGAAGGGGATGAGGATGAAGAGGAGGAGAAGAACGATGAGGAGGGGAGAGAGTGGAGGAAAGCACCACGATGAGAAGAGGAGAGTGAGGGGAAAGGGAGACAAGGACTAAATGCGAGTTTGGGCATATGGTGTATTAAGAAGTGTGTTGAATTGGGTTATAGTTGTCCCTGTCTGCCTTAATTAAAGGCATCTAAAAAAAATGCATGTAGAGTTATTTATTGGTGAATCGACTCATGTGAAAACAGCTAAAGTACATTTGAGTTCTTTTGGAGAACTTTGTGGGTGCCTTATGGAGAATATCGTGTGTGTGTGTTTACAGTATGATATTTTTTGTCTAATGATACTTTATTTTTTGTCTAATGATACTTTATTTTATGAGGAACCGGATGTTATGGGAATTTGTTTTGATATCACACACACACACAACACAAAATCATGATCTAATGATGAAAGGATAGTGTACAGACCTCCTGGATCGAGGTTGAATCTTGACAATTTGAACAACTCAATGTGTTTAAAACGTATTTTTTAAAACTAAAAAAATAATCTATTTATCAAAATAAATATTGACCTTTTTTTGCACTGTATAAAAGTTTCAACGAGACATGTCAAACAAGATCCATATTGATAAAAAAAGGGAAAAAATTATTTACCTAAGTACATATTTTTTAGTTTGAAAATTGCACATAATTTTGTAGTGGACTACCAAATTGGGGCGGAAGGAGTATATATAATTTTGTAGCGGACGTAATTTTGTAGTGGACTATCAAATTTATCCTGTAAAATCTGATAGGAATAAACTAGATGAACTGATCAAGCCATTACTGATATTCAAATGAGTTAATTTTTTTTACAGGTAATCTTAAAAACATATTTTAAATAAATTGAACGGCTTCAATCATTCGCGTGGGATTTACAAAAAAAAAAAATTGTGTCAAATGTTGTGTCAATGGAATATATATATATATATATAATGGACAACTTCTAATCCGGACCCCCGGATTAGATGTTTTTTGGTGTTTTTTTTGTTTTACAAATTATTTTTGAAAAATCCGAGCCGTCCAATGTGTTCGGAAGGTGTTTTCAAGGGTCCATACATTTTTTGTGAAAACTGCTTGGATCAAGCCCTTCATAGTATTTTTTTATGAAGATTTCTCGCTTAGACCCTTGAAAACACCTTTTGAACACATTGGATGAATCTGATCGTCAAAAAAATATTTGGATCATGGAGATCCAGAAACAGGAGGTCCGGATTAGAAGAGGACCATATATATATATATATATATATATATATATATATATATATATATCATGATCTAATGAGGACTCCCTCGCATAAATTCCATGAGGACCTCATGGATTGGAGTTGGATCTCGATGATCCGAATTACTCAATGTGTTTAAAATGTGTTTTTAAGGGTCACCATGAGAAATCACAAAAAAAAAAAACTGAGAGGGCTTCATTCGAGCATTTTTCAATAAACTGTATATGTGCGGTTATTATGAAAAAATGGTCTGATAAAACCCTCTTCTTTTTTTTTTCGTTGGCGATTCCTCGTGTTGGCCTTGGAAAACATAATTTAAACACATTGAGCGTTTCAGATCGTCGAAATTTGGTCAAGAAAATCAATAAAGGGGAGGTCCTCACGGAGGAGATCCGTGATAGAGTCCTTGGGAGATCATGATTGCATTTATATATATACATATAGAGTCCCTTTCCTAACCAAACCTCTACGGTCCGGACACTTTCCGGGCCAAATTTCGACGGTCCGAATCGTTAGATGTGTTTAGAAGGTGTTTTTTAAGGCCCCACGCGAGGATTTGGCAAAAGCAAATACCCGAAAGGGCTTGATCCAAGCAGTTTTTCATAAAAATGCTAATCAAAATTTGGCCCAGAAAATGGAGGTCCGAACCGTAACACGGTCTGGGATCCTTGATAGGAAGTAAATTGTATACATATATATACAATTTTGTGAAAAACTGCTTGGATTAAGCCCTTCCAATTTTATTTTATTTTTAAGATTTCTTGCGGGAATCCTTGAAAACATCTTATGAACACATTGGATGGCTCGGATTTTCCCATAACAATTTGCAACACAAAAAAATACCCATTTTCTTCTAGAGAGAGAGAGAGAGAGTATCTAGCCTGGGAATCTCGGAGTCTGGATCCACCTTCCTAATATATATTTTTATTATCTGAACCGTTCAATGTATTTAAAACGTGTTTTTAAGTGTCCTTGAGAGAAAGCATAAAAAAAATACCGGGAAGGGTTTAATCCAAAGCTACCAGCACATATGGTCTATGCATAAACCGTTGCATAGATAGACAACACATGAGATTTATTTAAGGGTCTCATACAAAAGATCCAAGTTATTCATTAATTTTAAAATAACTTTTAGAGCGTTCTATTAAATTTCAGCTCAATTGAATGATTATAAGTATTCGATTTAATCCTTTATTTTTTATTCAAAATTCATTAAGAGTTCAAAGATTTGGGAATGAATGAGAATTTGGAAGATGGATCGAGTGCTTACTGATATTCAATTGAGCTAAAATTTTGTAAGGAATTTAAAAAATATTAATTGAAATTAATTTCAAAGTTAACTACCAATTCGAATAATTTGTGTCAGTCTCAGAAGTGGTCATGCTTACATCTATGCACAATATGTGCAAAGACCATCCGTGCATATAGAAAGCCTTTATTTTATTTAGAAAAAATGCAGAGAATAAATGTATCACTATTCGTAAAAGTGTATTATTACTGAGTGAGATGTGTATTCATATTCGAACTTATTTGTTTTTGTATTCGTATTAACCTTCGCTCATGCGCTTACAATGCGGACATCAGTAAGACCCATCTGGACTGGTAAAACATATGGGTACACAAAACATACAAATTTGTTCATTTGTGCCCATTCTGAGTCCTACACAAATAATCGTAGCGATTTATGTTTTTCGAAATGAGTAATATTTATGGGCACCTCGTTTGAAAATTAGCTCAATCGGACATTCATAAATGCTTTATCCATCTAAAAACTAGATAAATTGATTGAGTATTTACCGATATCTAATTGAACTATTTTTTATGAAGGTACCTGCCAACAATATTTTCAATAGCATAAACAACTCCAGTAACTTCAATGAGACCCATAATAGTCTCAAAACAACGGATTTGTTCCCGTACAACTGTCCATTTAGACCCATTTATTTATGTCGCCCATCCCCTGTGGCAGCCGCCCACACCCCAGAGCAATAGAACACTCTCCCCACCCAACACCTCCCCTCCCCTGGCCCCCCAATTTGTACATTTGTTCAGTTGTGCCCATCCCGAGTCCTATACAAATAATCGGAGCTGTTCGAGTTTTTCTGAAACAAGTAATTCAAAATTTTTAAAATCGCCTAATATATTATACATTATAAGATATATTAAATTGAAAAGTAGTACGAACTCCTAAAAAGAGATTCACCTTGTTGACTTCACATTTCAAAAAAAAAATTCAAAAAATTCATTCCCCATTTCTCATATCTCCAATCATTAATTACATTTCTCTCTTTACTCACTTTCTCTTCAATCATTATTCTCATTTCTCTCTCAAATTATTATACTTCTATCTAATTATTATTATTTTTAAAAATCCATCCAAATATTATCTCAAAAATATTTTTTAAAATATTATTCTTAAAACTCTAAACTAAACAAAGCAATTACTCCTATATTTTTTTATCTCGGATTTTACATTTATGTAACCCATTCCCTGTGGCAGCCGTCCACACCCTAGAGCCGTAGAACACTCTCCCCTCTCTCTCTCTCTCTCTCTCATGGCGGCGCTGTTGACAAACCCTGCTTTCATACCTATATCTCAGCCCACCACCACCGCCAACCCAACTCGCCTCCTCCTCTACTACACCACAACCACCAAAACCCCCACAATTCGCTCGACAAAATCTTCAACCCCATTCACTGCCGCCTTCTGCTCCGCCGCCCGCCACTCACGCCGCCCGGAATACATTCCCAACCGGATTCCCGACCCCCAATATGTCCGCATATTCGACACCACCCTCCGCGACGGCGAGCAGTCCCCCGGCGCCTCCATGACCAGCAAGGAAAAGCTCGACGTCGCACGACAGCTGGCGAAGCTCGGGGTCGACATAATCGAGGCCGGATTCCCCGCAGCTTCCAATGACGATTTGGAGGCTGTGAAAATGATCGCGAAGGAGGTGGGTAACGAGGTGGACGAGAATGGGTACGTGCCTGTGATTTGCGGGCTGGCGCGGTGCAATAAGAAGGATATAGATGCGTCGTGGGAGGCCGTGAAGCATGCGAAGAGGCCGCGGATCCACACGTTTATAGCTACGAGTGAGATTCACATGAAGCATAAGCTGAAGAAGACCAAGGAGGAGGTGATTGAGACGGCAAGGAGTATGGTGAGTTATGCGAGGAGCTTGGGTTGTGATGATGTTGAGTTCAGTCCTGAAGATGCTGGAAGGTTAGTTCATTTTCTCTTTATCTTAGGAGTTGTTCCACTAACAAAAAAAAAAAATTGTTTTACAGGACATTGTCTCACTAACACATTACATAAAAAATATAAAAAACAGTTTTTTAAAAAGTGAAAAACCAAGAAAAACTGAGTTAGGGGACCCCCTTTATGCTATTGTTGGATACTGTTTTGGGGCTTTAATATTCTGTTGTAATGATTGTGGATGTTGATGTCGACTCACTTGAGGCTCTTGTTCTGTGAGATTTTTCGCAGGATATGGTATCAAAGTAAGGTTATGTTATTTTCGTGTGTGTGTGTGAGTTTGAAACATATTGGGCAGAAATCCTTGCAATTTTTAGTGAAACTAATTCCAGAAGAAGGTGTAGGACGTGGATCCCACAAGCAGTTTTGAATCTCCGGTTAGGTGAACTGTCTTTGGATGAAGGATTAGTGGAGGAATTGTCATAGATGAAAGAAAAGGTGAACTGAAAAATTATTTATATATGCTACTTGTTCTGTTTTGTTAGAACAAAGCCCTATTGCGGACAAATGAAAAATCCCAAGGAACAAAAGAACAAGGCGTCAAGGCCCGGTTGTAGGTTTTTTTTATGATTAGATTAGTTTTTAAACACTGAAGACCGGATGAAATGCCTTGCCCTTTTTGTCACACATTGGATTTTTGAAGTCATTGTTAGATAATTTGATATCCCAACCCGCTTAAGCTTTTGGGAGAGTAGGTTTTGTAACATGGTATCAGAGCTCTCGTTGCGAGATGTCTTGGGTTCAAGTCTCTCTGATTGCATTTGTCCCTCATATGTATTCTATTTCTCCCATTTGTATTATGTTCTACTCTGCGCTCTCTCTCAAAATTTGCATCTTCAGGTGCAAGATGGGGTTGCACTTGAGAGAGGGTGTTAGATAGCTTGATATACATTGTTGGACCAATTTCCTAACAGTTTAAGCTTTTGAGAGAGGTGGTTATTTAACAGTCATGTTTTCATGATTTTGTCAGGTGATTTCCTTGATGTTCACCTTTATCACGCTTTCTAGGGTTTCGAGTGTTCGAGAGTTTATTTTGTTACAAAAAATGTTTGGAACAGGCTGAGTTTTGGTCCATAATTCCTAGTCTTTTATAATTGTAGAACAAAACCCTGCTTTGGATATCAAAAAATAAAAAATAGGTAGAAAAGAACAAGGCCCGATTTTAGGTTTTGTATACAATTGCATTAGTTGTTAGAATACTTAAACTAGATAAAAACGCACCTTTGTCTCGTGGTTCTTGGAAGTCCTCTTTTATTTTCATTGCTAGTCAGTTTCGTCACGCTTTGTACGGTTTTAAGGGGTGAGAAAATTTTTGTAAGAATTTTTTTTTGGAAAAAAGCTCAGTTTTGGTCCATGGTCTTCAGTTATGTCCTGTTGTCGTAGGGGTTTTGGTGTGCGTTTCAAAAATTGGTTATTTGATCCTTGGAAGTCCTATTTTAATCTTGAAATTACTTATCATAAAAATAAAGGAGTTCAAGGGTCCTCCAGTGATACCCAAAAAACTTCATAAGAGTCTCCTGTGACATTAGGTAGTACTTGGAAGTTTTTACTTAGCCATACAATGTTGTTAGTCAACTTAGTTCTATGAAGAGTAAGTCTGAGAATTTGAAGTAGTTACAACTTCTAAGTTTCTTTGAGGCTTTGGGAGGAAGTCAAACTCTACATCTAGGTGTTACAATAGGTTAGTTCTCTTCATCCTCCATTTTGTTGTTGAAGTTTGCTTATTCCTCATTCCTTTCAGCATAAAACCTGCACAAGTAGTCACCAAGATTGAAGATGAATATTTGCAAGGCAAAAGTTGGTGCATTAAAAAAACATGAAAAGAAAAAACAACGAAAGAAGCTTATTATTGATAAAGCAATTAGTATGTATAAGATTCTGGTCTCAGTAGATTATTGCCTTTATCTTCAAAGCGAATTGCTTGGTTGGTTACAAGAGGTGGCTTAAATTGATGGTACTATCCTCTTGGTAACTTGTTACCATCTTGTTTATCTCGTGTGTTAATAGTGATTCTGTATTGATCAATCAACGCTAGAATGTGACATTTTTCCTTGTCATTTGTTCTTATTATTGTCATTTTAGTAAAGATATATATATATTGCTGGAGGAGAAATATATTTATCTCTCAGCTTGTGACTTTTATCTTTTTGAGCTTTACATATTTATCTCCCTACTGTGGGCTGAGTTGTTGTTACCAAAGGTTAGGCTTGTCCTCAACATTCCCCTTCCCAATAATGGGTACAAATTGGGCGTTGTTGTTGTTGGTTTTTTTTTTGGATGGGCTGAGTTGTAAAAGGTGTTCGAATATAATGGGTTGATGGTCAATCATTGGGGCATGGGGTATTTCAAAGTAGCCACCTTAAGGTACATACTATGCATATAGTGTGTTATTGGGGAGGGAATTCATCTGCATACCGCCCTTCAAGTGTAGTGCCGCCTCTGGTCTATGCATTTGTTTATATCCGATTAGGGTAAGGTTCCAGACTGTTGTGTTTGTATGAGATTTTCCTTAGCCCTCTCTCTCTCTCTCTCTTCAAAAAATTTTATTTTCTCGTATTTTCCTTCAGTGGAAGGATCTTTTGTCGTCATCCTGTACCAGAACCTCTATGAGCTGTTATCCTCTTCGCTTTTCTTTCTTATTTCCACACTTAAGCCTTTACTGTATATTTTAGGATTTCAGAATCAGAAGATGATGAGGATAATCTTCTTGAGATAATTTTGACATAACTCAAGCCAGCTGGCTCGGGCACTAAATTTGAATTTGGATGGTACCTTCACCGATGTATGCTCGCTAAGTATATTCTTATGGTTTAATTTATTTTTTCCTGTACACAGGCTTCAAGTTGGCATGGTGCTTGATAAATGATTGTAGGGTTATGTTTGAGTCCAACTGATTTTCCTTCAAACTCTATTTCTGGTCCAGTAGTTCCTTTCCAGAGGGTATTGCTGGCATCAGTACTCATTCCCATTTTCTCTTCATTTTTTAATATGGTCTTAAGGTGGTTTCATAATTTGGGTTTAGAACTTTTTGTTATTAAATATGGATCTCACTATTTATCAGTACTGAAACAATTTGCAGTCTGATTGAATTTTAGGGAGAAAATCTGCTATATTTGACTGTCCATGTACGGAAGAAAATATTTTACTTTGTATTTTCTGTTATCTTCACTTTTTTATTGGTGGCATTTCTTGGAAGTTTTGGAGTCCCTAGTTTCACACACGGGAAGTTGCTATAGCTGGCTGGCCCTGCTCACCCTTATGTCTAGCACAAAAAAGAATTATGAAAGTGATACTATAAAGCATGTATTAATCTGATAGAGTTAAACATGGTATCTCTTTGGGAGTTTCTTCCTATTAAATTAAAAAACAATTTTCGAGCAGCCTGGTCTTTGTTGCCAATGTCTTCTTGTTAACATAGCATTCCCTTGCTTTTTGGTTCTTAACAGATCTGACAGGGAGTTTCTTTATCAGATATTGGGTGAAGTAATTAAAGCTGGGGCTACCACACTTAATATCCCTGATACTGTGGGATATACTATGCCAGATGAATTTGGACAATTGATAGCTGACATAAGAGCCAACACCAGCGGAATAGAAAATGTGATAATTTCGACTCACTGCCAAAATGATCTTGGGCTTTCTACTGCCAACACATTAGCGGTATGTAATAGTTTTTTTCTTGCACTCATTTGAGGTCTCTACCAATCAAGTTGCACTCACGTCTTACTTCATCTTATTGCAGGGGGCTTGTGCGGGTGCAAGACAAGTGGAAGTAACAATTAACGGCATTGGTGAAAGAGCTGGTAATGCTTCATTGGAGGAGGTGAGTGTGTTGCACACAACATTTGGATTGTCTGCACAGAATGCGACTTTTGGCTTGTTATGACTTATCTCTTGTGCTTTATTGTACATGTACCTTAATCTGCTATCTGCTAAATTCAAGGAAGCTTGTTGTTATGTTGTTTCTGGACTTCTGTTTCAGGAAGCTGCTCGGAACTTATCTTTATAGTGCATTTTGTGCTTGATTATGATATTCCTTTCCTTGTTTTTCATTTTCTTTTCTTTATATTCGTGTTGCCCTTTGGGCTTCAAGCTTCTAATGTCTGAGTGAGCCACAAGAATCTTAGTTGCTACTTTTCATTTCCGTATGGTGTTTATTTTGCGAGATTTCTTTTCTCCAGCCTGGATTGGTGCTTTTTGAGTAAGTTATTTGCCATCTTTATCATGAGTGATAACAACCACAACCTTGTCAATTTTTGTCATTTGATACTGCCTAAAATTAAGAAAGCATAAATGGCTAATGGAAATGGAATCTTCCATATGCTATTTTGGCCCCTAAAAATAATAGTGTAGCATCTCAAGACTTCAAAATGGGTACTTGAGGGCTATTAAATAATAATTTTCCATATTATACTCGTTAAGATTCTTGCCTCTTGGCGTATAACTAGAATTTTTTTGAATCATTTCTCTAGCAGACAATTTATTTATTTATTTTTATCAATACATATGTTCTACTCTTGGAGATGGATAAGTTTATCTCCTAGCCTCAGATATTTCTAGTTTGTTTTTACTTGCCATTTTTACATCTTATTAAGAAAATGCAAATGTAGTATAATTCACGGATTTTGTGCTTGATATTCTCATTTATTGTTTCAAATGCGATTAATAATCACTGTGGAAAAAAAAACATGCATATCTTGATTTATTTCACTCTTTTCGTTTAAAGATTGTTACTTCCATGGGTTGCCTTCCATTTTGCAATTTTTTTGGCCTTTTGATTTCTATAGCCATTAATATGTTATTTTCCCCTTGATATAGGTTGTTATGGCCCTTAAATGTCGTGGTGACCAAGTGTTAGGAGGGCTTTACACAGGGATCAATACAAAGCAAATTATTATGTCAAGCAAGATGGTAATGGTTTTAGGATTTGTGTTTTCCTGATGTACATAATTCCCTCCTTGATGATTTGCTTCTCTTGAGTTCTTAAAAGCTAATGAGAGTTTAATTTTGCTAGGTTGAAGAGTATACTGGATTGCATGTACAACCACACAAGGCCATTGTTGGGGCTAATGCTTTTGCACATGAAAGTGGTATCCATCAGGTTGGTTATTTGTGGAACATTTTTCCAGCTTGTTAGTTTGGAATTTCTGACTTGGACCTCATCTTTCATTGCCATAGTTTTCATTTGCATTACTTCATGGTGCTTGATTTTGTGCTTTCTGTTTTTGAAAGTTTACTTTCTAACTATTGACATCTTCGCCATATTATTTTTTTAGCTTTTATCTCTTCTAAATATTTGTTCGTGTACCTTACTTTGCAAAAGTGGCTGCCTTACTGGATATCATGATCTCCTCTTGGTGGTATGCGAATTGACATAGCCTACATAGCACGGAGACACATAAACAAAAATCGATAGCGATGGAATTGTATTATATATATAGATCCCGTTCTACTAAGGACTCCCTCAAACTCGTAATTTGCGGACCTCATGGATCAGGGTCGAATCTTGTCGATCTGAACCGCTCAATGTGTTTAAAACATGATTTTAAGGGTCACTGCTAGGATTTGTCCAAAAAAAAAAACTCGGAAGGGCTTCATTTGAGCATTTTTTGATAAATTATATATGTATGGTTATTATGAAAAACCGCTCGGATGAAGCCCTTCGGGTATTTTTTTTTTTTGTGATTCCTCACGTTGGCCATGGAAAACATGTTTTAAACACATTGAGCGGTTCAGATTGTCGAAATTTGGTCCTCACGGAGGAGATCTTTGAGGGAGTCCTCAATAGAACATCTTCCTATATATATATAATATGTAAAAACCATGAATCAAGTAAGGATCCCTTACTTTCCTTCCTTGCGGACCTCCCCCTTTCTTGGCTATATTTTGATGATACAGTTTTATGAGTTTTATGAAAAACTGCTTGAATCAAACCCTTCCTAGTTCCTAGTCAATTTTTTGGTTGATTCCTGACGGGAACCCTTAAAAACATGTTTTAAACATATTGAACGGTTCGGATCAACAAAATATAGATGAGAGAGGGGAGGTCCACACCGCATCAAAGTAAGGGATCCCTTACTTGACTTGGACTGGTGCACTCATATTTATATATATGCATATTTAATTTTGCTTACTTACATATATCCGTATTTAATTTTGCTTACATTGTAAAATGTAAACAATGAACACTAAGCAACTAAATATATTGAAGAAGTTCCATGGATGAATTATGGTGTGTCCATTTTAGGTACATCCATATTAATGAAACTAAGACTTGGTATTGAGATGTACTGGTAAGTGTTTATATGTTAAGACATATTTACATATTCTAATATCTAATATATTCAGACAAGTACAGTATGATTTTATACATTGCATCACTCACACACATACTATCAATTAGTTTAGAAAATATAGTTACTTGGTTGCCAATAAAAATTAAATATTTGGTTCTAAATATGCTAAGTTTTGCATATATTGTAAGCTTAGTGTAGGAGAACTTTTCTTTTGCCATTAGAAATTCATGTCATTACAAATTTTTTAGCATGAACTTTTGTTTTTGTTCTCTAATTAGGAATTGTAGTTGATTTTTGTCTGTTGACAAGCATGCTCATTTGGTTGTTTTTTTGAGTTTGGCTTAGAGTAATTCCACAAATTTGTGTCAGTTTTGCACCACACTTCATTTGAAAAGAAGACCAACTAGAAGAGTGTGAGAAAAAACCCATTTAGAAGCCCTAAAATTTTGTAGTCAATATGCATTGATTTGCTTAATAAATAACTGAGAGAAGCGACATATACAAAGATGGAGATGTTTTTTGATTTGATGATCATTTTTATTGAATATCAAAATATAATGCAAAAGGTGTATCATAAACAATTTTCTCCTTGTAGAATTGAAGCAATTCTAAGAGTCACGTCTTATAAGCATAAATGGGTAAATTATGCTATTTGAGTCTAAATTACATATACTAATGAAAATAGGGTCCATATTCTTAATAGCGATTGCTTTAAAATACAATTTGTTACAAGTTGCCTTTTTCATGTGATACACTTCTCTCACTTATGTGCTCATTAGTGAGATGCTTTGGACCATGAATGAAGGAAACATGGTAATGAGCACAAAAATTGATTTGGGTCTCTAGGGCTGCTGCCTTCCGGCTTTGATTTGGGGGCATGGTTCAGCAGCAAAACGTCCCTGTAGCTCCTCGGTTCTTGAAGGTTTAGGGGGGCCACTGTTTCAGTGGTATTCTGAGAGTAGCCACTTTGTTGTTCTCTCTCTCTCTCTCTCTCTAGCCTTCTTTGTTGCCCTTTTCCCCTCTTCATCGCCATCTGTTGTTTCATTTCCTAGGACTGTTCCTAGGGTTTCTTACAAACTGCAGCATTAAGAAGACTGGGCCATTGAATGAGGGAAAGATGGGCTGGGCTGGGCTTTTAAATAAAGTTTCTGCAGAAGTTACGTAGGTTTATGCTTGTTATATACTCCCTCCGTCCCAATTTAATAGTCCCTCGTTCTATCTTAACCGGATAAAAAAACGATTATATCTTTCAATTGGTAATACATTTTATATGCAATATGGATCTTGTTTGATAGATCTTGATTTAATCTTATAAACAAAGTGTTCAAAATCACCTAAAACATTATAGATTATAAGATATAAAATTTTGAAAAGTGGCACGAACTCCCAAAATGGACTATAAAATTGGGATGGAGGCAGTATATTATTAAATATACAGATATATTATATTATATTGTATTAAATAATGTACCCATGCCATATGGGTACCCTATTTTTTTTTCCTGGTTTCCGTACTCGTATTGTGCCCCTTACCCGTACTTGTGCTTCCTAGGGCAGGTGAATTGGAGATAGACCTTACCTTAGGCATTATATGCTCAAGTGGCTGCTCCTATAAAGTGTTAGTACTAAAATAGCGGCCCCCATATACCTCCAAAAAAGGAGGAACTCAAGGGACGTCACAACATGGAACTATGCCCCTAAATCAAAGCGAGAAGGCATCGGAGAGGGCAGGTTTAGAGGCCTGGAAGTTAGTAATAACAACTAGAAAATTTCAGGGCAGCCATGTGGTCATTGCCAGGGTAGTGGCGCATCTCTTGCGCCCTGGAGCAATTTTCTCGACTATGCTTGATGTAGGACTCCAAAATCAACATAGTTGACGCTAACTTTATGAGTACTTGGCTTTTGAGTTTGTTCTTTATCTTGATTTATTTTGCACTAAATAGTTCATAATTTGGCATGATAAGCTGTTAAGCCCTATGTCTTCTGAAAATTTCGCAATCCAATGTTTGTCATATTTATTTTTGTATCTGCCATTAATCCCGGGCTTAGCAATTGGCTATAACCTGTATACATTTGTAGGACGGGATGCTTAAAAGTAAAGATACATATGAAATTATATCTCCTGACGATATTGGTCTCCACCGATCTAACGAGTCTGGCATTGTCCTTGGAAAGCTCAGGTATGCCATTCCAAATTATGTGTGATATTTTTCTGTCTTCTTTGAGAAATTTCTTAGCAGTCAATGTACTCTCCTATCTCAAGTTATCCTATCTTTGTTACATGAAATAGGCATATACTAATTTTTAGAGGAAAATGCGGATTACCTCTTGTGGTTTGACTCTTTGAACTTCATCTTTCTAACATATGCAAATGACCAGCTTGACGCCTCATGTTTTTGGAATGAAGCGCTACCGTCACACTTTCATCCACACTAACAGAAGGTGTAATACACGTGCCTTTTATGAGACTGAGAATGAAAATAGAAATTTAATAAAGCTTGATTCAATGAAGAAGACAGCACTATTAACCTAAACCAGGTGTTCAACAAATACATACAGATATACAAATCTGAGTACACACATACCTATTTTGAATATACAGCCCATATTTGTAATATTCCCTCATATACCTAACGGAATATATATTTTGACTGCGCTTTGTATCCTTTACCACCATTTTCCTGGTTGGCCAACATTCTTTTAATCTCCACCAGCGACCTCCCAGACACTGAAATCAAAATTGGGAGATTTGTGATTTGGCTATTTGAATGGCTCTTATTATGTTGGGATCTCAGAGACGTTGATCAGTTACCGTAGAAACAATGGGTTTCTATTGAAGACTTAATCCAAAGGATGAAGGATGCGAATCCACACTCAGTCTTGGAAGATTATTTTCTTAGAATAAATCTGTGCTATGTCTAGATGTTATTCAAGTTTTGCAGAGTCAAGTGACGACAAACAAAGCGGTGCATATTTAATTAAAGTGATGTAATACTCTTTAATTAAATTGCTGAAATTGATTTGGGTCTCTAGGCCTGCCCTCTCTGATGTTTCGGCTTTGACTTGGGGGCATGGTTTTGCAAGAAAACATCCTTGTAACTTCTTGGTTCTTGGAGTTTTAGGGGGCCACTATTTTAGTGGTATTATGGCCACTTTGTGCATATTGTTGAATGTTTGGTCTATCTCCAATCATCCTCTACCCATTCCCCCAATGCTTAGGGACTAGTGGGTTCTGTTGTTGTTGTAATACTCTTTTGCTTGGTTACTTATGTTGTATAAAAGTAGCAAAATCTAGCAGTTATGTGAAATATTCAAAGCATTTTAAAATGAAACTTGGATGAAATTCCCTTGGCCTGTCTATTGAACTGCCTCTCTCGATCTCTCCCTTCATATTTTTATGCATGCATGCGTGTATGTATGTATGTATGTATGTATGTACGTACGTATGTATTTCTCTCTCTTCTTAGCGCATCAGTGCACGCATAAACTTGTTTGGATGCCTCCGGTATTTTTCTGGGCTAGGAATGTTGTTGGACCGTGGAATCTTAAATAAGCGCTATTAAAATGGGAATGGTCTTTTTCACCTTGATTATAAAGGTAGCTGTACATGCTCTTGAAGGATATGAATTGCAATGGTGGTTGGTTTCTGTATGATCAATTTATTTCTATGTTTGTTGAATGTTGATGGATCAATTCATCTCATCTTTAGTTTTTTCTATGAATTTTATAAGTAATTTTTGATGTTTTCTGCAAAATGATTTGGGTTCAGCGGACGTCATGCTTTGAGATCTCGGCTTTCAGAGGTAGGCTGCAATCTCGTGTTTTTTCAAGTGTTATTTGAATGTCTTCGATGCAACATTAATAGTTCTGCTCTACTTCCTCAGCTTGGTTTTGACATAGACAGTAAGGACCTTGATGATCTCTTCTGGCGTTTCAAAGCTGTTGCAGAAAAGAAAAAGGTAAGAGGGGAGTTCTCTCAAGCTGGTTGACATCATTGAATCGATTACATAAAAACATTGGTTGCAAAGAAAAAGGGGTTACTGGATTCATTTTTGAGAATCAAAGGGGTTAATGGAATTTGACGAGCAGTCAAGCAGGATGTGAAAAATTATCACGTCTGAGCTATTCGGAGCACTATAAAAATGCCCCAAAATCCATATTAGTCCACAGGCTTAGTTACAATTTTCTTCTTTTTTTCCCAGACAATTTGTCATTTTCGCGATTAAATTTACTACATGTTGACCAAGGTTATCCAAATGGCATGGGCAAGCTATATGGTATCCTGGTAGCCATGGGATACAGATTTTCTGTTTATGAGGTTATTAGTGAAAAGGAGGAGCGATTTCAAACTATTAAGGGACCAATTAATATGAATGGCTACGACAGGTATTTGGTATTAGCCATTGAATTTATAATTGATTCAATGACATGAACGCACCCGGTTCATGAGTCGTCTGCCTGCTGAACTTACCTGATTCATGAGTCATCTCCCTGCTGAACCGACACTTGGACGCGGGACCATCCTACATGCTTGCACTAGATGCTAGTAGTGAAATAATGTTTGGCTGTAAATTGCTTGCTGTTTTTTTTTGGTCCCAGTTGACGGGCTGAGCAGCACTTGTATTTTTAGCAAAACGTGGTGGATCTTTTTTGAGCTCTTTCGTACAATTGTCCAAAATTGTCTATTTTTGTTGTTTTTGGATTTGGATCGGACATGCTTCTTGTATGTACATGTTTCCGTTAAGTCAAACACATGAAACAGACCACTAAATTAAGAACAACTTCTGGGGAATTACTTGAATAATGCTTTATAGAATGGATTTATCATTCTGTTTGTACTAATTCCTAGTTTGCAGAACTTGAGAATAGATTGTTACTACCATAATCCATCAAAATATTGTATTGATGAACAACTTCAGAAGAGTTACTTCAAATATACTTTTTAGAATAAATTAGATGAATCTTTGGATTGTTGAATATTCATTTCTTCAAAGTCGTGTCGAAGGAGAAGTAAAAGTCAAAATAGGTTGTCAGAAGCTGTTGAATTAAGTTGCAATTAAGCTGATGTGCTTAACTCCAACAAGTAGAATGTTAAGGATAGCATGTAAAAGTTTATGGTTCTTGACTAGAGCATGGATGGGAGAAGAAAAGGACATCAACATCCTTTTTTCATAAGCAAAAAAGATGTCTGGAGGAGGGATTGGAGAAGAAAAGGACACCACCATTTGTATTCTCATTTCATCATTAGATTTGAAGTTCTTTTAATTTATATTGGAGTGATTAATATGTGTGACCCAAGTTTTCTGAACGTTTACAGTTTCAAAAGATTCATAGGCTGACTCTTCTGAAGTGTACAACACGTGGAGATGGAGCCCTCTGATAAGGTTCCATGTTAAGGAGATCTCATATTCCTTTATTATGCTGCAAAGACTCTGGAAGGAGTCAGTTTTCTATTTCATAAAACATAAGATGTCTGCTATCATAAAAAAAGACTCGCATTTACAGCAATATGTAGGAGACTCTTTCCTGTTGAGAATTGGCATGTCAGACACTTGTGTGCCTCTCTTTGAAAATTGTGTACCTTTGGTTGTGTCGTTAGCTTCGTGGACATGGCATCAATACCGCCTGGCGCCTACTTCACGGACTTAAGATTTAACTCAGCACCAATTCTATTTGTCTCAAAATGGTCGTGAAGCACGAGAGTAAATATTTGCCGTGGTCAACATCTTATTCTTTGGTTATATATTTCGATGTTCTTATTTTGAGAAGTTTAAATATTTGTTTGGATCTCAGAATATTAGTGATGATGATCTGATAGCACTGGTGTCAGACGTAGTTTTTCAGCCAGAAGTGGTTTGGAAGCTTGGAGATGTGCAAGTATGCATAGACTCTCGACGTTTCATGTTAGTCCTTTGTATTCAATTAAAATTAAACTGAGGAGCTAACTTGAAATGAACTGGCAAAGCAGGTTACATGTGGAACTCTTGGTCTTCCAATGGCCACTGTTAGACTCATTGATGCGAATGGGGAAGAGCATATTGCATGCGCAAATGGAACAGGGCCGGTTGATTCTGCTTATAAGGCTATTAATCTCATTGTTAAGGTTTGAATCATAACTCTCATTTATTGCCCCACAATAATTATGGTTGAATAGGTAAAGACACTTGCATTAGATCACTCTCCTCTTTAGGTACTTCTCTTCCACAGTTTGGAGGGTAGTATGAGGATGATAACCTTTTAATTATGCGAAACGAAATACTCCCTCCCTCCCCAAACTTTTAGACCCTTTTTGGAAATCCAACATTTTAAGGGAACTTAATCATTATCCTTTAAAACATTTCAGTTTCCAAAATTACCCTTTTTTGAAATGCAATGATTACCTTTTGTGCTCTCATGCATTTTTCCCTCCACTTTTTTTTTGTTTGAAATAGAATATGGGATAAAGGGCAAAAAAGGAAATCGTTTAATTTTTTCTCCTGGTCTAGTCAAAGTGGACAACTATTACGGGACATCCAAAAAAGGAAATATGGACCAAAATTTTGGGACGGAGGGAGTAATGATATTGGGGCAATTTCAGGGCACATTTTTATGCGAGATAAAAGATCCATATGGGATGGATATGGCTGAAGAGATGCAGAATCATATCTCTGGTTCTGATATCTGATTAAAAACCATCAGCGGTTAATTATGTCGGGATGACAAAGGTTCTTCATGGTTAAATCCCAGATTTTCAATAATAAAATAGTACATGGTCAGTGCACTAGACCAATATCAGTGCGGAAGGACTTTTGAATTACACATCATATGCACTTTCAATATTTGGTTGGAGTTATGATTAGTATTTTGTGCTGCATTCAAGCTGAATAAGAAAGGATGTGAACTTTATTCATGTTCGTCACCAGGTAATGGATTAAGAGTAGAAATGGCAGTTAGAAGGAATCAACCCATTTTGGAATATACTGAAAATTTCAAATGGATTCTTGGTTGGGCACAAATTTTCTAGTAAGGCAATATTGTTTGGTTGATGATGCAAATTCAACCCAACAATATTGGTAGTTTAGTCATAATTTTCCTATACTGGCTGTCGGGATTACTGTTTGAATTTTTCCTTTCATTTTGTTCATGTTTAAACGTGTTCTATAGTAGGTGGAATATGTAACCTTCTGAATTTTCTATCAGCTTATTCTTGAAGTCATGATCCTCCTCACAACTGACCAATTGATGAATAAGCAGAGTAATTGATAGAACTAGGGAACCTCTGGGTCATGTTGTGATGCTGCCTGATTTGTAGCCGTGTTATGGGTATTTGTCTTTGTCTAGAAGTGCTACTAAACGAATTAACATGATATTCGATAGGATGTATTGAAGTTTTCTGGTCGGCTAGAATGCGTGGATGTTAATCTATGACACATTTGGTACGACGAAGTTTCGTTGATAAATATTTAGTTGAGGTGATCTCTCAGTATCAGTAGTGTATAAGGGATTCCACTTGTTCCTTCTCTTTTCTCACTCTTGGACATTTTTCCGAACCCAGGACATTCACTTGTAGGTGATATCGTAATCTTTGAGCATGGAAAATTATTTGTAATGACTCCTCTTTCTTCATGTGCAGGCACCTGTAGTCCTCCTTGAGTACTCCTTGAATGCTGTAACAGAAGGCATTGATGCAATTGCCACTACACGAGTTCTAATTCGTGGGGAGAACTCCCATACATCAACACATTCCAGTGGAGAAACTTTCCATCGTACATTTAGGTGCGACAATTGCTTAAATTTAGTTTTCTTAACTCTGCATCTCTTTGATCATCATACTACTATTACGTAAGGCTCTCGAACAATTAATATAGCATGAGACAGTTTTAGATGCCATACAACACGCACTATCATGAGAATGTACAACCAATTCCAGGATGTCCAGTGCCCTTTGGGTAGTCATTAACAAAATCATATGGCCCTATTTGTTTGGTTGGACTTATATTTGTGCCGGTTTGGAAAAAAAGAAAAAGAAAAGGAGAAGACTGACTGTGTAGCAATATCAAATCTGGTATGATAACTAGTCTTGACCGACCTAGTCCTGGTAGAAGTTGCAACCAAACACAAAAAAATGTGCTCCAGTCGGATTTAATCCGATACATTAATGACGACAAACTAATTGGGCAATATTTTATTGGACCTTTATACAACTTGACGTTCTTATACTTTCGAAAGTTATCCTCAAATGATTTATTCATCTTCTTTTGGCGGCAGTGGAACTGGAGCAGGAATGGATATTGTTGTCTCCAGCGTCCGAGCTTTCGTTAATGCTTTAAACAAGATGCTAGGTTTCCATAACCAAGTTGGAGCAATGGTAAATAATGAAAGTTCTCGGGTTTCATCTTGAAGAGAGAAGAAATTGGCAGGGTGTGGATGTGCTCCCATGTAATTGTGCTAAAAGAAAGAGGAGGGTTGTACCATTATTTACAGTTCAAAAGTGCAAGAACCACACCAAGTTTTACACACACAAGTGCACAAACACTCACGTAAGTGTTGGGACCCACACAAACGCTGCCAATGTCTGTAGGGTCCCAACATATGAGAGTGTGTGTGATTGTATGTATAAAATGGGTGTGGTTGTAGAATGATTGTTCTTAATTTGTGGACAGGGTGTTTTGCATTGTGTGGATTCCCTAATAAAAGTTCTCTAGTGTTGGTTTATTTGAGAGACTGCGTAAATGACTTCCGTGTTAACAGTTCACAGGTACAAAACTTTGCCGTACAGACAATATATTATTTTCCTTTTGTTCCTATTTTTTTGTTAGCGACGCAAAATGAGGAGAAAGTAATTTTGTTAATTTCTTTTTGAAATTAATACGGAAATTTAAATTAAATCATTAAAGTATACACATTTTACCCAATATTGCTTGGCGGCAAATTTCAAATCCAATTGTCACATATTCTTTTGCTTACCATTTAATGTATCCACCTTTTACCCAGTATTGTATTGGCGTCAATGTCTACACTCATGTACCATTTTTTCATACGTGTTACAAATCAAGGAAAAACTTGCATCGCTATCAATTTCTGATCAACGTGCTACTTATTTCTGATCAATGTGTGTTTTTTAACAAGAGGGAAAAATTCAGCAAACCGAACAAAAAGGACAAATCAGTCCTCTGCTTATATTTTGAGCTTAAACAATTCTAATAGTTTAAGAAATAGGAATATGTGTCTATTATATAATAATGCAGGGAATGTTTTTGTGAGAAGCCATTTGAGTGCGACAAGTGGCGTAAACTAATAAAGTCTAACTACATTTATGTTATACTAGCTATTTTAAAATCTAATTTGACCACAAGAAGATAACTTAGAGTTGGAAAAACCTGTATTAACTAGGGGAGTCCACTTCCGGTCCAAACTCTCTTATTTTGTTAAGTTCCGGACCTCATTGATCCCGATCAAATTTCGATGATCTGAACCGTCCAATGTGTTTAAAATGTGTTTTTTAGGGTCCACTCGAGAAATCATCAAAAAAAAAAAAAAAACCGGGAAGGGCTTGGTCCGAGCCGTTTTTCACAAAACTATATGAAAAAACACCTTTTAAACACATTGGACGGTTTGGATCGTCGAAATTCGATCGGGATCAATGAGGTCCTAAACTTAACAGAATCCAAGAATTTGGAGGTGAAGTTTGGTGTTAACTAGGGATCAATAAAATCTCTCTATCAGCATATAGGAGTATTTCAGTGAAAAATAAGTTATTAAAAGTATTTTTATTTCAAGTTTTTTCAATAACTGTGCATAACACGGGTTGATGCTGAAGTGACATCAAGTTTTCTTCTATTGGAACCATGGAGGTTTTTCATCCTCGAATCATCACTTTTGTCTCTTTGCAATGTTTATATTTTTGTTCACTGGTACCATCATTTATAGGGTATCATAGTCGTGGATCTGGGGCTTCATCAAGGATTGGAAATGGATCAACGATGGCAGGCCGTTGGAACAAAATGCTCTTTCGTATGTAACTAATCATAAATACGTAATACATCAAGAAATTTTGACGCAGAATCAACAATCAACAGCTCAACAAAAACATCACGAGAACTCAATTAGATGCCAGATCCACATCTCGGGGGTTGTTCTATGGTTTGACTCTCAATTTCGTGCTATCAAGTCATTTGTTGGGATAGGTCAGAATTTAGAAAAGAAATTTATCCAGACTTAATTAGTTCTCCACTAGTGGATGGTGAGATTAAAAATTTCATAAATTATTATTTTAGCAGAATGTTGGCATGACTACTTACAAGAAAAATCAAAATTAGAGACGGAGGTACAATTTGGAGTCAATCCTATATAGGAACTATGAACTTTTGAAAATGGAGAACATTGAATCTCTTTTATATCATTTCAGTTAGCAGAGTTTGATTTGACTTTACCAATTTTGTGGCGAATTATTTTACTGGTCTTAGAAGACGAAAATTGTGGAGTTGGAATGGATGGAACGGTGATTCATCTTATAATTTTATTATTGAGTGTTGACTATTTATCTCATATTCACCCCAATTAAGACATTTTTTTTAATAAGTCAAGGTGTTCGTGTCAACTTACACATAACTTGAACAACAGTGGAGGGCCAAATTAAATAAAATTGACACTATATCTTGTAATTGTAATTATTACTACCATGTTGGAATGTTGAATGGTGTCAGGGTCTTAAGCTGAGTTTCCACTATAATATTTTTGGTCTTCGTGAACTATAAGTTGTCAAATTAACAAGTCATTCTCCTCACATACATTAACTCAACTATTTTGACAACTTGTTGTCCAAGAATACTGAAAATATCATAGTGGAAACTCGCCCTGAATAATTAATCAGATGGTAGAGGAATCTACCTGCATTTTCAAAGCTTTTGCCTCCACTAAAATACTCACGAGACTGGGTTCACGCTATATATTTTTTTGTCTTCAGACTAATGTCAAAATCACTCATTTTCATTAAAAATAACATTAAATTCAGTTAATTAGAGAAAATGATTTATCTTAAATAATGATTTTTTTGGACAATATAAAAAATACCGTTTAGCCATGAGCCTAAACTCACCGTTAGTGAGGAAGGAAAAGTAACTAATGAAAAATAGGCCCCAACAATTGGTAAAGTTTCCACTCAACCCAAAAAGAAAAAAAGAAAGAAAGAAGAGTAGCAAAAAGCAAAAGAGAGAATTGAAGGAAAGCCCAGTTTTGTCCCTTGTCATTTAATTCAACTACTATGCTTCCCACCTCAGCCAGCGTCATCATTACTCTTCCTCCAACGTTCCTATTTTCAAAAACAAATCTGGAGCCCAGTGCATTCAAATTCCCATGACTCAACTCCTCTCTCTCTCTCTCTCTCTCTCTCTCTCTGCACCATAAATCCCCTTGAAGTATCACTGCTCCAGAACAAAGCAGGCTGTGGATTTTTCAGGCAACACATGGGAATGGGTTGTTTTCTAGCCTGCTTTGGTTTCTCCAAGAAGCGAAAGCGCCGGAAACCCGCGGACAAGATCCTCTCTCTAGACCAAGTGAGACACAATCTCTTCATGATTCATCTAATACATATCATTTTCAGTATTTTTCTCTTGCTCAAGGTTTTAAATTGAGGTATCGGGAAACGTAATAGTATTGATGATGTTGGACGATATTTGGGATACGTACATAGGTAAATATGGTATCAGAGATCCAAATCCCATTTACGTAACGACCGATACCATGTGTAACGGTCTTTATTTAAAACAATCTTTGAACTTCTCATTGTTCCAGGGACATGGGAGCTACAAGCCTCTGGATTCAGATGTCACTAGAAAACTTGATATCACAGAAAACCACAGTAAGCCAGATTCGAAATTCAGTTTCAGGTCGGTCCTCTGATCATTCGCATTTTCTTTGGTTTCTTTTAATTTTCTTTGCACAATTATTTACTTACGTCATTCAACTTTTTCCTTTTGCTTTCCCCCCCCCTCAATTGTTCTTTGTAGTAATAAGGGGAAGGAAAGAAGAAGCTCAAGAATAAAAAAGAAAGTTAGCTTCAACTCAATTGTCAAGACGTACGAGCCACTACCAACCCATGATTTCACTAGTTATTTCTCAGAAAGTGAAGAGGAGAAAGAGGAGACAGGGAAATCCAATAATGATTCAGTCACATCCAGAAATGGTTCTGACCATTTGAATTACCGGTACTACAACTGCAGAGATAGTTTTGAAGATGAAGAGGATGAGATAAGACCCGAGGAAAGTGATACAGATACCGATGATGAAGAGTCAATTGCCGATAGTGATGATGGAAAAATGACAGAAAAGGAGTTTTCAGTGCAATTCTGTTCTTCATCTACAGAATCAGCAACAGGAGTAAACTCAACTGACAAAAAAGCCGAAAATTTTGTACCCCTTTCTTATTCACTCGATCAAGAACTGAAGAAACGTGGATTGAATCACAACGCACAAAGATGCAGGAGTGATTATGTTTTTTCTGTTCTGAATCCAGTCGAAAATCTCACACAGTGGAAAGCAGTGAAAGCAACAGCAAAACAAGCACTGAAACAGCAAAGGAAAGAAAACATTGTATTGGAGGAAGGAGAACAGGTACCCATGTGCAGAAAGGCATCAAATTTCAATCATAAACAAACGACAAATCATTCGAAGAATCTAACGCAGGATTTTGCAGTAGATGCAAGCCTGTCCAACTGGTTGGGTAACCCGTCATAAGAAAGAAGTGACGATATACTCTGCTGGAAGGAAAGTAGTTTTAAAGAGAAAATTTGAGCGTGCATAGGCTGAGTTGGTGTCAGTCCTTGTTGAGTCCTGCAACATGTTTTGAGTGTGCATAGGCTCAAGTGTTTGTATTGCATGTGTTCACGATTTTGTTGATTGGTTCGATTGATTGTTTCCCAAAATGATGATGATTCTGGGGAATTTGATGTTACCCGAGGGAGTACGACTCTGTAGGTTGGGTCTCCCTTCTCTGATTTCTGCTGTAAGCATCACAATAACTGTGCTTGGTACTGTTTTTAAGGTGTTTTGAGTTCAATTGGACAACAATGTTGATTGTATGAGCAAAATGAATGAGAGGTAGGGTTAGAATCAGTGAACCTAGCAAGAACAAAGAAATAGCAGAATTGAAACCTCCATTTCATCCTATGCGGGGGTCATACACGGTATTCTATTGCATAAATATTGAGCACAAGTCTCTGATCTTTGACTAACGTTAGTAAAAAACAATTTTTCTGGCTGATATTGTACAAATCAAGGATATGAGATAGTCACCATGTTTATCTGCTTTCACCCACTCCAGTGAGAAAAATAAGCTGGAATCGGTCCAGCACAGGTCATTGGATATCTCATCTTTGGGTGTAAGACAAATTTGTTCGTGCACTTGAGAGACTTTTTTTGCAGCAGGAAGCTGAAGCGGTGGAGATGAATCCCTGAATTCATCTAGAAGGATTGCTGATCAATTGGCCTGCTGAAAATAAAACCTACATTATGGCGCACATGCAAGAATCTGGATCCTCATCGTCAGAGTCACTAACATCACTGCATGCACAAATACGAAAATAACTAAGATTAGGGAAAATAAAACCAACTCAATAAATAGTATGTTCTAAATAAATTAGTCAACAACTTTCAAATACAAATGTTCTTGCTTATTCTCCAGTTACTGCCATTGCAACCTGAGACAGGTGTCTATATCGTTTTAATACTAAGGCAAGGAAGTAAATTCAACAAGGACCTCAGTTTCCATGTATTCAAGAGCTACAAATGCAGCTTTAAGTATCGAATTAGTTTCTAGAATGGATTGTTGATCTACAAATGCAGTGAGGTATGTTTCCAAAATGAGTGTTAGATTTTAATAGTTATGCCATGGAAGCGCCTCTATAGGCACTCTAGATAATCCCACGGATGCAATTGAAGAATTCAGAGAGCAACATAGCCTACCATTGAAATGAAGAATTCAGACTTAGTTATGTAAAGCCCTCACAAATAAATAATCCCATGGATGCAATTGTATCAAATAAATCCAAATCCAATTAAAATGTCAATAATATAATGTAGATAGCTACCATTTTTCTTTAAAACAAAGGGAGAGAAAAATAGTAAAAGAATATTAAAGTACACCCATGACAAACAAGTGCAGATCAAATTGACAATGTTAATCCTTCTCTAAAAACAGGACTAATAGTTAGTCATCATATCCCCAATGAACAACTTGAGTCCATCAAGCAAATTATCTATGATGGAAAAAAATTGAGAACAAATACAACTTAGTTTAAAAACTAAGTTGTACCATTGTAATCCCCCAATTGATGAAGGTATAGGCGGGGTAGGATTGGTGACAGACTTTTGGTAATATATATGCACAAAGTGGCCACCCTCAAAAAGTTATACCATTGAAATAGCGCACCCTTATACCTCCAAAACTCAAGGAACTCAAGAGATGTTATGCTGTGAAACCATGCCCCCAAATCAAAGCTGAAGGCATGAGAGAGAGCAGGCCTAGAGACGAGATTCAATTTCTACGCTGATTATCTTGCTTCCTTCATTCAAAATCCAGAGCACCAGTAATGCACAAACAATATAGTTTGCTCAAACGAAGAAAAAATCGTTGGCTTTGGAAATCAAGTGGAAAGCAAGACTAATAACTATAATGCCAACTATCGAAACTACTGCAACAACAGCCTTCTTTTCAGGGTCTACTTGTGTATCAAAGCTGTAAGACAACAGTCTTAAATCTAACTACTTAGTGTGCATGTGATTCCCTAATCAATAGCTTAAACTCTCTAGGAGTGGCAAATCAGTGGATCCTTGAGGAGAGTAAAAGCCAACCAAAAGATAGTTACATGGTGGTTAAATTTTTGAGAAACAACCAAGTCTGGATTTGACTGGTACAGTTTGTGCAGCACCAAATTATCATGGATCCATTAACAAAGTGTTACTTATCCTCAGGTCAAACACTAACACAAGTGCAAGTGCATTCCAGTTAGTCTTGACTTGATTGACAAAGTTTGCACTCCATCCAATCAACATGGATACAATAACACCACCAAAAACCAAAACAAAAACACAATTTATCCTCAGGTTAAACAGAAACAAGTGCAAAATTGCAAATGTGTTCTGGTTGTTGAGATAACAATCGGAAAGGCGAGTGATAAGACAGTGACAATGCAGTTACCTTGACACACAAGGCCAACTCAAGCCCCACGGCACATGTGAAAATAGTCTTACGGAAGTTTATTGTACCAAGGTCCAAAGCCCATTTTTCCAAAGAGTGGGGCTTAAATAAATTTAGCAGACAAACCACTCTAAAATTTGTAGGCATGCACTTAAATTCCCAAACTTTATTAAAAAGCCCTTTGTAGGAAATTCAACTTCCCTTCTATTGTACAAACCACAGAGTCCTCCTTCCCATTCAATGCACTTCAATAGAAAGGAAACTGAACCACGCAAGGGCTCAGAGACTGGAAGATGGATGATTATCAGGACAGAACCAGAACCTCAATTTAAAAAGTAGTAAGAAAACATCTCAATTTTCAATTGTTTGCCGAAAATTCGAAAAATGCATGACACCAGGAGATGTTGCCAGTTCTGGGTTTTCCCGTACTCAATCAGCAATAATAGAGGATTCCATAAGTCGTTTTAGGATTGAGAAGAAACTGATGGCTCCAGTTGATATCCACCAGCAAATGCACCGGACAGCACTGCTTGACAACTTGCACAGTCAAGAAGGCGAGACTTGCGAGCTGTCTATCCAATGCACCTATGATTTTCACCAAGTTCTTCAAAAGATAAAAGATGTACCACCTTAAGAGAGGTTTAGAATAGCATTCTAACAAAAGCACTTAGCTTTCCTGTTTCCGTATTCGACAGCCAAACTAACCCAATAAAATAAAGAAGCCAGCACCCAAGAATATAATTTTACTTCCATGGGAATGTTGACAATTCTCCCATCACTGGATTACTCAATGGGCCAAACTTAGCTGGTGCCACAAAGACATCAAATGACGATACTAATATCCCAGCTGAGGAGAACTATTTAGAGGTTTAAAATGAGAATGCCAAACAATCCTTTAACGCAATACAAATGAAATCATTATCTAATACCAGCTGAAACACATTGTAATATCATATCCTTCTTTCTTGGTTTCATTTTTTTCTAAAAACCAAAATCACAACCTGGATTTCACATATTAAGTTACAAAACCACACAAGTCATGGCATGCACGGTAACAAGTGTCGTAGCACGTTAATCAGACTCTCAACAAAAAATTTGTTGCCTGCATATTACCTCACTCAACCAGGCTTTAAGCTGGGTACAACCAACACTTGTTCTATACATCTAGCAAAACATCCAACAAGCTGTTTCCAGTCCAGATGTTCATCATAAACGAGGTGTCGTGCACGCCACAATGGCTAACCAATGGTTCGTCTTTCTAATCAAATATTCACAACTAAACCAACTACATATAACAGTACATAAAAACAAAGCTTAAATATCAAAACCTCACATTACTTTGACCAACATTGTAGATATGTAATTAAATGATCTGCAAACAGTATATTACCTTGGTTGGAATATCACAACCTCTGCAAGCTTATCCCCATTTTTATCATTCCACTGCACTTTCCGCCGTGGATTCCCCGACTTCTTGGATAATCCACCCTTTCGCGGTGGGCCAGGTGTCAACAAAGACTGCGTTTCATTTTCCTCGTTGATTTCCCCATTCAATTTAACCTTTTCTGAGTCTACACCGTCCCTGGGCTTACATTCACTGCAGTTTTTCCCATTACTACACTCTTTACCATTTCTATCCATAGAGAGCTAAACCAAAAGACGAAACAAATACTTGGGGCCAGTCCTAAAAAAAGTACGGTAATTTGTAATGAATTCCCTAGTCCAGTATTGATAGCCTACTTTGACTAAACCGGGAAGAGATTAGTCGAGGTATGCAAAAACTTTCCTAGACACCCCTGACCGTCCTACAAACAAAAAAGAAAGAATAAGAAATACTTAAAGTATGATCAATCAATCAATCAACTCCATAGCAGAACAAGAAATTGATTGGAAATCAAATGATTTCTGAACAATCCTATTCCAACCCAGTTCATAAACAAAAAAAGAGGACTTGAGAAACCGTAAACTAAAGCTAATCAAACCCATAGCAATGGGTTCACGAACAAACGATTTCTGAAAAAACCCATTTCAACCCAGATCACAAAAAATGCCAGAAATAACTAAACCTAGCTCCGAAATTTCAAAATTTTCATTTAGATTGCCATTGACCCACAAAGTCAAAGCTCATTTGGACAAGATCACGGAGTGAATTACGGCATTCCACCCCAAAAGAATGAAACAACCAACAAATTAGACAGTAATATGTCTAAAAACGCAGAACAAGATGATTTATTTATTTATTTTAATCAAAGATGGGAAAAAGGTTATGTCGGCAGAAGGATATTTAACTGGATTCGGAACCTGAGGGTTGATAAATAAGTAAAACACAACTGAGAAGTGAGAATTGATGGGAAAGAAGGGGAGAGAGAAAGTGATCGGATTAAAGAGAGGGAAGAAGTGCTTACTTTTTTTTCGTTTTGGTGGAGCTTTGAATTAGTATTATAAATGATCCTCCTAGGATGAATGTACACACATGGGTAGTTATTTTGATTTTTGAGAGAAAATACGTGGGTCGTTATAAAGAACCTGTTTGGCAGCCTAATAATAATTAGTTTATGGATCCTTCAGTTTTGGGTAGAGCCAGTTTGATCACAATATGCAAGTGATGGCTGGTTAATGCGGTAGAACACTTAGATATCTCACGATTTATTTTGGAATTGGGTCCCATTAATCCCTCTCCACATTATAGATTAGGAATGACGAATAACAAAAAAAAGATCATAATAAAATTTGGCTTATTGGATTTTTATTTTTTATTTTTCACGATTTATGTGACATCATTTTTCTTACAAGTTTACAACATATCCCATTTGAGAGAGTTAGTGCAATTATTGGTGTAAAATATTAGTGCCTCTATCTTTTTTCTTCTTTCTATACACATCAACTCAAAAAGACAAAAGATTAGATCATTGGCCCCTATAAATTAAAGAATGCATAATCTAGTTTTGTTTGGAGGTATGATGAAATCACATTATTTTCTCAAATGATAAAATCTAGTTTTAATAAAAGTGTTTTTCAAATGATTTTATGAGATAACATCTAGTTTTAGGGGTGATTTGGCAAAAAAAACCAAAAAGTGGTTCTTTGGTTGTCTTTATTCAAATTTTTTTTTTGCATTTATTAGTTTTGCGTCAAATTTTCGTTTTTTAAGGATTCGTCTCGTCGTCTCCAAAGAGTATAAAATTATGGTAAAAAGTAATATTTTTTTGAATAAAGCTGAAAATAAATCAAAATTCTCTAGTTTATTGGTTTAATTTTGGCTTTATTAAAAAAAATAGTTTCAACCATAATTTTATAGTATTTGGATTTGTCTCATCGAGACAAATCCATAAACCACGAAAACTTGACGTAAAATTAATAAATGCAAAAAAATAAAATAAAATTCAATAAGGACAAAACCAATTAACTTTTTTTTTTTTTGGCAAAGCACTTCACTAAAATCAGTCGACGATCCTAGATTTTATCTCATAAAATCAACTGAAAAACTCAGCCTTATCTATGGAATACCTTTTGGGGATTTCTTTTTATGAAGGGGCTTTTCGAATTTTGATTTTAAGCAAAATCTTTCGGCAAATTTATTTTTCACATGTGATCCAAACAATTATGCAAATTTTCCTCATATATTACAAACCTATTCATAATTTAGAATTTGAAAATAATTGGCTGCCGAAAACAACCTTTTTTGTTGCTGACCTGTTGTATGAGCAGAGCACCCAATAACTGAAGAGTGGTTTTGAAAAACTGAATAGTATGTAAACTAACTAAATCAATCCAGCTAAAATAATGTTCCCTTAAAATAATGCTCCCGGTTTTGTAAACTGATTTAATTAGTTTATCTTAATCCTTAACTGATTTAATTATTTTATCTTAACTGATTTTAATTTAAAAACATTGCGAGTGCATATAAATAAATAAATTTGGGAAAATGACGGGACAGTGGCGCTTGGGGCAAAATACTCCCAAAACATGGTCATGGTTTCCCAAATTACCAATTCACGACAAAGAAGTAATATTTCCAAAAGCCCTCATTCTATTTTTTTTTTCTCCTTCCAACATGACTTTGCTGGAAACTGGAAAAAGCAAAAGAAAATTTGAAATCAAAATCCTTAAATGCAAGAGAGTCTAATTAGCAAACTCTGTCGGTTTGTTTCATAATCCAAACAAATACTTGTTGAAGCAAAATTCCAAGCAGATTAATATAGTTTATAATCAAGACCCAATCAGATTAAGAATCTGAAGATTAAAAAATAAAAAAATTTCTATAAACAACCACATGAATCCGACGTCATACAACAACTGACTTGAATTTGAAGATCGAAAATTGTTCACAAGCTTAAACTTTGCAACAGTTCATTAACAAATCACCAGAGACACTATTCACATATTAACGAATATTATATTCATTTCTATTAGAATAGGTTCTAGAGTAAAGTAAGAATTTTGGGAACGGGAGAGAAAAAATAAAGGTGGACACTTGGGTGGGTGGTAGTAAAATATGGAGAAGTTTTTCAGTGTGGGTGTATTATAGTAATAAAAAAAATCTGATTTTGTGAGTTTTTGATAAAGTAATTAACTTGCTAACAGGGGCGACTCTACATAGGAGTTAGGAGGGTCAGCCGACCCCACGGCAAAAAAAAAATAAAAATACCACTATTATTTTAATTTTTTTTTAGGAAATTCATAAATGAACCCCCATAAATTTAGGGTTGACACCACTGGATAATTCCCCAACTTTAAATTTAGGGCTAACACTACTGGATAATTTCTCAATTTTCATCCTCGCTCTTTGTGTGGCTTGTTTGAATCCCAATTACTCGTTTTGTTCTTTTGATATGGAGAGATTGATCTATTTTGGTAAGGAAGTACTCCTACCATCCCAAATTGTTGCTCCTAGTTACTAAAAAAAATTGTTCATATCGTCAGATTTTTAATGATTTATATATCTAATATGGATATTTTTTGATAGATCTCAATTAATTTTATCAAACACCTATTTTAAAATCATAGAAAAATTATAGATTCTAAAATATAGATAATTGTTTGAATGGTTCAAAAAGTGAAGCAGAAGCAATAATTTGGGATGGAGGGATTATTTGATAGTATTTCGAGACCGCATCGGATGCAATTGTAGAAGCTTGTGTAAATTATTATTATTATTTTTTTATATTTGGTGAAAATTATAAATAGAGAACTGTTTTATGCTTTTTTGATGACATCTTTTGATCATTAGATTGAGCTTTAAATGTGATTTTTTGTTGGAACAAATTTTTTAGTTGCTATTACTGATATATATATATATATGGGATGACGATCTACTAAGGACTCCCTCAAACATAAATTCCGTGTGGACCTCACCATTTTTCGACTTTCCGGATCAAATTTTGACGATCCGGAAGGGCTTGATCAGATCAATTTTTGTTAAAAACGCTATATACCGCGTGGACCCTTAAAAATGCATTTTAAAAATATTGAGCGGTTCGGATCGTCAAAATTTGATTCGGAATGGTGAGGTCCGCAAAGTGTTATCCTAAGGGAGTCCTTAGTAGATCATTATTCTATATATATATATATATATATATATTTATGGTTAGTAAATGTATTCGATATTTATAATGACTCCTCACTTCCAAAATCCTGGAGTCGCCACTGCTTGCTAAGGTATAAAATGTTTTCCATTTGTGATGGTACCCCATCAGCGTGAGCTAGGACATGCAAGAAAATTTTGATATACTGCAGCAAATGGAACTTTTTTGTTTTCTAAAACCAACAAATGGAATTTACGCATTAGAATTTGGGTTCTTCTAATTGACAGTTTTTTTTCCCCTTGTCATTCGTTAATCCTAATCTATTCTATCCTAAGGGACTTGGAGAGGAAAATGGGTGCTTATGAAAATTGAACCCTGCCCATGTGCATGGGAGTATAAGGGAGACACCAATTGCATTCCACTCCACTTGCTAATTGACAGTTCAATGAGCTGACAATAAAGTAAAAAGAAGACAAAAAAAAACACATTCTTATATATACTTTTACTTGTTCTTATATACTTTTTACGTATTTTAATGTACTTTTTAAATCTTAATGTAGTGAGCTAATTTTAAAATTTTCCTTAAAATATTTGATGGATCAGCCGAATCCTCTGCTAAAAAGATGGGAGTAAAATAATCACTGTCACACTAAAACATATGGTCCAATCTTTCTTTGTAGGTTAGGAGTTGGCACTGTCACAGGCGGCTAAAGATTGACTTGGGAGTTGTACGCATATGTGGAATTCTCTTCTGGCACGTGTTATAATTGTTGTCTCACGTTGTTCGCATATAAAATGAGAGATCACTTACTAATATTTGCGACATTAATTGTATTCACTGTAAATTAGTTTTGAGATGAATTTAATTTAAAAAATTTACATGATATTAAAGCTGACCTATTCCATCTCAAATTTATATAACAAGAATTAGATCAAGTCCACACTCCATGATAACAAACTCAGAAAAGGCAATATAGCGATAGGACTCAAAAAGAGGCCATACGTGACAAACCTAATGCAACTATAAGTGAGAGGGAGTGTTAGAGTAGCTGTCGCACGTTACTGAGCTATGGAATGAGATCACTTAAAGAACATTTGAGACCCCTCCACAAGGGCGACTCCAAGATTTTAATCCAGCGTTGACAAAAATAAATAGCGTGTCTATGATGAACAATTGTATTGACAAAAAATAAAATAAAATCTGACTAGGCAAAAGAGGCATCCCATCATATCGTTTAACGAAAAAAAGAGTATAACATGTTACAAGATCCCACAATGGGTCTTCATATTTTGAAAGCGCTAATATAGCTTCATTATCAACACTTTTAAACATGTTTTTTCTCAATGAACGTGCCTAGGAATCATTCAACGATTCATCTTCCGTCTGGTTATGCAATTGGGTTTTTATCAATTTTATTGACGAAAAGTATATGGAAAAGTGTAAAGTGTATTGAAATAAGTGAAAAATGTATAGGAGTGTGTTTTTTTTGTCATTATGTGTGCTTATTGTCAGCTTAATGAACTGACAATAGAAAATTCTATTATAATTAATATTATATATTGGGATTTAATGTATGTGATATATTAGGGTTTTAGGTTTGTTTTGTTAGAGCTATAACAAGTTATTCAAATTTAGTTAGAAATATTTATTTTAACCTTGTACGAGTAATCTAGTGCTGACAATACTGAAAAAAATTAATTTATATCTAAATTTAATTTTTTTCAATGCATTTTAAAACCCAAATGATGTCGCTGACATCAACGCTATATACTTATATCTTATCCACATCGTTAGATAACTAAAAATCAAAAAGTTCTTTAAAAGCTTAGCAATGTTTGTTTAAAAAGTCTTCCACATTGGAATAACCAAACTTAAAGAACCTCCTCTAAAGAACTAACCAAATTTTGTCACTTGGATAACCAAAACTAAAGAACCTTTTCCAATAACCAAATTTAATGGACCCCACATCTACCCAATCAAGACACTGTTTCAATTACACAAAATAATGACAAAAACCTATATATCTTAACAATGTTTTCAAAAAGTTTAATTTAAAATTTTTTTTTTTTTTTCAAAGTT
This sequence comes from Vaccinium macrocarpon, assembly GCA_022606695.1. NCBI lineage: Eukaryota > Viridiplantae > Streptophyta > Magnoliopsida > Ericales > Ericaceae > Vaccinium > Vaccinium macrocarpon. Next base: position 10,833,635 of record CM040175.1, read on the forward strand.
TAATTTTAAAAACTGGTTTTTTCAAAAAGTTCATTTTAAAAACTGTTTTTTTTTTTTTTTTCAAAAATTCCTATTAAAAACTGTTTTTTTCAAAAGTTCTTTTAAAAAAAAACTTTTTTTTTTCAAAAGTTCATTTTAAAAACTGTTTTTTTCAGAAGTTTATTTTTAAAAACTGTTTTTTTTCAAAATTTATTTTTAAAAACTGTTTTTTTAAAACCGTTTTGTACTTAAAGAAAATTCAAAATATTTTTTTAAAAAAATTTCAAAACTATTTTTTGTAGTTTGAAAAAGTAATGTGGCAAGTTTTGTTTATCATTTGAATAAGTGATGGAGGGTGTCCATTATTTTTGGTTATGGACAAAAACACCAACGGGACTTGGCATTCTTAACTTTAAAGAATTTTTCAAATGGATAAACCAAAAAACATGTTTGCACAGAACTTTTGGTTGTATCCAATTTTGCTTAACCATTTATGGATCTTTCTTGGAAATGCCCCTACCTGTCCCACTTCGGTGTTAATTAGTATTGAGATAGATATAAAATTTTCGCGTAATAATGTTTCTTATTTCCACTTTGCCTGGGTATGGAACAAGAGATGAATACCCAAAATTTCTAGTAAATTTTGACATCAAATTTTGTCTTTGGTTCCTGAAAGATGGGAGCTGAAACCAAACAAAAGGCTTCCCACTCAACATCAATGACAATGATGGATATAGTGCTAGACTGTTAGGTAACATTAATATCACCAAACGTTTTGATATTTTATTTTGGATTTTTTTTTTAATTTTTGTAAATCAAGGACAATGATGGAGCTACTATACCGTTTCAAATAACTAAAGAAGGAAAATGCTAACAACATTCCTTAGGACAGTGAATGATGTGTGAAAAGTGTATCGTATCCGAGAAAAATTAACGTATTGAAAATATTCGGAAAAAGTGTATTTATATCAGATTGAACTATATGCATCCCAGGCTATATCATCTGGTTTGAGGCATAGTAGCACACTAATATAGATAAAAAAAAAAGTATTTATTTCTAAACAGATTTTGGTGTTGTATTTACTTATATACTCGGTTCTAAATTTACAAGTATTTTAAGTGTAGGACAATAACCGGTTTGTGAGTTTTCTCATTGCACATAAGCTTGGAAGTCCTATATATCTTGAAAATTAAAGAACACCATCCAATACAATACAGAAAGGGTTGTATCATTCCTAATTAATGTAATTAAGGACAACATGGTTTAACTTGCCTCGATCATTCTGTTAATCCCCTCTCTATTGCTAATTTGGTGGTTATTACGGTTGATTATTGGAGTGATCACTTTTCAATTATGTTGAGCATTTATATTAAACATTTCTTTAAAATACACAAAGAAATTCTTTTCGGCAAAACCCAAAGTAAAAAACTGATCAAGATCGTCACGATTCAAAAGAAGAAGTCAAAACACCCTACCTAAAGATTATATAGTCCCAACTTCCAACATATACAACCTAATAAAAATGCTACTAAGAACTTATTGGGTTGTGAATAAGGAATGGAGATGACAAAAAAACATAATTTTCGATGCACATTTAACACTTTTCAAGGCACTCTAACAAAATCGTCTCGATTCAGAAGAAGAAGTCAAAACACCCTATATAAAGAATATATAGTTTCAACTTCTAACATGTAAAACCTAATAGATAATAGGAAAATGCTAATAACAACCCATTGAGTTGTAAATAAGGGATGGAGATGATAAAAAAATACTTCTGATATGTTAAAGTGTCTTGAAAAGTGTTAAACGTGCATAAAAAATATACTAGTATTTTTTTTGTCATCTTCCTCCCTTATTCACAACCAAATAAATTGTTATTAGCATTTCCATCGAGAATAGTACTACTAATTAGGGGCGTGAATTTATGACACGAAACAATAACACAACTCGAACACGAAACAAAGTTTAGAGGGTTAGGGTTGACTGTTTCTGACACCAAACACGTATATAAAGTGACCCGAGAACACGATTGCTAAATAGGTCAGGCGTGGTTCTTCTGAGATCTCCCCCACCGATGTTTTCCATACACTTGCCTTTCGCTATGAACACGAACCTGCATAACCCGAAAATGATACGGTTAACCTTTTTATCTATTCGTGTTGACACGGTAACCCAAATCCAACCCAAAAATTAAATAAAAAATTTTAGGGTCCCCCAATTAGTTAGTACCCCTACATATATATACTAAGCCCAATACAATTTTGTACGTTTGCCACTAAAAGTGCAAGATGACAAATGTTTGAATGATAGATTTCGAAATGTTGTAGCGGTTGTATATTTTTGGATAACTATAAGTTTGCATTTGTAATGATAAATCTTTTGTAATAGTTTTTATAATGACACTTTATTGACCAATTTTTATATACAAAATATAGGTGCCCCCTTCTTTTTTTTTTTTTTTTTTCCCAGTGGTTGGATCTCGTTTGATAAATTTGATTTAGGGCTTCCAAAAGTATGAGCTGATTCTGCATATTGAACCAATTTCGAACTATCACGACACGAACATGACTCAACCGGACATGATGCCAAGTGTTATACTGTATGTTTTCACTTCTCTACAGGGAAAACAAAATGGGAGGTCTTTTCGAAACATAGAGCCCGGCGCACTAGAAGGCAGTTTGGCAGACATAAATTTGTGTTTTCCAGATAGATTTCCCATTTCGTACAAAGGTTTTTTTTTTTCATCACTTTTTTTTAAAAGGAAAAATGTTAAAAAAAGTCCAGAGAACTTGTGTTATTATGGTTAAAAAGTGTGTTAAAATATGTAAAGAGTGTAAAAAAGTAAGTATAAATGTATTAAAAAATATAAAATATCCACTGAAGTGCATGTTTTTTTTAAATTTTTTTTTTTTTTGTACTTAATAGCAAGACCCTTTTTCGTTGATTATTTCTGAAACTTGTTTTGGGAGATTTGTTTTTGAGAAATTCATTTTCAAGAATAGGGAAAAAAAACCTTAAAATATGCTTTTCCATATTGGAGAAAATATTCACCTTTTGTAAGCAAGATATGAAAAACTTGGGTATTTTTATTAGCTGAAAAATTACTAGAAAATGGTTTGGAAAATTGGTAATGATAATATCAAGAAAAAAAAATTTGTAAATATCTTTGTCACTTCTTCATTACAAACCTTCTAAGCCTCCAATCTGGAAATCTAGTGGCGAAGTGAAATGCAACTATGCAAGTCAGAAGTATCAAATATGGGCAAGTTGACAGCTCACCAATCAGGGCATGCCACATCTGCAAGGAGACATCGGTAGTCAAGTCCCGTCCCACTTATAAATGCATTTTTAGGTTTTCATATTATACGCTAAAAAAACTCAAAAAGTCAATCTTAATAGAACGGGCCTTGATACCCCTCAATGCGGAGGGAAGTCAAGTCATTCACATGGTAACGAGACAAACCAGAAACTTCTGAAGACATTTTTTTTTTTTCGCTGCTAAAACCTATGTCGAAAAAAAAATACTGATACCCCAACCAGTCAAAATCAGTAAATATCATCCCATTTAGCTTAAAGTTTGGGCAACTCACGGATATATCTAAACTCGGAACTGTTTCGATAAATCTGTGTAGTCTAAAGCGTATTCTTTAGCTGATTCGATAAGACGATAACAATGCGATGTGTGAATTTCTACGATGTCATCCTTATCACATGAATCCGAGCAACTTTCCAATGTGAAAAGTATCAGCAGACTTGCAATAGTAGAACAAATCATTTCCAACTTGACAATTAGATAGAATTTATTCCGACAAGTCCAGAAACTAGTGGAGCAGATTATACGAATTCAATCCCACTTCCGTCCTTTCCTATTTTGTCAGGAGTGCTCTTTCCGTTTTGTGTTCTTGACAAAGGGCTCAAGTAGGAGTTAACCCACGAGAGTCAGAGGTAGAATCTGCACAAAAGAAAGGGCCTTCCAATTTGGATATAGTCAACATATGTTTGGTAAATAGAGAACAATTGTACAAATGCGAGACAAAAGAAAAAGGCGCATATTATTGTGTAAAGTCTGATTACTCACAATGACACTTGCTCCATTTCTTTTAACAGTCCAGCATCAGATCCATTTTTCACCTGCTTGTGAATCCTGCAAGAGAAGGATGTAAGATTATCTGCAACTATTGGGAAAAATTTCACGTAGCAAAATATTGTTTGCTCTTTGCGAGTTCATTTTTCTCTTACACTATCTTGGTCATGACATTTTTCCGACCAGGTACAATTTCCTGTTGTTTATTCATTCCAAGCGAGGTGTAACAGATCACATTCGAGGTTTCATGTGAAACCCAGATTGTACTTCATTGGAATGTGCACAAACAGTAAAGAGGAAAAAAAATATACGTATTACTTACCCAGTACATGCATCCGATACTACGGGTAACAGCCAACAACACAACGCAGTAAATGGTTGATGCAATTGAACAAGTTACCAGTTTACGCAGCTTAATAAAACAGACTCACTGTGAACTTCTAAAAATCAAAGAGATGGATGAGCAGGGGTTTGTAGAAGCTATGATCAGTGAGAGAAGATGGTTGAGATCATCTAATAAGAACTAACACAATGCCTAAGAGTGCATTTCCTAAATGCAACATCCCGAGCACTTACAAGATTATACTACTGAAATTTCACCTTTCAGCAAAGGGCCAATGTTGAAAAACAACTACGTAATTTTTTTTTTTTTTGGTACTTCGAAAATATATTATAGAACTAGGGAAGAGTAGCAAGCTGCATCAGAAGTGCAAAGAGTTGGTTACACAAAGCAAAAAGCATACTAAAAGCCATAGAACTAATCTAGAATCTACCTAATGTTGAGCCTGTTCCTTAGCATGAATTCCCTTATAGACAGTGGGGGATCAGAGATAACAAGAAGATCATCATCTTGTTTAGCTACATGGTGGGTGAGGTGGTCGGCCCATTGGTTTGCATTGCAGTAGATGTGAATGAGAGTGCTCCCTGAACGGTTGAGTAGATATCTGCCATCGTTGATTATATTGCTTTGACGGTGGTTGGTACTTGCTTCTTCGTTAAACAGGAGAACCGCAGTTTGAGAATCAGATTTGATTTGAATACTTGTCAGTCCTTTCTCCAATATGATCGTAAGACCTCTATAAATGGCCCAAATTTCTGTTTCCAAGCTCGAATCTGCCACCATTTTCCCGCAGTATCCTAATGTGCATCCTCCTTGTTCATTCCGAAAGATGCCGCCAAAGCCAGCTTTCCTGTTGCTATCATATCGGCACTCATCCAAGTTAAGTTTGATAGTAATTGAAGAGGGAGGAAACCATAAAGTCAATTGGTGAAGTGGAGGGTCAGGTGCGAGAGGGGATTTGAAATCTTCCACTATTTTAGAAGCATAACGACATAAGACTTTGGAACTCACTTCGGCCACCAAATAAATAACATCAAAGCTTTTTTTTTTTTGTTACAATCCTTCCAAATTTGCCAAAGCATGGCGCAAAATAGAGTGTTCCAAGGTATTACAGTTCCTAGACTTGTGAGTTTTTTCTTTCTCAAGTTAGAAGAAATCTAATCCAAAGTACAGCTTGCAAATCCATCTAGCATTAACCGACCTGAGGGGAATGTTTTCCAAAGAACAAAATCTTTGGGACATTCCCTAAATAAATGAATTAAACTTTCTGGGGAGTTATTACATCTACATCTAGGACACAAGTCCGAAAACGTAATACCTCTCCTGGCATGAAGCAGATTTGTAGGAAGTTTATAATGAAAAATGAGTCAAATAAAGGTTTTGAATTTTTGAGGCAATTTTAATTTCCAAAACCATTTTCTGTCATCAACATCTTTATTGAGAAAATCATAAGCAGCTGCTGCAGAACAGTTTCCATCAGGAGATGCCACCCAGGAGGGATGGTCATCGGCTTGAGAAAATATAGGGAGACTAGTGCCAAGGATGGCATTTCTCGAAATATTATCCACAATATGATCAATGGAGTCCAGCCGTCCAGGTCCCAACTCACATTCACAATAATATCCACCGCCTTAGTATTATCATGGGTATCCGACCCATGATGTTTGTTAGCCAAACCCACACCACCAATCGTTCAACAAATCAACAGTATTTACATCCCCTATGGTCCATTTAATGCCTCCCTTTAAGGCATCTCTGGTGTGAATAATGCTGCGCCAAGTATGAGAGGCAGCTATATTACGAGGCCAAGATTGAATGGTATAATGCTTAAGGTATTTGTCTCTAAGGATATTAGCACAAAGGCTACCTTCATTATTGCAAAGCTTCTAAACAAGTTTGGTCAAAAGAGCCAAATTCTGAGTTTTAGCTTTGTTCAAATCCAACCCACCAAAATCCTAGTTTTTGCACACTTTATGCCAACTATGTATACATAAGATAACAAAATCGATAGAAAAAATCATTATTATGCTTACAAATTACGATCAAGATGTAAACAATAGCACAAAGAGAAATAACATGTTCATAGTTATGCATAGCTATCACAGATCTGGATCATGGAAACAATTTCTGAAAACCCATAATGGTAAGACAAAGATGTAATTTCACCAATCAGATCAAGAGAATTCCCCTTGAGACATAAAGTTCATGAATACACGTGATGAACTTTTTCCGGCCATGAGCCCAATGCCAATCATGGTTGTCAATATACAAGTTTAATGCAGTACAGATATGTAGAAAACCAGATTAACTATTTTCTTTCATGAACATATCACACAAGTTGATTGCTGTTATATTTCACTGGTAGTACAATACCTCAAATCTTTCAAATTCGAGAATCATGATTCATGAAACCTCAACCTTTCAATCAATTTGATACATTTATAGGCTCTTTTCCATCCGCCAAGGAAAAAGAAAAACAGATAGAAACCCATATCAATGAATTGCTTTACATAAATGAAGAAATGGTTACCAAACAGTCTCCTACTTATAAATATCACAAATTCACAATTACTATACCTGCGTGAACAGTCATAGAAACTACAGTCATAGAAACTACATTGGAATGAATTCCCTTAACAAAGTTTCATGCTATATTTCTCATTGTAAGTAAACTAGTGTATTTGCTTTTCTCTTGACACTTACATTCAGACTAAAATCTCGAATGAAGTTTAAAATATACTGGCCTGGCAGTAAAAACAGAAGGATTTCGACAGCCAACATATGACATGTGACAGAATAATGTCACAATGTGATTGCGTTCACAATTTTGCAGCTTGATCCAATTTGTTAGGAAGAAGAAAATATATTGACAGGAAAAAATCACACCACTAATGTTTCCTCCTTTTCTGATCACAAATCTAAGATGTTTCAAAGTAGTCAAATGAAAAGAACTCAAGAGGTGCTTAAGAAAATTACCTCGGATATTTTTGCTGCCAGTTGGCAACTCTCACATCTGGGTCTCTTCACAATTCCTTCAAACCCAAGAAAATGAAACCGTATATAGGATAAATCGGTGCAATCATAGCTGCCAGTTGTGCTACATGCACCGCAAGACATCATGCACTAAAGCACGGGATGAATCAATTGAAGCCCTACTTCTGTTGGAACATTTGCATGAATTTGTACTCCAGATTTAAGAGAACAAAGTCACAATAATAGTGACAAGTGAATATTCCACCATGCCATTTTATCATTTTCTAACCAAATTTCTGTTCACAAGTCCACCTAATACCTCTCTGAACCAACATCACATGGCATTCCTTAACCCTGCCAGTTCCCATTGCCCTATACTGTGGCAAGAGACAAAATCATAAAAGTAACAAGAAGGAAAAGTGTGTCGTGTAACAAAGGCACGTGGTACAAACAACTCTGGCATGTGTTGTTACTCATCCTCTGATTTAGATTCGGGTAAGTGTAAAGTGAAATGAGTCAAATGACAAGTGCAAGACCAAAATGATTGACTTGTAAATTTCAACATGAAATTACATTGATTGACCTAGTCATGCCTATGTATCCTTCTAGAGTGCGCCTAACTCTAACGTTCTTCACATCGACCCTTAATGGGATTCTGTGCTGAACTAATGGAAAGTAGCCAAGGTTTCAAACATAAGTTTCTACACTTGCAGTGTGCAACAAGAATACAACTTTAGCTTCTATGTGTTGGATTCATCTTGTCCTAAAATTTTCAGATAAGATAGTTTAGCAGTTGGCTGTAGCCTGTCAGCATTTGTAGTTCTATCCACAAATGCTGTAGAATAAGATGATTACATTATTCACATAGATAACATAGGAGCTCCTTAACAGGATTTCTCCTGTTCAACAAAGGAAAAAAGCGAGAGACAACAAGTTTGGAACACAACATTCGGTTTGCATAATCGGCTGTTAAAGAGTTCAAGTAAAAACTAAATTACTAAGCACAAAGAGATGGAAGCCCATACGATTATCACAAGTTGTATTACTCTTCAATAGTGAAACTAAACAAACTTCCCATGAACAAAAATCTGTATGAAATGTTCTTGAAAGAGGAAATAGTTTCCCTTTGCATCAATCTTCTTTGTGTGGAATATTTTACTATGTGTTCCCTTTTCTTTCACAGGAATTATTTCCAAGCAAGGAAGAAGTGAGAATAGCCTTCACATAGTCACAACATGCTGACATGGTGGTGAATGTGCTTCTTACGCTAAACAAATGTAGCAAAGTTCCATAGGATCTTAGATGTATTACTTCCACACATGTAGGCGAGAGATGCAGATGGAAATTAATATATAGAGTTCACAAAGTCACTCAGATTAACATTGAAGGTCAATTCTTTCAGGGGGACAACACGACACCCACAGGTACAATATCAGAGTTTACATAGCCGGATTAAAGTTTAAAAAATCCCTTCAAAGGCCCAACACAACACCCCCAGGTAGAGTTTAGTTGTTATAACGAATCCCATCAACCATCAATCAATCCACAACACCATTAGGAATTGACCATTCGTTTGCAGCAGAATTAAATAAATAAGATGTAAGCAACACAAGATCACAAGTAATTTTCAATTCAAGTATGATGCAAGAAAAAAGAAATTCATGCGCCAAAAACAGCTATATTGAGGGGAAAAGAGAAAAGTTACAATGCTATCTAAGCAAAAAAGAACAAAACTACGTTGAAGTCAAAAGTGAAAATTCCATCCACACCCATTTTATATACTCCCTCCGTTCCAAAATAAGTGTCCCATACTCTCTCTTACCATTTTTCAAATTAAAAAATTAAGTACTTTTGTGTATGGTGTTTCAATTTTTTTGCACCGAATTAAAGTACTCATTACCGAATTAAAGTACTCAATGAGTACTTTAATTTGGTATGAAAAAGTTTGAAAAATGATACACGGAAGTACTTAAATTTTTTATTTGAAAAATGACACGACTTTTCGTAGTGGACATTTATTTTGGAACGGAGGTAGTACCACAATAAAGAAGAAAACAGAACCATCAACTCTCATTCTAACTCAAATTCAGGAAGGTTGTGCATCTGCATACTCTCGAATTCAAGTTCCGCTAGCAATGGCCCACTTGCCTCGCCATACCTTAAGTTCCGGTTACCACATAACAACCCAAACAACACAAAACTCGTAATCAATACTAAAGTTGCATGCCCAATAAACAAGAGATTCATCACAGCTATACCCCGTTCCCTATCCTCTTCAAGGGCACACTTAACATCTGTCTTCCCCTGGGTTGGGGACATGGAAATTTTGTCACAGCCCTCCACAGAGAATATATCAGTATACAAAGATAAGCCTATTTGCAACGCCCAAGTGCCTTTAAACACAAGCCCTGAATTCAACAAGAATTCGGCGAAAAATGCACCCGGTCTAATTGAAAGATAGAAGCAACAACCGACACAAACAAGGGTCAGCCCGCTCAACCATTCGTACACAATACCACCAAAACCCGTGATTCCTTCACCCATAAACATATTCTCTATGACAAACACAATGCCCGCAAAAATGTATATGAAATTCTCAGGAACTGCAACAGAGTCGAAATTTTCGTGGAAAATGATCAAAAGGGTTAGTACCCAGAAGAGAGAAACTACAACTGATTGGTGCAAGAAGGCGAACCGGTATGTGGGGTGGCCAGAGAATGCAAGGAAGAAGAACAGGTCGGAGAATGAGGCAATGGGCAAGGCAATGAGGAGGGTATAAAAGTCAATGTTTTTCCATTTGGGTTCTGAGAAATACCATGGCTTTGAATGGTAGAGAGATGGGTTCTTGAGGTAGAGAGAGAAAGAGCAGAGGAGACGGCGAATGCCCAAAGGGGTGAGGAAGAGGAATGTGGAGAAGTGTATCGCTAACGATCCCATATTTCTTTGTTTGTGCTTTGAATTTCTTGTTTTCTGATTGTGTTTTGATTGGTGTGTATGCGATATGTAGAAAGAATTAGAAGAAAGAGGATGCTATTTATGGAGTTATAGATGATCAAAATCAATGGATGGAGGAGGCTTACCTCTTTTGATGTGAGATGGGAAAATCTTGACAGGCGCTTTACGCGTTCGATTTTCTCAGAAGAGAAGGGAGGGCTAATTAACCGATTTACGGTTTTTTTAAACTTTATTAAACAAAAATCGTGTTTTTTAACTTAATTCCCGGACTACGTGAAGTCGTGGTTAGCAACCACGTTTTCTTGAAAACGTGTTTTTCAAACACGCTTTCTCAGTTGGTTAAGCCTGATTAACCGAAAAATTAAGTTAATTGTAATCCGGTTTAAAAGTGTGGTTACTAAGCCCGCCTTCTAGAAGCGGGTTTTGTAAACCCGCCTTCTAAAAGCGTGGTTAGCAAACCCGCCTTTAGAAGGCGTGTTCAGTAACAACGCTTTCATATGCTACTGTGGAAAGTTCTTTCGAACCTAACCAAAATTGGTTTTCTTTTATATTTATTTTTATCACGAATGAAATTAAAAGTTTTTTTCATACATGACATAGAAATTCGTACAACTACTTCACCTAGCATGTTTTATTAGTAGCGATTATGCATAATACACTAGCAAGCAGTAAGTCTTAAGAAAATGGGAAAGAGAAGATCAACACGTTACATTTACAAAGTATTCAACAATTTGATGTCACACATAAATTGGAAGTTACAATTACAAAAGCATACTTCGTCATAACCATTATATAGTCTTTTGCACATGGAAAAAAGGATTTTTTTATTTTATTTTTATGGTTAGGGATATGAGAGATTTAATCAAAGTGAATCTCACCTACCAAGCTGTAAGTCTTAAGAAAATGGGAAAGAGAAGATCAACACGTTACATTTACAAAGTATTCAACAATTGATGTCACACATAAATCGAAAGTTACAACTACAAAAGCATACCTCGTCATAACCATTATATAGTCCTTTGCATATGGAAAAAGGAATTTTTTTAAATTTATTTTATGGTTAGGGATATGAGGGATTTAATCAAAGTGAATCTCCCCATTAGTATAAATTTTTGATGTTTGTCCACAACAAATTTTAATTTCATTCGTGATAAAAAAATAATAATTTTGGTTAGGTTCGAAAGAACTTTCCACAGTAGCATATGAAAGCGTTGTTACTGAACACGCCTTCTAAAGGCGAGTTTGCTAACCACGCTTTTAGAAGGCGGGTTTAGTAACCACGCTTTTAAACCGAATACAATTAACTTAATTTTTCGGTTAATCAGGCTTAACCAACCGAGAAAGCGTGTTTGGAAAACACGTTTTCAAGAAAACGTTGTTGCTAACCACGACTTCATGTAGTCCGGGAATTAAGTTAAAAAACACGAGTTTTTTTTTAAATAAAGTTAAAAAAAATCTTAAATCGGTTAATTAGCTAGAAGGGAGGTAGACTTTGAAGAACCGCCGGCGGAGTAATTTTCTTTTGTTTTGGATGTCTTTTGGAGGTATTGTGAAATATGCAGAAACTATTGCTACCATACTGGAATTTCACAAGTCTTTGGGGATGTAAAAGTAAAATAAAGAAAAAGGAAAACGAAACTTAGCTGATGTAAATGAACTATGTTGTTCGTTAACTATTCAAGGCTCAACTGAGTAAAAGTTCATTTGAGTTCGATTCAAATACTAAACGAAATGAACCTGAACCCAATGTCAGGCTCGTTTGATAAACGAGCCGAACTTAAACTTGACAAGATTCGGCTTGATTAAGGCTCATGGGGAGTTCTTGAATGGATTATTTGATTTTATCATCATCTTTTACGAATAGATTTTATCACACTACATTTTATCAACCATTTTTGAAACTCATAGTGGTCTACAACTATTTTATCACCTAGATTTTATCTATTGGGAAAACAAGGTGATTTTATCACCCTTCCATAAAACACCAACTAAAATCAACCTTCCCATTTTATCTCATAAAATCCATTCAAAAACTCCCCCTAGAATATATACTACGTAAATCTCATAAGAAATTCATATATAACCTTGAATATATATATATATATATATATATATATATATATATATATATATATATATATATATATATATATAAATATTCACATACACATTATGAAAACTTTATAACTTGCACATGTATTAACTTATAAAAGTATCACATACTTAAATTTCAATATGTTTTTATAATCTTATAAATGTATGGACTTAGTTATCTATAAAATAAAAAAATTATTTGAAATTTTAGACTTGTATGGGAGCGTGAATATATTTTTGACTCGCTAAGGCTCGTTCACAAGCTCAAAATTACTCAAACCTAGGCAAACTCGACTTGGCAAATTTTCATCGAATTCGAACTTGGCTCGAGTTCGTTTAAAAATTTAATAAACGAACTTGAACATTTTAATGCTCGGCTCGATTCGGCTCATTTACAATTCTGTGATTGTGCCTATTGGGCATATGTTAATATTGAAAAAGTATATTGAAAAATGTGAAAAGTGTATAGTAATACGTGAAAGTGTATTAAAAAGTATAAAAGATGTATTGATTTTTTTTTTGTTTATTTCTGTGCTTATTGAGTGCCCGTTGTGTCCATTTTTTATTGTGATCCTTGAACTTCTATTCGATTTTTGTATGAAATATTTTTTGGATTAATCATTCGTCTTTTAAAAGGGGAATCAAGAAAACAAAAAAAATTAATAAATTTCACAAAAGCCGAAAAAATCTAAAGAAGATTGTTTTAATGGGGGTTTTCGGCTAAGTACTTCAATTTTGCAAACTAATTGGGAAAGTACTTCAGTTTTCAAACTATTTGTAAAAATACTTGTTAGAGCGATTCTTAGTCATGCTTCCACAACAAAGTTCCACCTGGCAAAGACCCACGGCCACGTGTATGCCAGGTGGATGGTGCGACTTTATATAGCGCGTTTGAAAATTGCGCTATGTATTTGTTTTTTTTTTTTGGCCCTTTTTGACTTATAGTGAACAAAATAAAAATTAATTGAATTATTTACATTTCAACAATATTACATTTCCATCTTTTATGCAAGGCCATCTAGCTTGGACTTGGTCAAGATGAGTCGTAAGAGAGAAATTAATTGAGACAATTTCTCCCTTTGAGACTGCCCTTGCAGGTAGTCCTCAACGTCCCATCAGTACCCGTTCTATTTCAATAATACCCATATTGAAGCTTGAACTTTGCGGGACCATTCCGGGTACTATCGAACTCCATTTTGCGCATGATTTGAAGCGTTAGAAAGCTTGTCAAGTCTACTTTCTAACCCAAGTGGTTTGAACCCAAGATAATTTGGACATCAAAATCTATGACCATTTTACCCTTAAAAGTTCGGGAAAATAAGTTGTTTTGGTAAAACGTGCATATCTCCCTCATTTCAAAATAGATTGGGACATATTATATATCAATAAAGAGAGTTTTGAATGTACTAGAAGGTGGTGTAGGCTCGGGTTAATTTTGAAGAGAGGTTTCCAAGTTCACAATCAAGCCTCTCGTGCTCTTATCGGACATTTTCATCATCGAAAATGCTTGATAAGTTTCTCAGATCAAAATTGGGGTGTATACACCCCTTCCTTGTTTCTAAATCAAAACGGCGCCGTTTCATAGGAATTTTTTTTGACGGAATGGCAAGTCACCCAAACAGCAGATTCTTTATCTATTGATGATTCTTATTCCATTAATATTTCTTCTTTGTTCGTATTACTTCAAATTTCAAGTGGCTTCATTTTTTTTTTCCTTCATTCAGTTTTTTCTTTGATTTGTTCTTCTTTGTTACCTCAAATTTCAATTGGCTTAATTTTTTTTTCCTCTATTCAATTTTTTCCTAGATTGTTAGATTCTCTATTACCTCAATTTTTTGGGTAGTCTTGTAAAAAATATTTTGAATTAATAATTGTAAACAATCAATCAAATTTTTAAAATTTTCATTCAAAATTTAGGATCTTGAATACTGAATGAATTTTGAAAAAAGAAGAAGGTTAAACTGAAATATTCCTGTGATCTGAATCATAGACATCAAAGCTTATACCCAACTACAAGCAAAAAGTCAATTCACATTCAAAGCCATGTGCGTTACACTCATGCATAACATGAATGTGCCATACGACTTAGGAAATTTTGACAAAATAGACTTCACATCTTCCCTTGAAACTACAACATAATAAGAACAGTTTGAGGAAGAAAACAAAAAATGAAGAAGAAGAAGAAGAAGAAGAAGACGACAAGAAATGTAGTAGAAGAAGAAAACGGCGTTTGTAGTGGCTTGCCATTCTATCAGATCTTTTTCTTATAAAACGGCGCCGTTTTGATTTAGAAACAAGGAAGGGACTGTGAGTTGTTGGATCTCTTTCTTGATGTATTCTGAAACCCACAGCAAAACCCTCACAAGATCCTTACAGAGATATCCTCATAGAGGATCCAGATCCAGCCGGAACAACCCCGCCCCTATAGAGTCACACTGCCTCGCCAACCAGCCAACATCTCTTTCATATGATTGTCGTTGGAAATAGGAAGATAATATGCATTGTTGGGGTCAGGTTCACAAGGGTCCATTGAGCTCACCCCTACCCTTTAGGCATGAAAACACACTGACGAGTCACCTATCAAAATCGACAAAAAATGGATAAGGATCCAACCAGTTCGTCCGTGCCGAGCGATATATACCCTTGGAATGGGACGACTCAGTGCCATTCCTAATGCATCGAAATGAAGAGTTGTCATATTGCCGAACGGAGGCCTACTGCCGAGTCCAGGCCTTTGCGAGTCGATGGGTGTCAGATGGTCTAATTTCATGCTTTCGGCAGAGTCCTCAGTAACGCTACTCTCGGATCGACTAATGACAGCCATCGCTTTTGTCGAGCATGTTCCTCGCCGAATCGTTGGATATCGGGAGGTCTGTTTTGTCCGTTCAATGATTTGACGGTGGCTCAGCACGAGGCATGCCTGACAGACCATTAATGGTGTCAGCCAACCATCCAACAGGCTTTACCTGCAGGACCACGTGGTTAACCGGGGAGTGCCTTCCTAAATGACCACCGTCTGAGCTTGGCAATAACACATTTGTTTAAGTGTGCAAGTCTCCTTCTCAAGCCAACATTTAGGGGTCAGGCAAGGTTCAGCCAACTCACCGTCTCTTTGTACCAAATAGAAGGATCAAAGGGGTAAGTCGGGTGAAATGCCTCCCACGTGCGTTTTAGGTCATAAGCAACCGGTCACCGAAAATATTACGTACATATTTTTTTGAAGAATCCTAAAATGTGGTTAATATTAAATAGAGAGAGAAACTATTCTAAACTTAGCAAAATGCAAAAAAACAAACAACATATCAAAAACACATACAAGAAAGTCCCAAAGGTCTAAATGTACAAAACCTAGGAAAAAGGTCCAAGAAAATGAAGCCGCAGATCCGAAAATTATGGTCGAATGGTCTCATCAGCCTAAGCTACTTCCAATCACTTATGGTCGGTCGTCATTGCTGCTCTCTCTCTCCTAGACTGGCCAGATATGAACAAAAACCTAGGTCTAGGCGCAACTAACAACACAAAAAAAAGTAAACGAAGGAAGGAACTAGAAGAGGAAATGTTAGAGAACAAAAGAGAAGAAAAGAAAACAATCCAAAAAAAAAAATCCTAATCCATCACTGATTGATGCTCTCACCCACTCTCCTTGTAAAACCAAAACTATAATTCAATTCAGATGGTCTTGATTGTACATTCAAAACACCGAGCAGGGGATCAAATGGCAGTTTCAAAGAGAAGAGATATAGGCATCGCAACTTCCGCCACACACAGATAGTACCCAGGGCAGGCTCTGAGGTGAAACAGGAGGTGCGACGGCTTTAGACACGTAATTTACGCAAAAAAATTGGGGGCCACTGTGAAAAGAAGTTGGTATACAACATATGGTAAACTTACTCTTTACAAAAAAATTAACAGCCTCCTGCCACTGTGATAATAGTGCTTCCACAACAACCAAAGTGTCACGGGGTTGACTCCTAAAGGCTACAAGGGCATCTTTTGGCTGGGTAACTTTTCTTATTTTTTAAAATCGTTTTGAGCCTACCAAATCTCAGGGCCGGCCTTGATAGTACCTCATAGGCGGCGGAACTCTACACCAAACAAACAATCACACTTACAAAATGAGCAAGTGGGAAAAGCATGGCAAGAGGACGGTTTGGATCACGGTATTCCCTCCGTACCCGATTCTCAATTCTATGTTCATCTTAATACACGTACTCACCAAATCACGGGTACTTAGAAATCAGTAAGTCCATACCCAAAAAGAAAATCTGTAAGAAAATTAACATGATAAAACGACCCAGATAACAAAGTTTCAAAATAACGAGGCATTACGTTTAGCCTAAGTTTTCAAAGATATCGGGTTAACCAAGAAGAAAATACTTGCAAGAGGAAGTTGTTTCCAGATCCGAGCTCCTGACAACAATGGTGGCGGCGGCGGGAGTGATAGTTCCGGCCACTTGCTCTGGCATTTTTGAGGGCCGGTGGTTTTTGTTTTGATTGTATTATTTGCTGGTTTTTGGGCCGGTGGTTTTAATTAATATATTTCTATCTCTTTACTAAAATATAAACTATCACGTGGAAAAAAACAATTCGTCTAAACATGATTGGGGATAAGGAAATGGATGAGGCCACTTAGAAGTAGTCTCAGCATTGTCCTGTTACTACATGCACTGTTAACTTAAACCAAACTCTATCCAAGTTCTCATGGTTTCACACCAGAGGAAAACAAACCAGCTGACTCTAGAAAATGGAATCCATAACAATGACACCCTCGTTCCTAGGCAGAGTCGCCCCTCAACCACCACCACCAGCCACCGATGCCAGAGTAGTAGTAATCGCAAAGTCCTCAAAGGTGAATGAAAGTGGATGTTTCAAGAATGATAAAAAAAGAGCAGTGGCGGCAGTGGAAGGAGGGAGACGGTGTTTGCAGCTGCAGCTGCATCTCTCGCGGTATGGTTTTGGGACTCGGCAGTAGGAGGGAGAAGGCACGGACAAAGTGGACTTCGACCATTTACCACTTGCCGCCACTACCTGACTGCCAGCCCTACCTGTGGTCGGGTTCGGTTATAAAGAAAAAAAAAAAAAGGGTCCGGAGTCAATTTGGAAGAGTTGAGAATTACCCAATCGTATTCCCGCGTAAACGGAAGTGAATTCCAATTTTTTCATGCAGAAATCTCGGCAAATCAATAGCAATTGGCAACCAAAAGTTGGGTGATTACTAGTGAAGAGTTTGGGTATGCAAAGACGTGTAAATTCACCCAAAGAAGTGTAAATTCACCCATGTTTTGAAAGTGAAGGTGTGGGGCCAAAGTTGTGTTGGATTAACATTAAATTGAGCGTTAGTGTTTGAATACTATTAGAATATCTCGTGCTAGCAATCTTGGCAAGGCAATTAAGGTGGCATTAGTTTTTGACTGGAAAGGAACGATTTTCATAGGCTTTTATTTACTGCCAAAAGGGAAAAGTTTACGCACCACATCTATATCGGTTACATTCACTTAGTTTCACGAGCATGTGTGATTGTGAAGGTGGTTCGGAGTACCACGTGGCGGTGCTTCAGACTATTGAATAATTTCACGATTTTAATCTTTCATTAAGGGAACTTCTCCTTCTTAACAGAAATATTCGGTGGATATACCATCTATATATAGGAAAGGAGGGTTTGCTGGGGGCACGCCACCACACATCAGAGAGAACGGGAGGAGGTAAAAAAATACTGAGCTGGGCATACACATCAGTGTTGAATCACGGCTGGAAACAGAATAAAAATCTCGATGTCTTCCGCTCCGATGGCCGGCTAAACTCTTTATAAGATACTAGTGAAGCATGAACTCCTAGTAACATTGTTTACGTTTTGATTTAGCGTTTTCATTATTCGATTCGTGCATGGTTGTATGACAGGAAGATTCATCTATAATATTAATTTTTTCCCATCAAATCTTGTGTATGTTTTTCAAGTTTTATGCACGATCATACTCCTATAACAGGTTCTTATTTGTTTTTTGAAAACTGGATATGATGGGCTATGTTTGGTAAAACTCACCGTACTAATAATGATCCGTACCATAGACATGGGTTGCACGAGTAAGACGGTTTTGGTTAGGCTGCGACACCCCATGCTAGTTGATGATTCATAAAAATCTTTTGGCTATACTTTGTAGGCCTGCAAAACCTAACAATAGCCGAGTTGATTTGAATAATTAACCTTTATCATGGGATGAAAATTGTTTATACACAAAGGTTCTTTTTGCTACTAGTTTTCCAGCAGAGCCGAAGCTGGGAAGGCCCGAAGCTAGGAAGAAGTTCGCAGCGGTGTGTGACTATGCCCACTGCCCGTGTCTGCTGCAAGGGACCATCAACTTTGATTTTGTCATACGGTGGTTATGGTTGATGGTTGGTCTCTATCATTATGATTAGGTGAGTTCCCCTAAATTTTTTATCTTGTACCTTTCTGGTATTTTTTTTACTTTGCGTAATTTTTTGTTCAGCTTTTTGTTGTAATTTTTGGGATTAGAATTAGGAAAACATGAAAATATGAACCAAAGTTGAAAAACGTTCTTATAAGACAACATGTCAACATTATAGACCTAGATATATATTATAAACAGATTTGTAGAATTCTATACATCTCTCAAGACCTAGTTATCTCCCAAGATCAATATAAATCGTTAAGATATTTTATTTACTTTTGACTTTTTGCACGAATGAATTAGACATCAAGAGCTTTAATTAAATGACTTTGATCACCAAAACGGATCGTGACAAGTCCCATTATGCTTACGCGGTGATCACATGAGAAGATTATCAGAGAACACTATATGACATTGCTATGATGGGTGACTAGTCCCATTATGTTTACACAGTGATCACATGAGAAGGATTATTTGAGAACATCATATGACATTGCTATGATGGATTCAGATCATAACACCACTGAATTGGAACTCAAGTAGAAATAGCTAGCTGGTCTACACAGAACATAAATTTCTGATGCATGTCTAGATATCTTTAGTGTAGTCTTCAGCAAAACTGAGTTACGATTACAATGGTCACAAAGTAACAGAATTGCAGCATACTTTACCATATCTAAGTCTTTACTAAACACAGAATACTCCACTACTAGTAAGCAAAACTCGGGGACTAAAAATGATGCTCCAATTTATTCAGATAAATTTAGAACAAATAATGCATAGTTTAATAACTACGAGAGGGCATCGTGTCTTGTTTCATGTCATTTACGGTTCCCTGTCATTGTAGGTTCGTGTCATAATACCAGTTAACTTAAACATGTCATATATCTTGACACTAATCTGACCTGTTTAAAACTGTGTTGTGTTCGGGTAGACTGTTAAACACCCTTCGTTAGAATCTTTAAAAGATGTACAGAAAATTATACCTGAATGTTGCGCATGAAACACCATGTTAGTCAATAACCAAAATCAACGCATTTCAATATGTCGCAATCACATATAGTATAAGACCAACTGAAAAATTGACCAACAAGGCAACAATAACCAAAGCATGATATCGGAAAATGCCTTAATCCACCACTAGACTTTAGTCTGAAAACCACCATCTATGTAATAAGTCTCGATGTAACTTGCAGTCTAAAAGAGTAGGATTGGATTGCATTTACATTCCAATACAAGTTGATCCAAAGCATGATTTTTGAAACATCAAATCTTCTACAGAGGGCAAATTCAAAATTCTTCCCCATGAGTATTGCCTGGATGTTTTTTCTCCTATCTATACCGGCTTCATCATCGAGTTGGCCAGGAATCTCATCTGAAACAATAAGGACAATTTTACTAAGACTAGAAACATGACAATAATAAGTTTGCTGCAATTTGTCAACCATATCAAATGCAGGTGTAGTAAATAAAGTTAGTGAAGTGGAGGTGCAGCTGATCAAATAGTGTAGTAATCAGTTAGCTAGTTAGGCAAGTGGCAGTGTAACGTTTCTGTAACTTAGCTGTGATTGGCTGGCTTAAGTCTGTGAGTATAAATATCTAGATTTAACCGTCTTCTTGTAACCTGAACTCTTTCAATTCTGTCAACATAAGTAAAGATCATTTTCTATTTGTAAAAGTAGTTGTTATGGTATAGTAGGTCGGTCATCGATCCAGCCTTCTTCATCATCTCTGTTCTCTACAGATCCTCAACATCCACACCCTTTCAATGGCTAATCATTAGCTGAGTATATACCTTCTTCTCTTTCATTTCTGATAGTAAATTTTCAGTTTTTCATTACAACCAAGTTAGAAACCTCAAATTACTTTGCTTGTAAAATGCAAGTTGAGAGTGCATTGAAAGCAAATTGCTTATTTGAATATGTTGATGGAACTTTTGAGATACCTCCTTCTCAAATTGAAGATTCAGGAAATAAGGTTTCTAATCGTGCATATATGAGTTGGTGTACAGTTGATCGAATGCTTTTGTCTTGCATTATTGCTAAACTAGCACCTTCTATTCTACCACATGCCATTGAACTCAGCATACATGTCAACGTTGGACATTGGAAGAGAAAATCAGTGCGCTTTCTGGATCACATATTCCTTCCTGACCTTAAAATACATCTCTATAGTTTGAAGAAAACAACCTCTAAGCAACAATATTTGGATTCTATTGAAGGAATACTTCAGAAATTAGCTGCCACTGGATCACATATGGATGATGAAGGTTTGGTGTTTCACACTTTAAATGGACAAGTCATTTAAATAAGCAGTTAGGACTCATGCATAACCGATAATGTTCAGCAGTCTGTCATCTCAACTGATGGGTGAAGAACTGAATGTGGATCATGATCAAAGTACTCAGGCTGATCCATCCGCAATATTGGTTGCTCAACACAATGGTGCATCTTCATTAAATGGTTCTTTTGGCTTTCAATCCATGGCATTTCATCCAGAACGTAACACTCAGATGTCTGGCTCTTCTCAACCTTCTGCTCCACAGTTGAACAATCCATCTGCTCCTTTTCAATATCCTTTTGAATTTAGTCCTCAAGCCCCACATTTTCCTAATTTTGGTTAGAACAATTATGGTGGTAACAAGAACAATAAGAGCCATAATAATAACTACTAGTTCAAAGGTCCTACAACTGCTTAGATGTAGTTTTCCTACGGATTTCCTCTTTCCTTTTGGCCATGGTGAACAAGTGTATTCTGTAATTTCAGGCTTTAGGGCTATAGTACTCCTGCAGGTTTTGGACACCTATCTGGTTATGCACCTTCCTCTGGCTATGGTACTCCTTTAGGAGTTGGGACGACCCCAACTTTCAGTTCTTCCACATCAGACATGCCCCCAGTTCCACCGTATTTTGATTCAGGGGCCACTTCACATGTCACAAGTGAAGTGATGTGTCTCATATTGGAGTTCCAAATACGCACACCAGTGTCGAAAATGTAACTATTGGCAATGGACAATCTGTTCCTGTGAATCCTGTCTCCACTTCAGGAAAAGGTCATCTTCGTACTCCCTCTCATTCTTTCCATCTCTATAATATTCTGCATGTGCCTCAAATTTCTCATAATCTTCTCACTGTCCATAAGTTTGCCTTTACATAATAATTGCACAGACAAACACAACACATTCTTCATCAGGGGACCTGCCATCAGGGTCTCTATCCTCTTCTTCCTTCTTCTAAGGCTGCTCCTGGCTGCTACTGCTCTCATCAGGACAACTTCCTCTGCTGCATTGCGGCATAGCCACCTGGGACACGTTCATGCGGGTCTCCTTCGTCAGAATCATCACTAGTCTGAAAAGTACCATTTACATATTACTCCTACAGTCCTACTGATAGTTTAGACTTTGGACGGTTATGATTGGAATTGGGGCGAAATAAAAACCTTAAAAAAAACAATGAAAATAACTTAGTTTGGTTTGGTTTTGAAACTCAACCAGTTCAGTTTCATAATTAAGTAAAAATTCCATTCGGTTTCGGTTTTTGTCAATAAATTTCGGTTTGGTCCAAACCGAACCGAATCTAGAGTAATCAAACTGTTTAACATTAGGGGTGTACACTACAGGTGGTGTATCGGGCTATTGGTGTGTAATATGTAATTGAACTGCTATGTGCTTACTCAAACCTAATTTCTTTTGAAGAGATAGAAATTTAAATGAATTGAATTTTCTTATGGAATGCAGAAGAAAGGCTTTTTTAGTTAGATGCATGCAATTAGCTAAGCATTTTATTCAAACAATTATAGAACCCAAACTCTGCTTACGTAAAGTTGCCAGAGTAAAATTAACCTCTGGATTTGAAATCATTGCTTACATACCTGGTATTGGCCATAATTTACAAGAACATACTGTAGTCACGGGCTTTCTTTTATCGTTAGGATCCAAAAGCGGCTAGTTGTGTGAAGTTGTTAGACTCGTCCATAAAAGCTGAAGCAAGAAAAATTACAGAAATAACATAATTATGCGATGAGGTTGTACCAATCCTTCATGGAGCGGCCTATTATAGACCGATGCGAACATCACAAACTGTCTCGTAACAAACCTGATAACGGAGGTGAATTGCTTAACAAGGTTATTGCTTATTTCTTTCTCTCTTTGGTATTCTTCATGAACCTACATGTCCTTAAAAACCTCAATAGAATGGCTTGGTAGAAAGGAAGCATGATCATACTATTGAAACAGCTATTGCCTTGCTTCAACAAGCCCTTCTTCCTTTTCCTTTTGGCTTGAAGCTATTACTATTGCTTTGTATCTTGTCAATGTTGACCTCATTTCTCTCGAGTTTGAAGTTCCATTCCACAAACAGTACAAAGTAGATCGAGACTATTTGTTGCTTGAGACTTTTGGTTGTTGTTTTCCTTAGCTTAGACCATATTCTTGTAAAAACCTTGAACCAACGCCGCTTAAATCCTACTACGAAGATAGCCTGTGTTTCTAGGCGTGTGAAATTTCTTGAGGCAGATTATCCTATGCTGACTGCTTCAGCTTCTCCTTCACCTTCCTCCACTTCTCCTCCTCAGTTTGTTATTCTTTCTACTTGGCCCCCCTTTCCCTTAGTTTCTATTCCTGAGCCTCTTTCTGTTCCAAGTCTTACTTCTCCTATAATTTCTTCTCCTAGAGTGTCTTCTCCTTTTATTCCTTCCTCTCCTGCTACCACTTCTTCTGATTCTCCTCTACTGTCTTCTTATGTATCTGCCAATCCTATGATTACCAGGTCCAAGTATAGGATACTTGTTCCCAACATACTTTCTCTTTTCTTGCTCACTCTTCTCCTCCATCTAAACCTGCTACTTTTAAGGAAGCTATGTCTTTTCCTGAGTGGAGGCAAGCCACGTCTAATGAATATACAACTTAATGTCTCAAGGGACTTGGTGTCTTGGTCTCTAGTTTCCCCGCCATCCGGTGCACCTATTATTGGTTGCAAGTGGATTTTCAGGACCAAAAGGAACTCAGTTGCTACTTGCTAGATACAAGGCTCGTTTGGTTGCCCAGGGGTGTTAGCAAACTCCAGTGGTCAAACAAACAACTGTCAAAGTTGTTTTTAACTTTAGCTTTGCATTATGGATGGTCCAATAGGCAATTAGATGTCTCTAATGCCTTTCTCCATGGCTCTACACAAGAAAAAGTTCATCTGAAACAACCTCAAGGGTATGTTAGTTCTCAGTTTCCTTGTCATGTGTGTCAATTGCATAACGCTATTTATGGACTTAAACAAGCCCCTAGAGCTTGCACGATATTTGTCCAGTTGTTTGCTCAGTCTCACAGTGTTCAGAACAGACTAGCAGATTCCTCTCTTTGTATACCTCACAAGGATTTAGATACGGTTTATGTTCTTGCATAAGTTGATGATATTCTTATCTGCCAGTCCTATTTTGGTCACTATTATTGTTCAACAATTGAGTTCATCTTTTGCTCTTAAGGATCTGGGTCATTTGCATTATCTTTTGGGTATTGAGGAGGTTCCTACTTCCAATGGCATGATTTTACTTCAAGCTAAATATGCTCTTGAGCTGCTTAAGAAAGCTGGCATCACAGAATGCAGGCCTTGTAGTTCTCCTTCCTCTTTTAAACCTTCAGTTGTGGAAGTCGATGTTCCTGTCCCTGTCAGTAATCCAGAGTTGTACAGGCCTCTTGTGGGATCTCTCCAGTATCTCACTCTCACTAAACCAGAGCTTTCTTTTTCTGTTAATGTTGTGTCACCAAATGCATTGTCCTTTAGAGAGTCATTTTACTGCTGTTAAAAGGAAAGTTTGATATGTCAAGGGTACCTTGGACCACAGTCTTTATTTTGGCTTTCGGCATTCTCTGATGCAGATTGGGCAGGCAATGCAATGGTCTTACTAGAGGCTATTGTGTTTATCTCATTCTTAACCTCATTTCCTGGTCTGCTAAGAAACAAATTACAGTTGCAACTTGCAAGGTCTTCTATAGAGGCAGAGTACCGGGCCTTGGCTAATACTGCAGCAGAAATAGTCTAGTTAGTGAAGTTGTTCAAGGACTTGGCTGTTCCTACTTTCTCTTCTCCACTCATTCTATGGACCACACCTTAACAAAGCTTATCCTCTTAGTAGACTCAGACATCTAATCAGCGTATAAGGCCTTCCCAACTGCACTGGCAATGTAACTCAAACCCTGAGCAGTCCAATACTGAAGAGGAATATTATAGATTTTCAATCCAAACTTAGCCCAGATTTTAAAAGCTATTGCTCTAACCACAGGAAAAGAAAGTTTCTTATCTACAAAGTGCCCAACAATGCAATCCTGCGATTACTCAGATCCAAATCATCCAATCAATTCCACTCACCTGGGGGGAGAAACCCTAAGTTTATCCCCCTCGACATCAGGTGTGTGAAACTGAAGATTCATGCTCTCACTACTCTCCTTGGGTGGAGAAACTATATCCTTCCAGCATCAACGACATCCAGTTTTTTAGATTTCTCATCCAACTCTAGGGGTAGAATATGGTCCTCCTTATTCAATCCTTTAACTTGTTTAACCATAGGAGAATCAGTCTCAAGAACATCTAGATGAAAATTATTGACAACTGAAACCGACTCCAAGAAATCAACCAAAGTAACTTGCCCCAAAGAATTCCTAATAACAAGGGATTTTCCAATCACATTTGTATGAACAACAGAATCAAAATAGCAGATCTACTATCTGATTAAAAGCTCCAAGGCAAATCAAAGAAGGGAAATGCTAACCTCGGCACAAAGGGTGGAGAATAATAAGTAGAAAGTGCATAGATATCTGAGAGAAGTGTATTAATATCTGTGCAAGTATATTGACATCCGTGAAATGTGCATTGATATCCGAACTGGGTTGTCATTATATGCATATTATCCTCCACTTAATGAGAGGAGATTGGCAAGACCCAAGAACAATCAACAACAGGCCTAGTTGAATTCGACATACTAGAAAATCCTAGTTCCAAAAACGGATCTGAATTATTCAGCCCTAATGGACGAAAAATTGCATCAAAAGAACTAACCGATCTTACATTTCACCATCGGAATGCAAAGAGAAAGATCAGAAGGAATAAATTGTAGCAGAAATCAAGCAAGAAGCATTAAGAGATTCTCCAGCCAATTCGCCATGAGAACCGCCCTTCCTCCCTCTCTCACACTCTCTAATGCTTAACTACACACTTTTGTTATATTAAGACACTCTCTAATGTTTATCTACACACTTCTGTTATATTAAGACAAGAGGTTTATATTTGCAATGTGCATGTAGAGCAATCACTATTTCATCAAAATTTATGTACTTCTTCTCCAATAGTATTATTGTATGACCAAGGGCGGATCTATGCCTATGATAGGGTGGGCTATAGCCCAGGTAAATTACAAAAAAGATTAAATATTTACATGTAAAATTTTTGTTCAATAAAAGATCTACATGGTTAGCCCTTGTAAATATTCAATTATATGGATTAGCCCAGGGCAAATTCGATTCCTAGATCTGCCATTGTGTATGACAACAAAAACAGATACTGCAAAGTTATGATTCAAGAAATCTGTATGCAAGTTGGAATTCTCGTGTCATTCTACTTAAACCCATAACCAAAGCTCACTACCCTTAACCAAATGTTGAAGTAACATTACACGTTCACACACTCCCACCCACCAAGTTTTAATTAATTCAAGCCATTTGTCAATGTCAGTGCAGGTACAAATAAACCATCATAATGGTATTCAATATGACTTTAATGGCTAAGCTAAACAAACAATATGCTCTATAACCAACATCGAAAATCATACCAAATCCGCAACAGCAATTTCCAGCTCATTCAAAATCTTCTCTTTGCACTTTTGATACTCAGCAGCATTCTGGAGGATAATGTCCAGTGAGAGAAATATTTTACAGGAAGAACAACTTGTGGGAGGGGATTGTGCGAAAGTGGGTGGAAGGTTGTAAGATTTTACATGGCGTAGTAACACTTATGCACTAATACTCTTTCTTTGCAAAAAAAAAAAGAAGAAGTAACTTCAACGTTAAATTTTTACCACAAAAAATTAAGAAAGGGGCCCTCGCGTATCAAAATCCATCATGCACTGCAGCACTAGCTTGACCACAAATTTGGTTGTGTCATAACCATTGAAAGTACCTCATCATATAAATGATAGTCTTAAAATGAAATTCTAGCAGGTACAAATGATAAACCCATCGTAATCAAAAGGTATTCACAAGGCACACATTGCTTATTCTTGAATCTCCAGTTGTTCAATACAGGTATCCAGCTCTTTTTAGCAAAATCACCATTTTGATTCTGGACAACTTGTTTTTCCGCCATTTTTGGTTAGTTCATGTGGCACCCTGTAACATGCTCACTCAACTGTGTCATTGCCTACGAAATGAGGACCCAAAACCAAGTGCTACAACAACTGTGTAATTGCCTTCTAGATTACAATCCAAGTGGTACCACAATTAACTTTCTTTACTTGAGTATGTAAATTGCTTTCTTTATTAAATGCATAGTACTTACTAATGGAAAACAAATTACAGAGTAAAATTGAGGATTTATCCCATTCCAGAGTAAAATTGGCACAATTCCTCTCATTTGACTAATGTAAAACGCATTACTGACACACAAATCGACAAAATTGGAAGAGAATCAAAGCAACAAATAAACAATACCTTGGCGAGGGGCCCACCGACACAAGCAAGCAAGACTCTGCTCTCGATCGCCGCCACCAGATCCACCAACGACCGACCCATATCGGGCGACCCTAACATCGGCACCACCACCTTGTTCCCGCCAGGTCTCTCCTCCTCCCCCCCTCCTTCTCCGAAACCACGACCACCTCCACCGCCGCCGTTGCCGCCCGTCTTAGGCCCGTTTCCACCGTTAATCCCGTCGCCGCTGCTACAGACCAGGACTGTGCGGACCTTTTTCGCCTTGAGACAGAGTTTGGGGGCTGTGGTGTTTGAGCGCATTTTGAAGTACACCTGTTGTGAGGAAAGGGCGGGAGACTGTTTCCCGACACGGGGAGAGAGCATGTAAAGTGCACATGTCGACGGTATTGTGGCCATTTGTGGGGTCCCTGTGATATATATAGTAAGGTCTTGTTCTTAAATATATTTTATCTCAAATAAAATTTAATTTTGATAAAATCTAATTTTGTTTAGGGGTATGATAAAATCACATTATTTTTTTCATGGATTAAATATAAAGTTGATAACAGTGTTTTGTAACGAGATAAATCTATTGGAGAACTCTCCCTAATAAACTAGTAAAATCAAAGTGCGGCATTCAAAGAAAAAGAGAGTACTGTACTTAAAATAAAAAAGAAAGAGGCTTATGGAGGGTGCAAGTATATATTATGGTATTATATAGTGCTTTGTGCTTAAAATAATGTAAACCAAAAAAGGTAAAGTACAAGTGAGGGTGGGTGTATATATTATATGGTGTTTTGACTATTAATTTCTCTGGAAAAACACATCAAAAATAGTTATAATTTATACTGTCAACCAATAAAACTGAAGCGTAGAGAGAGATGGTGTTTTAACTATTAATTTCTCTGGAAAAACACATCAAAAATAGTTATTATAATTTATATTGTCAACCAATAAAACTGAAGTGTAGAGAGAGAGAGAGAGAGAAGAAACTAGTCGTGAGAGAATACAATACCTGGATCGAAAAATCTTTGAATGCTTGAGTCAAACAGTCTAACGATGACTTACCCAAAATCTAGGGTTTGTTTAATTGAGAGTGCTAGAACGATGATGCTTAAAATAATGTAAACCAACAAAGGTAAAGTACAAGTGAGGGTGGGTGTATATATTATATGGTGTTTTAACTATTAATTTCTCTGGAAAAACACATAAAAAATAGTTATAATTTATACTGTCAACCAATAAAACTGAAGCGTAGAGAGAGAGAGAGAAGAAACTAGTCGAGAGAGAATACAATACCTAAATCGAAAAAATCTTTGAACACCCTGATGATTTGCCCAAAATCTAGGGTTTGCATAATTTCTACAGTTTACTGTGTATTTATACTATACGTAATCGTAGTATTTCCCTTATAGTTTTTAGTTGTTTCAGTTTAACTCCCGTCGTATCCCTCAATGCATCCCACTATATCCCTTGCATATTTGATCCCTATCCAAATAGTAAAAAATGAATTTCGCATAAATTTCACTAACCTCTGAGATTTCTAACAATTTAGAGAACTCCCTAAAGTATTTGAAATTATACTATCCTCCTTTACTTTTAAATTATTATTACTAAGATTTTCCTCCTGTCAATTAAATTCTAACGGTGTTAAATGTCTCTTAAAAGACAAAAATGCCCCTCTTTTTTATTTTTTCTTAATCTCTAGTCCAACCTTATTGATTAGAAAATATTAATTAATAGTTATTAGTTGAGTTAGAGGTGATTTGGCTCAAATTATAGATTTTGTCTTGATAAATTTGAAATTTCACTTACCTCCCCTGAGGTTTTTGACACATACAGAGACTTTCCCTATACTTCCTGAAATTCCATTGCCCTTCTTTACTTTTCCAAACTAATTGTCAGATTCTTCCCTGTCGTTGTTACTTTAAGGATGACGGTGTTAATTTTTTGTGTGAAATGACTGTAATTAGGGCTACTAACGAACCGAGTTGTTCGTAAGCAACTCAAAGCTTGGCTTAGGAACGCCCCTACTTGGCTTGGTTTGTGACCTAAACGAACAAGGTCGACCTAAATGAACAAGGTCATGAACGAGCTCAAGCCCTAAGTTCTAGAAAACTCTTGGCTTGGTTCGTGACCTAAACGAACAAGGTCATGAACGAGCTCGAGCCAAGCATACACATAACCTTGTTTGGTGGCACTTTTGTTTTCTGTTTTCAAAAATTTAAGAAAGGAATGTTGTTTGTGTGCCACGTCCACTTTCAAATTCTATTTCTTACTTCCACTATTTATGAAATTTAGGGAAGTTGAAAACCTCAACATTCACTTTTTGTTTTTGTTTTCCCACTCTCAGCCACCACCTCCACCCACCACCCCAACTACCACCTCCAGCTTCCACCCACCATCACCGCCACCACCCACCACCCCACCACCACCTCCGCACCACGCACCACCACCACCCATCACCTCCAACCTCCCACCGGCAAACCTCCAACCAACTCATAATTATGTTTCTACTTTTTTTTTTTGAAAATAATTTCACACAAGCATATTTTTTATTTCACTTCCTTTTTACGAAAAACAAAAATTAGAAAACAAAAACAAAAATGTTACCAAACATAGCCTAAATATATTATTTATTCCTGATACTTTTAATTATTATTGTTATGTATCCAAGGTGTTACGTAACTGTAAACATTCACGCTTGAGGAAAGCAAGCATGTTGAAGGGGGGAGTCCACCAGGCAGCTTTGTAAAGTGAGGGAGTGGTCTCAAGGCTCTGGGTTTCCGACGTGGGACAAGTAAATTTAAAAGGAATACCAAGCAAACCTTCGTACAAGGCTTTCTTTCTATGAGAGGTCTTTGTATTTATCAGGAACGGAACTTTAGAGGAGGTAAGTGAAATTTGCCTTTAATTATTAATTGATTATGAAGGTTAAATTTTGAAAATCCACTCAGTTTTTTTTACTTATTTTTCGAATATGACCAATTAAGGTTAAATTTTGAAAATGCACTCATGGACACATACGAAAGGTGGTGGTGCTTAGTGCTGGCTATAACACTGGGCTGTATTTAGATATGCCCCTTCCCCTCCACTCAGTTTTCTAAACTTATTTTTCAAATATAACTACTATTTGGGACATTCCAAAATAGAATGGAGGACCAACGTTGTCGGATGGTAGGAGTTATATTTTATGTAGATGTCCATCGACATCCAAAAAAATAAATTCTCAACAGATGATCTTCTCAACAACAAGCCTTAAGAGATTAACGGTTTTGATTATTGTTTTAGATTTTGTCTTTGTTAGTGTGAGATAATTGGATGAGATGTGCGAGATTTAAGGCTGCAAGATGAACTATGATCAATGCGGAGTTGTCCAACAACGTTAGAGATATGAGAGTCTGGTGGCTGCACATTAATAAGCACATGAGGAATTTCATTAAGTTTGGAGGCCTATAAAGAATTGCGGTCATAGTTTAGAGACTTTTTTTTGAAGTTTTCCTTGATGATGTGACAATTCGAAACTTGTTGAGATTTTTTCCTTAACGAAAACCCAAAAAAAAAGAACACAAATGGATTATAACATATGTTTATTATTTTGGTTTGACATAGTTTAGAAGAATTATGGTGAATTGATTTATGCGTCATTCGAATCTTTCCAAAACCTAATAACAACATTTCAGTTATGAAGTGTCACACTTGAATTAATTTATTCGAACTATCCTGAACTGGGGGGCTTAGAACACATTCGTCAATCAAATCCTTTTTTTTTTTTTTTTTTTTTTTTTTGGGGCTTAGTGGATAATAGTGGCTTTGAGATTGTTTTTTTTTTTTATTGACTAATTGAAATAAAATTGTGCACACGTAAGCAATTATGCATGGTTTTATTACGGGCCAGTACAATAAACAAATGTTTATTACCACTAACTCTAATCATTCTTTTTAATTACCACTAACACTATTTAGGTCAGTCACTCTTTTTTGGGGCTTAGGCACTTAGGGTGTACTTTCCTAATATATGATTTTTAGTAGTTTAAGTACTTTCATAGGGTACCCTAGGATTTTAGGCATTTTCATAAGATACCATAAGGTATAGGTTTAGACCTTTTCATAGGATACCCTAGAGTTTAGGTTTATGGTGCACTTTCCTATTATAATGTTTTTAGTGGTTTATATACTTTTATAGGGTACCCTAAGATTTTAGGTATTTTCATAGAATACCCTAGGATTTAGTTTTAGACATTCATAGGATTTTTGGTGGGTAGAGATAGAGATGGAAGAGCCCAGTTTTTTCCGTACCCATGTGAAAGATAGAGACGGAAGAGCCTAGTTGTTTCATGTTCCATGTGGGTCGACTGGACTTATTGAAGCTTTTTAATTTCCTCGTGGAGCGCAAGGGAGAGAGGTCCGGAGAGTGGGAGTGGCCGGTAAATAACCCATACGCATTAGTTAAACTACTAGTCCAAAATCCATAGGATGCCCATGGACCAAATTCACTCTTTCCACTACTTTTCGAACCCAAACCCACCTGATTATCTATTGGGCCAAAATCCCAGGCCCATTTATCTGTATATAAATCCAACCCATCTTTCTTCCTTTCTTATGTTTCAATTCAATTGAGAGAGAGAGAAGCCCCTGGTGAGAGCATTTCCAACCCAGAGACTCATTCTCCATTTTGGAGACTCAAATAAATATATTTTTATTCAAAAAGCAGATATGGAGAATCAACAACTACAACCCGAATTCTCTATTTTCCATCTCTCAAATTTCCCTTCAAAATTTTACTTGTATTCCTACTTCAAGTTTCAATCAAAGAACTCCTTTTGTGTTTAAATTAATTATTGGTTGGTGTAAAAATAAGTATTAGTAATTTGAAAGACCACCATTTTGGTATTGGCTGAAGTAGCTATAATCACCATGACTGAAGCCAAAGGAGTTGGATGCGTGAGCTCTGTTCTTGGATGGAGTTCACGTCCTTCTCCATGAATTCTTTTTCTTGACATTCAAGTAAATAATAATAAAAAAGACAAACAGATTGGTAGGAGGCTAGTGATGCAAAGGATTTTTTTTATATTTTTTTATGAGAGTTGAAATAGTTTGAATTTACATTTAAGGTCATTTCAAAGCGTATTGATTCCTATTTAATATTAGGCTCATTTTGAAGATACTATTAATATCTTTTCAATGATATTAATTTTATAAAAATTGAGTGTATAATATTAAAGTTATATGTCATTGAGGAAGATTTAGCAAAAATTAAATGGGATATGGTTGATATTATAATTTATTATCAATTGATACAAAGGATAAAATAATGATTTTTTTAAAAAAAAGGAGAAATGGAGATGGGTCTCCATTTGGTGGGAGATTCTCCAAATATGGAGGATGAGAGTTGAGTCTCCATTTTGGAGACCCCAAATAGAGATGGGTTGGAGGGCATAGATTCTCCAAAATGAAAATATGGTGCCCTAAAATGGAGATTTGGAGATGGGTAGGAGATGCTCTAAAGCTTGAGGTCACGCGTGAAATCACAAAAAAAAAAACTGGGAAGGGTTTGATGGGAGCAAATTTTTTTAAATTTTTTTTATTATAAAAATACAAATATATAGTTTTTAGGAAAAACTGCTCGGATCAAGCTCTTTTCACTACTTTTTTTTATTGATTTCTTGAAGGGTCACTTAAAAACACCTTTTAAACACATTGAATGGTTTAGATCATGAAAATTCAATCGGAAAATGGGGTGTGAAACGAAAGGTCCGCATTTTAGGTTGTGGATAGGAAGTTTTTCCCTATTTTGAGTTCCCAATTACTCTAAGTTTCATCCTCAATAGTGGGGTGCAAATTGCACAAAAATGCATCAGAGAGAACGGAAAGAAGAGAAGGGAAGGGGCGGGAAAGTGAGTCATGCGATATACGATCAATGATAAATCACTACCGAAACGGAATCAAAACCTCGATACCTTCTACTCCGATGCCCAGGTCAATTCCCTTTCTAGGGTAAATTGCGCATACGCATCAATGATAAATCACGGCTGGAAACGGAATCAAAACCTCGATACCTTCTACTCCGATGCCCAGGTCAATTCCCTTTCTAGGGTAAATTCCCTTTTTAGGGTGTAGGTGAAGCTCGAACTCCTAGTAACATTATTATTTAAGTTTTGATTTAGTGTTTTCATTATTCGAATCGTGGTTGCATGGATAGAGGATTTACCTATAAGATCAAATTTGTCATCAAATATTGCGTATGATTTATACTCCATATTTTATGCACGTTAACGTTAATGTTCTTAATTGTTTTGTGATAATTGGGTAGGATGGGTTCTGCTCCTCAGACATGCCATATTAGTAAGATGGTTCGTGTTAGGCGGCGATCACCATGCTAGTTGGATCACTAAAATCTTTTGGCGGTACCCTGTGGTCCCGTAAACCCTAATGATATCCATATTGAGTCGAATAATTAACCTTCATCATTGCATGAAAATTGTTCCTACTGGTCGAGTGAATTCGAAACCTAGATTTTCCCCCAAGTCGTTTCTCTCACACACTTAATTGTTTTTCAATAAAAAATTCAGTTGAAAACCTTTTCCCTGAATTAAATTAGAAAGCAACCAAAACTAACGTAATTTATCCTTTTTTTATCTTGTATTTTTCCAGTTTCTTTTTTTTACTTTCATATTTTTTGTTTAACTTTTCATTGTAATTTTTGGATTACAATGAAAAAAACTATGGAACTATGGACCGAAATTGAAAAACCTTCATCTAAGACAACACCCTAGACCTAGTAACAAATCAAAATGGAGTCGTAGAATTCTAATTCTATTCATCTCTCAAGACCAAGTTATCTCCCAACGTCAATACAAATCGTTGAGACATTTCTGTACGAATTTATTAGACATCATAAGAGCTTTAAACTAAATGAATCCGATCACCAAAATAGATCGGGACAAGTCCCATTATTCTTACGTGGTGATCATATGAGAAAATTATTTGAGAACATCACATGACATTGCTATGCTGGATTCAGATCATAACACCACTGAATTGGAACTCAAGTAGAAATAGCTGGCTGGTCTACAAAGAACATAAATTTCCGATTAGAAAGCAATGCACAGAAAACTCGGGTTGAGAATGAGGCTCCAATTTATTCACATAAATTTAGAACAAATAATACGTATTGTAACAAGTAACAACTAGGAGTGGGCATCGTGTGGTGTTCATGTTGTGTAGGTTTGTATCATTGTAGGTTCATGTCAAAATACATGTTAACTTAAATGTGTCATGTATCTTGACACTAATTCAACCTGCTTAAAACCGCTCGTTCTAGTAGACTGTTAAACACCCTTTGTTAGGATCTTTAAAAGATGTACGTAAAATTATACCTGAATGTTGCCCATGTAACACCCTGTTGATCAATAACAAAAATAAACACAATTCGATATTGTCGCAATCACATAAAGTATAAAACCAACTGAAAATTTGACCATCACCAAAGCATGATATTGGAAAATGAAGCCACTACAAAACATTAGTCTCAGAAGTCAGAACCACTATGTAATAAGTCTCAATGTTACTTGTAGTCTAAAGAGTAGGATATTGGTATTGCCTTTACCCAGATGTTTTCCAATACAAGTTGATCCCAAGAATAATTTTCCAAACATCAAATCTTCTCCAGAGTGGAAAATTCAAAACTCTTCGCCGTGGGTATCACCTGGTTGCTTTTCTCTTATCTGTACCGGCTTCATCATTGAGTTGGCTTTGAATCTCATCTGAAACGATAAGGAGAATTTTACTAAGATTAGAAAAATGACAGTAATAACTTTGCTGCAAGTTGTCAACCATATCAAATGCAGGTGTAGAAAATGAAGTCAGTGAAGTGGAGGTGCAGATGATCAAGTGGTGTAGTAATTAGTTAGGTAGTTAGGCAGAGGCAATGCTGTAACTTAGATGTATTGGCTTGCTTAAGTCGGTGAGTATAAATATCTAGATTGTGAAACAAAATTCTACAGTAGCACATAAATTTTGTATAGAAAAGTAAAGACCTGAACTCTTTCAATTGTAAAGTCTACAGTAGCACATAAGCTGACTCTTCTTGTAACCTGAACTCTTTCAATTGTGTTAACAAAAGTAAAGACCATTTTCTATTTGTAAAAGTAGTTGTTATGGTTTAGGAAGTCGGTGATCGATCCAGCCTTCTTCTTCATCTCTATTCTCTCAAGATCCACAATATGCAACTCTCAAATCATCAATGGCGAATCAATTAGCTGAGTATATACCTTCTTCTCTTTCATTTCTAATTGCAAAATTTCAGTTTTTCATTATTTATGATTCTATAGAAACCTCAAATTACTTTTCTTGGAAAACACAAGTTGAGAATGCATTGAAAGCAAATTGCTTATTCAATGTCCTAAAATTCACTAGGTGTTAGTCTGGCGGAGATGGGGGCCTAGGGCCTAGCCGCCTACTAGTTGGCTGGCAAGCCTAGGCATTGGACCACCTCCTAGCACCCTAAGCGGGGACTAGTTGACCGACTTTTAGAACACTTTGCTTATTTGAATGAGTTGATGGAACTTTTGAGAAACCTCCTTCTCAAATTGAAGATTGATCAGGAAATAAGGTTTCTTATCCTGCATTTATGAGTTGGTGTACGGTTGATCAAATGATTTTGCCTTACATTATTGCTACACTAGCACCTCCTATTCTACCACATGTCGTTGGAACACAGCATGCATATCAAGTTTGGATTAAATTGGAAGAGAAATTCAGTGTGCTTTCTAGATCAAATATTCCTGACCTTAAGAGACGTCTTTGCAGTTTGAGAAAACATCTATGGAACAATTTTTGGATTATAAAAGAGGGATAATAATTCAGAAAT
This sequence comes from Vaccinium macrocarpon, assembly GCA_022606695.1. NCBI lineage: Eukaryota > Viridiplantae > Streptophyta > Magnoliopsida > Ericales > Ericaceae > Vaccinium > Vaccinium macrocarpon. Next base: position 10,870,008 of record CM040175.1, read on the forward strand.
TAGCTGCATCTTGACCACATATGGAGGATGAAGATCTGGTGTTTCACATCTTAAATGGATTGTTAGGGGAATACAAGTGACTTAACCATGCAATTGGGACTCTTGCAGAGCCTATTACATTCAGTGGTCCGTCATCTCTGCTTATGGGAGAAGATCTAAATGTAGATCATGATCGAACTACTCAGATTGATCCATCTATAATATTGGTTGCTCAGTACAATGGTGCATCATCATCCAATGGTTTTACTGGCTCTCAATCCATAGCGTTTCATCCAGCAGATGATAATCAGATGTCTGGCTCTTTTTAACCTTTTGTCCACGCTTGAACAATCCATCCGGTCCTTTTGTAACTATGGTAGCAGTTGTATGCTTGATGATTAGTCTTTACAAAAACTTGGCAATCACCAAAAGGAAAGGGAAAAATCATAGGAAAACCACCTCTAGAAGTTGCCATCATTTAATCCTAAAGTCCATACAGATCGGCAATGGTCAATCTGTTCTTGTCTCCACCTCAGGTAAAGTTCTTCTTCCTACTCCCTCTCATTCTCTCCATCTCAATAAAATTCTGAATATGCCTTAAATATCTCGTAATCTTCTCCCTGTATTGTGGACAACCCATTATTGTGAACCAAAAACACACACACAAAAAAATCAAGAAAAAGAGAAAATTTCCGAATTATATTCAACCAATATAAATCATACAAAAAACTCTCCAGAGTAGGAGCTCACGAAGCGAGCTCAACTTGAACTCCCTCTCTTTGCTCTGGTTCTCTTTCCACTCACCACTCTTCGCTCTCACTTCTGTTGACACTCATACAACAGGAAAGGTACTGAATTTACAGGCCATTCTAGGGGCTTTTGCAAAGGGCAACAAGTGATAAGGCACACAAACAAAGGGCAGCCTTAAAAGGTCTGATTTCTGGGGCTGCAACCTACACTCTTGGTCTCCCACTGAAGCACATGGCTTCTAGAAACCCACTTACTTTTTGAGCCAACTCCACACTCTGACCATAAGTTTGCCGAAGATAACAATTGCAGGATTAATTTTTACTCACGTGGGTACCTCATTCAGGACAGACAAACACAACACATTCTTCATCAGGGGCCTTACCAAAAGGGTGTCTGTCCTCTTCTTCCTTCTTCTAAAGCTGCTCTTACTGCTACTGCGCTAATCAGAATTTTAACTCATTCACATGGATGTATGGGATCCATCCTTGTACCCTCTATCTTTGGCTATAAATACTACTCCCTCCGTCCCAATTTGTTGTGCCTGTTTCCTTTTTGAAACTTCTCAAAAAATTGTCTATATTTCATAATCTATAATATTTTTTACGATTTTGAAATCTTTATTTTAAAAAATTAATTGAGATCTATCAAACAAGATCCATATTGACTATAAAAAAACATTATAGATTGAAATATATAGATGATTTTTTGAGACGTCTAAAAAAGGAAATAGACACAACAAATTGGGACTGAGGGAGTATCTTCTTTTGGTTTATGATCTTACTTTACATTCTAAAGATGAAGTTGCATCTCATGCTAAAGCTTTCAAGGTATTTGTCTTCAATCAGTTTGCAAATTCAATTAAAACTCTTAGAACTGAGAATGGATGTGAATTCCTTAACAAGGCTATGGCTTATTTCTTTTGTCACCATGGTATTCGTCATGAAACCACATGCATTTACACACCTCAACAGAATGGCTTAGTGGAAGCATGGTCAATTGGTCATGATATTAATGAAACAGCTACTCAACAAGCTCTTATTCTTGTTTCCTTTAGGCTTGAAGCTATTACTACTGCTTTCTAGCTTATCAATCGCATACCTAATCCCTCTATTTAGTTTGAAATTACCTTCGACAAACTGTGCAAAGTAGCTTGTTAATTAAGCCTTCTGGTTGCTGTGGCTTAGACCATATTCTTCCAATAAACTTGAACCAAGGTCCAAGCCTTGTGTCTGTCTAAGGTATTTTTACTAAAGGCTATAAGTTCTTAAATCCTAATGGAGTCTATATTCTTAGTGCTTAGATCCTACTACTAATGGAGTCTATATTCTTAGGCATATGAAATTTCTTGAGGCAGATTTTCCTTATCCTATGCTAACTGCTTCAGCTTCTCCTTCACCTTCCTCCACTTCCTCTCCTCCTCATTTTGATATTCCTTCTCCTCATCTTGCACCCTCAGTTTCTATCCTGGCTCGTTTGGTTGCCTAGGGGTTTCAGCAAACTGAAGTTATCAACTACACTGAATTCATACAGCAAACTGAAAGTACGAATTTTCCTGTTATTTTCGTAATGTGCATGCAGTACAATGTGTGAAGTCCTAAACAAAAACTCTAAATTCATACAGCTACGTCATACAACAGTAAAGGAAACTCAAAACATATTTTTGCAATGTGCATGGAGTGTAATGCGTTTGAATCTATATAGTAACAGGAAAACATATTTTTGGACATCATATGGCTGTAACAGCCCAAATTTTTTGGAGTGGGTGATCTTGACCAATAGCCAACCTCCATCCATATCGGGCACTCAAAGACCCCTCTTGAAAGTAAAGAAACCAATTTCAAGGAAAGCATCACCATTTCATACTAGTATGATTTTCTGTCTTCATGTTCTATAATGGAAAAGAAGAGCAAATCAATACTTATGAAGGGACGCATTGTTTGATTTTAGAAATTGAACCCCAAGCTATTTTCTACAAATACATTATTTTTTATGCATCACGGAGGTTGATTGTATCCATCTTGCTTATTGGATGAAAAGACTTTATTTTCTTCCAACTTGATATAAGTTTTATATATGTCACATATGTGTGTCTATCTTGAAAAAAAAAAGAGAGTAAATAATATGTCACGTTTTAACAGTACCTATCGGGATGTGTCCTGGTGTCCAGCACAGACACATCATCTTCTTATAATGTCCATGCCTCAAAGCTAAAAGTTCAGTAAATGTAAACAGAGGAAGGGCGAGCTTTGTAAAAGTTGGAAGAAGAAAAAAAGAAGAGAAAAGATTTCCTTCTTTTGCTAGGACGAATCCTGAATAGAACTGACTTGATGTCTAGGTATTAGATATGACTCTTTTTTGTTTGGGTTAACGGCATTGGATATGACTTTAATGGACAAGTTAACCGAACAATAGGCTTTATAATACACCTCATCCTCCGCAATTTCCAGATCTTTCAACACTATCTCTTCATGCTTTTGATACTCTGCAGCATTCTGGCATATAAAAAAACAAAGAAATCAAGATAATATCTCGCGAAAAATGTTTTACAGAAAAAATAACTTGAGAGAGGGGTTTGCAGGGAAGTGGGTAGATGAGTGTAAGATGGACGTACATGGAGCAGTAAAACTTTTGCACTAATACTCCTTCTTTGTCACCTTTAACATTTGTCTTAAACACCCGTAACGGGGCATGAGTGAAACTTATGGACTAATACTCATGGACTAATAGTCCATAAGTTTTATTGATCCATGACTCATTGGCAGTAAAACTTATGGACTAATACTCATGCTCCTGGTTACAGGTGATTTATGCAGTTTTTTTGGTCAACAATGATTTCAAAAAATGCACAATTACGATAGCCGATTCATGTTATGTGTCGTTAAATAAAGGTATTGTTGCATGGTGACCTTTACCATCAAGCTCCGAAAACAATTATTCAAAACCTTCCTTTCTTCATTAAAAACATGCAAAAAGCAACAAATTCGTCTACCCACAGAGTTAGTAACCTTTCCATCAAACATAATGCAAAAACTACCATAGTCCTGAACGAAAGTCTCAAAATAAAGGCTTTATGATAGATCACAGACGAGTTCTCCACCTCTTGTTCTCTTGTTTTGTGTGGACCTTTAGTTTAGTTTAAAGTAAACAGTTTAATTAATAAATCGAAAGTCGCGGAAGCGCCAAACAAGGTTAATCGAGATTAAAAGGCAGAAGGATAATTCTTTAAAAAAAAGAACTTGGAATTTTACAGTTGGGGCCACTCTGAATCCGGCACTGATTATTTGGAGATGTTTTTACATAATGAGAATAACTTATTTACGGAGATTCCGTAAAATGGGTTTGCACCGAACAAATTCCCGCCGTGCATCCCGAGATCCAACGGCTTGGAGCCGTGCACACTCTCTCTCCTCCTTAAATGCACTGCAGATGTAAAAAAACAAAAACTGTGCACGGGCTCCGAGCTGTTCAATCTCGGGATGGACGGCGAAAATTTGCTCGGCGCAAACCCCCTTTTACGCGCCCCTTTTACGGAATGTCCATAAATAAGTTATTCTCTTACATAATTCAAGCAATTAATTTGTCTCTGTTTTTGCAGGTACAGTTGATGAATCCATATTTAGTAATGAAAGGTATTGTAATAAGGCACACGACATAGACAGTATATACCTTAATCGAGAAGATATCATCGGCCAAGAATTCATCATCGAATTCGGATCCATAAAGCTGAACCATCATCTCCTGCCAACCCAACCAGCCCTCGACCTCCTGATCCTTGGACGACCACGGCCAGCCTAGCATCGGCAACTCTTGAAATCTCTCCTCCTCCGCCTCCCCCTCCGCCTCTCCGTCACCACCGCTTCCTCCTCCTCCCCCATTTCCCCAGTAGTAGTTACTGTCGTCATCTCCGCCGCAACGCACGATGACACGGACTTCAGGGAAGTGTTTTGCCCACAGACGGATCCGTTTGGCGATGCTTGAGTACTGGTATCTCAAGGAAGATTTGATCGGCCGTTGTGAAGGCCGACCGTCGAGACTGGTGACTGAGCTCCCCAAAAGTGTCAATTTGGTGGTGGCCGCCATCGAGGTGGTGGTCTCTGCTTAATTTGTTAGCCTGGAATTCCGTCAGGATCTTTTGCCTGCCTTAAAGTGGGAAGGACTCCGTAGTAGTAATAACTGCTAATAAGACAACCTTCAAAGAGCTTTCCAAGGTGACGTTGGGTTAAAAAAATCAACTTAATTTTTTTTTTGTTTTTATTTGATTTTTTTTGCATTTTCAGTTTTGCATCGATTTTTTTGAGTATTATTAGTTCATCTCGGTGAGACAAATCTTAAAAGATTACGACTAGAATTTTCATTTTTTTGAATAAGATCGAAAAAAGTGTAAAAAACTAATTTTTAGCTTATTTTTGTCTTTATTCAAAATAAATTAAGCTTTGGTCATAATTTTATACTTTTTTGATTCCTTTCGCTGAGACGAACTAATTATACACAAAAAATTGATGAAAAACTAAAAAATGCGTAAAAAAAAATCAAAAACTAAGTCAACCAATTTTTTAAGTCAAAACACACTTATTCCTGAAGTTGCACGTGTTGTTGTGGTCCCTCGTAGCGTGCTTTCCACATAAAGGTAGGGTTTTCTCTTGTTTCTAATAAAAAAAATACAATCCTTAAATTATATTAGTATATGCTGCCCTTTTCGATTTCAATCATTATTTTGACAAGGTACGTTATGCTCGTGGAAGATGAGCAATTTGGAATTGACAGTCCGAGTTTAAAATGTAAGGAGTAAAAATTTGTGAGGAAAAAAAAAAAATTCACTTGCGCACTTGTACGAACGTTTGTGCAGTTGGAAAAATTACTGTCTCCGTCTTAAAAAAATTGTTGGCATATCAAAGGGAGATTTCGTAATTTATCTCATATTTTCATCAACTTTTTGTTCATTTTTTAGGAATTCATCGTCCATTTTAGAGATTTGGAGATCCAAATAGAGATGTGAGTCTCTATATTGGAGACCTAAAAATAAATTTGGAGACCAAATTTATAAAAATGACGATGGGTCTCTTCAAGATCTTATCATAAAGTACAAAAAGTTAGGAAAAGATGGGGTAAATTACAAAATCTTTTCTTCTTTCATCACATCCAGTCTCCAAAATAGAGAGATAGATATTCAAATGCATTGAAGAAGTTCTAAAGGAGGAGGAAGATGAGATTTCGTTGTGCAATGGGACTTAAAGTTCCATCGGAAGATGAGATTTTCAAAATCTTTTCTTCTTTCGTCACATCCAGTCTCCAAAATAGAGAGATAGATATTCAAATGCATTGAAGAAGTTCTAAAGGAGGAGGAAGGTGAGATTTCGTTGTGCGATGGGACTTAAAGATGAGATTTCTATAGTGATATCAATTGTGGGCCTTATAAAATTTTCATTTGCAATCGGAACCATTCATTTTTTAAGGAATCTTGAGCGCTTTATGTCTTCAATAAATTATGATCATCGGAGATTGATAGACACACAACTAAGACAAATTTGTATAGTGTTTCGTTAAATGATAATGACCATCCATGTAAATGAACCCGAAATATGGCTTCTAAGAGCATCCACAATGGTCTAACCAAAATTGGATAACCAAAAGTTGCCACATAAGCTTTTGGTTATCCATTTAGAGGTTGCTAAAGTTAGCAATGTCAAGTCCCACATTGGTGTTTTTTGTCCATAACCAAAAATAATGGACACCCTCCATCACTTATTCAAATGATAAACAAAACTTGCCACATTACTTTTTCAAACTACAAAAAATAGTTTTGAAATTTTTTTTAAAAAATATTTTGAATTTTCTTTAAGTACAAAACGGTTTAAAAAAAAACAGTTTTTAAAAATAAATTTTGAAAAAAAACAGTTTTTAAAAATAAACTTCTGAAAAAAACAGTTTTTAAAATGAACTTTTGAAAAAAAAAACAGTTTTTTTTAAAAGAACTTTTGAAAAAAACAGTTTTTAATAGGAATTTTTGAAAAAAAAAAACAGTTTTTTAAAATGAACTTTTGAAAAAAACAGTTTTTTAAAATAAATTTTTGAAAAAAACCAGTTTTTTAAAATAAACTTTTGAAAAAAACCAGTTTTTTAAAATTAAACTTTTGAAAAAGAAAAAAAAAATTTTAAATTAAACTTTTGAAAACATTGTTAAGAGAGGAGAGAGAAGGTTTTTGTCATTTTATGTAATGGTGGGTGTACTTGATTGGGTAGATGTGGGGTCCATTAAATTTGGTTATTGGCAAAAGGTTGCTAGTTTTGGTTATCCAAGTGACAAAATTTGGTTAGTTGCTAAGAGGTTGCTAAGTTTGGTTATTCCAATGTGAGCACTTTTTTAAACAAACATTGCTAACTTTAGCAACTTTTTGGTTTTGGTTATGCCAATGTGGATGCTCTAACATCCAATTAATTTGACTTTTTATCTACTCAATATTTTCAACAAATTGTATGATTTCGATCTCAAATATAAGATATAGAGGTCTCACAATTGAGGTCACTACGGGTACCCAAATCCTGTCCAAGGGCCACCGAGTGCACGTTTATACACGCACATTGTTGAAGTGATTGGGTTACCGTTAATTGAACAGTTAATTTTGCCCTAATAGGTAAGACGTTAAATTCTCTCTTTAACCCCATCCACCATAAATTGTGAACTTATGTTAGCCGTCAATTATCTGATTGTTGTCCATCAATCTAGTCCAATTGCTGATGCTAACAACAACCAGAACATAAAGGTTGTGTTTGGTTTGGTTTTGAGTTTTGATTTTTTAATGATTAGAGGGAGAAATAGGGGTAATAATTAAAAAATAAGTATTAATGATTTGAGAGAGATAGAGAGAAAAATAAGAATAATATTTAAAAATAAGAGTAATAATTAAATAATGATGTTGAAAACCGGTTCTTGAGAACCTTTCCAAACAAGGCCAAACTGTCCAATTGCTGATGCTAACAACAATCTAGACATAAAATATAGGAAATAGCTACCATACAAATTTTTTATTTAGGTGTACCATATTCACATATTATATGGTTCAGATCGTGTCACTTCATAATGTTTTTTAATTTTTCGTAATTTTTTAGCAATATAATTCGTAATATTTTGGTGTGTCTCGTAACTTTTATGAAAAAAATAACTTTTACAAAAAAAATTCGTAAATTTTATAGGAATGTACTATATACACCCAAATTAGAGGTGTATATTGCATGCTTTTCCTAAAATATAATGTAAAAATCTAGGCCAATTGCTGACGCTAACAACCACCAGGACATACATTATAATAATGACAACTAGTCCAATTGCTGATGCTTATCAATAAACTATAATAATTGCTGAAGCTAACAAGAATCCGGATATAAATGAACTACGGAGTATAATAAATGCTGATGCTAAAAACAATTCGGACATAAAATATAATAGTACTCCCTCCGTCCCAATTTAATAGTCTTTCATTCTTTTTTAACCGGATAAAAAAACAATTATAATTGTATTTGGTTAGATAGTTTAGTTTAATTTTGATGATGTCAACAAGTGTAATGAGTGGAGAGAGAGATAGAGAGAGAAATGAGAAAAATGATGATGTCATCAAAACTAAAACTAAAACTAAACAGAGAAACGAACAAGACCTATGTCTTTCAATCGGTAATACATTTTACATACAATATGGATCTTGTTTGATAAATCTTGATTTAATCTAATAAACAAATTGTTCAAAATCATCTAAAACATTGTAGATTATGAGACATAACAATTTGAAAAGTGGCAAGAACTCCGAAAAGTGACTATAAAATTGGGACTGAGGGAGTAATAAAAGTCTAGACCAGTTGAAACAACCCGGAATAAAAACTACGGGGTCTTGCTACTATCGGCAAAATGCGCGTCGGATACCAATTCTTCACTAATACTTCCTCCATCCCCAAATTAGAGTAGAGTATTTCAGTTTGGGCTGTCCCTTATTAAGAGTGCATTTTGAAAAGTTAATGGGTAAAAATTTGTACAATTATTACTTTGTCCTTTAAAAAATTAATGAGTAAAAGTGAAGGATAGTTTGGAATGTAGAGGTAAAAGTAGATGTGAGAGATGTTAAGTGAAGATAAAGAACAATGATAGGTACACACCCTGTCAACCACTCCCCACCACACCCTCTCTCATATGTGTGGTGGTGTCCACTGGGACCCACCGGGTAAGCCCATCACACATGTGAAAGAGGGTGTGGTGGGGAGTGGTTGAGAGGGTGTGTCTTTATCATTTTTGAAAGATAAAAGTTGATGTGAAAAGTGTAATGATGATATATTTTTTAAATAAGTTAGATTTATGAAGCAACTCATTTAAAAAGGGATGGATGGAGTAAGAGATAAGTCCACATGTTGAATTAAAAACCTAAATGCACCACCAAATAATACTCGTCCAATTGTGTGAGGTGAATGACTTGTTGATTTGAAAACTTGTAGTCAAAGAATATTAAACACTCCGAAAATACTTTAGTGGAAATTCCGTCTTATTACTTTTAAGTTAAAAATTAGTTGCATTGAGAACTTGATTTTGGGTTTCTTTTAAATTGAGACGGATTGGATGGGGTTGATGTTTCAGAATGTTGGAACTTGTGACTCATATGGAGAGATACCGAGAAGTTCTAATGAGTAATGAAGGCCAGATACCGAGCGGAATGGAGCAGTTTGGTATGGAATAATTGGGGTTGGAATAGAGTAGGGCTATAAATACTCTCTATTGTAAAAATCCTGACCGATTTTTTTTATCATAATAAACAGACTTGCTCGCTCCCCTGGAGATACCCGGATTTGGGAACCACGTAAATTCTTATGTCGATTTTTTACTATTTTTCATATTCTATTATTGTGTGTGTCGTGATTTCTCTAACACAAAACCATTGGCGATGAGGATGTGAGTTTCAAGGTTTTGTATTTGGATCCTAGGGCCTGTAGCGCGCATCGTGACCATCTAGCTTAGGAATCAATGGTTGGGGGCTCCCCGCAAAGGAGGCCACGAACCCTACAACTTCTAGAGAGAAAAATTTGTAATTGTTTTTTAAAGAATTGTGTGAAATAACATTGTTGCCCCTCGTTTTGACGGAAAAAGTTAACGGAGTTTGGGTTGGGGATTGGATTGAATTGGTACAAATCTTAAGCGTCGGGGACTAAAATTCCCCATTTAATACATTGAAGACTAAAACGCGACGCGGTCAACAATAGCATTATCGGCCCCAAAAGTATAGATATACTCTAGCAAAAAGGAACTGTGTTGAAAACAACATCACCTAGATATTCCCTCCGTCCCATGAAATTTGATCACTTCGAAACTACGTGCAATTTTCAAACTAAAAAATAATGTATTTACCAAAATAATTAATTTTGTTTTTGCATCGTATAAAAGTTTTCAATGAGATCTATCAAACAAGATCTATATTGACTAAAAAATTATTTTCGTAAGCACATTATTTTTTAGCTTGAAAATTGCATGTAGTTTCATAGTGATCAAACTTTATGAGACGGAGGGAGTATTTTTTTATATATAAAAAAAACTAAGTTATTAGAAATTTTCAAGCGGGTGGAGGCCGTGGCTCCCATAAGCCCCACGGTTGGTAGTTACTCTCTAGTTGGTTGTCTCCTCTCTCTCTCTCTCTCTCTCTCCGAGAATCTGAATTTGTTCCATATTGATATCCGGCTATTTTAGCCGAATTCATAATTATGACTCTGGTCAACTTGTTTTTTTTTCCCTTTTTTGGTTGACATAGTTTTTTTGTTTGATTTTAACAATTCAGTTGCTAAAATCTACCTTTTTTTGGCAAATGAGTTCACTAGGTGTTAAAATCATAGTTTAAAGTTCATTTGCTAAAATCAACTATGATTTTAGCAAATGAGTTTAACAGGTTCTAAAATCATAATTTTGAAATAAAAAAATGAAGTGGTTCCGTGTATCGGTTTTTAATTTTTTTCGCACCAAATTAAAGTACTCCTCGTGTACTTTAATTCGGTGTGAAAAAATTGAAAAAGATAACCGGAACCACTTAATTTTGTGATTTGAAATATTTATGATTTTAACACTTGAACTTATTTGCTAAAATCATGGGTGATTTTAGCAACTCAGTTGCTAAAATCAAAACGGAAAACTAATTATAGTAACATTCTCGCTCAACTATGTTATTGCCTCAATTTTTCCCCCGGAAGCATAGTTAGTTAATATCTGCATCATATTTAATTAGACATGCGTAAAATATATCCAAGTGCTACAAACAATTGACTATCTTTAGGAGATTTTGAATTTAATTAGCCTTCTTTTTAAACCAAATATTGTACTAGTTTAGTGAAGTTTTATCCAAAATCCCAATCAAATTTTCTCATTTCCCTGATCATTTTACTAATCTAAATTACATTTCTGACGAACACTAACTCATAAAATTAGTAGAGAATCAAAGCAACAAATAGAGAATAATACCTTGGGGAGAGCCCATGATCACCACAATCAATCACTTGGTAAAAAACTCATCAGCCATCAACCGCCCTAATCCTCGGGAAAGTAGCAATTTATCGGGCTCCTCAAATCTCTCCTCCTCCTCCTCTCCCCCTCCTCCACCACCACCACCTCCCTTTTAACGCCCACCATTAATGCCGTCTCCGCCGGAAACGGAATTTGGCAACGGAAAACCGAATTTGACCACGGCGTTTGAGCTGGAGGTCTGGAGCAATTTGACGGACAGCGGTTTTGGTTTTGGCCGATATGGCAGGTTTAATCTGGCAGCAGCAGCAGCAGTAATTTGATTGTGTTTGGTGAACATGTGCGACAATGGGGTAGGTGCGTAATTTGATTGTTTTTGGTGAACATATGCTATTATAATAGTGTATTTGGTGAACATTTGCTTTTAAGTGAAAATTTGACTGTGTCCGACAAATTTGGGAGATTTTATGATTGTTACATTTGTGATTAATGAAGTAAATTAATTAAAAGTTAAACCGATTAGCATCAGGTTTTGTTAGCATAAGAATTAATGCAAGAGTTATTAAGTGATTAGCAGTAATGAATATACGTTATTAGCTCTTGCTACATTCTTCACTGAGCTTTGGCAAACCAAGCAAGACATGCAAGACGTATCCGTATCCTCTATGACTTCGAGAGCTAAAACTAGTCTTGGATTTCAAAGGAAAAAGGGCTTGAGGCTGGGCCTGTAGCTTGAGTTCTCCATATTTTGTCAAAAATTAGAACACATATCAGGAGAATTCAATTGATTAATAGCTCATTCCAGTGTCGTTGGCTTGAGGAATTTTTGACTTTGGAAGATGTATCAATTGAAGTAAGAACATAATTACTGCTTGCTCTACTTTTATACACCCTTTTTTTTTTTTGGCAAAGAAAGATGTTTCTTTGGTGGAGGTTTGCGCTTACACACTTATATAGAGTGTATAAGAGTTACACAGCCTAATAGTTGGGTTGTTGTATCCTGGAGGAGAATGGCTAGTAATCTGCTACATCGGTTATTGTGCTCATTAATTTATTTTATTATCTGCGGTAATTACACCAACAATTATCATTTTCAAAAGAGCTTAGAATACAGTTCAAAAAAAAAAGAAAAAGAAAAAGAAAAAAAAGAGCTTAGAATAGACAGATACTGGTAGATACGACGGCGCACATCGTTATTGGTTTATTGGGAAGATCTGCCAACAAACCGGAGAGCTGTCCTTTGTTTGTGAAATTAATTTTGGGGTTCTAGGTAAACTCTTTAGGCCAAAAAAAAAAAAACCATGTGTGAAATTAATTATGGGGCTCTAGGTGAACAAAAAATGATATGGTTGTACCCACAATAGTTATCCAAATGTACACCAACATATCTCAATCACCCAAAAGCATCTTTGACATTCCACATTTCAAATAAACTATTTGTATGTGGAAATAGTTTATCTAAAATCTAGAACATTGATTTATGAGATGGATAGTTATGATGCATTGGGTACGGGTGTGTGGACGCATAAATGTGTCCCTATGTAAATATTTGGAGCGGTACAATTTGTTTCAAGAATTTGCCAAATGATAAAATGAGAATTACCATTTTAGTTGAGTTTTATGGAAGGGGTGATAAAATCACACTGCGTTCACAAAAGATAAAACCTACTTTTGTTAACCAATTTGCCCTTCTTTTTGTTTGCCAAGTGATAAAATTTGTTCCTAGCTTTTAGCATTTGATGAATACTTTTCATAAAATCTCCCATTTTATCTGATAAAATCAGTTTAGAAACACAACCCAAATATGTTTTTAAAAGTACCTATTAAATAATCAACTCATTCAAGTATTGGTATTGGATTGATCGAATTTTTTTCTTGAATTTGTCGGGATAAAAACTAAATGGATCAATTAAGCTTTTACCAATATTTGAATGATTTGATTTTTTTATAAGGCCACATAAAATAATTTTTTAATAAATTAATTACCGGGATCATTAGTGTATAAGATAATGTAAATTTTGTGTTCCCTAATTGGGCTCCTCTTTAAATCTTGTTTGGGAGGCAAAAGCGGCGACAAGTACCAATTGATGGTGGCTCATAAAGCAATTAGGCCAAAATGACAATAAAACCCTTCACTTTTGTGCCAAATAACGAAAACTAAAAAATGATGAGGGCCCTTCTCTTTTTCACTCATTTTGTTTTTGGATAAATTTCACTTGCACACTCTAATGCTACGTTTGGATGCTGGAGATGATTTGGGTGAATTTGTAATGATAGTGGATTTGTAATGAAGGTGGATTTGGTAATGAGGGTGACCATACCTCATAAAAAGGGTGGATTTGTTAGGGAGGTATTTGTATGGTATTTTAAGAAGGGAGATTTGAAGGGTGTGTATGAGGGCAAATGACTGAATTGCCCCAAATTTATTAATTTAATAAAGAAAATTAATTAATTTTATTATAATTACAAATAAATACATAACAGTTACGATAAATACACAATAAATAATTTAAGTTATAAGATTTAATTATAGTTAAAAAAATTAATTAATTTTTATAGTATAAAAATTAATTTTCAATATATTAATTAATTTTTTGAATCAAACCTTTTTTTTCAATTGTGTTCAGGTGATTGCATCAGATGCATATCGATTCAAGAGGTGAGTTGCAATCAGGTGTGGTACACCTAGCAAAAAATGACAAAGTTAATGGTCAAAGAAATATATAATTACAAGTGTCACATTATGAGTGGGACAAAATTTAAGTAACATGATTGTGCCCACACAGGATAAAAAAAACCCTTTTTATAAGGAGCACTTCATCTTCCTCTTCCTCAATCCCAGAAACACAGATCAGAGAAGCAACGACGACGACGATCGCAGGTTGGATGACAACGATGTTGAGAGTCATCACCAACTCTCTAGAAGTCTCTAGATGTTTTTGGAATATTTCGGATTCTCCTAGATTTTGCCGGACTCTTCCGGAATACTCTGGATTCTACTAGAACCTTCCAGACTCCTCTGGAATGTTGTAGGCCATGCTAGAATCTTCTGGAATCTTAGAGAATATGTTGGAGTCTTCTAGGTTTCTTTGGAAACTTCTAGGACTCTTTCTAGAAATCTTGTTCTAGAATAGTCATTATCTAGAAAGTTCCCATGCTCCCTATAAATAGAGATGGGAGCTCATTTGTGTAATGTGTGTTGGTAAGAGACAACAAGTGTGTGGTGAGCACTAAGTGAGTGTGCATAAGTGAGTTGATTGAGTATTGACACAAACTCTAGTGTGAGAGTGAGGTGTCTTGTATACTAGTGAGTGTACTTCTACAATTTTGTATTGAATAAGAGAGAGAATATTCAATACAAATGTCTAGTTTGGGATGTCCAAACTCAACAAACGACAACTGCAGACGACGACGACCATAGGCCAGACAATGACGACCTCAGATCGTAAAGTTTCTCCTCTCCTCTCTCTCTCTCTCCCTCTCTCTCACACACACAGATCTGTGTGTGATTTCGCTACAACAAAATGCCCAGATTTGAAAGGGTAAAATAGGTAGGAATTTCACCAAATCCACCCTTGTTAGCTAACGACAGGGTCTAGGCTGTCGTTGGGAAATCCGACCGGAGTCGGATTTGGACTCCAAACAGTGAATCAAGTTCGGGTTGCAAAATAACATCCAAACGCCGGATTGTAGTGGGCCCTGGATTACAAATCCCAGTGTGAGGCAAATCCGGGTGCCATCTCCGGCATCCAAACAGGGCCTAAGGGTTACCTTAATTATAGATACCCTTTTCATGCGTGAGAGATGACTACACAGATCTCTAACCATTAACTATTCGACCGTACATGAGATAAAATTAATAAACCAAAAGTATTTTATATTTACAAATTCACCTTTTTAATATTAGAATAAAAATAAAAAAGGTCTCGATTCTATCAACCTAAAAGTAATAAATTTGTCATTTCTGACAAAACATTTCTTTGGAGTATCAAAAATACAGAGTCATCTATAAATATTATCATATTTAGTCAAAACAGCTCCTCCAATGAAGAAAACAAAGAAGTCTTTTCAGTTCAAAATAAATGAGTTTTTAACTCTTTTTTACAATCACAAATTGTGAAATTTTATATATACGTCATTTTTGGCTCATCTCATTACGTGTTTGGATAGATAATTGTCAATTGGGGTGTTGGTGAAATGCACATAGAAACCATGGGGGATCTATTGTTATTTCTCACATGTGAAGGGACTATCTATTATTAAAGCAAATCTCAAGGGGTGGCAGTGACATTTGCCCTTCATTTTTTCGATCAATTTTTATACCTTGAGGCCTCGTTTGATTCGCGGACTAAAACAAATGGGATTGATAGTCTTGGGATTGGTAGTTTTGGACTATTTGTCCTGGTATTAATTTAGTCCTGAATCCTTCACAATCCCTTGTTTGAATCGCACAGGATTAATGTCGGGATATCCCATGTTTAGGCCAATCCCATGTTTGGTTCTCATAACTAAAGCTGAAAACTGAAAATTAAGTGTTTGAAACTGAATGTTGAATTTGTTAAGTTGATAAGCTATTTGATATGAATTGAATTTTAAGCACTGAAAAATAAGCTGTTTGATGTGTACAAGAAATTGAAATATCAAATTCACTAATTTTTCTACTTTGCCTTTTACACATCCATAATGAAATGAAAAAATCAAATCAATAAATGAAAAAAATGTATAATTATCCAACTAAAAAAATATACGCAATATTGACAAGATGGTTCGAGGATGGAGTTGTTATTAATGGTCACTATGTATTTACAATAATGGTGATTATGGTGGCTCGAGGATAGTGTGGTGGAGTGGTGGTTGGTGGGTAGGTGGTGGTGGTGGAATACTGATGGGAGTTGTGGCTGTTGCAGTGGTGGTAGAGTGATAGTGGGAGTATTGGTGGTGGAGAAGTGATGGTGGTGTAGTGGTGACAGTGGTGGTGGGAGTTGTGGAAATGGGGGGTGGGTATTGGTGGTGTAGTGGTGGTGGGGACTGGGGGTAGTTTTTGCGGGAGTGGTGAAATGGTGGCAGGAGTGGTGGCGGGATGGTGGTGGGAGTGGTGGTAAAATGGTGGTGGTAGTGGTGGAGTGGTTGTATCGTGGCGGCGTTGGTGGTAAAGTGGTGGTTAGAGTAGTGGTGATGGTGGTGTAGTGGTGGCAATGGTGGTGGTGGGAGTTGGTGGTGGTGGTAGTGGCGGAGTGGTGGTGGTGGTAGTTGTGGTGGGAGTGGCGGAGTGGTGGTGGTAACAGTGATATAGTGGTTGGTGGTAATAAAAAATACAAACAAATTCAACCAAAATTAAATAGCTCAAAGCTACTTAATTTTTTTTCGACTTTTAAGCTTACATTTTAAGAGGCACTTAATCTTTTAAGTAATGTAAAATGTGGTTATCAAACCTACTTAATTACTTATTACTTAATTTATTCAATTTTAAGTGTTGAATCTGTGTTATCAAACAAGGCCTAAATTTTAGGATCAATTTCAAGACGATATTTCTACCAACAAAAATCAAAATTGAATCCTTCATAACAAAAATCAATATTTCAAGACTGAATCCTTCATTTGTTCTCATTTTCACATTTCTAGCAACAAAAAATCAATTTTCAGCACCAAGATTTCAAGAAGGTGAAATTCCATAGAGACCCCCTCATCTATTCCTCCGGGACACAAACACCCCCTAACGTTTAAAAATACCCAAGCACAGCCCCTCATCTATAACCGTTTCCCACCTTCACCACTTCTGTTAAAAAATCTTCCGTTAAAAAAGCCTAATCACTTATTTACATAATTTTCAGACAAAAATGCCCTCAAGAGCAATATATAATACATGCCCCAATCTCCATAGCTCTAGTAACCAATCATCTATCTCTCTCCTACCACCCATTCATGATAAAAAAAAATAAGGATAAGGAGGGTGGATGATGTAAAAATCAATCAAATGACTATTTTATCCTTGTGAATGCCCATATTAAATTATACATTTAAATAATTATATAAATCCAAAAAATAATTATATAATACTTAATTTAATTATTTTATATAAATGAAGAATATAAAATATTACAAGTAGATATATTTTTTGTTTCTAATATTAAAAAATTAATTTTATTATAGCTACTAGTTTTTTTTTATTTTTTATTATCACATGGGATCATATATAATTTACGGCTTGAGAGAATTACCAAATTAAATAGAGGGAGGTAAAGTGCATTTTTACACTTAAATACCCAGGAGAGAGAGGCAGCCCTTACTTTATCTTTTTCTTCATCTATCTTCTTCCTGAGCCCACCCAGAAACCGTACAACTCCACGGTGGAAATTTGACTAATTCGAAGGCGATGGTCCGACGAAAACGAAAACGATAACGATGGCAATGGTCCGACAAATACATCATCCAGATACTTTTTTTTTTTTTTTTCCGATCATTTATATTTGTTATGAAATTTCTAAATTTGAAAAAATTTGATCTCTATTTGTTGGTTGTTCTGGGGTATTCAAGTACTTCGATTACCCTTATCCCCCATGACTAAACATAAGCACCCCCTGTTTTTATTTTGTCCTGGTTCTCTCCGAGTATTTAGCTAGCGGCTATTTAGTCGGGGTGAATTTTTTGTTCCCGAACCATGGGCAACCAACCAGAAAGTTGTCCTGTGAGTGTAAGACATGCACTTCAAGGGAAAAACAACTATGCGCAAGTACAACATTTGGTCTACATTAAATCACACCACCACTAATTTGTGAAACTAATTTTGGGGTTCTATCCAAATAATTGGAGTCATTTAATTTGTTTTTAAATATGTTTTTAAAAGTGCCTAGCAAATTATCGGCTCATTCGAGTATCGCTAATTGGTTTCATGGCTTGATCGATTTTTGTTCTTGAGTTTGTTGGGATAAAAATTGAATAAATCGATCGAGATTTTATAGATATTTGAATGAACTGAATTTTTATGAAGACCCATAGAATAATATCTCAATAAATTAAATAGCTCTAATGATTAGTGTGAGATTCCTAAATTGTAACAATACAAAGTAATGTAAAGTTGGCAATAGATTTGATGATACACGTGACAAGTTGAATAGAGCCATTGGCAACACGTGCTTCAAGAGAGTGTCTAAACCTTAAGGCCTTGCTTGGATGGGGGATATAGCCCCCTGATAACTTTTCACCCCAAAAAAACCATGGATCCCACTGCTAATCCCCCGTTTGGCAACACCAGAAAACAGTCGGATAAATTTTCACCCCCTCTTCCGTTATACCCCTGCAGGGGTCTTCTCCCGTTTTGGGCACCCCTGGACCTCCCCAAAAATTATCCGGCCTCTAGAGGGAAGGATTTTGTCTATTTCACCCCTCCTTATCCCCCTCCCCCAACCCCCACACACAAAAAATTCTTGCTATTACAATTTCTAAAAACAAAAGAAAATTTTCAACAACTGTCAAGAAAAAAAATTTACAGACCGCAGATCTTGGTAGTGTGTCTTCGTGATCATCTTTTTTGAAGCTCCCATGGTAGTTTTGTTGGAGGAAAAAAATCACAGACCACTTTCATGGAGGGACAAAAATCCAAGATGCTCCGTGGCGGTTTTTTCTGGATGGATTTGAAGCTTTCGCAGAGTAGAACAATCTTTCCTCCTGGCTCTTGGATTGAATCCGAGGTTATAGCCTTCGATTTTGGGTTTGAAGTATGAGATTGGGTTTGGGTTGGGAGAGAGAGAGAGAGAGAGAGACAGACAGACAGAAACAGTCGGCTGAAAAATGAGACAAAAACAAATACTCCATGTGCTCTCTGAATCTGTGGAAAAAGAAACATAAATGTGGAAATTGCATTACACCCCTCCAATTATTTGTCAATTCTTCAACAAATTAATTTGACGAAAACAAATGAGACGAAAACAAATTACTCCCTCCGTTCCTTTTTATTTGTCCCTCACTCCCTCTCTTGCCTTTTTTCAAATAAAAAAATTAAGTACTTCCATGTATCATTTTTCAAATTTTTTGGCACCGAATTAAAGTACACGATGAGTACTTTAATTTGGTGTAAAAAAATTTCAAAAATGATACACAAAAACGCTTTATTTTTTCATTTGAAAAGTGGCACGACTTTTCGTAGAGGAAAAATAAAAAGGAACGGAGGGAGTATTTTTTTTAAATAGGTTAAATAGGTTATGAAAAATGAGACGAAAACAAATTATTTTTTTTAAGAAAAAAAGAAAAGGGCAGAAGAGTAATTTGACAGTTTTTACCTCATCCACCCCCTCTTATTTATAAAACATCCAAACCAAGTCAAAAGTTATCCCTCTGTTTAATCCTTCATCCAAACCATCTACTTTTTTATCCCCCTTCCATAAACATCACATCAGTGTGGGCCAACCCTCTAAAAATAATACCCCTTCTTATCTTATCCCCCTCTAAAACTTATCCCCCTGAAAATAATACCCCATCCAATCGGGGCCTAAATATTTAGACAAAAATTGTGCGCACATGTCGATTTCTACGGCCCATTTTGGCATCTCATACAAATAATCTGACCTGTTCATTAATCTTAAAATAAATTTTTGAGAAGCTTGACAAAAAATTAGCTTAATTGGATAACTCTAACTCTAAGTGTTTGATCCAATCTTTTCATTTTTTATAACTCTAAAAATTGAATCAAAAGTTAGAATCTTGGATATAGTAGTTAGAGTTATCCAATCTTTCAATTTTTAATAACTGTAAACACTGAATTAAAAATTAAAATATTGGATCTAGTACTTATAGTTATGCAATGTAGCTAATTTTTTATGACGGCTCTTGAAAAAATATTCTAAAATTAATGAACGATTCAAATTATTTCTATGGAACCACAAAATAAGCTCCACATAACGATCTCTGTGCGCGCATAGCAAACCTCACATTTTTACTGCTCCATTGACTTTGAGGGACCTACTTCGTTAAAGAATTAGTAACTCACCAGTCATGAGTACCGTAATTGATGATGTGAAAATTTGAGATAAGAGATGAGATATGACCCCATGTTTTATACTCCGTAAAAACAAATAGGAGTAGATTACACCATACTAATATATTAACTATTTTTGTTTGACAAAAGTGTGAATTGATTTTTGCGTCATTCGAATCTTCCCAAAACCTAATAACCGTATTTTAGTTATTATGTGTAATACTATTTGAATGAATTAATCGATCTATCCTGAAGTGGGGCCTAGAATATATATTGTTAAATCAAATTCACAATTATTTTTCTTTCTTAGAATAGCCCTTGTTAGTTTTCTGTTCTCTTGTGTTCTTTTCAAAATAATAATAACAATAATAATAATGATAATAATGACATGCCGAACGAACCTTAAGCCTTAAGCACACGAACCCTTCCACAAGATCTTCAAATCTATGTTCAAGTCGAATTGCACACTACTAAACGACAAAAAAAATAGTGTATTTCTTAGAACAAAATAAAAAAGAGTACAAATGATTTTCCTATATTTTTTTTCTTGGCAAACTTCTTTCATGTGCCCAATCCAATTAGGAGTGGGAATTTTCGACTTGGCAGAGATTTTGACACGAATCCGTCACGAAGTTAGCGGATCAAGGTAAATTATTTCTGACACAAAAGACAAATATAACACGACACAATAACATGCAAAGCTAAACCGATTTGGTTAGGATTTTGTTTTTCCAATAGATTAAATTTTTTGGCCCCTTTTGGGAATTGAATTTTTAAGGGGTGTGAAAACTTTGTATTGACTTTTCTATTTTGCCCCTCAATCCAGTCAATATTACTTTGACCAAATTTGTGAGGCTAATTTATTATATAAAAGTCAAAACATATTCAATATAGATCTTGTTTGATAGATATTAATTAGTTTTATTATACAAAATTTTCAAAATCATAAAAACCGTTATAAAATAAAAGATAATAGACTAGCCAATTAAGATGGAAAAAGTACTTTTTAAGGGTAAAATTGGAAAGTGACCCAATTTTGATGGATGTTTTTAGAAGTGGGTCAAATATTTTGGGACATCCCAAAATGGAAAGAAGGACCAAGAAATTGGGACGGAGGTAGTATGCAATAGTTAAACTAGGATCCTTTGGGTGATTGAGATCTTGTTCAATTTGGGTTTTAAATGGAGAGAGAAGTAGGTTAATAACTGAAAATGGTGTAATGATTAAAGAGAGATAGAGAGAGAAACAATTAGAAATACTCCCTCTGTCCTAATTTTATAGTCCAATTTGGGAGTTCGTGCCACTTTTCAAAGTGTTATATCTTATAATCTAAAATGTTTTAGGTGATTTTGAACACTTTATTTTTTAGATTAAATCAAGATCTATCAAACAAGATCCATATTGCATATAAAATGTATTACCGATTGACAAATATAATTGTTTTTTTTTATCCGGTTAGGATAGAATGAGAGACTATAAAATTGGGACGGATGGAGTTTATGATAATGATTGCAAATAGGAATAATGATTGGAGAAAAGTAGGGTAAAAGGATTTAAATTTGAGTCTTGAGACTCAAACTAAACAAGGCTTGGGAGATTGTGACCCACTCCAAAATCTATACGACACCCATGGACCTAATTCATTCTTTAAACTATTTTTCGATCCCAAACCCAGATGCTTATCTATTGGGCCAGAGCCTAGGCCCATTTGTCAATATATAATCCAATCCATCTTTCTTCTTTGCCTCTTCTTCTTTGAGAGAGAGAGAGAGAGAGAGAGTAAACTAACCCCAAGGTAAAGCTTGAGTTTCAACGACTTTAGCCCAAGAAATATAGGAGTACAAAATTTAGGTGCCCTTTCTAATAGTAGTCCAACAAAAAAGAGCCATATATTTATGGCCCCGAAATGTCAAAACAAACCTTGAGACATGTGATAGGAGGGGAGTGGAGGGAAAAAGCTTCTCTTAATCACCACTATCACATTTTCTTAATTTTAGAACCACCACAACCAGAATCCAAGGGAGGTGTTGTGCGGTATATGTTGTGCGCCGTGTTGTGCGGCAAAACGGCGTAGTTTTATTCATTTTCTTGGTACACTTCAATAGGCCATGTTTGAAGAGTTAATTTTGAGGTTCAATTTTAGGATTCACTTTTAGGAAATTTAGGCTCTTTGAGGTAGGATATAGTTGTTTTAGGCCCTTGGGTTTAGGGGCTTTGAGTTTAGGTACTTTGTAGTGGCTTTTTCCTTCTCCAAAACAAGGTCTTTGGAAGCTTTAGAGGTGTGCCAAAAACTACGTCGTTTTACCGCACAACATCTACTGCACAACACCCACCCCAGATTCCCACAACCAAGACTTTTTTTGTTGCTCAACCCACCGTTGTAATGAATGGTAGACATAGTGTCTAGAGACACTGACAGCCCAGTTGGACGCCAGACAAGTTTTGGGTGGATATAATAGTAAATGGAGATAAAATAGTAGGTGGTATTATTTATGGAGGATGAACCCACGTTAATGTGACATTTATAAATGGTAGATAAAACACAGTTCTAGTTTGAAAGATTTTGATAACAAGGCGGATGAAATAGTGCTTGATTTGTTTTGTGCTAGCGGAAATGAGGGATAAGTATAAATCAGAGGGTCGAGGGTGAATTGTTCGGGATTAGGGAGGTGTCATCCGCCTGGATTAAATATGGATGATGCTAACTTGAAACTCAATGTTGTCTTGTGAATTATCACATGCACTTTTAACTCAAACCAAACTCTACCCACCTTCATTGTTTCACACCAAAGGAAAACAAACCAGGTTCCAGGGAAATGGCATCCATAACAACGACAACCTCATTCATCGGCGGAGTCGACTTGCTCCTCAGGCCTCAACTAGACCCTGCCACTGATAACCGGACTTGTTGTAAGACCTTAAAGATGAGTGAAAGTAAAAGTTTCAAGAATGATAATAAATAAAAAAAACAGCGGCCTCAGTGAAAGGAGGGACATGGTGCTTTGCTGGGGGAGAAAACATGGACAAAATTGGCTTTGACCCATTTACAACACGAGCACCTACCCACTCACCGGCCTGACTTGTGCTTGGGTTCAGGCTTTGACTTTTGGTTTGGGTTAAATTAAAATGGGGCCATTTCCAAACTATCCCATTCCTTTTGGGCCGAGTTTTATTTGAAATCTGACCCAGAATCTAAAAATCAAAATTCAGTTGCTGCCCGTTTCGAACGAGTGCATTCCCAAAGCCCAACTGGTGCACCCATTTCCAAACCGGTTTGGAAGCCGTTCACCCCGCACGGCCTCACCAAAGGATCAGTTTATTTGGCAACTTCAAGTTGGGTGATTACTAGAATTTGGGTTCGAAAAGAAGTGTAAATTCAGCCATGTTTTGAAAGGGTTCGCAAGTGAGAGAGTGGGCCAAAGTTTTGTTGGATTAGCATTAAATTGGGAGTTAGTCTTTGGATGCTACTAGGATATCAAGCAGCACAATTTTGGCAAGGCAATTACGGTGGTATTAGTTTTTGACTTAGACTTGGAAAGATTTTCCTAGGCTTTTCTTTACAGCCGAAAGGGAAAAGTTTGAAGGATCACACATTTATACCGGTTCCAAACAGTTATACAATTAGTCGTGGACTTCACGAGAATGTGTGATTGTGAAGTGATCCGGAGCACCACTATCAAATAATTTTTGCAATTTGAATCATTAAGGGAACTTCTCCTTCATGACACAAAAATTCGGTGGATATATATAAGAAAGGAGGGTTTGCTGAGGGCCGGGCACACTACCACGCATCAGAGAGAACGGGAAGGAGGAAAAAAATGCTGGGCTGCCCATACACATCAGTGTTAAATCACGGCCGGAAACGGAATCGAAACCTCGATACCTTCTACTCCGATGGCCGGCTAAACTCCCTTTTCCTAGGGTGATGGTGAAGCCCAAACTCCTATATATTAAAATTATTTAAGTTTTGATTTAGTGTTTTCATTATGTGAACTGTGGTTGTATGAATAGAGGATTTATCTATAATATATATATTATCAAATCCTGTTAATGATTTTTTAGATTTCATGCACATTCATATAACGGTTCTTAATTGTTTTGTGATATTGTATAAGATGGGCTATGCTCAATAAGACGTGCCATATTAGTAAGACGATGTGTGTTAGGCGGCAATACCCTATGCTAATTGGTGATCATTAAAATCTTTTGGCGATATTGTGTGGTTCCGCGAACCCCAATGATATCCTTATTGAGTTGAATAATTACCCTTTTCCATTATTGAATGAAAGTTGGTACTACTGGTTAAGTGGGATTGAAACCTAGATCTTTCCCCAAATCATTTCTCACTCATACTTGATCATTTTTCTATTAAAGTTTTTAGTATTTTAAAAATTAAACACTTGAAAACATTTTCCCTGAATTAAATTAGAAAGCAACCGCAAAACTAGCGTATTTTATCCTTTTAACCCCTGATGACATAGTAGGAATATTCAAAAGAGTAGCAGTAATTGTTTCCTTTTGTTAACTGTTTTTGGTACGGCAAAACAATGGCAGTGTTCCGGTTTGTGGGGCATGCTGTCAAAGTGCTGCTTCTGCATGCATAAAGATTGTTACATCATGGAATGTGGACGTCCAAAATCATAAGCATCGTAGAGAGGGCGAAATCTATTTTATGGATACAGTGATTAATTTAATCACTGGCCTCAATCTACTTCTAATTTCTGATTCTTCGGTTCTGTAAGTTGTTTTCCCGTTTCAAGTTTCTATTGCAATTTGAATCTGCATTACGCATTTTGTTCTACTTTGTTTTTTCATTTTACTAGTGTTTTTTTCCTGTTATTTTTTCGTTACACAGGTAATTTTTGCTGCTAGCTTTCCAGCAGACCGAAGCCGGGGAGGCTGGAAGCCAAGAAGAAATTCGCAACGGGGTGTGTGACTATGCCCACCACCCGTGTCCGCCACAAGGGGCCATCAACTTGATTTTGTCACAAGGTGGTCATGGTTGTTGGTTGGTCTCTATCGTGACAATTATGTGAGTTTGCTTAAATTTTTTATCTTGTACTTTTCTGGTCGTTTACTTTCATATTTTTTCTTCAGTTTTTCATTGCAATTTTTTGGGACTAACCATTCATCCCAACGAGAGGAAGGAAAAAAAATAGGAAAATATGGTCCGAAGTTGAAAAATGTTGAATATAAGACTACACTCTAGACTTAGTTATAAATCAAAATGGAGTCGTAGAATTCTAGACATCTCTCAAGACCTAGTTATCTCCCAAGATCAATATAAATCGTTAAGACATTTTATTCACTCGACTGTTTTTACAAATGAATTAGACATCACAAGAGCTTTAAACTAAATGAATCCGATCACCAAAATGGATCGTGACAAGTCCCATTATGCTTACGCGGTTATCACATGAGAAGATTATATGAGAACATCATATATATGACATTGCTATGATGGATTCAGATCATAACACCACTGAATTGGAACTCAAGTAGAAATAGCCAGCTGGTCTACAAAGAACATAAATTTATGATTAGTAAGCAATGCACAGAAAACTGAGGGTACAATTTATTCAAATAAATTCAGAACAAATAATACATATTTGAACAAGTAACAGCTAGGAGTGGGCATCGTGTTGTGTAGATTTGTGTCATTGTAGGTTCGTGTCAACCACATTTCTAAAGAATCAGTCGAATTATACACATAATGTATATGGACGATTCAGATTCAACCAACAATTGCAAGATGATAAAGCTTTGAAATTTTGCAGATGACCAAAATATTTTTATGGATATACAGATACGAAGGAAAGGAGAAGGTTAGTACAACGTACCGCAAGAAATCAAGAAATGCTAATCCGATGCATTACCGAAGAAAAGAGCAAAGAAAAGAGCTAGACTACAGTGATGAAAACCAAACTTCTAAATTCAGTAGACAACATGTTCTTCTTTGCCTATTTAGGTAAACTCACCAAGGGTGGGACCTAAAATCCTCTAGCCGTCCTGTACACAGCCCTCTCTGGGGATTTCTCTCAATTCCTCTTCTCTTTTGGTGCCAGAATTCCTGCTCAGGTTATTCTCTAATCCGTTTGATACTTAAGTTTTGTTTTAAAAAAACTTACAGTATTTTTTGGGCATTCTTACTTCATTTATACCCTTCTTAATTTTTAAGTACAGACTAGTCTATGTTGTCCCAATAGTTTTGTCCTCCAGAAGATACATGTTAACTTAAATGTGTCATGAATCTTGACACTAATCTAACCTGCTTAAAACCGTGTTGGATTCGGATAGACTGTTAAACATCCTTTGTTAGAATCTTTAAAAGATGTCCATAAAATTATACCTGAACGTGACACATGAAATCCCCTGTTAATCAATAACAAATATGAACACATTAATTTCAATATGTGGCAATCACATAAAATATAAAACCAACTGAAAAATTGACCAACAATAACCAAAGCATGATATTGGAAAATGCCTCAAGCCACCACTAAACATTAGTCTCACAACCACCGATTATGTAATAAGCCTCAATGCAACTTGTAGTCTAAAAGCATGATATTGGCATTGCCTTTACACGGATGTTTTCCCATACAAGTTAATCCCAAGCAGGATTTTGGAAACAGTTACAGAGTGGAAAATTCAAAATTCTTCCCTGTGAGTATTTTCTAAATTATTTTCTCCTATCTGTACTGGCTTCATGATCGAGTTGGCTCAGAATCTCATCTGAAATGATAAAGAAAATTTTACTAAGACTAGAAACATGACAATAATAACTTTGCTGCAAGTTGTAAACCATATCAAATGCAGGTGTAGTTTATGAAGTTAGTGAAGTGGAGGTGCAGACGATAAAGTAGTGTAGTAATCAGTTAGGTAGTTAGTTAGACAAGTGGCAGTGTTGTTGAGCTGTAACTTAGCTATGATTGGCTGGCTTAAGTTGGTGAGTATGAATATCAAGATTTAACTGTCTTCTTGTAACAAAAGTAAAGACCATTTTCTATTTGTAGAAGTTGTTAAAGTATAGTAGGTCGGTGATCGATTCAGCCTTCTTCTTCATCTCAAATCGTCAATGGCGAATCAATTAGCTGAGTATATACCTTCTTCTCTTTGGTTTCTGATTGCAAAAATTCAGTTTTTCATTACGATCAAGCTAGAAACCTCAAATTACTTTGCTTGGAAAACGCAAGTTGAGAATGCTTTGAAAGCTTATTTGAATACGTTGATGGAACTTTCGAGACACCTCCTTCTCAAATTGAAGATTAATCAGGAGATAAGGGTTCTGTTCCTGCATAAATGAGTTGGTGTACAGTTGATCGAATGATTTTGTCTTGCATTATAGCTACACTAGCACCTTCTATTCTACCATATTCCATTGGAACACAGCATACATATCAAGTTCAGACTAAATTGGAAGAGAAAATCGTTGCTCTTTCTTGATCACATATTCCTGACCTTAAGAGACGCCTTGATAGTTTGAAGAAAACAACCTATAAGCAACAATATATGGATTCTATTAAAGGAATATTTCAGAAATTAGCTGCCTCTGGATCACATATGGAGGATGAAGGTCTGGTGTTTCATACTTTCACACCTTAAATGGATAAGTCATTTAAATGAGTAAGTAGGACTCTTGCAGAGCCTATTATGTTCAGCGGTCTGTCATCTCTACTGATGGGTGAAGATCTGAATGTGGATCATGATCAAAATACTCAGGTTGATCCATCTGCAATATTGGTTGCTCAGCACAATGGTGCATCATCTTCATTTAATGGTTCTGCTAGCTCTCAATCTATGGCATTTCATCCAGCACATAACACTCAGATGTCGAGCTATTCTCAACCTTCTGCACCACAGTTGAACAACCGTCTGCTCCTTTTCATTATCCTTTTTGAATTTACTCCTCAAGCCCCACATTTTCCTAATTTTGGTCAGAAGAATTATAGTGGTAACAGGAACAATAAGAGCCATTATAGTAACTACAAGTTCAAAGGTCCTCCAACTGCTAGATGTGGTTTTCCTATGGATTTTCCCTTTCCTTTTGGTGGTTGCCAAATTTGTGGAAAGATTGATCATCAGGCATGAAGCTGCTCTCATCGTACAAATTTGAACTACAGACCACATACTTTAGGTTCTGGATCTCAGTTTGGGCAGCAACATGTGCCAACTGGTTTTCGTATGCCTTTTATACAGATGCCACTAACTGGACAGTCACAAGGGTACACAACCCTTAGACCTCAAGCACATTTGGTTGTTCCTGGTCATTTTGGGAGATCTTTTACTGGATATCCAAATGTTAGCTATGGTGAACAAGTGTAAAACTTCAGGCAATAGGGCTATTGTACTCCTGCAGGTTTTGGACACCTATCTGGTTATGCACCTTCCTCTTTCTATGATGCTCCTTTAGGAGTTGGGATGCCCCAACTTTCAGTTCTTCTTCCTCATCAGACATGCCCCCAGTTCCACGGTATTTTGATTCAGGGGCCACTTCACATGTCACAAGTGAAGTGATGTGTCTCATATAGCAGTTCCAATACTCACACCAGTGTAAAAAATGTAAATATTTACAATGGCCAATCGGTTCCTGTCTTCACTTTAGATAAAGTTCTTCCTTGTACTCCCTCTCATTCTTTCCATCTCAATAATATTCTGCATGTGCCTCAAATTTCTCATAATCTTCTCACTGTCCATAAGTTTGGCTTGCATAGTAATTGCAGAATTATTTCTGACTCCTGTGGATACCACATTCAGGACAGACAAACCTAACACATTCTTCATCAGGGGCCTTACCGCCAGAGTCTCTATCCTCTTCTTCCTTCTTCTAAAGCTGCTCCTGCTACTACGGCTCTAATCAATACAAGTTCCTCTGCTGCATTGTGGCGCAGGTGCCTGGGACACCCTCATGATGCTCTCCTTCACTAGTCCATAAAGTACCATTTACCTATTACTCCTACTGATAGCTTAGACTGTATGATTCTAATAAAGCCAAGAGTTATACACTTCAATTTCCTGTTTCCACTACTCACACCTGGATATCTAGTGCTAGCACTGTTTTGGCAAGGCAATTACGGTAGCATTAGTTTTTGACTTGGAATAGGAAAGATTTTATAGGCTTTTATTTACATCCATTTCATACACTTAGTTTTTGACTTTACGAGAATGTGTGATTGTGAAGTGATTCAAAGCACCACGTGACGGTGCTCCAGGCTATTGAATAATTTCACGATTTGACTCATTAAGGGAACGTCTTCTTCATACCATAAATATTCGGTGGTTATATAAGAAAGGAGGAGGGTTTGCGGGGGAACGCACCACTACGCATCGGAGAGAACGGAAAGGAGCAAAAAAATGCTGCACATACACATCAGTGTTAATTCATGGATGGAAACAGAATCAAAACCTCGATGTCTTCTGCTCCTGGCCGTCTAAATTCCCTTTCTAAGGTACTGGTGAATCTCAAACTCCTAGTAACATTCTGTAAGCTGATTTAGTGTTTTCGTTATTCGAATCGTGCATGGTTGTATGACTAGAGGATTCAACTATAATCCTAATTTTTTTCATCAAATCTTGCGTATGTTTTTCTAGATTTTATACACGATTATAAAATGGGTTCTTATTCGTTTTTGATAATTGGGTAAGATGGACTATGTTTCCTAAGACTCAAACGTACCATTTGACGATGTGTACTGTAGACGTGGGTTGTAAGTGTAAGACGGGTTTTGCTAGGCGGCGATACCCTATTCTAGTTGGTGATTCATAAAAATCTTTTGGCGATACCATGTGGGCCTGAGAACCCTAACAATATCCGAGTTGATTCGATAGTAACCTTTATCATGGCATGAAAACTGTTAATACAGGTCTAGGGGATTAAACCCTATCTTTTTCCCTCAAATTGCTTCTCTCATACTTAATCTAATCATAAGTTTTTCAATTAAAATTTTAGTATTATTATAGAAATTAAACAATTGAATACCTTCTCCCAAAATTAAATTAGAAAGCATCTGAAACTAGCTCAATTTATCTTTTTAATTCCTGATGACGATATTCAAAATACTTGCCACCATTCCAAAGAGTAATAGTAATTGTTTCATTTTACTACTTTACTTATTTTTTTACGGTAAAATAGAGATCAGAGTTCTGCACTATTCCAATTCGTTGGGCACGCAGTCAAAGTGCTGCTTCTCCGTGTGTAAAGATTGTTTCTCCTTGGTGTTGGTGTTGATTGTGGGGTGTGTGGAATATATTTACTTTTTGTTATAAAACTAAAAATATTAATGTGATAAAATCGGAACGTAAAACTTAAAAATCAATGAGAATGAAATGGTGATCAAAGCGAGTGTTGCACTCTGTACTTAAGATAGATTCGCCCCCGCTATGGTTTGCATGAAGGTCTATCTCCCAACACTACTTAATCGAACACCCCACACAAACAATACTATAATCGATGAGTATGTTGAACCAAACTTGTGTTTGTACTCTCTCCAATGAAAAAACTTTTGACTCAATTAATGAAATTGTAGAAAAATCAACTCTTGAAATGAATGAATAATGCCCTGTACATAGGCTATCTGGTAACTCTGCAAATTGTCACCACAAAGAAGAGACAAATCTGTTCACGAAAAGACGCGTCCGTCCACATCGAACATATGTCACTAAAAATACACGACTCTAAATCAATTCAATTTTCATTCACACTTAAAATAAATACTATGTTCAAAATATTTTTTTTCAATAGGGTGTGGCTCCTATCCTGATTGCCCGTTAATTGGGGTGGAGGAGGTTCCCAGAGGTGGGAAACCTCAGTGGAGTAGCTAAGACCTCAGTGGGTTTTCCCCCATGATTTCCGGAGCAATTGGAGGACTTCAATTGCCTTTAAAAGCAGCCCTTTGGGCTTTGTCTTTGTATCTCAATGACAGATTTGTGAGGGATTAGTAATGTAGAGATAGAGTGTGGTGAGGTAAGAGACTCACTCGTAAAACTTGTAGTTTCTGCTGTCTAATAATTGCTCCCATTACCTCTCTGAAGTATCTTCTTTGAGGAACTACGTAAAATAATTTGTTCAGTGTGTGTTTGGTTTAAATCCCCGTGGGCCCAACGCAGGATTAGGAGCGGACGTCCAAAATCGTAAGCACAATAGCCAAAGCGAAATCTGCTTTATGGACATAGAGATTAATTGCAATCTACTTCTAACTTTCGGTTCTTCGGTTCTATAAGTTGTTTTCCCGTTTCAAGTTTCTGTTGCAATTCAAATCTACATTATGTATTATGGTCTGTTTTGCTTTCACTTTACTATAGTTTTTGAAAAAAGTCCGTTTATGCAAAAAGGTTCTTTTCGTTACTAGTTTTGCAGCAGAGCCAAAGCCGGGAAGGCCCGAAGCTCGGAACTAGGAAGAAGTTCGCGGCGGTGTGAGTGACTATGCTCACCGCCCGTGTCTGCCGTGAGGGATCATCAACTTGATTTTATCATACGGTGGTTATGGTGGATGGTTGGTCTCTATCGGGATGATTAGGTGAGTTCCCTTAAATTTTTGGTCTCGTATTTTTCAGGTATTTTTTTGACTTTCTGTAAATTTTTGTTAACTTTTTGTCGTAATTTATGAAATAATCATTTGTCTTCACAACAAAAATAAGAAAAATGTGAACTAAAGTTAAAAAAAATGTTCATATAAGACAACCCTATATACCAAGTTATAAATTAAATTGAATTTGTAGAATTCTATACATCTCTCAAGACCTAGTTATCTCTTAACACCGATATAAATCGTTACAGATATTCACGCTTTGTTTACTTGACTCTTTGCAAGAATGAATTAGACATCAAGAACTTGATATTGACGTTTTATTTAATCGACTCTTTGCACGAATGAATTAGACATCAAGATCTCTAATACATGTCTCGAAACATCAAAAAATGCAATGGACATATCAGAAAACAGTTTTTTTTTTTTTTTTTTATCTAAAAATTTGGCCCACAAAATTTAATGAGTATATAAATAGGTGGTTAAATTTATAGAGTGAGTTATTGATCGATAGGTTAACGGATCAATTTATCTAGTCTGTAATATGAACGGTTTGGATCATCAAAATATGACTGAAAATTATAAGGTTCGCATTTGAACAAAATGAGATATTCCTCATTAGAACCAGACTATTTAAAATAAGTGCACACCAGTAAATATGGTAAAATTGAGAAGAACCATGATAAAAATGGACGTGACCCATTGGCAACTAATAATGGTATATTTCAAATGTGTACCCGTAAATATGGTATGTTTATAAATAAATAAAAAAAACATATCTAAAATGATGAAGATCATGAGCAAATAATCATTGTAAAAATCAGTACAACACATAAATATGATAAAATTTGATATCAACAGCAATTATAGTAAGATGTCATACAATGATTAGAAAATCTAAAAATTCAAAATTTCCACTTTTTGTTGAAAGGGATGGAAATATTCAAAACCCATGATTTTAGGTAATTATACAATAACAACCCATGATTTGGGACGAAGTTAGAGCTTGTGTTTCTTCTTGGAGGAACTTGCCCGGGTCTGTTGAGAATTTGGATTTTTGCTAGAAGTGGGAAATTCCTTTGCATGTGTTTTAGCATGTCTAAAATTTTGCAGCTTTTGTAGTTAGTCTGTTTTGTCTGTTGGTGGATTCTTTTTTGGGGGGTTCTATGGCCTATTTTGATTTGTAGCAGGTGCTGTTGTTTTTCTTTTACTTGTAAATGTTCAAGGCTATCCCCCTTGCTCTTTTGGTTTTGGTACTTTATAAATGAAACAATTCCAAAAACAACAATAATAGAATGCATGTTGTTCCCAATCATGCACTGGAGGTATGGGCGGGAAATAATTGGAAACAGACCTAACCTTTTGCAATATGAAAAAAGTAGCTGCTTTCAGAATACCACTGAAACAATGAACTCCCCTAAACTTCCATGAACCGGGGTGCTACAAGGATTTTAGCTAATTATATCCCACCTAATTTGGAAATCAACATCCCCACCTATTTAGCTATATCACTAAATAAGGGTAGAAAATGTATTTTACAACTAAAAAGAATGAAAACACAATCGTTCAAAATGACAAGAATGAAAATTTACGTGTTATCTCTATATAGGATGATTATTTAGTTACCTCAAATTCTTTATTTGTTCAATCAACCGTAAATATCATCCAAGAACCAAACACCTTGTTTACCAAAATAAGTTATGGTAGACAAGGTGTCTCATATAATGTTGGCTCAAAAAGTTACAAATATTAAGTAGTCTAACTATACCCACTTAAATCTCGAGAATCATCTAGCCAAAAAGATAGTGAATCAATTATCCTCCCGTGCTGACGGCTGCAGACACTTGTGAACTCGCACCACTTTGCCGCATTACGCTGTGATAGGAATACAAACAGTGAGCAGGGCCGGCCCTAGGCATAGGCTGACAGGGCGGTCGCCTCGGGCCCTTCGGTTTTTGGACCAATAAAAGGGCCCCCAAATCTAAGATTATAATAAATATTATTTATGTCAAAGCTTCAACAAATGCAATAGCTAGCAACTGTGGTTAGAACCTTGTTCCATGCAGCTAACGTTGCAAGTTCAATTCCTGCTAAAAGCATTTTATGCGAGCACTTTTTTTTTCAAGTTTTACAAAAAAAATGGCTGAAGGTGAGATCCAGAAGGCTTGAACTCGTGACCTTCAGGTGCATTTTCTATGTAAAACTAAAGAAACCACCAAGCCACAAAAGTCACTTGTGATATATGATGAACAACTAATATATATAAAGACAAATTAGAGGCTCCATTATTAAATTTGGCTTATGGCCCCCAAAATCTCAGGGCCGGGCCTGGCAGTGGACTCCGATTATTTGAAATTATTGTAAAACCTCTAGAAATTAGGTGGGAAACTCCTTACCCTGCAACACCAATTCTCTGTAAAAAGGAATATGAAGTTCTAGGACGAGCAGCAACCTACAAAAATAATTTGAGACCAGATAATTGATCATCTGCTCAGAAAACGTACACCTGACCTTCACAAAGTTTTAACTGAATACATTGGGTGAGGTAAGATGAAAAACCAGTCACCTGAAATTCTTTATCAGGGCAAGCAGACAAGACTTCAGTTATAGATCCAGCATTGACTCCGATAGGCTGAGTGAGATTTGCAAGTATGGTCTTCGCCTACGCGAGCAAGGACCAAGACAATAACAATGAAAGTTAATTGAGTTTAGGAACGGAGCAAGAAATTGAACATGAAGGTGGCACTTAAAAAGATCGTATATAAGTAAGTATTTAATGCCCCAAAAAATCACATGTATCCATAGATTAATTATGCATATATAGTTCCCAGAAAACACAAACATGTGTGTTCATAAGTTAAATATCCATCATTAACATAGAACGAACATAGTTTAAAATTCTAGCAAAATGGAACTCGATGTTCTTTTAATCTCAAAAATCGTCCATGATAGAGGCTAGACCAAAGTTCATAGAAATTTTCCTTTCAATGTATACAAGGAAGTGTCCAAGAGAGGAGTTCATTTTCCATTTGCAAATCTCTATTAATAGAACAAAACCAACACAAAGACCGAATTAATTTGCAATAATCAACACTCAATAATGATTAAACACTAACCGAAAACAACATAAGGAATATGATTTAATTAAAATGGGGAGCCCCTGCAATTAACCCCGCATCACACTTTCTCCCTTGTGCTCCCATGCTTGGCGAACTTGTGACTTAGGGTATGACCCATATTAAGGAGTAAAATCTGAAAAAAGATGTACTCCCTCTGTTCCTATTTGTTTGTCCTCTACGAAAAGTCGTGTCACTTTTTAAATGAAAAAATAAAGTGTTTTCGTGTATCATTTTTCAAATTTTTTTACACTAAATTAAAGTACTCATCGTATACTTTAATTCGGTGCGAAAAAATTTGAAAAATAATACATAGAAGTACTTAATTTTTTTATTTGAAAAAAGGCGAGAGAGAGAGGGTGGGACAAACAAATAGGAACAAAGGGAGTCCAACGCAAGATCAAGATTTACATCCATCAAGTTTATGGTGCATGACAATACTGACCTTATATGTATCAACATTGTGCATAATGGTATTTATGACATCCCCAAGCCCTATGTAACCACTCTTATTCAGACCAAAGAATGGAGAAGCTTTATGCAAGAGCACATCATCAGCCAACTTCCTTACATAGAAGGAAGCAAATAAGAACTTCATTAGTCCGTCTCCATCAACATCAGCCTGTTGCAAGCAGATTACAAAATTACAAATGAATAAAAATCCGAGCATTTTTGGACGAAAACATGATAATTGTATTGGGCTTAGTTATGGTTCACAAGTAACTCAAAACAGAATTATCAACTAAAATCTATTTCTGTCTTTCTGTTTCTATTGCCGGTCATAATTTGGGGAAATAGACATAAGCCTATGTAGCACAGCTATGAGACTTCTAAGAAAAAGGGACATGGACACAATAGGGGACACTGTATAATATTTGTTTTGTACCACTGAAAACATAGTAAATGTATAAGCATGAAACATCAATATACATGAACAAAAATAGCATATACATCATATTATACTTTGAACTCAAAATGGTTGAATTAATACCCATTTACCCCCAAAAAAATAAAAAAAAATTACATATTTAATCCCTAAACATGATCCCATACGTGTCCCCCTAAGAAAATTAATTAAATTTAATGGAAATGTCACACCACATGGCATGTCACATATGTATTTTTTTCTTGTCCCCTTCATGCCCTCGTCTCCCCATGTCATGCCATAGGTATACTGCTACGTCCTCATGTCTCCGTGTCACACAGGTACACGCCGGTGTCCGTGCTTTATAGATGGAAGCTTTAGAAAAAGGACCAGCTCTAACATTGTCAAATACACACATACACAAGGGCTCAGACTGATTGGACTTAATAGTTTGATGATATGTTACATGGACTTCTCTCCAAAAGCATAAAGTACACACACCGGACCCTACCACTGTTTATCCACGTTCACCATGGAAATGATTTCAGTTCGAGTTTTTTTTTTTTTCTTTTTTTCTTTTTTTTTTTTGACCTGCATGTATAGAATGCATGTCTACGACACCTCATAAACATGTAGACATGGACAAAACAAGAAGGGCCGAAGTAAATACCAACAAATGGTTAGCGAGAAAGGGCTCCAACAAATAAATAGATATCATTGCCCACTAATATTGTCACTTGACTGACAGTCAAATATTAATCAGCAATTCAATCCTGAATTTACTACTCAATGTAACAGTTACTTAAGTTTATCAAAACAAAACTACAATCTCCATGCCAACACTCTCATGCTTTTTATACCTTATCGCATTCTTCACAAAAATGGTTTATTGTTTCAATGTGCATGCAGTGCAATGTGTGAGTTTCTTAACAGAAACTCAAATTCATAGAGCTACGTTATCAAGCGGTAAAAAGTAAAATTCAAAAAAGCAATCACTATCGGGTCCCAATTTATCTACTTCTTCTTCGATGTATCATTGGATGACAGAGAAAACAGATATGCATACAGTTCAGAAATCTGTATGCATTATGGAATTCTCAAATCATTCTACTTAAAGTCATACCCAAAGCTCACTACCGTTAACAGATGTTGAAGTAACATTTGATGGAACTACTACTGAGTGGAAAATAGATATTAAATTTACCAGAGTGGCACCAACTGCAGAAAGCATTACCCCATTACGTTGTGAAAGGAATACAGACAATGAGGCAGCGGATTGCCACTCGTCTCTCAATATTTGAAATGATTATAAAACCATTGAAAATTGGGGGGAAACAGTAATATAAAGTTCCTGCAAGAGCAATCTATCGCAATAATTTGAGGACCAGATAATTAATCATATATATATACCTGACATTCATAGAGTTTTAACAGAATACATTAGGTAAGATGGTAAAACAGTACCTGAAATGCTTTATGAAGGCAGGCATACAAGATTTGAGCTATAGATCCAGCATTGACTCCAATAGGTGGACAGAGAGAAACAGAAGTAAGCACAGGAATGTAGCGTAGCATGATATCTGCAACTATGCCCATCACCTATGCAGAAAAGAACCAAAAGATTAACACCAAAAGTAAGAGCTACATAATTGAGTTCAAATGCATATAATAACAGGAAATATATTTTTGGACATCTCGCGGCCCAAATTTTTAGGAGTGGGTGCACTTGAACAATAGCCAACCTCCATCCCTGTCGGGAAGTCAAAGCTCCCACTTGAAAATAATGAAACCAAGTACAAGGAAAGTGTCACCATTTCATATTAGTATGAAATCTATCTTCACGTTCTGATAGTGTATAAGAAGGTCAAACTAATATGCTCTGCTTCTATCCATTCTCAAAAGCTATACTTATGAAGGTATATACCTCGTTGTTTGATTTTAGTCATTGACCCCAAAGTTATTTTCACCAAATACATTATTTTTTTATGTACTGTGAAGGTCGATTGTATCCATCTTGCTTTCCAGATAAACAGAAATTATTTTCTTCCAACTTGAGAAAGGTTTTATATGTTATATAGGTCTGTTTGAAAATACTAAGAAGAATAATATGTCACGTTTTAACAGCAGCTATTCGGACTTATCCAGCGTGGACACGTCATCTTCTCATGATGTCCATGCATGCCTCTAAGCTAAAAGTTCAGTAAATGTTCAAACAAAAGAATGGGAGAGTTTTAAAAAAGTTGGAAGGAAAACAAAAAACAGAGAAAACTTAGCCTTTTTTTTTTTTTTTGGCAAGGATGAGTCCTGAAGAGAATGGACATGATATTTAAGTATTGGATGACTAAGATGATCTTACATGGAGCAGTAACACTCATGCACTAATCTTACACGGAGCAGTAACACTTACCCACTAATACTCTTTCTTCATCTAAAGCATAATATTAACTTCAAAATTCACTTTTTACTACACAAAATTAAGTAAGGGACACAAACAGAGACCACCAGCATAGGAACAGCAAAAATGAGAACAGCTTACGTAAATCTAACACACCACAGATGTTGAGCAATCATATCGAACAAACCCAAATCTGCCACCTCTCTTGCTTCTCTTAAAAGGGATGAATACATCCGTTACTACTCCATAATTAACTCAAAACATATTCTTGCAATGTGCATGCGGTGCAATGTGAGTTCCTTAATGGAAAACCAAATTCATACAGCTACGTGATCAAGCAGTAAATGTAAAATTCAGAACGACAAGCAATCACTAGTGAAACCCAATTTTATCTACTTCTATGATAGTATCACTGAATGACAACTAAAACAGATGTCTAAAATTCCAGAAATCTGTATGATATTTGGAATTCTCGAATCATTCTACTTAAAAAAGTAATATAAAGTTTTGGCAGGAAGCAACCTACAGAAATAATACGAGGACAGATAATTGATCATCAGCACAGAAAACGTTTACATGACCTTCATAAAGTTTTAACTGAATACATTGGGTAAGATGAAAAAACAGTAACCTGAATTGCATTATCAGGGCAGGCATATAAGATTTCAGCTATAGATCCAGCATTGACTCCACGAGGTGGACGGACAGAAACAGTAGTAGGAGCAGGAAGGTAGCAGCTAAGCCTCATAACTGCAACTATGGCCATCACCTATGCAGACAAGTACCATTAATTAGCATTGAAAGTTAATTTAAGAGCAACAGAATTGAGTTTGAATGTAGATTGTAACAGGAAAATATATTTTTGAACATCATACAAACCAAATTTTTAGAAGCGGGTGAACTTGAACAATAGCTAACCTCCATCCCTGTCAGGCAGTCAAACCCCCACTTGAAAATAAAGAAACCATGAACAAGGAAAGTGTCACCATTTCGTACTAGTGTGAAATCTATAGAGCAAACCATTAGCTCTGCCTCTATGCATTCTCCAAACCTATATTTCTAAAGGGATATACCACATTGTTTGATTTTAGTCATCGACTGCCAAGTCATTTTCTTCAAATACATTATTTTTTAGGTATCACGAAGGTCGATTGTATCCATCTTGCTTATTAGATGAAAAGTAACCATTTTCTTCCAACTTGAGATAGGTTTTATATGTGTTGCTGTCTTTGAAATTTAGAAAGTATGCTAAGATTTCTTGGGTCGTGGGTCGTGAGAAATGGGAAGCAGGGCGATTGAAGGCAGAAAGGGAAATGAAGATGGCTGGACAATGATTGCTAGAAGACGAACCATGCAACACAAGAAAAGGTAACTCTTTTTACTAGTAATCTGCCTGAGGATATGGATGAAAAATGGTTGGAGCAAATCTTCTCGTCTGTTGGAGAAATCATGGATGTGTTTATCCCAAGAAAAGATCATCATACCAAAACCTGTAAGAATTGCCACTGAGGAAGGATACAATGCTATCAACAGATGGAACGTTGTGTCAATTAGGGGTCACCCCCGTCTGGTTAAAATGGCAAGATTTACAGGGGAATACACCTCATGCGGAGAAGCATAAACGATTCTCCAATGGTGTCTCATGGTGAAGCAGAAACAAACGTTGGAACCATTGGAAAAGGTGGTCTGCCTCAATTGGAGAAATAGTTTCATAAGGAGTTGACAGCTCAAAATCTGGTCACAAATGTATGGAGAGATAGACAATCTTATGCTGATGTTGTTCGAACTAAAGGTGCCTTTAACAGAAGAATTAAGGTCAATGAGGTAGGGACTGAATGGCTACAGATAAGAGCAATAGAACAAATATCACCAATTCACCATCAAGGTCCTTAGTTTCTTCTGAATGGCTTCAGATAAGAGCAATAGAACAAATATCACCAATTCACCATCAAGGTCCTTAGTTTCTTATTCAAGTCCACCTCCAAAGTCTTGGTCATAACAATGTTCAGGTCCGTCCTAAGTCTTGGTGATCATATTGTGATCTCCTGACCTAGTGCTGCTGATAGGAACTCAATGTTTAAGGGTGGGGAAATGAGCTGGCTACAGGAGTGTTTTATTGATAGTTTGAAATGGAGTGAAGCAATATCTATGCTAGGTACATGATTGGTCTGGAATCTGGATTAATTGCTATGGTGTTCTACTACACTTGTGGAATACAATTACTTTCCCAAATCTGGGCAAACTTTGCGGGAGGTTATTTGTCTCAGTGAAGACACTGTGAAATGTCTCTCTTTTTCAGTGAGGAAGGTGCTCATCTCTGCCTCTTCCATCCATTAACCATGCGGGTTTTCTAAAAAATAAAGGTCCAATCTACAAAGTTAAAGTTATGGAGGAACAAATAGTGTAAAACACAGTTTTGAGAGTTAATTGCTCTTGCAAAGGCTGCACCACCACTGAGGATTCCAAACAACTCTCAGAGAAAGGAGAAGGAATAAAGATGATGATGATGATGACATGGAAAACATTGAAGAGGTGGCTGAAACTGATATCAGCCATGTAGCTTTTGAAGATGAGGTGGCTGAAACTGTTGAGGAGATGGCTGTAACTGATGTAGGCCAAGTGGAAAGAACCATCCAAGCAGACAAGGGTACAATTCAAATTCATAGGAGGACTCGTCATAATGAAATGTCAGAGGACTCAATGAGTTCTTCAAGCATTGCAAAGTCAACAGGTTGTAGTGGAAGAGTCATGGCAAACATAGGTGTAATTGCAGATCAGTTGCAGCAGCAATTGCACTTTCTATTTCTTCGGATGGGATTGCTAATAGGAGTAGAAACCTCCT
This sequence comes from Vaccinium macrocarpon, assembly GCA_022606695.1. Lineage (NCBI taxonomy): Eukaryota > Viridiplantae > Streptophyta > Magnoliopsida > Ericales > Ericaceae > Vaccinium > Vaccinium macrocarpon. Next base: position 10,910,928 of record CM040175.1, read on the forward strand.
CAACGAAGCTCAAGCTGTTTGGGCAGTTAACAGGAGAATGAGTGTGGATTATGAAGGTACTGAAGATGAAGTTATTAGTAAAATTGTCATAATGGAAGCTCAAGATGAAGATAGAGCATCCATAGAGGGGGAAGGTGAAGAAACTAATTAAAGAAATAAAAATGGATATTTTGTTCTTAAAAGAAAAAGAAACCAAGCAGAAATCTGTCTCAAAAGGAATTTATCAAAGCACTCTGGTGGGAGGAGTGCAGCTCTGCAGGTGATTTGCTTGCATATGGAATGAAGATGTTTTCCAGCTGGAGGATCACACTTCACAGGACTTTCATAATATTAAAACGCAAAGAAGTATGCAAGAGGCTTCTTAATAATAGGGATTGGGATGCATCCATTTTGTGGGAGCTGTGGGGTGGTTTGGTAATCTGGGGTCTGGGGTATAGTTACTGCTACTACTACTTGAAGAAATGTTGGCTACATTTTGTTGCTACCAGTTGCTGCTGCTGCTGCTGTCATTTTGGGCTTGGGCTATAAAAGCACTGGTTGCTACTCATTTTGGCATTTAGCTCAAATTTTCCGGAAGCTGGGCCTGTTGCATTTTTCTGTTTTGAGATGTATGATGATGACCTTGGGCTGATTTGGTTTATTTAGCTTGTTCAGCTTCTGAGGGGTGTTCCAAGGATATTCTCAGAATTTTTCGGTTGTCTCTCTGGTCCGTCTTTCTGCTGTGGGACTCTTTTTGCTGATGAGGGTGCTGTTTTCTTGTGGTTTTCTGCTTCTATTTCTATCGTAGCACTCGTATGGATGAAGGCTTGGGACGCAGGCACATTGTTGCTATCTTGGGATTGTTTTCACTAGAGTTGAATCTACCAGGTCTGCTATATATTAAGGCTTTGGAGGCAGGCATATTGTCGGTATCATGGGATGGGTTTGACTAGAGTTGAATCTACTGCTGTTATCAGTTGCTGCGCTGCTGCTACTGCTGTTTCCTGTTGGTTCTCCATTTACTAACTCTGCTGCTGGGGCTGGTTCTAGTGTTGTTTTCTGATTGTATCATACATTGGATCCTGTTCTGCTTTCTGGCTTTGTAATCTGTTTTTAGTGACTATTTGGTTCCTTGTAGGTTGGCTACTTGCCAAATTTGTAACCTCTTATGCGGGCCTCTCGTAGCACATGATTGTCGAGGGGTTGGGTGCTAACCTTGTTGGAAGTTTCCCCCTCCCTGTGATGCCGTCATGCTCATGTTCCTTTTAATTTTTGTAACTTACAAATAATAAAGAAAAAGAAAACTTTTTAAGTATAATGTGTCACGTTTTTAACAGTACATATTATAATGTCCATGCCTCTAAGCTAAAATGTTCAGTAACGTTCAAACAGTGGAAGCAGAGAGCTTTAAGAGCATCTCCAACCCAACCTCCTTCAAATCTCTATTTAGAGGATGAAATTAATAATCTATTCAAAAAGTAATTTAGAGTTTATATAGTTTCCCAAAGCAGGAGTGCGGGAGCAGGGGTATGTAGAAGACCCAAAGTTGGGAGTGCCGAAAAGGATCGTGCAGTATTTGTTGTACATAAATATGAGTGGGAAAAGAAGGTCCAATATAATTTTTCTATCAAATTTATAGAGGACCAAACATATAGATAAGTCAAGTATCAAAAGAGAGTCCTAATTAAGTATCGCTTCTTTGATCTTTTTCTACTTCCTTGCATATGTTTGCAAAAAGATAAGTTTGAATTTCTTCCTTGAGATTAGTGTGGAAGCTCCTATTGAATTTAAGAGCCTGAAATATTATACAATAGTCTCTAGAGCACCGCCACATGGTGCTCCAAACCACCCCATAACTACACATCCTTGTGGGGTCTATGTAAGTGTATAGACTCCACGTAAATATGTGATTCTAGAGCATCAAGTGGCGGTGTGCTCTCAGACTAAAGAATAATTAGTCATTACAAGTGTGCTCCCAGCTCGATGGGAGTGAGCTATTTGCTCGGGAGGGCTGATTTGAGTTCCCATCTCAGAAGAACACCCACTTTGAAAGCTCTCAGCAACTGAGTTTTATAGTGTTTTCTTGTACCAACTCCAACAAAATCTCCTATTTCCTACTCTATTTTTCAGAAAGCACTCCAAAACTCTCACATTTTTATTTTCCCTCCAAAATCCAACATAGTATTTCTTCAAATTTTATGGGAAAAAAAAAATCAATATTGGTATCTAATTTGTATTTTAAATATATATATCTCTCTGCCAATATCGATTTTGTGAATTATAAATGGACAAATTAATAGTTAAATCAATGATACCAATAAATTTCATCCTCCAAAATACAGTAGAGATATAGAGGCAAAAAAAAAAAAAAAAAGATTTAGAGCATCTCCAAGTCCTATTCTGTGCTCAACAAACTCCACAACATCCAAGAGTACTCGCTGCCCTTGAGAAGCTTACATTTGGTGAAAGCTAGGGAAATATAAGTACAAAAATCATATTTCCAAGGATTTCTTGAAACAACCTATAAAACAAAACAAAAATCTGAAATTTTAATGCAAAAAATCAACCGAATGGATGGTTCGCTCTATCTCACTTTCTCGCACACACGTAAAGAGCGCAAAAAAAAATCCGCAACAATTTCTCTCATTTGATTTGATTAACGTAAAATACATAAACACTAATCTACAAGCTTGAAGTGAATCAAAGAAAGACATAGACGGCCAGATATATACCTTGGCGATCAAGAGTTGGGTCAACAACAGCTCCAGCTTGAATCCCCCATTCTGAAACGTTAACCAGAAAACTAGCCATTTCTCGATGTCGAGCTCCAGTAATCCCCCAAACTGAAGCAATCGCCGGAAAACCAGCCATTTAACAAACAACTCGTACTCCGCCAGCTGCTTCAATAGCGCGTCCAGCCACTGTCCCACCTCAGGCGATCCTAGCATTGGCACCACCTTGTTCCCGCCAAATCCCTCCTCCTCCTCCTCTCCCTCTCCCACTCCATCAAAACCACCGCCGCCGCCACCTCCACCTCCTCCCAAGCCCGTGTTACGCCCATTCACACTGAAAATCCTGTCTCCGCCGCAGCGCACGGAGGCCGGGACTATAAGGGCGTGTTTCGCCTGCAAATGGAGATTGGCGACGGTGTTTAAGACGGCGGTCTGGGGAAATTGGCAGAAGGGCGGCGGCGGTTCTGATTGCAGCAGTGATGGATGGACGAGAAACCGTTTATTGACACTCTTGAGGAGAGACCTCTCGGGAGATGCATATATCGACATTTTTTTTGTTTTTTGTTTTTGTTTTTGTGTTTCTGCTTCCCTCGATATTCGAGAGCTTCGAACAGAGTGGGCTGTCAGAAGACTTCAGAACTGCCACCATACAACGGCTTGCCCTATAAGGTAGGACCGTAGGAGGGTCAATTGTCTTTTTATGCCATCAAATTAATTGATATTTGCACCCCTTAAATGGTTATTCACACCTTCTTCTTTTTTGTCTTTTATTAACATTTTTACATATAAAAATTTCACTAGAAAACAAAAATAAGGTATGAATAACAATTTAGGAGTGTGAAAATCACTACCTTCAAATTATGGCCAACAATCTTAATTCATCCATCTACTATTAATTGAACTTTTATAGTCCAACAATATGATTCATTTCAATCTAGCCCTTTTTCTGATACCATTAATGATTTGTTAAGTATTTGGACACAAAAAATACTCCCTCCGTTCCAAATTAAGTGTCCCGCTCCGGGATTCCAACTTTTTAAGTGACCTTAATTATTGCACAAACAAAATTACAACTTTCCAATTTTACCCCTCACATTTTTTAGAATAATTTTTTTGCACCAAATTAAATTGGGAGCACTTTTCCTGAAAATTTAAAATAATCCCGCAAGTTTTGGCGGCTCTCCATATTGGAGGTAAAATTGGGCGGTTTTCCTGTACGAAAAAGGAATTCAAAATTGAATCCAAACTGCAGCAATAAATTGGCAATACTCCTATAAGAGGAAACTACACCTTTCTGTCCACATAATCTCTCTCTTCCTTCCACCCATTTCTTCTGTCATTATCTCTCTCTGTCTATCAATTCTACTTTCTCTCCCACCTTTTTATTCCTTCATTCCAATTACTCGCCCCTCCTCTGTCTCGGTAATTGACTGCAACATTTCTTTTGTTGGCTTTAATACCTTCCTTTTGAATCAAAATGGATCTCCCTTCCCACCATAGATCCCGCAAAAACTTAACAAATCCACAACGTCAAGCCATTTGTGAGGCACTCTTGAAACGGAGTCAAAATGGAAAGCTCAAAAAGGGTTGTCTTGTAGAAGTTGCAGCATTATTCTCAGTCACTGTCAAAACAGTTACTCGAATTTGGAAACGAGTATATTCTCAAATTGGCAATGGAGATGTTGTTGATGTGTCTAGTAGAAAGCAAAGCCGAGTTGGTCGAAAGCGAGTCCAAATTGATCTCAGCGCTGTATCAGAAATTCCTCTTCGTAAGAGGACAAATATCCGTTCATTATCGAAGGCCATGAAGGTACCGCAAACAACAATTTATAGGCGAATTAAAGAAGGTGATATTAGGCCGCACACAAATGCAATGAAGCCTCATCTTTCGGAACAAGGTAAAAAAGAACGTCTTCAATTTTGTTTATCAATGTTAGAACCATCGAGTCTTACAAGCCAACCTTTTTTCAAGAATATGTACAATTATGTGCATATTGATGAGAAATGGTTTTTCTTATCAAAAGAAGCGGAACGGTACTATCTCCTTCCGGAGGAATGTGAGCCGTTCCGTACTTGTAAAAGTAAACGGTTCATCACGAAAGTCATGTTCCTTGCGGCCGTAGCTCGGCCACGATTTGATACAATTCGGAATCAAGAATTTTCGGGGAAAATTGGGATTTTCCCCTTTATTTACAAAGAAACCGCAAAAAGGAGAAGTAAAAATTGTGCGGCCGGCAGTTTGGAGACAAAAGCCATTATATCAGTAAATAGAGATGTCATCCGCTCTTGCTTGATCAGTCAAGTGTTACCGGCTATTCGAGAAAAGTGGCCAATTCAAGATTCAACCGAGCCTATATATATTCAACAAGATAACGCCAAGCCGCACAAAATTGAATTGGATGCTGAATTTCTTGACGCTGCGAGGAAGGATGGGTTTGACATCCGGTTGTTGTTTCAACCTCCTCAAAGTCCGGACTTGAATGTTTTAGATCTCGGGTATTTTAGAGCAATTCAATCATTGCAACATCAAGAAGCCCCCAAAAATATTGATGAACTTGTTTGTGCGGTCGAGAAATCCTTTGAAAATTTGGCACCCGAAAGTCTCAATAATGTCTTTTTATCATTGCAAGCTTGTATGATTGAGGTTATGAAAGTTTATGGGGGGAACGATTACAAGTTGCCACATATGGGAAAACAAAATTTGATGAGAAATGATAATCTTCCTCTATATCTTGAGTGTGAACGTGATGTTGTTGAAGGAGCATTGGCACATCTCCAACAATGAGGTGAGTCTTTTTTCACTTTAAGTAGTTTTTGCAATTCACAAACTCTTGCTTAGATTTAGATAATTGCTTGCAAAATAAAATCTCTGCAATGTTTGGTTGTTGTAGGACAGTTGTTGGACAAATACTTTGGAAACGAAGTTGGCATCTTCTCTTGTTGAAATGAGCATCCTTAAAGACATTTTGTTAGGTGATTGGGCTCTGTAATTTTTTTGTGCTTCAGGAGTGCCGTAGAATCAATCTTAATCTATGTTTTTGTAATGCTTTGGACCTCCCTTTTGTATAGTGTAATTCTGTGTCTTAATCTATGTTTTGTTAGTGCCTTGGAGCTCCTTTTTGTATACTGTAATTATGTGTGAAAGGTGGTTAATGAAAGCCTTCTTGAGTACTTCTGATATGCAATTTTTTTCTTTTTTTTTTTTGCAATCTTTGGTCCAACACCAAATCAAAGACAATTTTTCTTTTTCTTTTTCTTTTTTTTGGCTAAAATCTGTCGTTTCTCTATAATCTATGTTTTCAAAATAGAGTGCAGTTACAAAGTGAATTTTGAGTGAATTTCATGATTTTCTGATTTTTTTTCTAGCCCTTTTAAAGTTATCCAGTAATTTTAATTTAGAGAAATCAATAACCACATTTGAAGAACAAGGGCAAATGGGAAAATTGAAACTTTTTTTGGGTTGACTTGTCAAACTGGACATTTATTTTGGAACATCCAAAAATGGAAAGATGGACACTTAATTTGGAACGGAGGGAGTATTACTGTAATTTTCCTCTGCTAACTTTTATGCTAATTTTATATTGATTCCAACTGAACCGTGACTATTCATCTTGTAGCACTCGTTTAGAAGATCATTGATGGAAGAAGTTATAGTCAGCCAAAATATTGTTTCTCCAAATCTATGATTTCAACCATAATACTTGGTTTAGCTACCTACCTACAACTGACAAACAAAAGAAAATTATAACGTCAAAACCGTTTTCGTTAATGCCAAAATTTTAGTTTATAAGACCATTGTATCTTGCACATGGTACAAGTCTTTTAGAAACTATAATTTTTGATATTAACAAAAATAGTTTTGAAATTATCAGCATGCTAAAAAAATTCTGAATTCTTAACAAGCCCTAAATTTTGTTAGAGGTGGTTGCTTATTGATAGGCAAACTAGTCAAGTGAATGCCCTTCTATGGGAGTTAAAAAAATTTTCATACAAAACATAAGGCCATGTTACAAGTTGAAGAGCCACTTGTAACACGTGCGCTTCAAAAGACCTCAAAACCTTAAGGCTATGTTTGGTTAAATAGTTTAGTTTAGTTTTGATGATGTCATTATGTATAATGAGTGAAGAGAGATAGAGAGAGAAATGAGAGAAATGATGATGTCATCAAAACTAAAACTAAAACTAAACTGAGAAACGAACAAGACCTAAATCTTTTGCTACTCCTTTGACTTTAAGGGACTCATTTTGTCAAAGCATTAGATTAATTCACATGAACATAAAATACTATGATTGATGATGTAATAATTAGAAACTTGTTGACATTTCGTCATCTTAGTATGAGATAACAAAGTGAGATGCCTAAAATTTGTGTCCAGATGATGAAATTAATGTAGAGTTGTCTATAACACCGTCTAAGATAGAGAGTCTTTTCAGAGGCGGTTGCACATAATAGGTACATTGCTCAAGTGAAAACATATATATACACAATAAATTTTCAATAAGGGATTCTTATTTTAAAATACCATGCGGACCTACCTTTTTCGACTTTCCAGACCAAATTTTGACGATCCGATCTGCTTAATGTTTTTAAAAAGTGTTTTCAATGGCCTTCGCGAAGAATCTCCGAAAAAAATACCCGGAAAGACTTGATCCGAGCAGTTTCCGATAAAAACTGTATATGTATAGTTTTTATCGAAACTGCTCAGAATCAAACCCTTTCGAGTATTATTTTTTGGAGATTCTTCATGTAGGCCCTTAAGAACACATTTTAAAAATACTGAGTGGATCGGATCGTCAAATTTGGTCCCAAAAATTCAAAATGCCCCTAGGTCCAAGATGGAAAGTTTTATATATATATATATACACACACCACACTTCCAATCCACTCTCCCGGATTTTAAAAAAATCCACACCTCATTGATCCCGATCGAATTTCGATGACCCGAACCGTCTAATGTGTTCATATATAGTTTTTTATGAAAAACGGCTCAGATCAAGCCCTTCCTAGTATTTGTTTTTATGATTTGTCACAGCGACCCTTGAAAACACCTTTTAAACACATTGGACGGTTGGGATCGTCAAAATTCGACCGGGAAAGTGGAGGTTTGGATTTTTTTTAAATCCGGGCTCCCTAACTCGAAGTGTACCATATGTATCTCATCCGGGACTCCACCTTCCCGATATTTTTTTGAAAATCCAAGCCGTCCAATGTGTTCAAAAGGTGTTTTCAGGGGTTAACACGAGAAATCTTCAAAAAAAATACCGGGAAAGGCTTGATCCAAGCAATATTTTGCAAAATTGTAAATATACAGTTTTTGCGAAAAATTGCTTGGATCAAGCCCTTCTCGGTTTGTTTTTTGAAGATTTCCCGCGCAGACCTTTGAAAACACCTTTTGTACACATTGGATGGTTCGGATTTCTCAAAAACAATTTTTAAAAGCATCAAAAAACCTCCAATCCGGGATCCCAGATTGGATAGTTAGCGTATAATATATATATATATATATATATATATATATATATATATATATATATATATATATAGGGTAAACTTCTAGTCCGGACTTTTAATTTCCAGACTTTTTATACAAAATTTTTTTTGACAATCCGATCCGTCCAATGTGTTCAGAAGGTGTTTTCAAGGGCCCTCGCGAAAAATTTTCAAAAAAAAACACCGGGAAGGGCTTGATCCAAGCAGTTTTCGCAAAAATATATAAATACAGTTTTTGCGAAAACTGCTTGGATCAAGCTCTTCCCGGTATTTTTTTTTGAAGATTTCTCGCATGGACCCTAGAAAACACCTTCTGAACACATTGGACGGATCGGATTTTCCAAAAAAAATTTGCAACACAAAAAAACCCCATTTTTTCCTTAAATCCGGGAGTGTGGACTAGAAAATCCACCTATATATATATATATTGCACTAAAAGGTAAGATAATTAATTATCTCCTTAATCCAAGAACTATTCCCAATAATTTAAATTAGTAGCTCTCCTACAATTGTAAGCTCCATAGGACGAACTTTCTTTGGTTTGGCAAATTTATGTCCATACTTAGGGGTGCTTTGGCTTAAAAGCCATAATCCAAATTATTGGATTATTCGTTTTGTCTTTGTTCAAATTTTTTTTTTTGCATCTATTAGTTTTCCGTCAAGATTTTGTGGTTCTAGATTCTTCTCGACGAGACGAATCTAACAAATATAAAACTATGGTCAAAACTCAAATTTTATGGCCGTTCTGTTCAGTTTTTCGATGGAATTCATCCTTAGAAACACGTCGTAGCAAGCAAGAGAGTTTGTTTTGACAATCAAAGTTGACACATTGAGGAGGAACATTTGTATGAAACGGATCTATGGAAATACCATTACAAGATCTTTATGGCTCCATTCATTTGTCAAAAATTTATTATTGCAAAAAATATTAATGGAAGGGAAGTAAAGGAAAAAGAAATGTATTTTCTTTTATGGGTTCATTTAATAAAACAAACTTGTCTGAAAGTTTAAAAAAACAACTACTAGTTTAATAGTTTAAAAACAAGGTTCCTGCAAAACTTTGTGTTTATACGATAAAATAGATATAAAACAAAAAAACTAATCCTCATAACAAAGCTGGAGACGATTTCACAATTTTCTTGCTAACTTAACATATAAATAATATGCATAAATGTTAAACATTTTAGGATTTGTTTGGAACTTATGGAAATAAAGAGAAAGGAAGAAAAAATAAAAAAAATCTAATTATTTTTTTGTTTGGAGGGAGAAAGAGAGAAGAGAAAATAACAATTTGAGTATTGTTTATAGTACTCTTTCCCTCCTATTTTTCTCTCATTTACTTTTTCCTACCTACAGGTATTGGGTCCTATTGTGTAATTTCGAGTATAGTTTGGATGTAATTGTATTTTGATTCGGACTCAGAATAAGGGGTGGTTTGGGTAAATTGAAAAAATTAGTTTTTTGGTTTTTTTGGTTTTATCCTTATTCAATTTTTTTTTGCATTTGTTAGTTCTTGGTTGATTTTTTTGTGGTTTCTTGGCTTGTCTCAACGAGAGAAATCTAAAAAATATAAAATTATTAGTCAAACTTAAAGTTTTGTGAATAAAAACGAGAGTGACATTCAAAAAACCGATTTTTTGGTTTATTTTTCATCTTTATTCACAAAACTTTAAGTTTGGCTAATAATTTTATACTTTTTAGATTCCTCTCGTCGAGACAAGCTAAGAAATCACAAAAAATTAATGGAAAACTAACAAATGCAAAAAAAAAAAATTTTGAATAAGAACAAAATTAAAAAACTAATTTTTTTCAATTTACCCAAACCACCCCTAAATACAAAGCGAATGAATATACGGTAGTATAAGTTCAAGAGACGTGCAAAACTAATTGAGCCCTACGTGTCAATGATTTTTCTGATGTTGAAAGACTTTTTACATGTGTAGAGGATCTAGCCAGTGGTTGTACCACATGATTTGCACGTGGTCGAAAATTTTTATCCTTTTTTACTTGGCTTTTTGGCGGATGGTAACTCCTGTTTAATAGTAGTATCATATAGTAATCGGTAATTCCTTCAGCACAGATGAGGGAGGATCGACCACGCACCGACGGCGTTGGAAATTTTGAATGAAATAGGGGTGATTTTGGATCAAGCTCATACAACCGTTTGATTGCTTCGATTCTCGTGTGAACCCATTCAGAATTCGATTTTGAGAAGGATGAATGGCTCGGATTGATCGTTTGAGACCCACAACGACGTCCCCTACGCCATTGGTGCGTGATCGGTGCGAACCGATCGGTGCATATAGAAGGGTTCTATAGTAATTCCTTAGTCTCAAATTTATTGTCCACTTTCACTATTCATGACATCTCAAAAAATTATTTATATTTTTAATATTTAAGTTTATATATGTAATATGGATTTTGTTTGATACTCCCTCTATCACTTTCTAATAGCAGAGAATTCTATTTTTTATTGTCCCTTTTATCAATGTGTGTTTTGAAAAGTTTTTTTTTTTGATCGGCAACAAAATTTATTAGAGAAATCTTGACAAATGGTACATCAAGAAGGGGGAGGAGACTCCAACCTTAAAACACCAATTGGGGCAAGCCCAAAACACCTAATGGCAAGGCCCTAATCACTGAAGTTCAAAGAAAAAATAAAGGGCCAAGCCCACCACAGTCTAAGCCCAAGCTGGGCATACTAAATATAACTGATGAAGCCCAAAAACAAAGGCCCAACCCCAACAAAAAACACATTACTCTAAACCTAACAAAACCAGTCGCCTCACCCTACTACCGGAAACCACCACGCCACTAGATCGCAACCTCCATACTGCCAACTGCGAAACAGAGCACACAATGCCATTAAGCAAGAACTCGACGATATCCAGGAATGAAGCAGGTGGAGCAACTGAACTGGCGAAGGAAGATAGGGAGGTGAAAGCGGCTATCATGTCGCTAGGCCAACCGAAAACATCCAACAATGCACCACCGGCAGTCGAAAGCAAAACTAGAAAACACGAGGGAGAGGAGGGGAGTAGTAAGCCAGAGCACCAAACACCACCATCAAACTGCCAACCAAACGAATGAAAATCCTACGCCGTCGTGAACCCAACGGGTGGTCGATCTCTAAGAGAAACCACCAAGGAAACGTCAAATCGTTCCTCACAAATGGTTAAGAGAGGCGACCATCGAGATTCCATTGCGCCGCCACAAGATCACACCCGCACCACCATGCTGATATTGACCAAAACCTGCGCAGAAAAGGCAATGAGAGAAAGGAGAGGAGAATGAAAGAGGAGGGAGAGGGAGAGGAGAAGAAGATAGAGGGGGTGCAACCCTAGATTTGCACAAGTGAAGAGAGAAGGGGGAGAGTCAATGCCAAGTAGATTTTTTCCCATGTTTTGAAAAGTTAATGAGTAAAAATTTGTACAATTATTATTTTGCCCCCTTAAAAAGCTAAGGAGTAAAAGTAGAGGATAATTTTGAAAAGTCGTTGTAAAAATTGATATAAGTGATGTAAAGTAGATGTAAAGGTTGATGTGGAAAGAGTAATGATGATATTTCTAAAAAAATTGAATTTGCGAATCAACAAACTTTTTTTTTTTGGTCATTTGCCATTCCTAATCCATTACATGGGAGAGAGAAGAATATGACTCAATCCCGAGATGCAGTATTGGACATCCAAGAATCCTACTGCATAAGCTAGCCACCACTTGCATGAATCAACACACTTAAAAAAGAAAAGAGGTAGTAGTTCTCAATTAGTTGTACTATTAAAAAAAGTTTTTTACAATTATAGAAAAACATTGTAGATCAAAAAATAGAAACAGTTGAAAAATGACAATTGAGAAATGTACAAGAAATCTTGAGCAGTGGGTCAGGAGGAAGTACTAGAATTCCATTTAAGGTTAAAAAGAATTTTGCAAAATGCGGAATGAGTAAAAAATGTCAATTTAAGGTTAATTGTATGGGAATTAAAATATTGGAACGCAAACGATAAAGTTTTGACTTTAACATCCACTAATTCTTCAGTCTCTGCGTCCTTTATTACAAAAAGCATTTGGGAGATTCTCCCCCCATTCACAAATGACATGGCGTGAAATAACGGGACAACAGAGTCCAATGATTGGCGAGCACTCAATAAAATATACTAGAAAACTACCCGATAACCCATGAATTGTTCATTTTTTATATGGCTAACTTTTGCTCTTAATTTACTTCATATGCCATCTCCAATTGCACAAGTTACCTCTAAATTTACTACATCACCATTGCCGACTGTTAATACGGATACTTCTATTTGCTTGAATTGTTCTTCTGAGAATCTATGTTCCCGCGCTGCTGTGGTTGCTAGTAGCCACAACAGCAACAGTGATTCTCCTAAGCTGGAACTACGAAGGACTTAGCCACCGTTTGTTGGCTCACACACTTAGACATTTGATCCAAGACAAAAGGCCTTGTTTCCTCTTCAAGGGTATTTTAATTCCACGGGTGTAGGTGCTGAGGGTCTTAGTGGAGGTTTGTGGGTTGGCTGGAAAGCGAATTATAAGAATTAATTTTGTCCTAGAATTATTAACCCCTTTCAATTTTCTAGGAACCAAACGAGGGACTAGGTTTGATTAGACACACCTAATTATATACCAAGCACCTAATGCCTGAATTAAACCACTAGTAATTAGGACATCTAGTGCTGACAATTTTGGTAAGGCAATTACGGTGGGATTAGTTTTTGACTTGAACCGGGAGAGATTTTCGTAGGCTTTTATTTACAGCCAAAAGGTGAAAAGTTTTAGGAGATTTGAATCATTAAGGTAACTTCTCCGATATATATATATATATATATATATATATATATATATATATATAGAGAGAGAGAGAGAGAGAGAGAGAGAGAGAGAGAGTCCACTTCTAGTTGTTAGGATTCCAACAACGCACCACACGCAACAAAGCAGTAAATCAAGAGAAACACAACACACAATTTACGTGGTTTGGCCAATCGGACCTACATCCACGGGGAGGGGGGTTTCACTATAATCCGGAGAAACTCCGTGTTTTTGTGTTACACACTCACACTCAATCTCACTATAATGAATCCTCACCAGTTCTCTCGTGTATCTCTCTTTCCAGGAAAGCCACAACCGGCTCCCCTCTCACACACTCTCTGCCTCTCTCTCTACATTGTGCTACCACACACACTAAAACAAGGCATCACAGAGTATTTATAAGAATACAACATAAAACCCTAGCCCACTCCCTCTGGGCCTAAGCCCAATTGGCCCACACGGGGTGGAATCTCAACACTAGTCCGGTCTCCGGTCCTCCGGTCCTCCTTGATCCGAGCATTTTTTTGACGATCCGATCCGTCCAATGTGTTTAGAAGGTGTTTTCATGGGTCTACGCGAGAAATCTTCAAAAAAAATACCGGGAAGGGCTTGATCCAAGCATTTTTCGCAAAACTGTGAAAATACAGTTTTTGTGGAAAAATGCTTAGATCAAGCACTTCCCAGTATTTTTTTTGAAGATTTCTCGTGTGGACCCTTGAAAACACCTTCTAAACACATTGGACGGCTCGTATTTTCAAAAAAAAAATTGCAACACAAAAAAAAATCAATTTTTTCTTAAATCCGGGAGGACCGGATAAGAAGATGACTTTATATATATATATAAAAGAAAGGAGGAGTGTTTTATGAGGAGTGCAAATTTGTTCACCCTCACTCTGATTAGGGAAAAAGGTTAGGGGTCCACCAGAAAATAATGTCATACTTACTAAAAAGTGATGGAGTCTACCACAAAATAATGTCATGTTTGCCAAAAATTGACGTGATTCCGTGGACCCCACACTTTTTCACCAATTAGGTGAGAGTTTTGTTCACACTCGAGGGTGAACAAATTTGCACTTGTTTTCTGGGTGCATCGAAGGGAACGAAAAGGAGGAAGAAAGGAGTGAACTGCGCCTACACATCAGTGTTAAATAGTGGCTGAAAACGGAATCAAAACTGGAGTAAACAGCGCGTACACATCAGTCATGGCTGGGAACGGAATCAAATCCTCGATGTTTTCTGCTACGATGACCGGCTAAACTCCATTTCTAGAGTGTAGATGAAGCTCAAGCTCCCAGTAATATTATTTACGTTTTGATTAGTATTTTCATTAGTTGAATCATGGTTGCATGACTTGAGAATTTATCTTCTTCTTTTTTTTTCATAAACTCTGTGCATTAGTTATAAGATTTTATGCACATTTATACAATAGTTCTTAATTGTTCTGTGATAACTTGGTAAGATGGGCTATGATCCGCAAGAGGCTTAGTACTAATAGATGATTTGCGCCATAGACGCGGGTCATACGAGTAAGACAGTTCTTGCTAGGTGGCGATACACATGCTAGTTGGTGATTCAAAAAAATCTTTTGGCGATATTGTTTGGGCCTATGAACCCGAACAAAACCCGAATTGATTGGAATAATTAACCTTTATCATGGCATGAAAAAAGTTAATACAGGTTGAGTGGATTTGAAATCATAGATTTTTCTCCCAAATCCTTTCTCTCATTACATTAGAAAGCATCCAAACGAGCACAATTTATCCTTTTAATCCTTGATGATTATACTCAGAACATTTATCACCATTCAAAAGAATAATAGTAATTGTTTCTTTTTATGAAATATTTTCAGTACAATAAAACAACAATCATAGTTCTGCATTGTTCTAGTTCTTTAGGCTGCTTCTACTTTCTACATGCGTAATGATTGTTGTATCATGGTAGGCGGATGTCCACGATCGTTGTTAAAATGTGTAAGTGGAGTTGGAATCAATTATTTCTCATTAAAAAATAAAGGCACGGTACATCCACATATATAGGAAAACAATACAACTTATTAGGAAAGCATAAATACAAAAAGAGAATGATTATATGGAATCCTGAGAATATGGAATTAAGATCCCGGTTGATTGCTTCCTTGTGTTGATTGATTCTTGCTTCCTAATTGATTGTTGCCTTATTTTGTCCATGATGTCCGCTAATACCCCCTCTCCCTCAAGATGGAGCATGGAGGGACGTAATGCCCAACTTGGACCGCAAATAACCGAACTGCTCACCCCCAATGCCTTAGTGAAAATGTTCGCTATCTGATCAGTGGAGGCAATGTGATGAAGCTGAAAGAGACCTTGTTGTACCTCGTCGCAAATGAGGTGGCAGTTTATTTCAATGTGTTTGGAGCGTTCATGGAAAATCGGATTCCGAGCAATGTGCAAAGCAGCCTGATTGTCGCAATATAAGGTGATGGGTGATGAGAGGGGAACTGCTAAATCACGGAGTAAAGTTTGAAGCCATAATAGCTCGCAAGTAGTTAAAGCCATGGGCCGATACTTAGCTTTGGCAGAGGATCGAGAGACGGCAGTCTACTTTTCAGTGCACCAAGAGACGGGGTTGCCACCAAGAGTAATGAAACAACCCGTAGTTGAGTGACGAGTCATGGGACAACTGGCCCAGTCCAAGTCAGTGTAGGCAGTGAGAGTGGAACCGGTCAGAAAAAGTAAGCTAATGGAAATAGACCCCTTGAGGTAGCAAAGAATACGAGTAGTAGCATTAAAGTGAGGAACCCGAGGGGTGTGCATAAACTGGCTGAGCATATTGATAGTAAAGGTGATATCCTGACGGGAAATGGTAAGGTAGATTAGGCGGCCAATGAGCTGATGGTAGGAACTCGAATCGAAAAGGGGTTCACCAGAATTGGCAGTAAGTTTGAGATGCTGCTTCATCGGCGAAGAGGTGGGGCGACATTCGGATTGGTCGGCATCATCGAGGATGTCAAGAATGTATTTGTGCTGATTAATAGGAGTAAAAATTCTTGTGGCAGAGCAAACAACTTCAATGCCAAAAAAATACTTAAGCTTCCCAAGATCTTTTAACTCAAATTTACTCAATAAGAACCCCTGGAATTGGCGGATAGAAGTGAAATCGTTGCCTCTAACAAGTAATATTAGAATTAGTTTGCCAAGTAAATAGGGAGTGGTTAGTGTTACGCTCTCAAATTTAATAAAGCAAATATAAATAAAATCCACATAGGATAAGTTAAAGGTCATACATTTCACCGTTGAAAGATCAAAGTCAAAGTACACAGAGTTTCTACGAGGGGTACCCGTACCCATGCATAAGTAATGAAGAGTTAAGAGTCATTACCTAAACCAAGTTTTGTCAAAAGATTGAAGGAATTAAAGTTACAAGATCATCTCCCAATATATATATATATATATATATATATATATATATATATATATATATATATATATATATATATATATATATATATATAATCGATGGAAAGGATAAAATAACTCCATGTCAAATGAGCTTCATGATATGCATCCACACGCCAAACATTCCAATCACGTGCCTTAGCGAGTACCTGAAAATGTAAGGTTGAGCTCACTAGCCCAATAGGAAACTTTTCTACTAACGCTAAGGGTATAGAGAATAAAATATGCACACGAAGATATAATACACATGAATTAGCAAGCTAAAACGGACCGAGATAGATCAACTAGATGATAGAATGTCTAGGAGATTTCCCAAAGATGTAACCAAACCCAAGTGTCCATAAGTTTCCTCATAAACGTTACATTTCATGTCGTGGGTTCAATCCTTTCAAAACACAGTCATTTTCATAAATAAAAAAAAACCATGTCAATTTATAATACTTCACAAATAATCACTTGTTTTAAATAGGGAATAAATCTCTTTACCAGATTTCGTGGGCTCCGTACACTCCTGCCGGATTTCGTGGGCTCTGTACACCCCTGCCGTATTTCGTGGGCTCCAAACACCCACGACTAGGGACACACCAAATGGTGGCCCTAGTAAGTAATCATCATTTTCAAAAGTTTATCAAACCATCAAGTGTCCAAAACATCCATGTAATTTGCTTAGTTCAAAAACCCATAGTGTATCAGTTGTAGCAAAGTTAACAAGTGTCCAAGAATGTAAGCAATCAAGAAAAATCATAAAATGTACCACGATATGTTTCCGAAGCCTAGAGGTCAATTGGAGAAGTCTTGGAAGGGTCAATGAAGGCCCGGAGTAAAGGAACATGAGAATGGAACTATGAATCTCGAGAAAATCCGACATATCGATAGGAAAAAACATATTTCTCTCAAAAAAAAAGGTTATGAACATGAGACCAATTGAGTTTGAAAGTAGACTCATAGAGCTTTCCAACGGTCCAAGAATCGCCTCAATCGGAGTTCGGACGAAGCCAAGGCGTGCCCGCGAAGTTGGATCAATAATCTGCCAAAACAAGAGGAGTCTGGATCGATCCAAAAGGTGTTTGGATCGATCCAAAAGGTCTGGATCGATCCAAGAAAGATGTGGATCGATCCAAAATGTGCCGAGTGCAGAACAGAAGGTTTTGGATCGATCCGAACAACTTTGGATCGATCCAAAGAGGTCCAAAACACCATCAGATTGTTATGGATCGATCCAAACAGGTTTCGAGCGAAAATTTGAAAGCTTGTTCCAAATGAATGGGGCTTCAATCCAAGGCAAAATTTGAGGTTCCAAATCACAACAAAACATCATTGTAGCATGTCTAAACATTCAATCAAAGACCAATCCAACAAAGTATGGAGAATCAAGATTTCACAAGCTCAAATCTAATTTACATGGAGATATAAAAGTTAGGTAGAGATATCAAGGAAAGATATGAACATTATGCAATAATTCAAACCATATACACTTAGAGGAGGTGGAAATGGGTTCCCTACCTTAAGGATTGAACTTGAAATGGGTAGAAAATGGAAAACTCTTGCCCTTGAAGCTCCTCAACTGAAAATGTTAGCTTCAAGCAAAACCACGGAGTTCTGGACTCCAAATCATGTGTAGAGGATGAATCTTTGGTTGGATGTTGAAGTATTTGAGTGTGGAGGGTGGATTTTGTGGAGGGTTTTGAACAAGCTTGAGAGAAGGAGGAGAAGAGAGTGAGATATCTATTTTTTTGAGAGAGAGGGGAGTGTATTTTGGATAAAAAAAAATTAGTCATACATTACATATATACACCCCCATATGTGCACTTACACCCTTTAAGTTTCTTATGTGTTTTACAAACACCCAAACGTAATTACTAACTTCACATTGACCCTATATTGCACTATTTGCATTTTCTCGCACTTCCCAATATTATTTCTAGAAAATTATATATAAAAACACAGGTCCTTACAGTTAGCTCGGGACTGTGTAAAACCGGCAGAGAGTAAGACGATAGACAATTTAGAGTACCAATTGTGGGATGCATGTTTAAGCCCATAGAGTGACTTTTGTAATCGACAGACACGCGTCTCCCCCTGTCGACCATATCCCGGAGGAAGGGACATGTAAAGATCTTCGTTGAGGTCACCATGTAAAAAAGCATTATTAACATCTCACTGGTGTAAGTGCCAGTGGTGAGCAGCCGCAATAGCTAGTACACAACGGACGGTGACCAATTTGGCAACAGGAGCAAAAGTGTCATGATAGTCCAACCCCTTGACTTGAGTATAGCCCTTGGCTACCAAGCGTGCTTTGTATCGTTCTACGTATCCATCTGCTTTTAATTTAGTTTTAAAAACCCATTTATAGTCAATCGGTGTTTTTGATGAGCCCCCAATATTGTATATCTCGGGGCTCATCTTGCTCATTTATCTCACACACGCACGCGATTTCGCACTTGAAATGTTTGATTTGCGCGTAGTTTGGTTTTTGTAAAGTTTTAGGTTGAACGCGCGGATTACGCCCATTGTGAGGGCATTGAGAACCTTGCCGCGCTATCAAGGGTCACGTGCCCCACGGCACGCCAACGCCGGGCCTCACTAGCCACGAAATGACGATTCGGTTGAGGCCGGAGAAAGGGGGGGTCCGGGATTGAACAAGCGCTCACAAGACCGAGGTTCATCTCCCCCGAGGTCGCACGATTCATTGGAGTCCATAAAGAAATCCGGAAGCACGTAATTCAAGCGGGGTTTACATAGGAACGAAATTCAAGTTTTGGAGAAGTCGGATCGATCCGAGAGTCTATGGATCGATCCAAGTTTCATAAAATCCCATCAGAGCCTTTTAGATCGATCCGAAAGAAGTTGGATCGATCCAAGTTCCATGATGTTCAAACAGAGCCTTTTGGATCGATCCGAAAGAAGTTGGATCGATCCAAGTCTTCTTCAGCAATTCCATTTGGATCGATCCGAAAGAAGTTGGATCGATCCAACTTTGGTCGAAAATCCCACCAGAGCCATTTGGATCGATCCGAGTTGTTTTGGATCGATCCAAACAAGCCCGGGCACCCTTTTTAATGCACTTTATGTACATGCTTTTAATAGAAGGTTTTTTGTGTTGTGAGAGCTTTTAGGATCTTTTTAGGATATTTTGTAAAGGGGGAAGCATATCTATATACACTCTCCTCTCTCCTTCTCCCTCATTACTTACTTACACTTTTGTTGTCTAGTTTAGTTTTTGCTCTCCATTGGAGACTTTGGAAGCTCTCTCTCTCTAGTTTTTCCCATGTAAGTGTTGGTTTCACCTTAATTTCACATGAATTAATATTGTAGCCCTTGTTTAGATCTTGCTAGAAATCTAGTTAATTTTCACTTGCATTAAGTTTTTGGTGTTTGGGTTATTCTAGTCATCTTCTTCCTAAAACTCAAGTAAATCTTCATTTTCTCTTAAGTAGTTGTTGTTTAATGTTGTAGCTACATATCATACCTCAGCATAAACCACGTTTGTTCACGTTTTTAACAGTTAAATCATGTTCTTGCCCTTCTAGTCATTTCTTTTGAAAAACCAAGTAATAGCCTTAGTTGTTAAGCTTCTTAAGAATTAAAGTGGTAGGCTAATTTAGGTTCCTCATTAAAAATCACTCTTTAGACTATTCCATTATGTTCTTTATTTCCCTTATAACAATAACCATGTTTTCTTTAATGATGAACGAGTAGTCGGCTTAGGCTTGGTTATGGGGTGATTAGCACCCCGTGACTTGGGTTGGTTCACTCTCGTCGCCAATGTCGCAAACTATGCATGTTAATCAAAGAGTATGGATTGATTTTATGTATCAAAATTGCGATTTGTTAATCCCGTTGATCACACGTAGCCAAGGGCTTGACCACTTGGCACGTGTGATGCTTAGGGCTATGGCAATCATAATGTTTGTATAAATGGCACAAGAATCCTACTCTTTGAGAAACACCACTTTTCTAGTAAAACGAGTTTAAGTACCAAATCTTCCGTTCGGGGTCGTTTAACGACGCCCCGAGCCGGTTATCTTAGGGGAGAGTGAATTGGCCTAAGGCATGGGTGTTGAGAACCCCTAAACCTTGCCTTCCTTTAATTAGTCTTTTTAATCTCGAGTCACTCACGTAGTTAAGTTAATTCCACCCACAAATCACCGAAGCCAAGTTTGCCGCTTTAAGGCTAAACACTCATTCGCGAAACAAATATTCACGCTCAGCACATTCGGTCCCTGAGGACTCGACCCGGACTTCCGGTTACTATGCCACGCGTCACCTAAACCCTACGCTTGGGGAAAGCACGTTGAGATACAATCCAAGGACGCAAGCAGTTTTGCCAGGGGGAAGAGGGGTAAGGACCCAAGTTTGATTGTGTTCAAATGCATTGAATTCTTAAGAGATGGCATCACGTTAGTGTGTGTGCTTGATGGCTTGAGTATAGGAAGAAGGGTCATGCGAATGAGATAAAGCCGAGAGAAAAGCAAAGTGAGACGGAGAAAAATGTGAGTAGAAAATAAAATCACTTAAAGGATATACCGTACTTGAAGACTGTGGCGAAGCATGGGTAGAGGCAGCTGTGGCGGAGGGAAGTGTAGGACAAAGGTAGTCCTGTAGATAGCCTAGGGGGCGATGAACTCAGGATGTTCGAGAGTGAACGGTGGTGGATGATGGGTCCAGGGAGTTGGTGTTGTTGTCGGATGAGATTGAGTTGGTAGGGTGGGCCGATGGGTTGAGGTGGAAGGTCTAGGGATGGGGTAGTGGAATGAGGTGGGCTGAAGTTAGTTGTATTGGAAGTAGGAGGGTTGGTCGGTTGGGGTGGATCAGGATACGTGAGAGGTTCAGCTGGGTATAAGTCAGTTTGACTAGGGGACGGGTTGGTGGGGGTGGAATATAATGGGGGCTTTGGGTATGAAAGGGAAAAATATTCTCAAAAAAGTGACATCCTGGGAGATAAAAAAAAAGTGTTTGTGTCGAGATTAAAAAGGCGGTATCCGCTGTGGCGGAGAGGATATCCCAAAAACACACAAGGGACACTGCGGGGTTGAAATTTGTCACGGTCAACATGGGATGTCTGAGCATAATAGAGACATCCAAAAACACGTAAAATTTTGTAACTGGGGGTTCCATCAAAAAGAGTGATGGAAGGGGTGACAGTTATAGTTCCTGTATGAGAGACAGTATGAATAGAGGCAGAGGCGGACTGGATTGGCAAAAGTTTATCAGTGACTGTATATGAGTTAAAAAGAGATAGGTGGGGCATCATGTGAGAGGAAACCCCACTATCAATAATCCAATCATGTGAAATAGAATTGGTATAACCAAAAAAAAGTGCATATGGATGTTCATAAAAATCATATGCTTGGGATGCCTTGGTGGGACTCAAGTGAGAATTAGAAGTCATGACGGACGATTGTGTTGCATAATTAGAGTGGTTAGATGGTGCACGCAAAGGTCGGTTGAAGAACCAATTGGGGTAGCCAATGAGTTCAAACAACCCGACTGGTAATGACCAGTCTGGTTACAATGTGTACAATAAGCATTGAGATCTTTACTGCCGCAATTCTGTGGTTCCTGCCGAACGTCCCCTCGTGGAGAATAAGGTCCCCCGCGGCTATCTCCCGGTGGTTGATTGGGATGTGTTACAGGTGATTGCCAATGAGATTGTTGCTGTCGGATTAGAGGGCTTGCATAAGGAGGTTGAGGAGAGTTAAAGGTTTTGGCTTGGTTTTGCTGGTAAGGCTGCTGGTCATGAGAGTTCCGCTGTTGGTTATTGTTGGAGTTGGACCGAGATGACTAAGGCTTGAATCGTTGACTCATCATTGCTGAATCCACCTGTACGGGTTGAGTAGTGGAAGAAGGCATCTTGGTTTGTTCTTCCGAGATCAATAAGCCATAGACCTTCCCAATGTCGAGAAGTGGATCCATGGTAAGGATTTAAGTGCGATGGACAAAGTATTAAGGCCCATCAAGAGTTGATAGACCCGTTTGTTTGACACCCTTTTTTGCCATGCAACAACGGTGTTACACGTATAGTTGGTGCATGTGCAGGCTGGAAGAGGGGTGATTCCATCAAGTTGGTCCCAAAGGGTTTTGAAGGTGTTGTAATAGTTGGTAATGTCGAGATTATTTTGTTCAAGATTGGCAATCTCGTTCTGAATTTTGAAGATGGTGGCGTTGCTGTCTTGAGTAAATCTAGACTCAAGGTCATACTATAGTTCATACGGTGTGCAACAACTGGCTAAGCTTGGAGTAATGGTGTTGCTGATGCTGTTCAACAACCATGAGAGGACCATTGTAGAAACTCGTTTCCATTGGGGTTGAATATCGGGATTTGTGAGGCAGGGCAGGGTGTTATCAATGAAACCCAATTTGTTTTTGGCACAAAGGGCCATCTCAATTGAACAGCTCCAGGACCCATAGTTGGTATGGGTTAGAGCAACATCAACAAGAGGGGTACGGGGGTAGTTGGCTAAATGGAGAAAATAAGGGAAAGAGTGATCAGAAATAAGTTTCTGAACGTTTTCTTGAGCCTCAACCATGTCGGTAAAAATAATTTTGAGGCTGAAGCTATCAAGTTTTTCCAGTTTTGTGGTGGGTTTAATTTTGTGGGGAAGGTAGAGTAAGAGAACGTAAACCACACTCAGATACCATGTTAAAATGTGTAAGTGGAGTTGGAATCAATTGTTTCTCATTAAAAAATAAAGGCACGGTACAGCCACATATGTAGGAAAACAATACAACTTATTAGGAAAGCATAAATACAAAAAAAGAATGATTATATGGAATCCTGAGAATATGGAATTAAGATCCCGGTTGATTGCTTCCTTGTGTTGACTGATTCTTGCTTCCTAATTGATAGTTGCCTTATTCTGTCCATGATGTCCGCTAATAATCGTAAGCACCATTACCATAGCAAGGCCGCAATCTGCTTTATGGACGCAGTCGCTGGCCTTAATCTACCTCTAGTTTTTAGTTCCGTGAATTGTTTTCCCGTTTGAAGTTTCTGTTGCAATTCAAGTCTACATTGTATATTCTGTTCTGTTTTGTTTTTCATTTTAGTGAAGTTCTTCCAAATTTGTTTCTGTTCAATTTTACCTTACACAGGTTATTTACGGTACTAGTTTACCCACACAGCCGAATCGGGAAGCTAAGAAGTTCGCAGTGGTGTGTTCGTGTCTGCCGCAAGAGGCCATCTACTTGATTTTGTCATAAGCCTGGTTATGGTTGTTGGTTTGTCACCTATCGTGATGATTAAGTGAGAGTTATCAAAAAAAATTGGTCTTATATTTCTCTGGTAATTTTTTTTTACTTTTTATATATTTTTTTTATAGATTTTTATCATAATTTTTGGGATTAATAATTTATCTTAACGAGAAGAATAGAAAAGTAGAAAAATGTCGGCCGAAGTTGAAAAAAGTTTGTATAATACAAATCTATAGACTGGATTATTTGTTAAGCAATGCACAAAAAAATCTGGGGCCGAGAAGGAAAGTGGGAAAATGTGGATTGAAGTTGAAAAAAGTTCGTATAACACAATTCTATAGACCTGATGATTAGTAAAGCAATGCACAAAAAAATAATTCTGGGGCTGAGAATGAGGCTCCAATCTATTCATATAAATTTAGATCAAATAATAGGTATTTTCATAACTAGGGGTGAGCATCGTGTCATATTCACGTCATAGCATGTTGGATTTTGTGTCATTTTAGGTTCGTGTCAAAATACTTGTGAAGTTAAACATGTCATATAACTTAATGCTAGTCGGACCTACTTAAACGCTTTTCATGTTTGGATAGACTGTTAACACCTTTCGTTATAATCTTTAAAATATGTACGTAAAATTATAGATGTTAGAATGTAGCTCATGAAAGAACCTGTTTAGCAATAACAAAAATGAGCACATTTCTTTTTTGGGTAAATAATGAGCACATTTCAATATGTCGCAATTATAAATGAAGTATAAGACCAACTAATTCATTTACCAAAGCATGACATTGAGAAATTAATGCATTAATGATTAAACCGCATCTTTTTTTTTTAATCCGCCATTAAACCAAAACTAGATATAATTCTCAAAAATAATGACTTTTTTTTGTGGCTTTTACGTAAAATAATGACAAACACCAACGCTATGGAATAAATCTCAATATAACTTGTAAACTAAAAGAGTAGGATTGGCAGTGCCATTCCACGGATGTCTTCCAATACAAGTTGATACCAAGCATGATTTTGGAAAGATTAAATTTACAACAGAGTGGAAAATTTAAAAATAATGTTCTAGAAACCTCAATTATGAACCATGTATTGGCATCGCCGATTGTGTTCAACCATGGATTGGCATCGCAAAATTAAATGGATAACCGTGTCCTTGAGCTACGTGACTCAAACCTGTATTCATCCCGTTCAATTTTCGGATTTTTGGATCGTGTAATATTCGTGTTCATGTCATATTGCCGTATACCCAAATCCTCTAATTTCATGTTAATAGATCATGCCCCAAAACTCCCGCTCCTACTCATATTGCTAAGACACATGACGTAGTTTTAGCTTCAGGCCACATATTTACCATAATAATTATTATCCCCCAGCACTTCACAAATAAATTCCAACCATTTGTTGAGGGAAAAATCAAGAACCTCTTTTTTCCTAAAAAAGAAGACATACAAAATTGTAAATCATTCACATGGTAACTTTAACAAGCCAGCTCTGATCAATTGCCTGGATGCTTTTCTCCAATCTGTACTGGCTTCATCATCGAGATGGCTCGTAATCTCATCTAAAACAATAAAGCAAATTTTACGAGATTATTTGCGTGCAGGAAACATGACAAATGAAAACTTTGCTGCAAGTTGTCACCCATATCAAAAGTAAACGAAGCAAGTGAAGTGGACGTGCAGACAATCTGTTGGAATTGTGCCTTGAATTTTCCTTTTTTGTTAGCCTTTTAAGTGGATATGGGTCATTTAATGTATATTAAGGTCCAACCCTTTTTCTTATTTTCCAATGTGGGACTTAATCTTCACACATGTTCTAACACAATCAAGTATTGTAGTTATCAGTGTTCTTTCTAGATCACATATTTCTAAGCTTAAGAGACGTCTCTATAGTTCGAAGAAAACAACCTCTATGGAACAAAATTGGATTCTCTTGAAGTACTACTTCAGAAATTAGCTGCATCTGGTCACATAAGGAGGACGAAGATCTGGTGTTTCACACCTTAAATGGATTGTCAGGTGAATGTAAGTCATTCAAACAAGCAATTAGTACTTGTGCAGAGCCTATTATATTCAGTGATACATCTGCAACATTGGTTTCTTAGCAAAATGGCGTAACTTCATCTAATGGTCTACTTGTTCTCAATCCATGGCATTTCATCCAGCACAAAACACTCAGATGGCTGGCTCTTCTCAACCTTCAGCTCCCCAATTGAACAATCCATATTTGCAGCTCTGCTCCTTTTCAGTATTCTTTTCAATTTTGTCCTCAAGCCCCACATTTTCCTAATTCTGGTCAGAACAATTGTGGTGGTAAAAGGAACAATAGAAGCCATAATAACAACTACAAGTTCAAATCCTAGAACTTCTAGAGGTTATTTTCCTATGGATTTTCCCTTTCCTTTGGTGGTTGCCAAATTTGTGGAAAGACTGATCATCAGGCATACAACTGCTATTATCGTACAAATTTGAACCACAGACCGCATACTTTTGGTTCTGGGTCTTAGTTTGGGCAGCAACATGTCCCTACTGGTTTTGGTATGCTTTTTACTCAGATGCCACTAACTGGACAGTCACAATCCCTAGCCTCAATAACATTTGGTTGTTCCTGATCATTTTGGGAGATCTACTGGATATCCAAATGTTGGCTATGGGGAACAAGTGTAATTCTGTAACTTCAGGCTATAGTACTCCTGCAGGTTTTGGACATCTATCTGGTAATGCACCTTCCATTGGCTATGGTCCTCCTTTAGGAATTGGGATGCCCCCAACTTTTGGCTCTTCTTGCACATCAGAAATCCTCCAGTTCCATGGTATTTTGATTTAGGGTCCACTTCACATGTGTGATGTGTCTCATATTGTAGTTCCTAACACGCACACTAGTGCCGAATATGCAACTGTTGGCAATGGACAATCTCTTCCTGTCTCCGCCTCAGGTAAAGGTCTTCTTCTTACTCCATCGCATTCTTCCCATCTCGATAATATTCTGCACGTGCCTCGAATTTCTCATAAGCTCTCTGTCCACAAGTTATATCTAATATTAAAGCTTTCAAGGTATTTCTCTTCAATCAGTTTGCACATTCCATTAGAACTCTTAGAACTGATAATGGAGGTGAATTCCTTAACAAGGTTATGTTTTATTTCTTTTCTGACTTTGGTATTCTTCAATTTTCTTAAAAAGAAACATGAAGTTCCGGAAAGAGCAACCTACAACAATAATTTGAGGACTAGATAATTGATCATATGCCCAGAAATGTATCCTGACCTTCATAATTTTCATAAAGTTTTACCCAGTGTTTTAAAAATAAGACCGGATTGGCTAGTTCAACCACTTGGCCCGCCAACCAGCCCTCACTCCGATCCAAATAGGCCCAAGAACCGCTAGATCGAAATGACTCTCACCGAACCTGAGAAACCAGTCACGAACTCGAATTTTGAACTAAAATGTAAACACACTGCCAGCTATTCAATGCTACAGCTAGCGTGCAAAGCAGAGATGTTGTTGGGACTGCTATTAACTCACGCTTCTGGTTTTACTCCACTTTAACCACCCAGCCTTGTGGAACCTATATTCTCATCCCCACCGATGTGGGATTGGAAAAAAATGGGTCCAGACTCCAGAAGACCTTTTTTTCACTCCAATTACATGTATTATATATATACTCAATTTAGTTAGTTATATATCATTAATACATTATTTTTTACATAATTATGACATCAACATTCAATTCCGGTTTGACCGCAGTGAAACTGGTGACCCATCCGTTCAATCCTTTTTCTGGTTCGCTCACCGGTTCGTTTTTTAAAGTGTTGGTTTCAACTGAATACATTGGGTAAGATGATAAACAATTACCTGGAGTTCCTTATCAGGGGAGGCATACGAGATTGCAGTTGTAGATCCAGCATTGACTTCAATAGATGGACTGAGAGAAACATGACCAGGATGGTCGAACAACCTGAAATTTGCAACCATGGCCTTCGCCTATGCAGACAAGGACCAAGAGATTAACACTGGAAGTTACTGTAAGAGCTACATAATTGAGTTTGAATGTACAGAGTAACTGGAAAATATATTTGTGGACATCATACAGCCCAAAAATTTAGGAGTTGAAGACACCTTATAAACACTATTTTGTTAACATGGACAAAACAGATTTTGTAGTCATTAAGTTTGAGAGTGTCAAAGGAAATAATCAGAAACATCACAAGAAGGGACGGAGTAGATACCAAAATATTGTTACTGAAAGAGGGCTCCTAAAAAGGCATTTATAGTAATTACCCATTCGTAATATCACCCGACTCACCGGATAGCTAAACAAAATTAGAACATCCATTCGGACACTTCTATGCTTTTCATATCTCGTGGCATTCTTTACAACAATGGTTTACTTTTGCAATGTGCATGCAGTGCAATGCGTGAAGTCCTTAACAGAAACTCCAAATTCACACAGCTACATCATGTACCTGAAGTTCTTTATCAGGGCATGCATACATGATTTCAGCTATAGATCCAGCAGTGACTTCAATAGGTGGACTGAGAGAAACAGGACCACCAGGAAGGTAGAACAACCAGAAATTTCCAACTCTGGCTTTCGCCTATGCAGACAATGACCAAGACATTAACATTAAAAGTTAATTTAAGAGCTACATAATTGTGTTTGAATGTACATATTAACAGGAAAATGAATTTGTGGACATCATACAGCCCAAATTTTTAGGAGCGGGTGACCTTGAACAATAGCCAACTCCATCCCCGTCGGACAGTCAAAAACTGCCCGCCTGAAAATAAAGAAACCAATACAAGGAAAGTAACACCATTTCATACTAGTATGAAATCTATCTTCACGTTCTGTACTACAGAAAACAAGATCAAACCAATAGGTTCTGCCGCTATCGATTCTCAAAAGCCATCCGTAAAAAGGGATATACCAGATGTTTGATTTTAATCATTGACTCCAAAGTCATTTTCTTCAAATACATTACTCCTACTTTTTATGGATCACGGAGGTCGATTGTATCCATCTTGCTTACTAGATGAAAAGAGGTTATTTCCTTCCAACTTGAGATAAGTTTCATAAATGTCACGTATGTTTCTGTCTTGAAAAAAAAAAAAAAAAAGAAGAAGAAGAATGTGTCATGTTTTAACAGAACCTATTGGGACGTGTCCAGGCACGGACACCTCATCTTCTTATAATGTCCAGCATCTAAGCTAAAAAGTTCAGTAAATGGTCAAACAGAGGAAGGGGGGAGCTTTAAAAAAGTTGAAGAAAAAAGAAGGAATACGACTTTAATGGACAAGTTAACCGAACAATATGCTCTATAATCAATATTGAAAGGCATACCAAATCTGCAGCAATTTCCAGCTCTTTCAACATTTTCTCTTCGTACTTTTGATACTCTGCAGCATTCTGGCAGATAAAAAAAACAAAGACATCAAGATAACTTGAGGAAGGAGAAATATTCCACCGTTACAAAAACTACCATAGCCATGAACAAAAGTCCCTAAAGATAGCCTTTACAATAGACCACGACAAGTTCTCCACCTCTTTGTTCTCTGTTTTTGCGTGGGCCTTTCCTTAAGTTTAGATTAAGGTAGACGATAAACGTTTTAGTTAATAGAACACTTTAATTAATGAATCGAAATTTGCAGACGGTCCAAACAAAAAAATATAAAAATACAAAAATACCGAATTTTGCGGTTGGGGTCCAATCTAAATCCGGCACTGATTCTTCTGATTGTTTTTGCAGGTACAAGTGATGAATCCATATATAGTAATGAAAAGGTATTGTAATAAGGCACATGAGAGAGACAGACAATAAATACCTTCATCCAGAAAATATCATCGGCCAAGAATCCATCATCGAACTCGAACCCATAAAGCTGAAGCATCATCTCCCCCAAACCCGAGGAGCCCTCGACCTCCTGATCCTTCGACCAGAGCAACCCAAGCATAGGCTTCTCTTTAAATCTCTCCTCCTCCTCCTCCGCCTCTCCGTCTCCGTCACCACCGCTGCTTCCTCCTCCTCCTCCCCCATTTCCACAGTAGTTACTGTCGCTGTCTCCGCCGCAAAGCACAATGACACCGACTTTACGCAAGAGTTTTGCCCGCAAATGGATCACTTTGGGGGTGCTTGAGTAGAAGCTCAAGTTGGATCTGACCGGCGGTCGTGAGGGACGACCGTCGAGACTGGTGAAGTTGGTGGCAGAGCTTCCCAAGAATGTAAATTTGGTGGTGGCCATCGAGGTGGTGGCTCTTCTTCTTGTTCGTGGGGTCGCTGCCTCGAATTCTGTTGAGATTCTGTATACCCACCAACGAGGATTACGACAAGATAATTCCTTGTCAGAAGGGCCGCCTCCTGCGTGTTTATACGGTCTTGTTTGGTTTGGTTTCCAAAAACCGATTTTCTTAATTATTATTCAAATATTATTCCTATTTTGTTTTGTTTGGTTTGGTTTCGAGTTTTAATTTTTGTAATGATTAGAGGAAAAAATATGAGTAATAATTAAAAAATAGGTATTAATGATTAGAGAGAGATAGTGAGAAAAATAAGAATAATATTTAAAAATAAAGGTAATAATTAAATAATGATTTAGAAAATCGATTTTTAAGAACCCAAACCAAACAAGACCTACGTGCACTGAGTAAAGTGATCCGGTTACCGTTAATTGAAAAGTTATTTTCCCCTAAAAGATAAGGTTAATTATATCTTTAATCCATCATTGGACCTTTGAAATCGAGAGACGCGTCACAGGGGTGGGGCCGGGAAGGGGGTTGCGGTGTCAGGGGGGGCAGGGGGGTGCGCAAAGGACTTTACTTACTGCTCCCTCCGTCCCAATTTCTTGGTCCTTCTTTCCATTTTGGGATGTCCCAAAATGTTTGTCCCATTTCTAAAAACATCCATTAAAATTGGGTCACTTTCCAATTTTACCCTTAAAAAGTATTTTTCTCATCTTAATTGGCTAGCTTATTATCTTTTATTTTATAACGGTTTTTATGATTTTGAAAATTTTGTATAATAAAACTAATTGATATCTATCAAACAAGATCCATATTGAATATGTTTTGACTTTCATATAATAAATTAGCCTCACAAATTTGGTCACAGTAATATTGACTGGATTTAGGGGTAAAATAGAAAAATCAATACAAAGTTTTCACACTCCTTAAAAACCCGCTTCCCCAAAAGGTACCAAGAAATTGGGACGGAGGGAGTATATGATTCTTTTCAATCTAGTCCAATTGCTGCTGCTATTAATAATCCGGACATAAATTGGAGTATAACAAAAAATAAAATGGGGTACTGCTATTATCAGCTCTATGGGTGTACAATACCCAACTCTTTACTAATAAGAGATGGATTTTGCTAACCACCATCCATTATGCGGATAATGACAAACAAATTCAAATATCAATACATTACTAACAACAATGCTTTTTCGAGATATAGATACACTTTGTACACATTATCTTTCGACCTGAGAGCTGAGAATAACACTTTTCATAAGAGATAAGTCCACATGTCGCACCATCAACGAATTAAATGACGGGGATAAATTCAGGAATAGTAGTAATAGAGCCACACACACCCTCTCACATTATGGTGGGTCCCACTGGATAGAATCCATCGGGTGAGACCTATTACATGTGAGAGAGTGTGTGATTGAGTGTGTGTGGCTCTAGTATTTTTGTAAACTCAGCTAATGACCCTATGATCAACAGCTACGTAATTAGTACAGGGGCTAGTGACAAATTTCCATTAAATGGTTGGTGACGGAAATTGGAATCACGTGCTGACTCAGCACGTGTTCAGGATGGAAATATATAGACGTGGCAAGTTTCTTAAACAAAAATGATATAGACACATTCTTTTAGTTATACTTTATCACATTTTTACTCAGATATGAGTGTGAAAACCATATGTAAGAATCGTCCGCATGTGAGTAAGGGTGTAATAAAATATAATTAAAATTGTGTGTATTATTATTCTTTCTTAAACGCGTGCGCTTCATGGGACTGTCCAATCCTTTTTTGTTCCTTTGACTATGACCCACCTTGTCGGAGAGTTGTTGAGTTACTCCTCCGTCCTAGTACTATTTCCCTGTTTCATTCATGAAATGTCACAATACAATATATTAATGTTCATTTTCTAAAAATAACAATAGAATCTTGGTAAAATACTGTTTTTACCCCTTTTTTTATACAGACCATTTCTAGTAATGAATCTCTTACTTTGTTACAACGCGGATCTGTCAATGTGTTTAAGCCATGTTTTTAAAGGTTCTTGCGAGAAACAAACAAAAAAATGAATGGGATTCAGATTTGATCCAAGCAATTTTCCATAAAATTGTATAAATGGCTTGGATCAAATTCTTTTCAGTCTTTTTTTTTTTTTTTAAATTCCTCCTTAGGGAAACTTAAAAAATGCTTTAGACTCATTGAACAATTCGGATCATCAAAATATGACCGAGAACTATGAGATACATATTGTAGCAAAGTAAGTGATCCCTTATTAAAAGTTTGGTAGTAATTTTTTATATATTCCCTCAGTCCTATATTTCTTGTCGACTTTCACTATTCACGACACTTCAAAAAATTGTTTGTAGTTTCAAATGTATAATCTTATATATATATATATATATATATATATATATATATATATATATTTAATATTGATCTTGTTTGATAGTTTTCGATGAGTTTTAAACAAAGTTTTCAAAAATTTTAAAAAAAATATTGTAGATTGAAAGATATAAATAATTAAAAAATTACATGCATGCACATAAATAGATAAGAAATTTGGGACGAGGAAGTATAACTTGTCCTATTTCCATCAATCGAAATCAAATGTCAAGGCTATAGATTTCATAAAAGTAACATAGTTTTTAAATTACCAAAACAACAGTACAAGAAAATGCAGATGTTCGAAGAACATGCAAAGAACTGGAAGTCTTTTTACCAGCATCAAAAAAGAAGAAATTGAAGAATAGGTTAGTGCTAATTCCAAACCTAAAAATCAAAAATAAAAAGATTTGTCAAATACAGTAATCTGTTTTCTTCGTCCACCAATAAACATAGAAAAAGGAAAAGGAATTATAGGAAAAAATAAACAATGGATTTGATTTTTATTCATAAAATTTATAATTAAAAAAATCCTCACCCTCATGTTGCAATAAGCTTTCTGTTGATGCAATTTGTAAAATCTGGCGCTCACATTGACATTGAGAAAGAAGAGTGCCATTCCTTAGCAATTGGTTTTTGACCATGTGAGGCAATTTGTAGTTGTTTTTTCCGTAAACTTTCATCACCTCAATCCCACAACCTTGCAATATGTAGGAAACATGATTGAGATTTTCCGATGATAATTCTCGAAAAGATTTCTCTACCACATGAACGAGTTCATCAATGGTATACGGTGCTCCTTGATGTTGTAGAGATTGGATTGGTCTCAAAAACCCAATTCCAGAGTAGAAGCGAATATCAAATCCATCTTTAGTTGTAGCTAGCTTCAATAAATTCGGCATCGAATGGAAGAATGTGTGGTCTCGCATTATCCAATTGAACATAGATTGGGTCCATTGTAGGAGTACTAGAATGTGGCCATTTGGACCGAATTGTTGGTAGAACCTTTTCAATTACACATGAGCGGAAAACATCTTTATTCCCTTGTATGACCGCCTTTGTCTCCAATGTTCCGGCAACTCGATTTTTGCTACTTCGCTGGGCAGGTTCCTTGTATTTAAACGGAAAAACTTCCAATCTTACCGGAAAACACTTCATTTCCACCTTCATCAAAGTGTGGTCGGGCTACGGCTGCTAAGAACGTCACTTTCGTGATGAATTGCTTGCTTTTGCATGTGCGTAGGGGTTCTTCTTCTTCAGGGAGAAGATGATACCTTTCCGATTTTCTAGTTAAATAAAAACATTTCTCATCCATGTGAACGAAATCGTAAAAGTCTCTAAACCTAGGCTGACTTTCTAAAGTAATTGAATCAAGAATTGAAACACATAAATGGCAATCTTTTTCTTGTAATGTTTGGAAAGCGTAGTTGGGTTGGAAAATGAATTGTTTGGGAGTAGTAACGAAGTCACAGAAAGCAAGGTACAAGAGTTTGAATTGGAGATGACTTCGTATTTGAGAAGTAAAATTTTAATTTAAGAATGAAATTTTGGATTGTATTTTGAGAAGTTTAAAATGATCCCAAGGTCTTTTAGGTTGCAAATTGAGAAAGAAATTTCCGATTCAATTTTGGGAAGTTTTAATGTGCCCACCTTTATTAGATTGCTGAAATCTGATTTTCCAACGTGATTTGTTGGGATTTAGCGGAAGTTTGGTGATACCTGAAACACACATATATTAAGATACAATACTAAATAAGTATTATATATCACAAAAGAAAAATAAGAGTGACACGAGAGAGATTTACGCGGTTCAACTTAAAACCGGCCTAGTCCATGAGAGAGATGCTCCATTATATTAACGCTAGAGAGATTACAACAATTGTGAGACACAAAAATATCCAACCTGACAACGATATCCGAGCCCCGGAGTTATACACGATTCCCCGCTCAGCCGGTGTCCATGAGCCAAATCTCATGGATTGCCCCGCTCATTAGTATTTTTCTTTTCCCTCAGAATCCAGGGATCCACAGTACAACCTTGTAGTATGCCATCCGAGCTGTTGATCTCGTTAATCAACGGCTCAGATTTCATCTCAGTAATAGACGGTTAGGATTATGCAAGGAACGAGATGAAATCAGGACCATTGATTGCACGATAACAAGCTTGGATGCTGCACTACAGAACCCCCAAATTTCTCGGTGTATCCCAACAGCACCAAAGGTGCTGACCCATTCTCTCTGCCTCTTTTTGAAATTATAGAAGATACAAGTTTATAGGCAAGAAGAAGGCATCAGGAAGATCACGTTTTTCTTCTCATTTAAAAGAAGATTATCTACATGGCCTCCTTTGTCAAACTTGATGGCTTGATAATTTGACCCAATGACATGAATTCCAACTTGATGGCTTGATCTCATCCAAATCAAATTTGAGCAACAAGAATTCCAACTTGATGGAATTCAATTCGTGATTCCTTGTTAGCTTTATTTATTTCCAAAAGTTTGAAAAGTTCCCTTTTATGAAAATTATGACTTTTGATTCAAAAACTTACTCAAACAACATTATTTTAGCAATAAAAAAAAAGGTACTTCGATATTGGCGCTCAATTTAGGAAATCAGCGCCAAAAACGAAAATGGATGTGTTTGCATTGAAATTCTAACTGAAGGGCATATTTGGGAAGTAAAATTTTTTGACAAAGAAAAATATTGATTTTCCAACGTGATTTGCTGGGATTTAGCGGAAGTTTGGTGATACCTACAACACACCTGAATTGAGACCCAATGCTAAATAAGTATTATCTATCACAAAAGAAAAATAAGAGTAACACGAGATTTACGTAGTTTGACCCAAAACCGGCCTACTCCACAAGAGAGACGCTCTATTATATGAACACGAGAGAGTTTACAATAATTGTGAGGCACAAAAATATCCAACCTAACAACAATATCCAAGCCCTAAAGTTATACCTAGTTCCCCGCTCACCTGGTGTCCATGAGATTTATGAGCTCTAAATCTCATGGATTGCCCGCTCATTCTTTCCCCTCAAAATCCTGAAGTGCAGCATTCAAGCTGTTGATCTCAGTAATCAACGGCTTGGATTTCATCTAGGCAATGGACAGCTCAGATTATGCAAATGACGAGTTGAAATCAGGACCATTAATTACACGATAACCTACTTGGATGCCGCACTAAAACCTTGTGTGCAGCGCACTACAGAATCCCAATTCCAACAGCACCAAAGTTGTTGCCCCATTCTCTCTGCCTCTCCATATCTCTACTGCCACTTTTTGAACTTATAGAAGATACAAAGTTTATAAGGCAAGAAGAAGACATCAAGAAGATCACGTTTTTCTTCTAATTTAAAAGAAGATTATCTCTATCGCCTCCTTTGTCAAACTTGATGGCTAAATAATTTGACCGAATAACATGAATTCCAACTTGATGGCTTAATCTCATCCAACTTGATGGAATTCAACATGATTGAGCAAAGGATCAGCTTTATTTATTTCCAAAAGTTTGAAAAGACTTCCCTTTTATGAAATTTATAACTTTTGATTCAAACACTTGCGCAAACAACATTATTTTAGGAGTGCAATTTTGTTCACCCTCTCTTAAAAAAGGTAAACAAAACCCTCTCCCTCATTAGCTAAGGGCATGAAGACCACTTTTAACTAATTCGACCCAACCCAAGTTACTTTTGGCCTTAATTACAAAAGTAGGCCCTGAACTATCTCCTAAAAGATAAAAGTGTATGGGGAGAATGCATTTCAGAGAGGTTTTGCGTTATGTTTCCCGTTGTTTGTTTGCTTTTGGTTTGAGCTTGAAGATTAGACTCATTATTGCATGCTATTTGGTCATGGGATTGGAGCTTACTCGAGAGTAAATGTTAAATGTTTCACTAGATTCAGACTTCAACATACTTCTTCATGACTTCATGGAGATCTCAAAAAAAAATTCACAACTTCATGGAGACTTTTGTTCGTTATTCACTTCACAGACAATTAAATTGGTTAAAAGCACAGTGGGTTTAGCGGCTGGTTCAGGGGTGCAAAGGGACCCCCCACACCCGAGCAGTTCAAAGAGGCCAGGACCTCCCATGAGAGGGTCGCATCCCCCAAGGAGGATTTGTCTCGGTGACACTGATCGGGTCTGGGGCACCTCGCCTCAGGAACACAAGTGTCCTGGATGTTCCGGCTCGGTAACCTGATCCAGGAGGGCCCCTTGGCGGAGCCTCAGCAACCTGGATCCGAGCGCTCCTTAAAGGGCCGAGTTGATTGACCTCGATGCCCGGAGGTCACACCAGCTGGCAGGGGCTTGATCGAGGCACCTCTGACAATCTGAGCAACGCATTAATGCGTTCAACCACCTCATATGCATCGCATTTATGGCGAGCCACCAACCCTGCAGCCTACGCCTACAGGGAGGGAGGTGGAAGATTTGATTGATGGGAATATCTGTCAAGTGACGACTCTGGGAGGCGGCCGAGGATCCACTTGAGAGGTGTGTGTCAGTCCGTGCATTCAATGTGACGCTAAGGACAGGGTGCGTGAGGTCCCCGAGGGGTGTGTGGGACACTCGCCCCCGTGCCTATAAATATGCTCCTCGCCCCCTTCGCACAGGGGACGCTCTCTAACACTTTCTCTCTCTCTACATTAAACATAAAGTTGCATTTTCTCTCTCTAGCTCTCTACTAAAACTTCTCTCCCCGTCGCTGACTTAGCCATCGGAGTGCCTCCCCGGACCAACTCCATCTGGGCCAAGCACTAACGTGGTTATTCTCTTGTGCAGGTTCTCCTCCGGCGTACCCCAAGGGCTCTCACCACCCTCTCCGGTGAGCCTCTAGGGATTCTAGCGAAGCCCATACGAGCTCCTCCCCCACGGTACAACACCAGGCGATCAAAGAGGTCATCCCGGAGAAGCGCCTCCCACAGTGGGCATAGGAATTCCGATTTCTGAACAAAGAAGAAAGTTATGCTCCAAAAAAAAAAAAAAAACAAAGACTATAGTTTGTAGAAAAAGGTTATAAATAATTGTGAGTAATTATTCTGATTTCCGAACAATCGACTGAAAACCGTGAACTTATTTTCTCTCTTCCCTTTACTTTTCTAATTCCACCTTCTTTAACAACCAAAATTTGTGTGACCTAATTTTTAACCACCAATTTGAGGTCGTGTTTTTTGAGCATCTAGATTTACACTTACAAATTTGGTTGGCGAAAACGGAGCAGAGAGAAAGATGTATAGAGAGAGACTGAGAATGTTTTTTATCTTTTCAAGGGCTGCTTTTGTAATCAAGGCTAAAAGTAACCTAGGCTGGGTTGAATAGGGTTGGGTTGAATTGGTTAAAAGTGGTCCACATGCCTCCTCTTCTTAGAGCATCCTTATCAGGGGAGACAAATGCCCCTCATGGCTAAGTTGTTGAGTAAAAGGGGGAAAAAAAACCCCAAAATCAGACTCAACAATTTTTTTATAAATCTACAAAAGTTATAACTTTGCTACAGTATCACGGTAAATTCTTTGAGGCACTATTCATAGGTTAAAGCAATTCTCTCTCCTTACTTCCTAAATAGAGAGTTTGATTTTGCGAGTTTTTTAAAAAGTGACTTGTTAATTTATAAAAGGTGTTTTTGAGGTTAAATTTGACCTAATTTTTGTTGAGCCTGATGAGGATGTTCTTAGCCAATGAAGGAAGGGATTTTATTTATCCTCTTGAAAGGAAGGAGAACAAAATTGCACTTTTATTTTAGCAATAAAAAAGGTACTCCCTCCATCCCAATTTGTTTGTTCACAATGGGAATACGTGCAATTTCAAACCTCTATAAAATATATTTCTCTATATTATTTTTTAATTTGTTTTATACCAAATTAAAGTGTTCATTGAGTACTTTAATTTGGTGTAAAAAAAATTTAAAAATATTATACAAAAGTACATTTTTTAACATCTATAAAAATACACGTTTCCTAAAACGAGCAAACAAATTAGGACAGAGGAAGTACTTCAATATTGGCGACCAATTTCGGAAATTAGCGCCAAAAACGAAAATGGATGTGTTGCCATTGAAATTCTAACGGAAGGGCATATTTGAAAAGTAAATCTTTTTTTTTTGAGCAATCAATTATACGATCCCTAAAAAAAGATAGAAAGTTGGAATCTGCAAAAAGGGGGCTATGGGGCTATGAAATTGAGACAATGGGAGTAGATTAATTCACCTAATCATAGATACTCCTCCGTTCTTTTTTAATTGTTGAGTATTCCATTTTGGATTATCCCTTTATAAATGTGTTTTGAAAAGTTAATGGATAAAAATTATATAATTATTGTTTATTTGTTTTGCCATTTCGAAAAGTTAATAGAAAAGAGTTAACTGGTTAAATTGGAGGATAATTTGAAAAGTGAAGATAAAAATTGATGTGAAAGGTGTAAAGTAAATGTAAAAGTTGATGCGAATGAGTAATAATGATGGTTTTTTTTTTTTCATAAGTTGAATTTATAAAGTAATACATTTAAAAAGGACGTAGAGAGTATAATTGATGATGTGGCAATTTGAAACTTGTACTTCTACAAGATGAATGCATACCAAAGTTGTCCTGCGCGTGCGCACACATATACACACTCAGGGAGAGAGAGAGAGAGAGAGAGAGAGAGAGAGTCAGATTCGCGCGTTAAGGGCCCGTTTGGATGGCATATTGGTTTTGGGGGGATAAAATAATAAAATGGCATAAAATAGTAGAGGAAATTAAATAAAAAAGGGTGAACCTACGTTAATATGACAGTTAAGAATGTGAATTAAATAGTGCACGGTTTGGATGAGAGATAAAAGGGCATAAAATAGTACATAGTTTGGATATATGATTAAACGGGGGATAAGAGGGTGGATAATGTAAAATCGTGTCAAAAGACTTTATTGCCCTTGGTAATGCATATATGAGATTATGTATTTATATAATTATAAAAATACAAAAATTAATTAATTTCATATACTATTCAACGTTTAAGTTATACTTAATTGTAAAAAAAATTTATTTAAAAAAACGAAAAATAATTTGTATAGAACTGGTTCAATACCATTATCAATTTCCACTACTTTTAGATGGAGTTCCAGCACATAAAAAGAAAGTCCACATAGCATTTGCATAGAACTTTATGACATTTATAATGTTACGTACTCAAAATTGATGTTACGAAATTATATTTAAATGTTATGAATTTCTATATATAAGTTGTGAATTCAAAGTTATCGTTGTATTTTTAATTTTTTTTATACAAACTGTGTTATGAGCTCAAGGTATATGTACATGCCAAGCTTACACATTTAAAAATACTAAATAAGAGTGTGTATCACTCTCTCTATCCCTTTTTAAGTGTGTTGTTATGTAAATACAATTTGTTAAAGAAATATCATCATAACATCTTTCACATCAACTTTTACTCTATTTTACACTTTTCATATAAACTTTTACCTCCATTTTCATAAATTATCTTCCAATTTTACTCATTAACCTTTTATCTACTAGCTTTTCAATAGAACAAAATGATAATTAATTTTTCAAAGCACACACTTATAATATTAAGGAATAACCCAAAATAAAAATGTTGAATATAAAAAAGAGACGGAAGGAAGTATATAATTTCTCTAATGTATTCATGTAAAAGCAAACTCCAAAAATAACTTTATCATTACATCTTCTAGGGAAGGTTCAATGTACCGAGTCCAAAGATTCATCTCCATCGGGCTTCGTAGTTATTTTCAGGGGTGTACATGGTCCAAATCGGATTTAATTGGCATGAATCCAATCCTAATTTGTGAGTTACGATTTTTAAAAAATACAATCCGTATCCAGACCAAAAGTCTCATGGTTCAGTTCCAATCCGATCCGCGAATCACGGATCGGTTCCGGTTTTATCCAAGGATTACAAGTTATATATAAACAAGTAACAAAGTTATATAATTGAAATTTTACCTAATGGTGTAAACACAACTAATTAGAGAAGAGACTTTCGTTGATATCTCGCACTAATGGTGTAAACACAAATACACAACTACTAATTGAATCTACTATATGTTGTCACAAATCCTGAGTTTATTTACTCTAGATAGGTAATATTAGACTGCTTCCATGGGTCATCAATAAAAAATATACATCCAAACACGGTTATCAACCTAGTTTTGAAAGAGATCACAGTTTACCCCAGAAATAGATAACAAGTACATATAGTAAAAGTTAGTGTAACAACTTAACCCCTAAGTTTTGAAAGAGATCACATTTTACCCCTAGTCTATGTAGTAGAAGTTTGTGTAAAATTGTGTGTGTGTGTAATAAAAATTTATATATAATACAAATCTCACGGTCCGGATCGGTTAATCCACGGTTTCGAAAACAAAATTCATGTCTGGACCGCGAGTCACGGATTACTAATTTTTCAATCCGTCTCCAGACCATTAATCCACGGTTAAAATCCAAAACGCGCGGATCGGTTCGGTCCAGACCGGATTCACGGTTCACTGGTTTTTTTGTGCAGCCCTAGTTATATTACATGATTTTAAGCTTCAGTGTTCAATTCTAGCTCTTTTTAGTTAATATTAATAAATGGTCCATATAATAAAGTTTGGAAGGAGGGATCCCATATTATCTCCTTTGAATATATGAAATTTGTGTCAGTGGGCTTCCTCATTTTTCTAATAATCCAGCATATTACTAAAAGTTGTAACATTAGCTTTTGGCTACCCATTAAGAGGTCACTAAATTAACAATATCAAGTCTCATATTAGTGGTTTTTGTGCATAATAAATAACAATGAACATCTCATCACTTTTTCAAACTTGGATAACCAGAACTTGCCACATCACTTTTTCAAATTAAAAATAATAATATCTGAAACTTCTTTTAAAAAAATACTGTTTTAAAACTTTTTTAAAAACCAAAACATAGTTTTTGGTAAAAAAAAAATTGGAAAAGAGTCTTAAAAAAAACAATTCTTTTGGAAAAATAATAGTTCTGTGTATTAAAAAAAACTATTTTTGAAGGGGGAAAATCAGCTTTTGAGTATATACAATTAAAAAACAACTATTTAAAAAAACAATTTTAGACAAAATAAAAAATTTATACCTAGAAAACCCCTGAATGGGTAAAAACCACGAGAAAGAATC
The DNA here is from genome assembly GCA_022606695.1 of Vaccinium macrocarpon. Taxonomy (NCBI): domain Eukaryota; kingdom Viridiplantae; phylum Streptophyta; class Magnoliopsida; order Ericales; family Ericaceae; genus Vaccinium; species Vaccinium macrocarpon. The sequence continues at coordinate 10,952,363 of CM040175.1, forward strand.
AAATCACTATAATCATTGTGCAGTTTTTTTTTCATCGGCTATAATCATTGTGCAGTTACAGATATACCTATCCGAACGAAGTAAATCCTCACAATGTTCTACGTATCACCTGCCGAGTCACACGTACACCGCACCCAATGATCTTGATCACCAACGCCTTGAATCACAAAAGCCTTCCTTGGATACTTTCGGAGTCTCATCAAAATTATTCCCTATAAATCACTTTTAGATTGTTCGATTGTGTTGAAACTCCAAGGTTATCACTCAAAAGATCAAGAAACCTTTCTCTCTCTTTTTCCAAATAGTGCGGTTGTTGTAAGTCGTGAGAGATAATGAAAAAATCTTGGTACATCGGTATTTTATGGAGAGCTATGCGCTCCCAACTTGCTGGACAGATTGCTTGAGCAAGTCCTGAAGGTTGTTGAAAATTTGTCTATAGATTCTTGGCAGAAGAGTTGCTGGACTAGTTGCTCTAGCAAATTGCTAAAGGCAGCCCACTTGCTTAATGTGTAGCTTGTATATTGTTTGAGCAAGTTTCTTGAATTACATCAAAATAATTACCGCAATAAAAAGAATTACATATGAATTTTCTTTTACACCTAAACAGACACTCTGAATAATAAAATTACAACTCAATGTAGATGTGTGTTTTGTCAAATAAAATTGTCAAAACAAAGAACTCCGGAACTTGGTCCTTACAGTTTTAAAAATAATTTTTCAAAACATACTTGTGTGTGTGTGTGTGTGTGTGTGTGTGAGAGAGAGAGAGAGAGAGAGAGAGAGAGAGAGAGAGAGATAAGTTTTTTGTATAATGATAGGTGTACTTGCTGAGTAAATGTACAGTTTACTAAATTTGATTATTAGCAAAAAGTTGTTAATTTTTTATTCAAGACTCAAAATTTAATTAGTTACTAAGAGGTTGTTAAGTCTAGTTATTACAGTGTGATCACTTTTTTTAACAAACATTACTAATTCTAACAACTTTGTAATTTTGTTTAGGTCATTAAAGATGCTCTTGGATAAATTCCGTTTGGTAGAGTGGAACAGTTTCCTGGGTTACAAATTCTTTTTGGAGTATTTTCTTCAATTGGGTTTCACTACAATGAGAGAGAGAGAGAGAGAGAGAGAGAGAGAGAGAGAGAGAGCGAGCACCGGAGATGGGTGGGTGCGCAGATGTGGGGTAGACGTGACGGGGTTGCGTGGAGTTATAACTTTTCTCCCTTGAATTTTGTTTTTTTGATCTTCTTACGTTGAGCCTAGAAGTTCTGTTGCTGATGGGTAAATAAGAATTTGGAAATGTTAAAGTGTTCACAAATTTTACCCAAAACCTATCCAGAAACTGAAATGACTGGCTCGTATTTGTTTCAGAGTGGCTCAAATTCTCTGTATTCTCTTGAAAGTGAAGTGAATGTGAGCCGCGCATTCCTGTTTCTAGGTAATTTTTCCGGTAAAAATTGTAGGTATATAGCATTTCTGAGAAGAATTAGAAATTGATGTCTAGATTTTGGAATTAGAAGAATTATAAAGCATGAATAGTGGTTTCGTTTTGGTGGATACTATTGTCTAGGCAGAATTAGGCTCTAGGTTTGGGTACATTAACAGTTAATGACATTTCCTAGCTTACATAATTTATACTACGTCAACTAGTTTACCCATTTTAGCGCACCGCACCTGACTGTTCAGATTGCTCTATTCTTTCATTGGCGCTGAGCGGATCGCTTGATTTTTCTTTCTGTTGTATGTGTTTGTTGGGTAATGCTACAATGCGCACTCTCTAAAAATTACTCAATATGAGATTTTGTGGCTCTAACTATGAGATTTTGTGGCTGGAGATACGAAATGCATATGGTATGCACACTCATATGAATAGTCACAAAATCTCATATATTTCAAGAAAATCTCATATTTGGAGCCACACAATCTCATATTGGATTCATGAGGACTTTGCTACAGTGCGTGCGGACTTGCTATAATGCGTGCGGACCTCATATTTAGAACCACAAAATCTCATATATTTCTAGAAAATCTCATATCTGGTGCCACAAAATCACATATTTTGGAGCCATAAAATCTCATATTTTGAACCACAAAATATCATATAGTCAACAGTCAAAGGCGGCACAAATTTCCACACATCATACGTGGCGCAATCTCGGCCGTCCATCCGTATGGGGTGCATACTATATGCCATATCATATTTGGAGCTACGAAATCTCATATTTAGTGCCATAAAATCTCATATTATCTCATATTTGGTACCACAAAACTCAGATTTAAAGTCACAAAATCTTATATGGAGGGGAGTACAATGTAGCATTACCCGTGTTTGTTTATGCACATGTGTGTTTGTTGTGGTTTGACTTGTCGAACAACTATCCCCAGTTGAAACGGGTCTTCGTCCTCTCTAATCGTTTCACAATTGAGGTTGAGGTAATACTTGATTATGCATTTCTGTATACCCTTTCGTAGTACTTTTATTGTGAAAAAGTTCTTATAAAATTCCTTCGAGCAACTTTTCCCAGTCGGAACAAGCCCCCTGTTAGCTCTGATCATTTCACAATTGTGGTCGAGATAATGCTTGATTTTTCATTTTTGTATGCCCTTTCGTGATACTTTTATTGTCATAATGCTTTTATATAATTTCTCCATGCATGCATGCCATAGGTCTTCTAAAAAATAGATTAAAAAAATCTAGTGTTTCTGTTGCATGCTCATTTCATCACATATTTCTATCTCGCATGAGCACTGGTTTTAGGTTGTCTTTTTTGTGTCGATCTGTTTAGTGGCCTTGTCTTCTAGTTTTGTTTTCTTTCGATGGAGCAAAGTCTGTTTGGTTTCAGTTGGACACAACCATGATGGTGGTTTTGTTGGGTTTATTTATTTAGAATAATGATACATACACACCATTTCAGCTATACTCTACCACACCCCTACATGTGGTCCCCACACTCACATGTGAGTAAAGGTGTGGTAGAGTGTGGCTGAAAGGGTGTGTATGTATCATTTTTTATTTTTTTATTTATTGTGGCGGAGTGGATATTGCTCAATTACTGGTGTATTCTTGGTATTTTTGAGTTATTGGGCATATTTTTGAGTTATTGCTTGGGCGGTGGTGGTGTGAGGCTGTTTAAGGACTACAACTGTGGGGCTGTTTGGAATTGCAACTCATTAGTCTTGCTATTTTGGAGCTTTGTGGTGGTCGGTTTTTATTATCTTCTAGTTTTGCTTGGAGTTGCATTGATAATCTAATTTTTCGGCTTTCGGTTTTAGCTTAATGGACTGGCGACCTGAGAGGTAGGGATTTGGGGATATAGTGCTTAAGTGAAGAGGTCGCCCTAAACAGAGCTCAATGAAAAAACAGGATTCATGTAGCCGACCCCAATTGATTGGGACATAAGGCTCGGTATGGTTTAGCTTAGCTACTAATAAGCCTAGGATACACCTCACAAATGAATTGGTTAAGCCCATTGGTAGTTTCCTTTCAATAACCACAATTGTGTCTCTTTCCGACAGATTTTGTACCGATTCTTAGAGCTCTTGGCTTCAGCCATCTAGTTGCATGACGTCTATGCCTTAGGTGCTTCAAATACTTGGTTGTATCGGTCAGTCTCTGTTTGATTTCAACATCAAATATGTAGTTTCTTGACAATTGACAGCCGGATGTCTCATTAAATTTCTTCAAATGTTCAGTTGTCTTAACTGTGTGTTGGGAGACATAGCAGCAAATCGATACTATACATTGATCACGGACATTGGACACGCTGAAGCAATCTTTCGCTGGATGTATCCTTCATTTGTTTTGGTCCCGTCTTATGTTTTTTTTGTCTGTATTATGTCTTTTCTTCTACTGCTATCGTTTATATGTGATGGGTTGTAATAAACATATTATGAAACGGAATTCTCTCTTTCACCAAAAAAAAAAAAAAAGTTAGTTAGTTATTTCGTATGTTGCATTGTTGTACATGTTAATCTATTTTGCATGTTCGAGTTGCATTATCTTTGTACCCAAGTGAGTGGATAGTGGTTAGGCAGGTTACGGACTTTTGAAACTTTCTTGTGTCCCTTAAATTATTACTTCGAAAAATATATCATTTTTAATTAGAAAAGTGATATGTTTATATTTTGTTCCTTAAATTGGCATGTGATAAAGTATTCTTTTTGGTGAGAACGTAGTGGATATCAATGGGAACATGTATTATTGGAAAGTCCAGGGAAATTAATCCTCTTTGTGATAGTGACTCTGGTCATTAGGGAAGAGACCCAGTTAGGCGGGTGATCCTAATGCTAAACGGTTGATTTTGACCGGATCCTTCTTAGGGAAAAGTTTCATGGCCTGCCTACTTGTGGTGACTCTAAGTTTCAAAATTGGATCCAATTCTAAGATGATTATTCATAGAGATGTCAAACGGGCCGAGCTGACACCGGCACGACACGAACACAGTTTTAGACGGGCACGGCACGGAAATTGGCATGACACGATCTTGGACAGGCACGAGCACGGCACGGAAGTCGGTCGGCACGGCACGACGCAACAAATATATATATATATATATATATATATATATATATATATATATATAAACCAAGTTAACATTGGTTAAGATTTATTGTGACAAAAATTGTATTTTTTAATCATATATTATGTATTTGTTAATAATCTTCGGTACAAATATGAAGTGGATCTCGATAAAGCAAACTATTTTAACAATCAAGAACGTTCATTTTGTTGCGCTTATTGAGTAAATCATTCCCGTAAAATTTTGGCTCGATCGGGTTTAAAAAAAACTCATCGATATAGACCCTATTTGTTTTTTTTTTTTGAATAATACTTTTCTTATGATTAAATGGCTATGAATATGTGATCCACTTAATTTTTTTCATACGAATGATGGACTCTATTATATGTAAAAGATAGATGGTTCCGATCACCCCAAAATAATTAGTTGGAGCTCGGGTTGTCCACTATAGGACTTTAATGCCTCAAAATGCATTAAATGTGATCCGATCACGTGGTCACCGATATCCAATGATCTCTGATTATGGCGACAATGGTGATATTGACAAGACGTAAAAATTGATTTGGTAATGACATTTAAAATATATTCATTGAACGTAGTTGATAACACTAAGTATTGTGTTGTAGTTTAATGTACAATGACCACGTGACCCCGACGCAATCAAGATGATTGATACCATTGATTTTTTTGTACCTAATAATTAAATCAATATCGCAAAAAATTGGTTGAATCAGGTTTGGAAAAGTCAATATCGCAAATAATTTATTCATGGGCATTTTGAATTGTTTGTGGTTCCCCATTGTTGTTGAATGTCGAATTGTAACCACCTTTAAAACTTGTTATTGGTAAAGGATTTATTGGTATAATTGTTGTTTTATTGTACACCTCATATGCCAAATAATGTTTACATGGTATACATGTTTTGTTATTCATTGAGACAGATTTGTTTTTCTTTAATAAAAAATGTCATTTGATGTCGTCGGCTTTATTTTATTTTAGTTGTGGTTCACAGCCCATCATTTCCTATTTGGAGTGTAATATTTACTATTTGGATGAAAAATATAACAAAAAACAAACATAATTTATTATACTCCATACCCGGTCATATCAGTTGAAACTCAAGGTAGGCTAAGTTTGGCATAATTTATTTATTTTGGCTGATTTTTATCTATTCTAAACTTCTGTTATCTGTTCATACTTCATTATGAAGAGAGAAATCTTCAAAATAAAAAAGCCATGGCCAAAAACTTAAAATAATAAATTTTTTGGAGTACTTTTGTACTTTTGTTAAATTATTTTCAAATTTGATCCACATACTACTTTTTAATTTGTTTCATCGAAAGAAATAGTGATAAAAAGAAGTTATCGCAAAACTAACGCAGGTTCACAGATACAAAAATATGTCAACATAAATAAGATATGGGCCAAACCCCTTGTAATACCTGCTTGGACATGTTCGGATTGGGTCTTCATGTGTACGCGTGTATAATTGCCATTTCACAGGTGAGTTTGGGTTGATTTTCAAGGGGTTTTTTGACAAGGTTTTTTTTTTTGTTGGTGTTTTCTCGTAATCTTTACAAGATTTGTGTCAAATTTTTATACCATATGTTTTTCGTCTCGACAAGAGAATCAGGAACGTATGAAAACATATGCTACCAAAATTGAAAATAAAATCATTTAAGGACAACGAAAAAGACCCAAAAAAAGTTGGAAAAAGTCAAAAAAAATTGGTCGTCTTCATCATCTTACATGAACTTTTTCCAACACGGGTCTATGCTATACTTTTCCGATTCTCTGAATTGAGATGAAAAATATAGTGTAAAATTTTGATCCCAATCTTACAAAGATTAAAAGACGGTAACCAAAACAAACGCGCCAAAAAAACTTGAAAAGTTTGGCCAAACTCACGTTGCTATTTTGGAGCCAAGGCACTGTGTTTCTACAGTAGTTTGTGCGATGCATGTGGCAGCTCTAGTTTCAGAAAGAATGAGGGTGGTCAAGTAAAATAGAGTAAAATATGGGTTTTGGGGAAATAAGGTTAACAAAATGGAAAATTTCAAAAAAACCCCCAAACTTTGCCCTCAATATCAAAAATACTCCCAAACTTTAAATTTTTTCAATCAGACTCCCAAACTTTCATTCCATAAGCAAAATTGCTCCCACCGTTTGCATCCGGAAATGCTGAGTTGATGTTAACGGACCTGAAAAACCGTTAAATAGCCCAAAACAACGTCTTTTTGGGCCTTAAAAAAAAAGTAACCCTCTTCTTCCTCCTTTAATTCTCACAGGGAAGAAAAAGGGAAAGAGAGAGGGGCGGAGCCACCTCCGGTGAGTGGTGGTCTTCTCCAAGCAGCACCCCCAATCTCTCTCTTCTCTCTCTCTAAAATCTGAACACAACCATTTTCAATCACTAACCCGGATCAAGATCAACCTCTGCCGGCCGGAAATACCACTTGTCAATCACCACGTGGTCTTTCCAATTCAACCCAACATACCCAAACGCCACGCCAAGAAACTCCTCCACCTTGTGGACCTCCTTCGTCGCCTAGTCATCTGACTTCTTCTACTGCTGCATCACCCACATGGCCTCCACGTAGTGCAAACCCCTAGTCTCCTGTTGCCTGCAAATTTCTAAAAAGAGTTTGCTCTACAGCCCGATCTTGATCTGGGGATGGATTCGTGGTTAAAAAGTTACAAAGTTCTCGCCACGCTGCAAGGATGGATTCGTGGTTAAAGAGTTACAAAGTTCTCGCCACGCCGCATGGATGGATTCGTGGTTAAAGAGGATCCCGTTGTAGGCAAAGAGACTGTAGGCCTCGCGGTAGTTCACAGTGTGCCAATGGGCTGCGCATTTGGAGACGCCATAGCGAGATCTAAGGTGGAATGGGGTGGTCTCACACGGGTGGCGGTGTGGATCCAAACATTTCAAAAGATCCACCTCTCTCTCTCTCTCTCTCAAACATTTCAGAGGATCCACCTCTCTCTCTCTCTCTCTCCCCTATGAGAATTAGAGGAGGAAGAAGAGAGGATTTTTTTTTAAATTAAAAAATAATAATAATAAGGCCCAAAACGACGTTGTTTTGTGACACTTTACGGTTTTTGGGGTCTATTGACATCCAATTCAGCATTTCCCGTTAGTGAGTTCACAGATCCAAACGGAGGGAGCAATTTTGATTACGGAATGAAAGTTTGGGAGTATGATTGAAATTTTTTTAAGTTTGGGAGTATTTTTGATATCGAGGGAAAAGTTTGGGGGTTTTTTTGAAATTTTCCCTTAACAAAATCCAAACCACTTTCTGTGGCCCTTAATGCACCTTTCGACTCTCTCTCACCATACCCACACAAAAAACTCAAGGTCCTCATTGTTCCACCACCACATTCACATCATCACAAGAGCATCTGCCATAAATAAATAAAAAAACGTTCAAAAGGAATTACCAGTAAGGAAGGAGGAGGAGGAGAATTTTTTTAATTATCTGCCATGATTACTTCAATTTCTGCAACTGGGTTCAAAGGAGGGTTGTTGAGTTCATCCTTCCATGGAAATTGCGGAAAATCGATTGCTGGGGAAAACTACTACACCAAGTTGGCCAAGTCAGTCACGACCTGCGTAAGAGTTCGGAAGCCGATAAGGTTTCAGCCTGTGATGAAGAATGTCAATGAAGGGAAGGGCATCTTCGCTCCGATTGTTGTTGTTACGCGTAATATCATCGGCAAGAAACGGTTCAATCAGCTCAGAGGCAAAGCAATTGCTCTCCACTCTCAGGTACCAAAAGTTCTAGCAGTATATCATCTTCGCTCCGATTGTTGTGTGCATAATTCTATATGTATGGGCATGTATCTGTGTTTATTTGCGTAAACGAATCCGTGTAAATATTCTCAGGTGATTACAGAATTCTGCAAAACAATAGGAGCAGATGCGAAACAAAGACAAGGACTGATTCGACTAGCGAAGAAGAATGGGGAAAGACTTGGATTCCTTGCTTGATGAAGAGATGTGTGTAAATTTTACTCCCCGTTGTCGTAAACACGAGAATTGTCTTCGACTTTCAAGTTTGAGGAATTCAAAGCTATACTTGGCTAAATGGAATGTAATCTAAATGCATATCTTGTTTTTGTACACTCCAGTTTAGAAGAGGTGATATTTGTTTTCCTATTATTGCAATAAAGCTCGAGGAGAGACTGAGAGAAAATGAAAATGCCTGATGGGGAGAACATGCAAGGGGCCGGCGGTACCACGGCCATAAATCTGTATAAGGAAATAGACAAACATCACCATCAAAAAATATTGGATGCCAAGTACAAAATCTCGGAGTACATTTTGAATGCTTAAATGCATCTTACTGGCAAAACAATTCGATTACATATGCCGGAGAAACCAACACAGAGAAACAGTCCCACACAATCTAGTGTGTTCGTCACAGCTGGGCAGCAGAAAGTAGGGGTGGTTTTACACGCTGTATCGACCTTTTGCTGATCTTTCCTTTTTAGCATCATCCTGCAAACATCAATGCAGTTTGACAATTACTCTCTGTTTTGATAGAGGCATTCCTTGAACACTACCGAATCTTCAACTTGTTTAGGAAAAATTATGGTGCTAAACACAGATAAGAAACTAGACTTTGGAAACTTACATGAAAACTGTAAGTGACCTTGTCAGTAACGTCGATAATTTCCTTCCATTTCCTACCAATGCTCATCTGCTCAACAGCAGTAAACAACAGATTACTCAGCAATATACTCCAGTTAAGCATCATGAGTGCAACCAATCTACAGAATGCATGGGCAGATAGAGAGAAATTCACTGATCAAACTATTACAGGATAAAAAATTCAGACTACAAGAAATCGATCAATTCCGTTTGCACGATCATATCAGTTGCTAATTCCAGTGTACCAAAAGATCACTTGCATTACACCAAAACAAAATTGTCATTATAGGAGTTGCATGTACATAAGACAGCATAAAGTGTACCAAATATCACCCGAATAACTTCAAAAAGCAAATTGCCAACAATGGAGCCGGTAGATGAGACAGCAACAGAGTAAATAGTCACTAACCGGAAATTCTTTTACGATCAAAATATCTTTGCATCATGTTAGATAAAGAATCAGTTAATACTTGCAGGGGAAAAGAACCAAACAAAGAGTCTGGATGCTGCATAAATGAGCGCTCCTTTTTTTTATTTTATGAGTGAATGTTTCCATTAACTTTGCTCATAGCAATTTGGAAGCATCTATTCATTGTTTAGATACGAGCCTGGGCTAACGAAATAACCCCAACCCCCTGCCCAAAATACACAAAGAAAAGAAGAAAGAGAAATAACATTCCTCATATATTGAAACTTCAAACAGATGCTTCAAATGCAGAAAACCATCAGTCCATCACGTAACTTAACAATTACTTTTCAACAAAAACTTTGGTTAAAGAGAGCACTTTTGAGGAAGCAAAAAGTGGCTTTGAGGGGGGATGAAACACTTCTCTAACCAAAGGGAACAAGAAGAAGAAAAAAACTTCTTCTGGGGCAGTTAAAAAGGGGGCAGATGGGAAAATCCCATATGCAAGCATTTTGCGAAAGAAAATAAGAAGCATTTTTCATGTCTTCAAGCTTCGTAAATGATATGATAATTAAAAAATTAACTCCAAAGCAGCACCCAGCAAGATGAAACTATTTGAATGCCACATGCAGTATCAGCATGATTGCACATTTGTATACCCCAAGGAACCAATCATGGCCCCCATTATCCAAATTGAAGTAAAATTGGAGGATTAAATCCAACAAAAACTATTAATAAGCACAAAGATAAATATGAATATGCATGAGACAGTAAAGTAAAACAATGCTAGTTATTTAAAGTCACAGTTTTCCTTTTTGGTCCCAGAAAAGACACTTAAGTGTCAAGGAAATTCATAACCCAAACTCTCATGCACCAACAGTGGATAATTGCTGCTTAATGGGATAGAAAATCCTATTAATAATGTTTCCTCTACTAATCTTGAGATAGTTTCAAATTCAAAACCATTTCAGAAAATTGGTCAATAGTCCAAGAGTAGGGGTGCAATGGACGCCTAGTCCAAGCTAACTTTTTATAAGGCTTCGGGTCCATGAACTTGCAAATGCTGCCACACAAGGTCTATTAACGGACAAAAGTGCCCCGGCGGCTATATTGAATTTACTTCTCATTTCGGGTCAATGAACTTAAAATGTGAAAAATTGGTCACCACCCTTCCAGCTACTACCCGTCACACTTTATCTCTCTCTGTCTCATGCATGGGTTCTGGGTGGGACAAATCTCTCTTTAATTTTGGGATTGTGTTTAATTTTGGAGTTCAATTTTAGGAAGGTTAGGCTCTTTGGGATAGGTTATAGTGGGTTTAGGCACTTAGGGTGCACTTTCCAATTATAGGATTTTAGTGTTTTACACACTTTCATACGGTACCCTAGGGTTTTAGACACTTTCATAGGGTACCCTAGGGTTTAGGTTTAGGGTGCACTTTCCAATTATAGGGTTTTAGTGGTTTAGGCTCTTTCATAAAGTACCCTAGGGTTTTAGGCACTTTTATAGGGTACCCTAAGGTTTAGGTTTAGGTTTAGACACTTTTGTTAGGTTTGAGGGATTAGGAACTTTCATAGGGTTTGAGAGTTTTAGACACTTTTATGGCTAGAGGGGGCATTTTTGGAATGTATCGGTGATTTGTCCTCTTGGCATTAAGAAATTAGTCTGTGTCCTATTTTCATGATTAACTCCTATACCATGTCCTTGTCAAAGAAAGACTCAAACCATTTATACTTGGTCTCTTAGCCAATGGATTCCCAGGTGCTCACAAATTACGATATCAAGGACAAAGTTCTTGACAGCACCAAATAGCAGCATTAATGAATGATACCAAATCACCCGACAATCTTTATGCAGCTCAAAGTTTATGGCACTGTTCTCATAGAAAAATACTACACAACTGTAGAAAAGTGGAAAAATGCATCCTACCTCCCTCGCACTGGCCCCCAACCTGGGTCTCTCTCACTCTCTAGCCCTCATAGCCCCAACCCACGACCAGGACCCCACATGCAGCCTCTCTCCACATGAAAATTGATGCCTATCACTAATCAACAAAGCTTGATCCAAAGACCCTTTTTTGTTGTTGGAAAACTCGTGGCGCTTTTCTTGTAATTCCGTTTCTTGTAAACATTTCAATTCCTGGTGATTCCATGGATGTTTCCTTAGTTTAACGTGCAGGTTGTGGTTTTGCAATACTGGTGGAGGTGGTAGATTGCGATTGGTGGTTTGTAACAACCTTGAACAAATTTGTTGGGGTTGGAGACCATGAGAGAGGAGTAGGGTCTGGAAATGGCTAGAGGAAAAGGCAGAAAGTTGTTGATCGTATCTTTGTTCATCACCAAACTTATTTTCTCTTTCGTATTACTAGAATTTCTCCAAGCTCACCACTGTATGCCCATAAAAAAAAAAAAAGACATCTGAATAACCAATTAGGAGATACTTAGCCACCAACCATAATGACTATTTGTTTGATTCTGTTCAGGTGATAAGTAAGTTAGTTGTACCGATCCTCTTATCCAAATGACTTGCTTCATACCTAGTGTTTCTCCAAGACTAGAACTCCGTGATAGCTGTTGGGGAAAATATGGTAAAGCTAATATGACTAATTCACTGATGATACATAATCTTTGACCTCTTGGTCTTGCAACTTAAATATTATTACAGTACTTTGAGCTGCAATTTCAAAACCTCGTTACCTTCCAGTCATTAGTGTGGAAACTGGAAAGTGACTCGACTGTTCGAACATAATGCGACGCAATAGCTAGTCCAAAACTTTAGACACACCACTTATTGGATATATCATCCTTCTCTATTCAAGATTAGTTCAATATTACAAGATTTTGAGTACCCCAAATCATTGAACTTCAAACCTAGCTTCATTCTTAATAGCAAGAACTTTATCCTTGCAATCACTAGTCTGTTCCAACCCCGAAATCTTAACAGTATTAGTTTCAAACACGATCAATTAGAGCTTCACTTTCGTTTGCTTTTTTTTGGTTGTGACAGATACTTCTGCTGTTTCAACCCCAATCTGGTAGTACATTATTGAAAAACTTGTATTATACTTGTCAAAAATGAACTAGAAATGAATTTCTTGGACTTCTAGAAAACACAAAGTAATCATATCTGTCTCCCAAAGCTTCCAAAATAACTATTCCAATAGAAAGTTATAGCAACCGATATTTTTTTGAGGTCGTAATTGATCCATACAGATTTGGTGTTTTTTTGTACCTTACAAGCACCTAACACCTACTAGCTAAAATGTCAATACTACAAAAGCATGCAGCAGTTTTCAATGGGAAATTTTGCAATGTTTAAGAATCATTTAGAAAATACATATTACGTTAGAGTAGAACCACACAAACAAGACAACAAGTAAAAACCAATTAACATAACTAAAAAGTAAGAGACTAGAACCTGAGTGGCTTCGTTGGATGCTGTCCTAGTCCACAATGCAAGTTTGTCCTGCCTTAGGCGCACACTTGCAACAATACCGCATATCTCATCAGCCTCGTCAAATTGCTCTCCAATCAAAGCCATCAACTACCCAATGAATATGAATAGACGTCAAGCTTTGCAGTCAATTTGATACAAACATCTAACCATATTTAAGACTAAGAAGGATCAGAATTTTACACTTTCAAGCCACATTTTGTCAAGGTTAGCCTTACTGCTGCTAGTGACAGTCCACTTGCCTCCATAAGCACACTCAGGATCTTCCCATTTGGGCTCAATCCCAGCTTTGAACAAATGAAAATCAGCATTTGCAGGAAATTTGCTGGGCTTAAAAATCTGATCGTACAAACTGCAAGAAAGTTCATTACTTCATCGGAGAATACATTAATCACATGATATTCACATCTATATCTCATCCTGATTAGGTCATACATGTGTTAAAGGACCTAGTCTTAGTTGTTTTTTCTTTAACGAAGGAGTATAACCAGCGTCAAATCCTTTCCATTTAATCTCACTATGAAGGTTACGTGACCCCTTGCTTCAAGATCAACAAATCACTTTACCTGATCATGCCACATAACCTGAGGCATCTAAAAATGAGACTAACTACGTGTAAACAGAGTCTTGCAAAAAGAATTTTGTGAAAAAAAGATTTTCTTCTCTTAAGTGGAGGTCGAACCTTCATGAATGTGAGGATTTCCAACAAGAAAGAAAGCTGATCATGCATGTCATCATGGTGGTTTCTAGTAGGGGTGTACATGGTCCAAATTGGACCGCTTCTATAGAAATTCAAGAACCAAATCATATATAATGGTTCCAAAGAATTGAGAAACATAACCAGACTGTGACACATATGGAACCAAACCATTAGATCGGTCCAGCTTGGTTCGCTTTCCGGTTATAAACCATGTTAGCATCCAAAATTGCAAAATAACATGAATAGCGTACCGCTAGTTCTTGATGGTGGAGAGGAAGAATTCTGTGAAAATCGAAGAGTTTGGTAGGTAGTGAGGTGTATCATGTATACTCTTTATTGATACAAATGCAACTACTTATTGAGTGACTTTTCAAGAATACATATATATAGGTAAACGGTCCGGTTTGTTTGAACCGCGATTCCCAATTATGGAACCATGGGCCAAACCAAAATATCCAGTTCTCATATTTTTAGAACCAAACACAGTCCATTAAACCACGTAACCAGCCCAAATAAACACAGTCCATTACCAGTTTTTTCGGTTTTCTTGGACACCCGTAGTTTCCAGGGAAAAAAACAACCCAAAAGGAGGCTTGATCAAATTCATATATTTCCCCAATTACTATCATTGTTTGTTCCTAGAGTTCAAACTATTTTTAAAAAGCTCTTAAGTAGAGAATATGTAACCTAATAGGTCCCTTTGTGAATTTAGTGATCTTTATCACCTTGATGCCTTCGCAATTGGCTAGAATGTTTATGTCCACAAGGAATAGTAGATCAAAGGACCACACAACTACAAGGATATATCATTAGTCTGTAATATCTTTGATTTACCCTAACTGTGAATGTTTTCATGGTTAAAGGTGGTTGTTTGTAGTCAGGTTGTTCCTCAGTGTATGTGTGGACAGAACCCCAAACGGCATGGCATGCTAGCCTAGTTATAACAAAGCATTTACGTAATACAAAATGGCATTTAGTTAGTCTTTAAAAAACTTCAAGCAGGTGTCATTATGCGGTATGTAGATTAGGTTTTATTAAGATTAGATTAGATTAGGCATTATGTTTATATGTAGTTTGAACAGGTTCCACCCCCATCCCTTTTCCTAACACTTGGTTGATATTGTAATACTGCCTATGAAGACAGATATTTGATATTTCTAAAGATAAGCCGTATTTGGATCCCTATATAGGATTCTGATACTTCTGGGATAAGCATGGATTCATATCCATCACTGTCTAAACAAGTCCGTAATTAAAAAAATTACTCTTTTACTATTTTGATTTACCAGAGACATTTTGATTTACTATTTTGGAAGACGAAGGCCCCTTTAAAGGTGGGTTTTTTTGTTTGGTGTGCGGCCCAAGGAAAGATTCTTACTATCGATAATTTGATCCGTATGCGGGTTATCATTGTTAATTGGTGTTGTATGTGTAAGAGGGATGCAGAGACAATAGATCATCTTCTCATTCATTGCCCACTGGCTTGGGAATTATGGACAACAGTGTTGGCTTGGTTTGGTATTCAGTGGGTAATTCAAGCAATGTCATGGAACTTCTTATTGCTTGGAGAGGTGAGAGGTGGAAGAGTGGGTATGAGAAGGAATTGTGTTTGGAACATGATTCCTCTCTATGTGATGTGGATAATTTGGCGGAGAGAAATCCAGAGATGTTTTGAAGGAGTGGAGAAACCCTTGTTCAGAATCATTAGTTTTTGGTGAATAGTTTGTATAGTTGGGACAAGAGAGATTGTTATCCTTCTCTTGACCAAGTTTTTGACTGGTTTGAGCTTTTACTTCCACGTGGTAGCGTATAGGGCCATTTTGTCAGTGGCCTCCTTTTCTTTTTTTTGTAAATGGGAAGCATCCCTTATGCTCTTTTTAATACAATTACTTACTTATCAAAAAAAAAAAATTACCAGAGACATTTCGGATACTCTAGATCATATATCCAAACTTAGAAACTATTAAGTATTAATGGATTTCCAACACTTTCTTCTTACATGTTACAAAAGAAGAAACATAATATCAGTGGTATCATCATCTATTTCAGAAATTCACAATTCCCATGCTATCATTATGTTTATGTGCGTTCCCTATCCATATTTAGAGTCTTAGACTTGATACTTGACTATGAACACTAGAGAACTGACATTGAATGTGAACCTCTTATATGTTCTACTGAAAATTAAAGAGAATGTGCAGTTAAGAATTGTTATTGCCAGTTAATGCAAAATTCTGAAAATCAAGAACAGCTAAGGCCCAGAATGAATAAATAATTCTTAAGAATTTAGCTATTTCCATTAGAGTTGCAATAATTTTCATATATCTCGAGCTAAAAGTAAAAAGAATGAATGTATATATAATATACCGATATAAACATATCCTAGCAGTACCCATACATGTATCATATTTGTATCCTATCCCGTATCCATGATCCATAGAAAATTGCCAAGGGGTAAGCTCCCCTCCATGCCCTAATCCTCCATGGACCATACCCTTCCAAACACATTTTTTGGCTCCCTGGCAGGTCAGCGACAATAATTTGAAACATTCAATTCCTAGGCATCGTCACGAAGAATGTGTTTTCAAAATAATTATTTTGATCGAACACTGATAAGTATAAAAACTAATCACTTATTAAAGTTGACTATTTAAGTTCGCAACTATATTTGCTTGCCCATTTTGTAAAACAAAAGACAAGCTGTCTATATACTTTTATTCACCCCATCAAATTGATTTTTTGCACACATTCTTCTCAGGGAGACCCACAAGGTGAACAAATCCGCTTATTTTTGAAGGCCCGCCATGGAACCAAAAGAATATGAGTTTGGAGGAGTAAGTAGGGTTAGGGTAAGAAGGGGAGCTTAACGCACTTATATTAAGGGGTACTTAAGTCGTGAATGAATAACTTCGACATCAAAACTCGAAACTCATCAAAGGAATCCAGTAGCAAATTCCGGCGACCGATACGAAGTAACGTCGACTCATCTAAACAACAGTAACAAACACCAATGCATCACTCGTTATAGGGCCAATATCCTCATAAATGACAAACAATGAAAAGAAAATCAATGAAAATCAAACAGAACAGAACGCCACAACATCACGAATACGCGACTGAAAGAGAGATAGATGATTACCACCAAAACTCTTCCACAGTTTCGAAGGTGTAGCCCTTGCGAAGGGAGGAACCCCAAGCGGCTCCTTGCTTGGGCTTCGATTGGTTGTCGAACCAGAACGTCCACTTCCTCTCCAACCGGTGGGGCTGCTTCGCATCCACCGCCTCTACCACCGCGATCGATTCCGCCGTCGCCTCCGTCATTGTTTCTCTCTCTAGATTTTGTTGATGCAGGGAAGAGAGTTGGATCCGCACTTCCGTTGTCGAGTTAAGTTCCAGAGTCATACGCGTTTTTCAATTTAAACTCTTGGCTTTTAAACTTCTTCGGGTTTAACCCTATACTTTTGGAAAGTACAATTCGATCCCTGTTTACCTAACAATTGGAGAGGTGGGAAACCCACTCCGTAACCAAACAGGAACACTGCCCTATACTGACCCAAATCGCTTATGTCTAATTATTCGGCATTACCGGAGCACAGCCATGTCATGCTCTTGAACACTTCAACACTATACATCCTCGTGGGATATTGACTAAATGTATGTACCCCACATAAATATGTGTTATTGGAATAATCCAGAGCATCACGTAAACGTCTTCCGGGACTATTGAGCTATTACTCCTCTACTTGTTTGAAATTGAGAAAGAGAAAGTAAAAAAGAGAAAATAATTAAGTAGGAAAGTGTGGAGGAAATTTTGCCCTGCTTAATTCTCAATTTTATTATTTTCTCCCCAAAACCAAAAAAAACAAAGGATAAAGTTTTTAATTTTACCCTCATTTCTCTTTCTTTCCCTTAAGTTCTAAATGAACATTGTATCTAACTTTTTTCTAGATCATCAAGAACTGACTTTTTCTTGTTCTTCTATTCAATCCCCCTTAATCAAGGGAATCAAAACCATCTTAAACTAGTCTTAAGAACAATCATGTGTACAAGGATAGGGTCTAATTTGTACAAATTAGAAACTAAGGGATGAATTTCAAAAACAGGTAAAATTTTTGAGTTTTAGCTGTAATTCTTTTTATTTTCTATTCCTTTTTATTTTTATTCACATTAAATAATAAATTATCCTACAAACCAAAATTAGCAAAGAAAATTGTCATAGATTCACATGAATAAAAGAAAAAAAAAACAGAATGCAAATCTAGAATAGAAGAGCGGGAAAATCACTATTCATTTTTGTTCTAATTATTACAAAACGAAATAACAATTGGGAATTTAGTGCTGATAAAAAAAAAAGCGGATGAACGGTACAGTTGATTATCAAGTTCGGTTTGAAAACTTGACGATATATATGTTCGAGCTTGGTTTGTTTACAAGATGAACCAATCTAAAAAGAATTTTATTTCTGCCGAAACACCCCTAAAGATTGTATGCATGATAAATAAGTGCTAGAATCTGACGTAGAAATTTACTCCTTTCTAAAATTTCAAGCTCGATTCTTCTTACCGACCCCTTGAAGATACCTTGCCTATGTTAACCGCGTGACTTGCCTATAGGAAGGAATATACTCACTCCGTCCCCAATCTTTGTTCCATCAATATTTTTTATTGTCCTAAATTTTTCATCTCAATTCAAAACTGAGGGGGCCTTAACTAATGAAATTCCTTTTTTATCCTTTCTTTTTTAGAGTAAGTACATGTGATGGAGTAATATTTTGAAATGTTAAAACAAGGAAAGAAAAAGTATGATTAGTGTAATGATTATGTCCACTTAATTAGTTGGAATCCCTAAAAGGCTGCAATAAAATAGGAGTATGTGGAAGGAGAGGGGTACGTCTGAAGTCTGCACAAATTGACTCGAAACACGTGCATTGAGAAAAATAAAATAAGTGTGACAAAAGATTATACGAAACCCCAAAGGATTAACAAAGTGGTCTTACCTTGAAACTTCGGGGTTTGCTCTTATCTAAGGTTTCAAGTTGATTTTCGCCGCGAGGAAAAAGTCTTGGGCCTTTGGAGGTTATCAAGTTGTTATTCTTTTAGGGCCCAAAATTAGTCAGCGTAGCCCACAAATTAACACACATCCGATTAAAAAAATTAAAAATTCAATCGTGAATCTGGTGAATAATTGTCCTGGCTAGGGATAGGCGTGAGGGCCGGATTGGGCGCGAGGCCAAAGGTAATCATCCAGTAGAGCCTGCCAGCGGCCATGGCACCGAAGCCCGGCCCGCTCGGGCGAGCTTTGAGAACTTTTATTTTTAGCGGATGCGGACTCTCTCTCAAAAGATGAAGCCCAAACCCAACCCACGGGCTCATCCAAGTCGGGCTGGCAGGCGAGCCAATATTCGGGCAGGTAAGATGGGCTATTTGGGCAGGCCAAATGGTTTTTTTTTTTTTTGAAAAAAAAAAACACTCCAGCCTATGCTTCCTAGTCCAAAACACCTATTTCCCATATTTGGCACCGTGAACTACGAAATTCCATTGTGGTCGAATTCCATCTCACCACCAAATTCTTAAAGTAGCAGAACCTCTATTTTGTTTCACCCTCAAGAGTCCACTGTCTCCTTTGACCTCATCTCACAAAACTGAAGAATCAGTCTATTGCCCCAATATCAAAATTTGTTTTATCAAAAAATTAATATCAAAAAATTGCCTATACATTTTATCTTTAAAATTGTTTCACTAGTTGGACCCCTTAAATTATTGAAATGTGTCGGACTCCCATGCTTCCTGGTCCTAACTCCTACTCCTACGAAATGCATCCACCCAATGCATAAATAAAAAAACCACCCAGTGAAGATCCTTAAGCATGTGACTTATATTCCTTCTTTATTTTTCCACCTCCACCAACGTAAATTCGTACTTTTTGTACCATTTTCCTTTTCTTTTCTTTTTTTATTCCCCACCAACCATTTGTCTCCCATCCTTTAGTTTTAATTTTTGTGTACAACTATTGGGCCATTGTATGGATATTTAATAGAGAAGAGGAGAAATTTTCGGGGGTGCTGTTTCTCAAACCCATGCTATGCATGTATAAGTGTACAGGCTATGGGCTGGCTAAATCTCGGGCCAGCAGGCTGGGCTCATGGGCGAGCCAATGGGCGGGCGGGTTAGAGTTAAAATTCCTAGGCCCAAGCCCTACCCATGGAAAGTTGGGCTGGGATAGCCCGTCTGTCCATTTGGCGGGCTCAGGCTCGGGTGAAGCCCGGCGGGCTTTGTGGGCTTCGGGCGGGTCACGGGCCAACGGGCCAAATGATGAGGCTTACCGGAGATTACTATCTCCACCTCCAATCCTCAAACTCCTTACTCATATTCATCCCCTATCCAATCTCCAACAGGGATTTATTTTTATCCTCCATCTCTGTTCCAAATGACGAACGGGGATTCCTACGGGGATTTCGAGGATCCAATCATTTTCCCTAGAGTAATAACTAAATAGTTATAGAAGCTCAATCACAAATTATTTTTTCTAAAATTCAATCATTGGGCAATCTCTAGGCATGTAAAATTTCATGTGTTTGTAGAGCAACATAAAGAGTGCAGAAAAGTAAAAATTATGAAGAGTTCTTATGTATATTCATGACATCAATTAAATTTGATTAAATGCAGCATGAGTTATCTAGTGGATAACATACATAATTGTTTCAAAAGAAAAGAGACTACAAGTCTGCAACTCATTATTGATATGCCCATGAAACAAAATATGATAGCAGCAAATAATAAGTATTCAAAGAACAACACTAACTACCTTTAAGTAGTCTGTGAACCAACAAAAATAGTCTTAGATCACCCAAAGTTTCATAATTCATGAATTGACCCCTATATTTCAGGGACAGAGAGGGAAACAGATTCGGAGCGAGGACATGCCTATCTCCACCCCTTATCCAATCCTAAAACATTTTCAAAAAAAATTCTCATATTCTATCAAATCTCTATATTGCAAATCCATTCGAATCAGAAATCGGATCAAATTCAAATAGAACGGATGAAATGGCCAACCCTACCACAGGCCCCACACTAAATCACTCCATAACCTCAAATCCTACTTTCCCACCGACACAATCGCTTTGTAACTAGAGTGGATTGCGGAGAATACGAAATTATTTTGGGCACTGAATGCGTACCACGTGGTTATATCAGGCACGATCTCAGCCGTCCAAAAATATTTTGGATGATCGAGATTGATTTCCTCTCTCTCTTCTCACCTAACCACTCTCTCTCATTTTCCAGACCATTGAATCGCATTTTAAACAGTTTAAATTGCCGAGTGTGTACCATGTAGGCAGTACCCACTTGGCAAGGAAAAATTTCTCGGAGAATACAGTTTTCTTTACTGTAGAAGGTTGTCCTAAACCAGAGACACTTCCTTTAGTCATTTCAAATATTTTGCACGTGGGAACACAGTAGCAAGAGACAGCCAACTGTCCGAGCCAGACACTGCATGCAGTGGAGACATTAAATATTGTCAAAAATTGTCACCACCCACCAAAACTTCCAACTCATTTTTTGCATGCTCGCCACGAGTCTAGTCGGTGGTCCTTTTGCCTGCTTCCTATGTACAGGCTTCAGCACGTACGCCTGTACCAAAGAGAAGAAGGCTCATATACATACAGCACAGAGAGATACGTTTAGAGAGAGAGAGAGAGAGAGAGAGAGAGGGAGATGGAGAGAGAGATGGCAACTCAAGACAGGAATGCTTTGGCGACGGAGGCTCCTCTTGCGCCGGTGACCTTCGAGAGACAGGTTCGGACTGACTTGGAGAAATATATTCCAAAGCCTTGTAAGTAGTGATCTCTCCATTCTCTCTACTGTTTTAGATTATGCAGAGTAGCATGCACCTCTATTTTACCACATTATACATGAGATCTACATCAAGTGAGAGTTAGAGGGCGTCGCAAATAACGGTCGGATTGAAAAAAAATCCCTCAGATAGGGCGGTCAGTGGCGCGTAGCCGCACATAAGTGAGAAAAAAATTATAAAAGTCAGTCAGTATATAATATTCACTTATGTAAATGTGTTACAAATTTGTCCCACATCGGTTAATTATCATTTCGAAAATTAGTAAGTTGGGCCGCCTCTCCGCTCATTGCCATTTGATTTTGCTATCAAGAGTTATCAGACCTAGGTTTTCGGAGGCTTTTAGTCGCACTATGTTTTGTTTTGATCTGTGTATGTTTCGGATCCTTTGTTGACCTCTCC
This sequence comes from Vaccinium macrocarpon, assembly GCA_022606695.1. NCBI lineage: Eukaryota > Viridiplantae > Streptophyta > Magnoliopsida > Ericales > Ericaceae > Vaccinium > Vaccinium macrocarpon. The sequence goes on from CM040175.1 coordinate 10,974,346, forward strand.
ACCTGCAAATCAGCTGGGTCGCACATGCCGGGAGTGTTGGAATTTGTCTCCTCGAGTCTTGTGGACTGCAGTCTCTCCACCCATTGTCAATTGATTTTGAGTTGATGCTCTTTAATAAAATGCTTGAAATTCTAACTTTTGGAAACAGATTGCATTAACTCAAATCCCAAGGAGCAAAGGGGGAATTCTATAGCTTTTGATCCATTAGTCTTTTAAGAAGGCCAAATGAATAAACATTAATTTATACCGAGTTAAGATAATAATCTTTTCTATCAAATCTCCATAAGGGTGTGTTTGTCCGTGACTTCGGATTATATTGGTTGCTTTGGCATCTCAATGTGATTTCGACCCTTTTATGCTTGAAAATAGTTCGCTCAAATTTTCAGTTATCAAAGATAGGAAGTAGGTTTTCTTTGTAATCATCAAACAGGAAAGGTGAGTATTGGGGATGGTGTGCAGGAAAATGTCGAATTATTCCAACAGGACAAAATATCCACAAAAGAAATAGGAATTAGCTTTAGGCAGCAATGTGCAATTGACATTTAGTTAGAGTCTACTGAGAGCAAATCCTTAGGATTACCCTCCCCGATACCGAAAGCTAGTGCAAAATGGTTCTACAAATAGTTGTGGAAGGGAGCTCATGGTGGCTATTGCAGCCACGCAACCTAAGGTTTGGGCTGCATTTGATGGGATCGGATGTGAATTTCAAGGGAAAAAAATGCAATCGACATGAATGTAGAATTTTGAATAGGGTTGACTTGGTTGCACAATTGAGCTAACTTCAGCAGTAATTGATGCTTTGGGACCTCGCTCCTATCACGAAAGATAGGAGCGCATTTCGAACTAGCATAGAGCCTCTTAAGCATATGAATACAACAAGGAAAAAGAGAACACAACTAACAAGCATGACAAAATGTGAAGTAGCAGTAAACAATTACATTTTTACCAAGGATCTTTTACATCAAAACAAACGAAGCAGTAGTATAATTAAAGGTAATTGGACTGGTGTCAGGCAATTTTCTAGTTTCTTTCATATCGACAAGCCACATGGGCAATTTGCTAAGGGTGAATGATTGTATGAATGAACCCTCTGATTTATTGAATGAACCCACAAGAAGACCAGCAAGTTCATAGATGTTGATCTTTTGTCTGATCGAGTTTCTTGTTGGAGTGGATAGTTTCTTCTTCTTTTAACTATTGTAAAGCTAACCTCACTAGTACTTGTATTTCCACTTGGCATGGGCTGATTATTAAAATTGGCTTTAGATACCAAACCAAACCAAACCGAGCCTTATGTCCTAATCAATTGGGGTTGGCTACATAAATCTTATTTTTCCATTGAGCTCTATCTAGGGTGACCTCTTCACTTAGGTAACCACAAAAAACTATGGTCAATATCTTTTATTTTTGATATATGCAGAACATGGTTGTAAATATGGAAACTTTTTAAGGAAGCATATTTTTGGTACCATACACTAGTAATTTGATGAGAAATTGTTCCGATGAGTAAATTGATGCAGTACTATTATAAAAAACTTGAGGAGCAGGGAAAATTAGAATAAATATTTTTTTGCTTTTTAGAAATCACGGACTGGTTGATCTAAGTAAAAACTGTTATAACTCCTCACTTGTGCAACTCATCCACGTCTTTGGCACTTGTTAATTCAGATTTGGCAAGAGCATTGGCTGCACCTGACACAGAACATCCAAATGGAACACCTGGCCATAAGCATTATGGTTTAAGTGTTCTTCAGCAACACGCAGCGTTTTTCGACATGGATGACAATGGAATCATTTACCCCTGGGAAACTTATTCAGGTGATTTTTATGGCTTACTTTGTGACGTATGATTTAGGACCTTACTTCTTCCTACAAGAAGAAATTACCAAAAAGTAAAGGGTAAAATGGTCTTTCCCTTTCTTCAAATTTCACCACTTAAGTTGGAGAAGTTGATAATCTTTTAAAATTGTTCATTCCCAATGGGGGTGAACAAGATCACTTGTTTCAGTGTCTTCGCTTCTAAAGCTTTCAAGTATTAGCTACACACTTGTTAGAGTTTCTCAATTCTAAAGCTTTCATCGATGAGTTACATGGCATAAAGTGTTCTCCAACGCTTTCAAGCTGTGAAACCTCAATAGTGGTCCAAATGGCTCAAACTATCATGAATCATAATCCAATGACAAGATCAAGATGTCAAAAGCTTATCTTACTATTTCTAGATCTTTAGATGGATTTCTAGTAGCTGCTATTTCTTTATCTTACTATATTTCTTGATCTTTAGATGGATTTCTTCCATTTTCCTTACTTCTATCTCAGGGTTTCGTGCCATTGGCTTCAATCCTATTGCCTCCCTCATACTGGCTATCGCTATCAATGGAGCTTTAAGTTACCCTACTCTTCCAGTAAGTTAATGCTCTTGCGAGATTCGATTGCGTTATGAAATGTCTAATTTGGGCTGCATTGAAGTGGATTTGGTTGGTTGCTATCATGTGATTCCGTTTGAACTTAATTCTCTACATCTAGCTGCTCACTGGTTTAAAATGATAGGACACAGAATCAATCATAAACCGAAGTCATTGCTTAAAATGATAGGACACAGAATCGAATCACCCTTGTGCTGTGTGTCACTCTGCTGCTTTTGTAGGGGTGGATACCTTCTCCTTTTCTCCCTATATACATAGCCAACATTCATAAAACTAAGCATGGGAGTGACTCTGGTACTTACGACACTGAAGGAAGGTAAGCAACTATGTGTTTTAGATTTTTCCTCTTCGCACTTTGCTAAAATGTCTTACTGTAGTTTTTCCTCCCCTACAATTTCTCATATTCAACTGATGTGCAGGTATATGCCTGTGAACTTTGAAAACATATTTAGCAAGTACTCTCGCACGGTGCCCGATAAACTCACATTTGGAGAGCTCTGGGCCATGACCGAAGGAAATCGACAAGCATTTGACCTCTTTGGCTGGTTTGTGCTGCTAAGGCCCTATCACTAAATCTTATTTCTCGCCCGTTGAATTATCTTAGGCTCCGTTTAGTTGGCTGCAGTAGTATGGAAAGGCAACAAAAATTCCCTAGTATGGAACATCATATCACATCCTTCATGGTAGGAATTATATGTGAAAGAAATTTAATCCCTCACAAAATTTCCAACCAAACATGGCATATGTGGTCCCTTGGGATTTGTTCATTTGTAGTGTTGAATTCCTTAGTTCAAGAATGTTATTTTCTGGAAAATATTTTCGAACTAGCAGACAACATAATAGTTACTTAAATAAATAAACAACAGAATAGGTTTATGCAGCTCAAACAAAAAGAGTGAGAGTGAAGATTCTATTTCTGTTTCAGAAGTAGCTCTAAGAAAACTTTTAGCTCATTGTTTCTGTTTGCTATTTTTGAAGGATTGCAAGTAAGGTGGAGTGGGGAATACTATATGTTCTTGCTCGTGATGAGGAAGGATTCCTCTCCAAAGAAGCCATTAGACGCTGCTATGATGGGAGTTTGTTCGAGTACTGTGCCAAGATGCAGATGGGGGATGAGGCGAAACTTGGCTAAACCAATGTGTTGATACTTAATGCAGATGCGTTGCAAGGTGAATTCTGCTTTGTACATATGCATGTATGCTGAGCTGTTGTTATTACCATACCGGTTGCCTTAAGTAAAGACAGGTCTGCTGGATGTGAAATGATATGTTTTTGACTTCTGTGTGCAATAAAATCAAATTAAACCGACATGGAAAACCCATGAGCTGTTCTAGTTCAGAAATACGTTCTTTTCATTATGTTATCTGCTAAATGAAAGGATCCTAAGTAATTTTGTTGGAAGTGATGAAGTCCATTTGCATACTTTTTTTACCGCATTCATGGGTACAGTTTGGCCCAAATGGAATAAATGGAGTGTCAATCAGAAATAATTTTATCCGTAAGAGCTGAAGGGAAAAAAAACAAACTCAAATGCCCCCTCCAGACGCAGAGGGGAAGATTGCTTAACCAAAATGTTGAAGGATGCTATGGTGATAGTGCAGTTACTACTCAGGTGAATTCTGCATCACATGGTGAAGCATGTACAGATACGGACACGGCAACACGAACATTTATTTAAATGATATGTATTGACTATTTAGTTGTGTATATTACATGACCACAAAGTAAGAATCCCGAGTACAAAATCAAGGGATTTTTTAACCAAAGAAGAATATATATTAACCAAAGAAGAATCTAGACGGACAAGTCCTTAAAAAGGTAGTGTCCAGGCTAGAAAATGCTACTCATGTCATTTTTTTGCTGAGTTTCCACTAAAAATACCGTCTTTCCACTTTTGACTACAGTGGGTATTGTTTCTACTAAATGGTATTTTTATGTGTGAATATATCGAGAATACCATAATGGAAATTCAGCCATAATCTTCTTGAGCTAATTATGTACTTAAATTCCAAAAAGAACAGTGCAAAGAACATTTGAAATCATACATCATATGAATGATTAGTTTTGTGAATAGAGAGGACAGTGGTAATGTGGTATTATCAAGAAACATAGTACATGGGATTTGGAAGCTTAAATGTCCTTTTTGCACCTGGGAGTCCCACAATGCTGCTCCACTGGTCTCCAACAATGCCCCAAATGTGATACCCTTGATCAATCAATTGCTTTCTTCTATCCGCCTTGTATTGCTGGACTTCCTTGTACTCATCACTTGAATCCCTGAAATGAGAAGACAATTCTTAGAACCTGTTAAAAGTATGGTACCATTAGGGGTAGATCTCCGTAATTAGAGTAGTACTGGGTACACAGATTTTGGTGCACAAGTACGAACATAGATGTATCCAAGATCATTCGATTCACCCGAGTCCTTGATTTTGTAGAGTTCGTGTGCATCAGAGGATGTTTGAATCTGTTCACGAAAATCCGTGTGCACATACTTTTCCTTATGATAACACAATGTGCTTCTTTCTTTCAAGAGATAAATTGTTGAACATTCTATAAAGTGAAATATTATAGTTTACTTTCTTTGTGCAACACAATTTTTAAGAGCATGAGGAAGTATTTTTCATATTTTGACTAGCCAAAACTTCCGCTTGTCAGCATTCTGGTTTATGAGATTTATTTTTTGAAAACTAAGGAGATTGCTCGGAACCGATGTGGACGTTCCAAAATGTTCATTGGGGTCAGAGAAGGGTTTGCCCAGTCGTTCTCGTTATCAAAATAACGAGAGAGAGAGAGAGAGAGAGAGAGAGAGAGAGAGAGAGAGAGTCCACCCATGGAAACCAACATCAAGAAGGTTGTCAATAGTGGCTGACCTAAGATATTCTCTTCTTGAAGAAACTAAAATGATCTGAACTCCTCTCTTTTTGAGGTGATTAAATAGCTTCATTGTGTGATCAAGAGCTGGTGCTTTAGCCCTGTTCATCCACTCTTCCAATGAGGTCAAGTTTAACATCTCTCCCTTACATAACTCACAAGCATATAATAAGTACGTATGGTATGATCCCTGAGGCAGTGGTTGGTGGAATCGGTTCCGGATTAAAAGAGAAGCGATCCAACTTACCCAGAATGATGTTTCTTGAAGTATGGCACGGTGGAGAGAGGAGCGTATCATCGACATCGAAAATCCACGTGTCTCTACCGTCTCTCTTCAAGCTGCAACTAGTGCTAAGAAACATGGTGCACTCGTCGATCGCCCTCTCCGATTCTGGACCGAGTTCATGTACTTCCCGATGTAATCAGTGCATTCTTTCGAAGTTCCTTATATTGTCTAGCTCAACATTCATCCTCCAGCTCTCGCAGTAGTTTTTCAAGTTGATTTCCACACCATGCTTTGATTATTTCCCCTTTTGGCTCAAAATGTTCCAATCTGCAGATATCAGAACAATGGGAGCACTCAAGAGAGCAAGAATGAAACTAAGAGCTCTTCCCATTGTCTTTGTTACAAGAATGAAACCCTATTATCTTAACATGGTAAAAAATATTACAACAATCAAGACTTCAGTTGTAGAACTGAGGAAGTGTCACAGAGAAAGAAGGGAAAAAAAATAGTCCCCATTTCCAAGTTGTTTGTCCCTTTTTTTACTTTTGCAGTTTTGCTTGAGCTTGTGTATTTTTCCCTCCATTCCATTTCATTTGTGCTCCATCCTACACGTTTTTCTCCGTCCAATTTTTCATTCGTGCTCCTTCCAACCAACGTTTTTTCTCCCTCCATTTTTTTTTTTTCTCTTTCACCTTCCGTAGACACTTGATCATTTCGAAAAGAATTAGTGAAGGAGTTAATGACTGTGATTTCAAATTTAGATTCTCATACAATAACAGATAGATGAAATAGTTAATACCTTCTTTATCATATGTCTCAAGGGCCCATATATGGTTTTCTGCTGAATTGACTAATCCTTTCAACAAGAAGAAATAAATGAAGTTAGCTTCAAGGATTTGCTATTAATTGTTAATTGAATAAAGCAAAAAATAAACCAAAATAAATCAATTTTTTGAATTATTCTTCGTCTTTATTCACAAAACTTTAAATTTGGCTAATAATTTTATACTTTTTTAGATTTATCTCGTCTAGACAAGCCAAGAAACCACAAAAAATCTACCAAAAACTAACAAATGCAAAAAAAATTTGGTAGTGATAATGTCAAAACTATTTTTGTTAGTGTCAAAACTCTAGTACATAAAAAACTTGTACTTTGTACATTGTACATGCCTATCATGCACTAGAGTTTTGACACTAACAAAAATAATTTTGGCATTAACATTTGCCATTTTTTAATAAGGACAAAACTAAAAAAAAAATTAATTTTTTCAAATTAGCTAACTTGTTTTAAGCCCCACTTCTGTTCTGAATATGAATCTCCTGTGGTAGCCGACCTGGCTGCCAATTAAATTGGGCCCACCTTTTCTTTTAATTCCCACATGCTGATTGCCTCCTCCTTCACGTGCAACTAGCCAACTACACCAAAATCTGAAGGCTGCGGCAATTCTATGTCCAAAGACCAAAGTCCAAAATTTCATCACAGACAAGCCATCAAATCCAGTGGCTAAAATAATCTCATTAAGATGGTTATCGTCGAACACCTACAACACAAAAACAACGCAAACCCCGAGTAATAAAACAGAAAATTGGTGTAAAGGCCAAGTTTGAGGCCTTAAATGGTACTAGTCCAACTTAATTTATTTTAATGCCTCCAATACATTGATAGAAAAATTTTGAGGACTCAAGGACAAAACTAGACAAAAATACCTTTAATGAAGACATTACTCACGCGCATGAACAGTGCATTGAAAGCGACTGTGAACAGTGCGTTGAAAGTGACCCATCACCCTTGCTGACGCCTTGAAAACGTTGAAAGCGACTGCTTCTTGAAAGCGATGTGTACTGTCCAATTCACGTGTTGCCCCTCTCTCTCTCTCTTCAGACAAATGGAGGCGGGTGGTTAATATCCAGTGGATATAATTGAATAGCGACGGGTATTACCCTAGTGTAGATAGGACAAAATTATTGTCCATTTAATTTTGGGATGGAGTTTAATTTTGAGGTTCAATTTTAAGGGTTTAGGCTTTTTGGGGTAGGGTATAATGTGTTTAGGCATTTTGGGTGCACTTTCCATTTTATGTTTTAAAACATTTAGGCAAACTTTCGTAGAATGTTGCAGTATTTTAGCACATTTGAGTCTTACTTAGGGTTTAGATTTAGGGTTCACTTTTCAATTCTAGAGGTTTTAGTGGTTTTAAACTTTTCAAAAAGGTATCACAGGGTTTTTAAACGAAGCTGACTTTTTATAGAGTCTGCTAGGGTTTTAAAGCTGACTTTTCGTAGAGTCTGCTAAGATTTTAGGCGACTTTCATAAGTCTGCTGCTAAAAAGATCTTAGGCATTTTTCGTAGAGATGCGGCAGGGGTTTAAGTTTAGGCGAACTTTCGTTAGGTTTTGGGGTTTTAAGAACTTTCGTTTAGGTTTGTGGGGACGTTTTGGAATGTCGCGGTGATTTGTCCTTTTCGTTAAAAAAAGTTTATATCATTATTGAAGTAAATACATCTTTATTATGTCCTTCTAAAAAACGGACTCATAACCAAATGTACATATTTACTATGTCCTTATTGAAGTAAATGGACTTAGCAAAGATAAATTAAAGGGCACAAATGTAAAATAAAAAAAAAAACTCGTTTTTTAGACGAACCAATAATATACTAAAAAAAATTTATGCAAACTAATAACGGTGGTTTTTTTTAATAAAGACCAAAACCAATTCTTCAAGATTATTAGGCCAAAACAAGCCTCGTGTGTTTCAATAATATTATAATTCCAATTTTCTTTTGTAGACATTGAGAAGGAGAATAATTTATTCACGGAGGTGGTGTAAACACTAGATTTACAACAATAGAACTTGTCGCGTTGTTAAAATGTGAGCCTATCAAATTTTCCAATCCACCGGCCACAACCTTCTCTCTTCATGTTGTTCCGCCAGACATCCAACACCACCATCACCAATCGAACCTCCAAAAAGAACCTCTCTCTCTCTCTCTCTCTCTCTCTCTCTCTCTCTCTCTCTCTCACACACACACACACACACACACCCCTAAAACCACCACCGGCCACAACCTTCTCTCTTCCTGTTGTTCCGTCGGACCTCCAACACCACCATCACCAATCGAACCCCAAAAAAGAAAAACTTACATTTAGAATCAACTTATTCGTAAACAATATAAGGGATTTCAAGAGGTCAGGCAATGTAGGGGACGAGAGAGAAGGCGGGGTTTGTACACTCTTCAGTTTTGTTCTCTCTTATATTCAGTGATCTTCACCATGTAAATACATCACAGAGGGACACACCCAACAAATTTATAATTGATTTTCTTCTTCTCAGTTCTTCAATCTTCCTAACCCCTCTCCAATCGAGTCCCAAGTAAGTTTTTAGCCAATTGTTTTAATATGTAAATAACAATGAGATTTAGAAAACCATTGGGCTCCACTGCATCCAGGTTTTTGAACAACAAGTTACCGACAATGAAACAAACAAAAGACAACTAAACCCAATTTAGAGATCTGAAAATGTAAGTGAAATAAGAGATCAGTGCAAACAATAACATCTACATGAGGCCCGCTAAAACACATCTCACTGATGCGCAAGAATCTAAAAAACAAAATTTCAGAAACAAATATAAAACCTTTCAATCAACAGGACTTCCAACACGAAGTAAAAACTTAGGTCCTCGCGAGGACATGGATGGATGGCATCACGATACTTAGCAAACACCAGTAACAGCTTAGACAATAGCATTGGCTGCACCAGCAATCCTAGGCCACACAGATCAGCACATTCGTTACCAATTATAGCCGACCCTGAAACAAGCATAAGGCAACTTGTTAGATATACACAACCAAAACTTCCAAAATGGCAACAACAAAAAAAAACCTACTACTACACATATGAGCTCAAGACGTTTGGTTTCTCAGTCTTAGAAGGAATAATGATAATCAAGGATAAGAATGCAACAAAATACAAGGCAACTCACTGAATGTTTTGAAGAGCATTCAACGAATCATAATTCCAGACGGAAACAAAAATAAGTCTAAGAACTTCATACTTTTCGTTTGGCCAAACTTAGAAGATAAGGGAGAGGGACCAAACAGGACTACAAGAAAAGCACAAGATGATATGAGGATGAGGCATTTGAGTTTGGTATCTCATTTTGGAAGCGGGAGAGGAGGCCAATACACAATTTGTAGTAACTATTAGCATTGATGCAAAAGATAATATAACAAAAGATGAAGAAATCACGCGGAAAAAAGGCCCAGATGCCACAAAGACTAATCCACATTTAAGGATGTCCTATCAGTTGTGAAAATAAGACGGGTTGCCCCAAGTCCATAACTATAACAAAATACTGAGAACAGCACTTGTTTGCTTTAATTTTCCACTAGTCTCAGTTTGCCTTTCATTTCCCCCTTTGGATGAACAACGACACCAGCATTATCTGCATCAACCGATTAGTAAATGTCAACAACAATCAAAACAATCTCAGACAATAACCAGTAGTCTTTGGTTTAATTTTTTACCAACTTGAGTTAGCTATAAATCAGAATGTACCTAACACAACCACAAAAAACACATGAAAAGGGGGGGATGGGATGATCAACCTAACTAGGTTAAACAACTGCTTTTGAAAGATAAAACATTATAAAATGTCAAGCCTAAATGGAGCAGATGTGGCCTCAGGGAGCATATCACATCTGTAACGATAGACACTGTTGATTTTCCAGACTTGTAACTGTATCAACCACATAAAGGAGGTTACCTGACTAAGTCTAGTGATCTTATAGGATTTTCCATGGTCGACAAAGAAGAAAGGAGAGTGAAGTAACAAAGCAACACCCATGGAGTGAGTCCGCAATAACTCATTAAGTGGTCCAAACTGCTTCTATTGGCTTTTCCCAAAGTAATTTATGTTCATCAAAAAAGTCGTAACTTTGAAACAAATCATGAGGCATTAAAGAAGCAACTAGAATAGAGAGTTGTCCTAACTCAAAAGCAATAACTACAAAATGATGGCCTCCCCATCTTAAACCTCCCTCGACATGAACACTAACCTTCTAACACTCGCGTCCTAACATTTTTATCTGCTTTTCACTTTTCCATCAACACACTTAATTCCATTCCATTTTTCCTCTACAGTCACATAAGTCCCCGCCTCAAACACAATTGGTCTAGACAAAAGCTACGTACATAAGCACCTCATAAAAGATGATACATTTCAAAATGTAAAGCCTAAATGGAGCAGATGTTGCCTCAGGTAGCATCATCACATATTCACATCTGTAAATTTAGACACTGTTTGATTTTCCAGGGTTGTAACCTTATCAACCACATAAAAAAGGAGGATACTTGAGCAAGTCTGATGATGTTAGAGAAACGATTTTTTACACAGTAGACAAAGATCAAATGAGCGTGGAACAACAAAGTGAGACCCAAGAGGGAGTCCACAATAATACCTATAGCTATCCAAACTGCATCTATTGGCTTTTCCCAAAGTATTAAATAAAGGCTGCACTTTTCCTACCTATGGTTAGCCCGAGTTGCAGATGACCTCCCCCACATTTAAAAATGACCAAATGACCTCCCTATGGTTTTGGACTAAATTGCAACTCTTAACTCTGTTAAGAGAAGAAAGTAAATGACTCCAATGCCCCTGTTCTTTTCTTTTTTGGTGTGGATAAATTACCTCATCTTCTAACCTCGTGTGCATGTACTCTCCGTCTCTCCCAAATCCAAACCCCTCCTCCCTCTTCTCTCCCACCACACCCCCACCCTTGACTATCCTAAACCCAAACACCCCACCTCGTTCACTCCTCCAGTACAACTGCAAGCCCCAATATGGGCAAGACCACCACAATCAAATAATACAAGTTCTGGAATACCCATTTGGCCAAACGCATCAAAAATTGAAAAAACGAAACTGTTGTATTCCAAGATTAACAAGCACAATCAAACAATTCAAGATCTGGAATACCCATGTGACCAAACACATCAAAAATTGGAAAAATAAAAAATATTGTCGCCTTCAATGACTAACAAGCTCTTCAATCCCCCGATCCAAACCTTCTCAATCATCTTTCTTCACCAATAGCTTCCTCTTGCACCACATGAACACCCCCGTCCCCCCCAAACACTTCAGACCTGGAAAATACATAAGGGAAGAGAGAGGGTAGACACTTTGTCGGGGAGGACGTTGACTGGTCAAAGGCCGCGATGGCGTCGACTGACTAGAGTGCTGAGGTGGGGTCACACCATGGGATTACCGGCGACGTCGTTGTTGAATCGCATAGTAGTTTTCCCATCTGGGTTTTTTGAATTTGGGAATTCTTGCATTCCTTCTTTTTTCTCTGTTGTTTCTGGTTGTAATGGAGGAATTACAGAGAGAGAGAGAGAGAGAGAGAGAGAGAGAGAGAGAGATTAGGGCTTAACGAATAGATCTAGCACCCGGGAGAGTAAATACACATGTGAAGGATAACCAAAGGGAAGAGAGGGTAAGGGAATCACCGGAGATGTGGTTGCTGGGAAGGAAATCATCAGAAATGGAGGGGCAGGCGGTGTTGTGCCTCGCCACAGATGGGGTTTTCGTGAGAGAGAGAGAGAGAGAAAGAATAGTTTGACTTTTGTGAATCATGCAGGGGCAGTTAAGGAAGAAGAAAGTATATTTTTTGAGGCTAACACGTTCTTTTACGTCTACACTTGGCATTCACGCACGTATTTCACACTCACCGTTAATATGGATGGAAAAGCTAACGGTTGCAGTATAGTCCAAAAACATAAGTAGGCCATGTGCTTATTTTTAAACGTGAGGGAGGTTATTTGCAACTCAAGCAAACCATAAGTAGGTAAAGAGAATTTTGCCTATTAAATATTGTTCACCTATAAAATCAAAACAAATCAACAAGGTGAAATGAAGCAACTAAAAGAGACTTGTCCTAACTAAAAAATAATTACTGTAAAATGATGGCCTCCACATCTTTAACCTCCCTTGCAATTAACAACTATCCCTCTTAACCCTTGCATCCAAACATTTTTATTTGGGTTTCACTTTTATAGGATCTATATTTATAGGAGTTCTTGCGTGTGAGGTTTGGATGGTTAGGCAATGTGGGATAGGTAAAAGCAAATGCTTTGTTAAATTTCCCATTCGGTCCTTCACTTAAGACAATTATGATTGGGAGGAATTCACTCCAGCCTATAAAAGGCATGCGCTGGCCCTCAACCCATACACTCCCACTAGTTGCTTCCACGTGGCCCACATGAGGCATGCATGTGTAGTACGTATGTGTGTGTGTGTATCTACACGTATGTACATATGCAACTATTCTAGCTTGTGAGCCCGCACAAGCCAAGCATTTTCAAGCTCCAGCTCGGCTCATTTATGAAATGAGCTTAATGTATGGGCTCGAGCTCTTCGTATATTTGACAAACCGAGCTTGATCCCATTTGTGCTTTCAGCAAGTAGGCCATGCGAATGTATGCTTTCTGTGTTTTGGTCACAGTATTTTGGATGCGTTTGAAAGCCTCAATATGACGAGTCCTTGGCTAGCCGAGCGGCTCGGTTCATGCCCTACCGACTAGTCAGATGTTCCTTTTGCTTTAATATATATGAATAATTAACTTGAATTAATTAATCTTAGTGGAAATATAAACTAATTGATAAATGAAATTTAAAGGATTAAATCAAACAAAGTAGGAAGCACTTACTTCAAAATGAATACAATAACAATACCATAACTCATCTAATCCCCAATCATTGGGGGTATGGGCGGGGGATGATTGGAGACAAACCTAACCTTTAACAATATGCACAAAGTGGCTGCTCTCAGAATACCACAAAAACAGTGGCCCGCCTAAACCTCCAAGAACCGAGGAGCTACGGGGACATTTTGCTGCAGAATTTATTGATTGAATGTAGGTAGTTTACAAGTTGGGGTAGGATTCAAAGAGAGAATTTCTCTATCTGAAGATTTAGTGGAACTCAGTGGGAATTCTAAGTGTGTAGGACTTGCTCAATTTTTTAGTGTGCACTGCACTACTGAGTGTCCTCTACTGGATTGATTTCGGGGGTGAAACCGAACTGGGTTCTAGGTGATAGGGTCGATATAGGGTTTGGGATGGTAGACGGTGGTGGTGGATGGCTAGGGAAGCAGGTATTGCTCTAATACCATCTTGTTTGGAAGAGAAAAAAAGTGTTTAGAGTGTTAATTTACCCTAACAAAGAATGGTATTATCCATAAACTATTACATGTCTTAGTGAACCAATGTGGGAGTAACAAACATTCTAACAACACACCAATAAAGAAAATGTCACCATTTGCAAATAGAGGGCAATGTATGAACAGGCATGAATGTGAGATGGCAAAAAGATTCCATTACGATTTACAAGATATAGAACCACAACCAACAACTAACTTATAACGCATTTTCATTCATCAGTTCGGTGTATCATGAATGAGAGCTGGCAAAAGAAGAGCCAAGGCACGCTAGTCTTTCTGTAAATATTGATCCCTTGCAGTAGATCATGAAACTTCAAACAAAACCCAAGACCACAAAGGAAATTAAAAAAACAAGCAAATGCAACACCAACTACTCTTCAAGGTTGGAATGCTTGGTCTCTATTCATGCACTTTATAGTTGAATGGAACAGTTCCCGGCCAGAGATGAATGAACCCCTAGTTCTTTCCTTTAAGATGTGGAAGGCACACTATCAAAGAATCCTAAATCGAATTGATCAAATATTGTGCAAGCATTCCAACCCATGTCTACTGGTTTCCTTTCCATTGTCCTATTCATGTTCATGTGGCTTTTATCATGTTCCACATAAATGCCTAGAAGATAAAAGGAACACAAATAAGTAAATTATAGCAAATTGAATGTGGAGTGCCGCTAACATTAGTGTTCTTTCTAGTTTCTCGTTTTATACCAATTGTGGTATAATAGTCAACACAAAACATGCAGCAACATGGATAAAATGGAATACTTTCAATTACTGTCGCACTATCCTTTGTAGTTGGTTTAACTTTAGCAAAGTATTCCATAAAAAGACAAATCTTGAAAAGCGTAAAACTATGGAGATTATTGCTCTTTAAATGTTACACCCATCATAAATGGTACCAAGGAAACAAGTATTGAAATGGCAAAAGGTACCCTATAATACTAGTTTATCATACCTTTTAAGGTTGATTAGGCACCTTCTTATGCGCATTAGGTGAAACTAAGCTCTCTACATAGATGTCTGCTTGGTGAAGATCAAGACTGTCATAAATTAAAGGATGCTTGAGCGTATGGTTTACAAGATCATAAATGGCAAATACCCCATTAAGATTCACCAAGATCCCACCATCCTTCATATACCATAATGGTATTGAGCATTGGATACGCTCAGGCAAGTACAACATACTAACCAATTTAGTCCATGACTCTTTCCTGCCATATTCATTCATTACCCAGACATCAAAGTATAAATCATCCTCACAAACAACACAGAGGCATCCTCTCAAAGCCCTAACAGACACCAATGCAAACTCCTTCACATAATTAGGTTTCGGAATTTCCTTGTATGTTTCCTCCCCTAAATCAAGGGCTGTGATAACCCAAGAGTTACTGCTCAGATTTGTAGCGGTCCAATGGATTGATCCGTTGACGTGCTTACTCGATTCCAAAGGCCAAAATATAATCAAATTGCTAGGGAAACCCTCAATCCTCCTCCATGAATCAGTTTTTAAGGAATAAACCTTGACTTCAGCTGGACCTTTAGCGAAACCAACTCTTATCACCTTGTAATCATCATTGGAGGAGTCATATCCAAACCCATAAGAAAACCCAAAATTGGTTCCTTCCCCATAATACGGCAAAATGTGGCTTTCTCTAGTTGATGGATTCCATAGACAACAATTATCAACCAATTTTTCATAATAGTAAATACATACCAGCCCATTGCATGAGCCCACAATCCCAACACCCCGTTGTGGAGTCATGAATGGGTAACAAGGATCCACCGCGCATCCATATGAATCATGAAAAATTGATTGTAACGAACATGATTTGAGATCACGATACTTGTAGCATATGATGACCCTCCAATGGTTAATGTTGTCATCCTTGGTCGCAAGACTGAGGTGCTTTTTCACAAATTGTGGCTCATATATTATGCTACACCAAGATTTGCAAACGCTTTTAAACCGAATCAATGTCTTGACAGGTAATCGCAACAAAATCTCGATGACGAGTTCTTGAGGGAGTACAGGCAATTTGAGCAATTCTTCACATCGAGTGATTTCTAGTTGGTTTTTTGGAATTAGTTTAGGACATTGTTGGGCTGTTGAATGGTTGCTTTTGGCAGCCATGAATTGGGACAATAAGGGGTACCGGAGGTTATAGTTGATTTGGGGATCTAGGGTTTCATTCTAAGATGGTGAATAGGAAGGGAAAGAATCAGAAGTGAAAGGAAAGTGGAACCGGAGTGTGCGCTATAGGGGTTCAAATGCTTTGGTAAAAAACGGCACCTAGAAGCGGCAATTAATTGAAGGCCCTAGTTATCCACTAAAAATGCATATACTTGTTGCCCACATTTACGTCCTTGTGAGGGGAGTTGGCTTGCTTCCTTTATTGCTTCTTATTAAAGTAGGTTCCACCAAAGCCAATAATGTTCCAAATCATAGAGAAATAAAAAAAAAAAAAAATAAAAAATAAAAAGGCAAGATACATTATAAGAACAAGTATTTTGAACTTTACCATGACTCCATGTTTAAGAAGAACAATTGTCTAGTACAAAAATGTAGAAAACTTTACAACTAAGCAATTAGAAGAGTGGTGTGGTATACATGTGGCTCGCCACGTGGCATTGCCAATCTTTTGATATAATCTCCATATGTATGCCACGTTGACATATCCAACATTATGAATCCACATGTCAACCTCATAAGGTGACACATGTGCCAATGCTGCATTTCTAGATGCTACACTCAGGGATCATAGACACACATGCACTGCCTTGGCATCAACCCTATAGATCAAGGACTCTCTAAAGTCATCTCCGATGTGCATCAACCCTATAGATCAAGGACTTCCTCAAGCCATCTCCGATAGCTCGACCACCACAAGCTAGCACACCCATGTAGTACAGTTGATCTCCCTCAACTCGAGCCACAGCAGTGCATGTGTGTCTGTTATCCCTGAGTGTAGCATCTAGAAAAGACTAGGAATACCACGTAGAGAGCCACATGCACTGCCCTGGCATCAGCCTATATATTAAGTACTCTCTCAAGTCATCTCCTACCTCCTACAGGTCAACCACCAAAAGCTAGCACGCCTGTTTGGTACAATTGAGCTCCCTCAACTCAAGCCACCACCTTCTATACTTTTATTTACACATTCTGCCTTATTGGTGAGGCAAATAATTGCATACTAAAAAGTGTCCACCTATTGGTAATTCCTCCACGTAAACCCCCAAAATACCAATGCCTACCTGATATCCAGGTATGCCACATTAGATGGTAATTCACAATCCTAGCTTCACTCACCAAGTGATCTCCATAGCCAAGCACGCATCACTAAGAGTTGATCAAAAAAGGTTGGAAGCAGGGCCTAGGAACCCATCATGGTACATTGGTCATCAAGCCTCTAAACTCTAAATGGCTCATGAATCGTGCTTAGAATCACTAGGGGACATGTGGCTTGGAGAATAAAGTTAATGGTACTTAGAGCATCTCCAACCCAATTCTTCAAAAATCTTCATTTTGAAAAACCAAAATAGCATATTTAACCAAAAAAGTGATTTTTAATCATCATTCTTCATTTCTTCAAAATTTCAACCATTTCTCTCCAAACCTAAACTTTCCCTCCAAAATTTTAAATTTGGACCTTTTAGAAAATCTGTTAGATATAATGATGATAGGTCTCATTTTAAAGGTATTGGGAATCTCTTTCCAATTATACTGATTTTATAATAAATAAATTATAGCATAACTTATTATAGAATTTTAAACTTGAAAAATGAAATGAAGAAGGTTCTTGATTTTGGTGGGATGATTCTTCATATTTGGAGAACAAAAAATGGTTATTCACAAAAATTAAGTACAGTTGAAGCAGTGAAATTCTTCAAAATGAAGATTTGAAGAACAAAATGAAGAAATGAGAATTTAAACCATTACCTAGTGCACGGATTCACTAAAAATAGTCAAATGATTGGAACCATAGTAGTATAGGCCTTTTTTTTTTTAAAAGGAACTAATTAGCATTATCTAATTTTAAATTACAGCAGCATGAGAAGCAATATCCACCACCTAGCTAGAAACAGTAAAACTTTCCCAACCAAGCTTTTCCTCGTTTGGGAAAATATTAGCCACTGACAAGTAGGTAAAAGAGTAGTCGATACCATCTTCATACGAGAGAGAGAGAGAGAGAGAGAGAGAGAGAGAGAGAGAGAGAGAGAGAGAGAGAGAGAGAGAGAGAGACGTCTCGTCAGAATCAATTCAGCAACACAGATGATACAATAGAAGTTAAGAGGAAAAAAGAACAATAAAGTTGCACATGATGCCTTCATTTTGTTGGTCTCTACATCTATAAACATGGACAACTGGCAATCCATTCAAACCCAGCCCAATTGACCTCAAAGCTGACTACATAGCACCAATTTCAAACCAAAAATTGAATTAAAAAACAAATGATTGCATCAGAATTACTATCAGAAATCAACAAAATATACTTGTAACTAATAGATCAAGTAGGGTAATTTAGATTACCTATCTGCAAATTTTTCCTTCGAAAGTGTCATTTGTCCTTCATATTGCTGCTAAGTCACACCGCAAAACAAGGAGCCTGCAACATGGTTCAGAAGGTCATGAGTCAAAAGGGGCCTACCACCTACCCTCCAGGGCTAAAAATTCTTCAGAAACCCAACTGATCATTCCAAATAGTGAATGTTGAACAAATTGATATCATCGGGAAGATTGGGTTCCAAGGATGACTGGTTTAATTGCTCAACTTTTGTCGCAATTATTGTGACCAACTTAGACTGCGCAGGAACTTCATAATCATCCAATGTGGGATGATATGCAATATATAGGACCTGACACTTGTTAAAACTTGTTATTGAGTTGAATACTATCTTTCAAATAGTAAACTGCTAAGTTATCACTTTCTATGACCAACAAGACTTCTTCGTTGTCCTTCAACAGATCCAACGGAGTCAACCACTGCCCTGTTGGTTAGGTCTGACGATTGTAGATTGATATATTCAATGGAAGACTCAAGATAGTCAAACTCATTGATCAAACATAAACCAATACGGCCAATGACGGCTGCTACATATAGGTTTTCTAGCCCTCTGATACCGTTACACTCAGTTATACCAATGATACTAGACATCTACCCGTCTGTCGACCGATCTCCGATCCGTATCACTTTGTAACCAATTGTTTGCCCACTAATTTGCCACTATGGGCAATGCTTGACTGCTGCTACTGGTTTACTTGACTTGGTGTCCACTATAATTCTACCAATTTCATGGCTGCTATATCCAATTCTTGCAGCATATCATTAGATATTTCTGCTACCAAGCCAACCAATACCATTAAACTTGAATACAGCACTGTCTTTTTGTCCAGTACCCCAACTCTAGCACAGGTTTTCTCTTTTGCCACATCAAAAGAAGCTATCTGATATTTATCTCTTAAACATACAGTCCAACAGATAAAAATATCATCAACACATACCCTTCTCTTTGGAATTGTTTAAAAGACTCCGCTACGGAAGTCTCCAATTTATTTCCATGAATGGGTTCTTAATGAATACTCTCTAGCTGCTCTTTGGGTTCAACCATCCAGTATATAGCAGATGTATCACGACTAAAACCAAAACTGAGCTTTTCAAGTGTGAAACTGTGAAAAATCTCTCTGTTCTATCAAGAAAATAGAGGGGCCATTCTACACATCCCAAACAATAACTATTCGATAACCAAAATTACTTTTTTCATTGAATTATTCAGCTGAAGAATTGAGAACTGGGGATTGGGGAACCAATTAAAAGAATTACATGACTTGGAGACTAAGCCGAAACATATCAGTGGAGGGCCGGCCCAAGGGTTGTTAGTGCCCTGAGGCCTAATCTAAAATCTGTGCCCCCAAGAGTAAACACTTAAGCAATTCTTCTAGTCATAGTGGACCTGATTTTCTCAAGTGGGGTGATGATGAATCTTCATCAATACTGAATCAGCAGGACAACAACGGTTTTCCCCCTTCCCATCATACATCAGAGCTCAAAGACAACGACATTGAACTAGATATGAATCACTCAAACGAAATCGAAAAAGAATCAGTAGAAGGTACTCATACCAGTTTCGCTGCTGATTTTTACTGATGTGGGTCAGATCATTTATCATTGTTGTTGTCGAAGAAGAAGAAGAAAATGACAGTAGAAGGAGCAGAATATGTTAGACCCCATGTCAATGTGAAAGCTCAAAACAACCAATCTTTTTCAGATGTGGGGAGTCCACACAAAACTGTGGTCATTAGTGAGATGTTCTGGACCATGAATGAAGGAAGCATGGTAATGAGCACAGAAATTAATTTGGGTCTCTAGGCATGCCCTCCCTGATGCCTTTCAGCTTTGATTTGGAGGCATGATTTTGCAACAAAACGTCCATGTAGCTCCTCGGTTCTTGGAGGTTTAGAGGGACACTATTTCGGTGGTATTCTGAGAGCACTCACTTTGTGAATGTTGCCAAAGGTTAGGTTCGTCTCCAATCATCCCTCTCCCACATCCCCAATGATTGGGGACTAGACAGATTCTGTTATTGTTGCTTTTGTTGTTGGGAGTCCACAAAAAGAGCAACCAACATCCTCAACACAATAATGGGTCTAATTCTTCATTTTCTTGCCCAATTTGTGGTGCGTTTTATTTTGGATCTTTAGGCCAATTTAACATTTTTTAAGCTGTTTTTTTTAAATCAGGTTGGGATTTTTTTGTATTTGTTGTTGGGTTTGGGCTATAAAGACCCCTACTCAAGCCTACTAATAAAAATTATGAGTGTGCCCCTATTTTTTTTGAGTTTTTTAGATGCCCAAGGCCACCCATTCACTGGATTGACATGGAGTTTCAACGGAGTTCTTCGATCTTTTCGTCATCATCTAAATTTTATCTGCAAAACTAGGGGTTATGGTTTCTTGTTCTTAGAAGAATGCTTAAACTAGGCTCATTAATCTACATAGCTATTATACCAGCTTTTAAATCTAAAGAGAGAGAGAGAGAGAGAGAGAGAGAGAGAGAGAGAGAGAGAGAGAATGAAATTTGAATACCACCGTCAAGGTCAATCCGGCATTCCGTCCTAAACAGTAATCAGCACAAATAAATCTGAATTCAAGTTAGTTTGCGGCCACAACGTTAAAGCACACGAGTATGTTGGCGCAATGTCTGAGTATGGCGATTGGTTTTTGCCAAATCCCCATATTCACCGTTTAATCATGCACATATCGTCTTACACTCATAAATGTAATAGGGGAGGGGTTAAACTACCTCTATCCCGGAGTTTAAGCGCACTTCGGGAGGAAAACGGCCGTTTTCATCGGAGGAGATGGCGGCAGCTATGAAGTTCTGGCAAGGGGTGGTTGTGCTGGGATCGCGCTTCCTTTGTTGTTCCTTCTTCATTTCATAGTTCTTTTAGACCTTGTGTTTTGGACTTGGTTTGGCTAAATTAAAAAATTAGTTTTTTGGTTTTTTGATTTTGCCTTTATTCAAAAGAAAATTATATTTGTTGGTTTTCGATCTATTTTTTAAGGTTTTTTGGCTTATCTCGACGAGAAAAATTTATTATTAGGTTTTTTGGATTATTTTTCGTCTTTATTCACAAAACTTAAAATTTGGCTAATAATTTTATACTTTTTAGATTCCTCTCGTCGAGACAAGCCAACAAACCTCAAAAAATCAACCAAAAACTAACGCATACAAAAAAAATTTGAATAAGGACAAAACCAAAAAACTAATTTTTTCAATTTAGCCAAACCAAGCCTAATTAATACGTAAAAGCTTGTGTTTTATAGTACTTTTTTTTTTGCATTTATTAGTTATACGTTAATTTTTTTTGGATTATTCTAGAGGAATTTTTAAAATAAAATTATTCAAACTAAATTTTTTTAATAAAGACAAAAAAAATTCTGAAAGTCTTGATGTTTTGAATTTTCGTCTTTAGTGAAATTTTTAAGATTTTGATAATAATTTTAATTTTTTAATTTCTTTTGTTGAGACGAATCAATAATTCATTAAAACAATTAATGTAAAATTAATAAGGTCCGTTTTTTAATAAAGACAAAAAAAAAAAAATCCTTCAAGATTATTGGCCCAAAACAAGCCTCTTTTTTTTCCAATAATAATTATGGTTCTAATTGTCTTTCATAGACATTGAGAAAAGGGAATAACTTGTTCATAGAGGTGGTGTAACACCATGCTGTGCCAACGAATGAGAACTTTCCACGCCGTAGGATTTAGATTCACCAAGTAGGATTTGGTAATTAATGTCGATTAAAGCTGTAATACACCCACCAATGCTGAAACCCGTGCCTTCAAACACCAGCATTCGCTTGTCAATGACAAAATAGTCCAGCATTTAATATGCAAATAACAATGAGATTTGATTATGTTTCTGTAACCAAGGCCCCGACAAGATGTGAGGCCGGCCCACAATTTTGCTCGGAGTCGCCTATGTAATCTTTCTGATTAATATAGTTCTTATGTTTATGGTTCAAAAAAAAAAAAAAAGAGATTTAGAAAACAACTATTGCCTATTGGGCTCCCTCCACTGAATCCAGGTTTTTGAACAAGAAGCTACCAACAATGAAACCAAAGACAAATCTAAACCCAATTTTGAGAACTGAAAGTTTAAACAGCAAGAGAAAATGAAATAACAGATCATTGCAAACAATAACATTTACACGAGGTATCTTCATCTCAGCGCAAAACGCGCCAAGGAAGTGATTACTGAAAAAAAAAAAAACACAAGGCCCGCTAAAAGCCTAAAACACATCTAAATATAAAACCTTTCAATCGACAGGACTTCCAACACAAGTAACAACTTAGACAATAGCATTGGCTGCACTAGCAATCCTAGGCCGCAGATCAGCACATTCCTTACCAATTGGACCAGGTATAGCCGACCCTGAAACAAGCATAAGGCAACTTGTTCGGTATACAAATCAAAACTTCCAAAATGGCAAAACAAAAAACAATACAAAACGCACTAATGCGCATATGAGTTGAAGACGTATGGTTTCTCAGTCTTCTGAGGGATAATGATAATCGAGGATAAGAATGCAACAGAATCCAGGCAACTTAAAATGCTTTGAAGAGCATTCACGGAATCATACTTCCAGATGGAAACAAAAAAATTCTAAGAAAATATATAATTTTCAATCGGTCAAACTACGCATACAAGGGAGAGGGACCAAATAGGACTACACGAAGAGCACAAGATGATACAAAGACAAGGCATTGAGTTTGGTATCTCATTTGGGAAGCGGGAGAGGAGGCTAATACACAATTTCTAGAAACTATTACTACCATTGATGCAAAAGATAATACCCCCTCCATCCCAAAATTTTGGTCCGTCGTTTCTTTTTTGGTTGTCCCATAATGTGTCCATGTTGACTAGTTAAGGAGAAAAAAAAATGAATCATGCCCTTTTTGGCCTTCATCCCATAGTTAAATTTCAAAAACAAAAATGGAGGGAAAATTTATATTGGAGTCTGAAATGTAATCATTCCATTTAAAAAAGGATGGTAGTTTTGGAAGTTCATGTTCTTTGAAGAGTAATGACGTCGTCAAGTTAAAAAGTTCAATTTCCACAGCGGGACTAAAATTTTGGGACAAAAGGAGTACAACAAAAGGTGAAGAAATCATGCTAAAAAAAGGCCCAGACGCCACAAAGACTAATCCACGTTTAAGGTTGTCCTATCAGTTGTGAAAATAATACAAGTTGCCCCAATTCCAAAATGATAACAAAATACTAAGAATAGCACTTAATTTGCTTTAATATTCCACAAGTCTCAGTTTACCTTTCATTTCCCCCTTTGGATTCACAATCACACCAGCATTATCTGCATCAACCAATTAGTAGATGTCAACAACAATCAAAACAATCTCAGACAATTACCCGTAGTCTTTGGTTTAATTTTTACCAACACAACCACAAAAACACATGAAGGGGGTGGGGGGGGATGGGATGATCAACCTAACTAGGTCAAACAACTGCCTTTGAAAGATAAAACATTATAAAATGTCAAGCCTAAATGGAGCAGATGTGGCCTCAAGGAGTATATCACATCTGTAATGACACCTGACTAACTCTGGTGATGTTAGAAGATGCATATAGGATTTTCTATAGTAAACCAAGATGAAATGAGAGTTAAGTACCAAAGCAACACCCATGGAGTGAGTCCGCAATAATTCATTAAGTGGTCCAAACTGCTTCTATTGGCTTTTCCCAAAGTATTTTATGTTGTTCACCAAAAAAGTTGAAACTATGAAACAAATCAACAAGGTGTTAAAGAAGCAACTTGAAGAGAGAGTCGTCCTAACTCAAAAATAATAACTACAAAATGATGGCCTCCCCATCTTAAACCTCCCTCGACATGAACACTAACCCTTAACACTCGCATCCTAACATTTTTATCTGCTTTTCAGTTTTCCATCAACACTTAATTCCATTCCATTTTCCTCTACAGTCACATAAATCCCTGCCTCAAACGCAATTGGTCGAGACAAAAGCTATGAACATAACCACCACATAAAAGATGAAACATTTCAAAATGTAAAGCCTAAATGGAGCAGATATGGCTCAGGGAACATCATCACATCCGTAATGATAGACACTGTTTGATTTTCCAGACTTGTAACAGTATCAACCACATAAAAAAGGAGGATACCTGACTAACTCTGGTGATGTTAGAAAAATGATTTTTACACAGTAGACAAAGATGGAATGAGCATGGAGCAACAAAGCGAGACCCAAAGAGGGAGTCCACAATGACACATAACTATCCAAACTGCTTCTATTGGCTTTTCCCAAAGTATTAACTATTGTTCACCTATAATATTCGATCTTCAAAACAAATCAACTAGGTGAAACGAAGCAACTAGAAGAGACTTGTCCTAACTCAAAATTAATTACTATAAAATGATGGCCTCTACATCTTTAACCTTCCTTGAAATGAACAACTAACGCTCTTAACACTCGCATCCAAACATTTTTATCTGGGTTTCACTTTTTTTCCTCACCACTTAATTTCATACTTTTTCCCTCTACAGTCACATTAATCCCCAACATGAAACACAATTAGGTATAGACGAAAGCTACATACATAACACTCAACCACAACAATTGTCGCAACTCTCCAACAGGGGGTAGGAAGTTTTTTGGGTCCCACGTGAGAACCCACCTCATGCAAGAAGATTGAGTCAATAGTTGTAGTCTGTTATCATGGATTGTATTGTCTCTGGTATAAGATCTAACCACCTAGCAGAAGTAACTTGAGAAAGTACACTCTTCTTTGGCAGATATCAAAATTAGGAAGGCAAAAAAAGAGAGAGAAACAAAAGTAAATATATCTTAGGTAATAAGTGATGACGGAGAGACTGCAGAATTGAGATTTATAGCAGCATGGAAGAAGAACAAATGTATTTAACAAAGTTTACTGTTGCTGGTGTGAGAAAACATCAGATAGTCATCGATACACAATATTATCACTGAAAGGAATGCATGAATCACCATGATTCCAAAAGAAGCTAGCCGGTTCCAGGTAGGTCATGTACCGCCAAGCAACTAGGGGTTTAATCAGGGATTAATAGAGAGAGAGAGAGAGAGAGAGAGAGAGAGAGAGAGAGAGAGAGAGAGAGAGAGAGAGCATATCCTATGAGGGCTCCCTTATATAGGCTATGGTGCGGGAATCCGGACATTAGATGTGTTAAAACCGTGTTTTTACGGTCCAACGCACGGATTTGTAAATAAAAAATTTAAAAAAATACCTGGAATCCAAGCAGGTTTCGACAAAAATGTCCATCTACACATTTTATCGAAAAAAGCTTGGATCAATCCCTTTTGGATTTTTTTTTTTTTTTTTTTTTTACGAATCCTCAGGTTGGACCTTAAAAACACATTTTAAACACATTTACGGTTCGGATCATCGAAATTTGATCCCAATCAAAAAATCCCCCACCGTAGAATTTAAGGGAGCCCTTATTGGATATTTGTTGTTGTTGTGTGTGTGGGTATATATGCACACACTCCCCCATCCTGGAGGTTGAGTCATATTGTATATGTTTGCTTTGTTACTGATAGCAGTTATCCCCCCTGTACCTTTTAATATCACATATTTTACCCATTTTTTTTAAAAATATCAAGAAACAAAGACTAGGATCTGAATTTCCTACTAATCCCGACTTGCCAACTAGTTGGCGACTAATTCCCAATTAATTGACCTGGCAAGTAATAGACCACCTATACCACTAATCGAGCCAGCCTAGGCGCCGACTAGTCAGCCGACTAGGCCGATTTTTAGATCACTTTGTATATCATGCTTTTCCATATCACATTACTATGCCATAACGGATGATTGAAGAAGACAAGTGATAGATATATAATAAGCAATACAATGAAAGTGTAATAATGCTAAAACACCTAATTTACCCTTACAAACCTTAAATATACCACAAACAAGCAATTATCATTTTTCCTCTAGATCTGATACACACAGCTCATGAATTAAGAAAACCTAGTGATGTCTAGAGAGAAGGAAGAGCTTCTCTCACTAGCCCAACAGAATATAAGTTGACCTAGAGAGAAGCTCTCCCTCTACTGTAGAATTCACCAAACAATTTTTTTTGAAATCCATCAGAATATAAGATGAACAATTTAACTTTGCTAACCCACTGACATAAAACACAAAACCATTTATCTGCAAAGCCAAAATGGAGCAAATGGGACCTTCAAAAGCACCGTCAAATCTATAACAATAAACCCATTTGATTTTCTAGATTTGTAACTGTATCAACCACTAAATAAGGGAGGATACCTAACTAAGGCCGGCGATATTAGAGAATCCAAAATATATTCACCCACACAAGAGAAGAAAAATATCAAATGAAGTTTGGAGTGAGAAACAAGACACAAATAGAGGAGTGTATGAGGATGAACGAAAGAATTAAGTTACGGAGAGAAGGTGCTTTTGAGAGAGGCATTTGAGAGAGAACAAAGCAAAAGAACAAGTCTTTTCTTTTTGTTGCTTCTATTAATTCCCTACATTTTTTGATTGCACAATGTGGAGGAGGTCGTACATAGTATAACAAAAACCAAACTTCAAAAACTCTCTCGACAAAGACAACAAAATTACTTCCTTCTTTTGACTCAATTCATGCCAACAAACCACCCTTATATTTTAACACCACATCATACTGCAGGAGAAAATTTTGCACCATCAAATAAGTAATGAAGGAGAAAATATTTCCCACAATATTATTTAATTGGTTTTTTAAAATAAGGAGTAATTCTCACAAGCTGCAACAATCTTATGACTCAAGTCCCATTCAGTATTTATTACACATTATATAATGCTTTATCATCACCGCTTAAATTGCAATGAACTCTGCAATACAATTATTGCAGAGTGTAATAATGCAAAACACCTAAATCACCCTTACAAACTTTAAATATAGCACAAACCAACGATTATTATTTTTCCTCTAGATCTGGTACACAGCTCTCATGAATTCATGAATTAAGAAAACCTAGTGATGTCTAGGGAGAAGGAAGAGCTTCTCTCTCTAGCCCAACAGAATATACGTTGATCTAGAGGGAGAAACTCTCCCTTTCCTGTAGAGTTCACCTAATGATTTTCTTTGAAAATCCATCAGAATATAGGATGACGGGATGACCAATTTAATTTTGCTAACCCACTGACATGAAACACAAAACCATTTATCTGTAAAGCCAAATGGAGCAAATGTGACCTTCAAAAGCACAGTCAAATCTGTAACAATAAACCCATTCGATTTTCCAGATTTGTAATTGTACTAAATAAAGGAGGATACCTAACTAAGCCTGGCTATATAAGAGAATCCAAAATGTATTCTCCCGAGCAAGAGAAGAAAATATTAAATTAAGTTTGGAGTGAGAAACAAGACCCAAATAGAGGAGTGTACGAGGGTGAAAGAAAGAATAAGTGACAAAGAGAAGGTGCTTTTGAGAGAGGCATTTGAGGGAGAACGAAGCAAAAGAACAAGTCTTTTCTTTTTGTTGCTTCTACTAATTCCCTACATTGATTGATTGCACAATGTGGAGGAGGTAGTACACAGTCATGCCAACAAACTACCCTTATATTTTACCAACACCACATCATTACTGCAGGAGAAAATTTTGCACCATCAAATAAGTAATGAAGGAGAAAATATTTCCACAATATTATTTAAATGGTGTTTTAAAATAAGGAGTAATTCGCACAAGCTACAACAATCTTATGACTCGAGTCCTATTCAGTATTTATTACACATTGTATAATGTTTTATCACCTCCACTTAACTTGCAATGAACTCTGCATTACAAATTTAGGTGGGTGTGTTCAATTTGCATCCTTGGAAAAAAAAAATTTGAAAACATTTTTCTTCTTTCTCCACTCATTAGTCATTACTCCCCTCTCCAACCATTACTCATATTTCTCTCTCATTCATTACCCCTTTCTCCAATCATTGTTCTCATTTCTCTCCCTCTCTTTCTCCATTTACTACCCCTCTCTCAAATTATGACTCATTTACTCTCAGTTCTCTCTCCAATCATTACCCCAAACCAAACACTATCTCAAAAAAAATTCAAGTGTTCGGTTTCGTAATGATTGAGAGAGAAATGAAAATAATAATTGGAAAGAGGGTTAATAAGTGGGGGGGGAGAGATAGAGAGATAGAGAGAGAGAGAGAGAGAGAGAAATAAGAATAATAATTGGCGAGAAGAGTAATGAGTGGAGAGAGAAATGTGAGTACTAATCAGATAAGGAAGTAACGAGTGAAGAAAGAAGAAAAATATATTGGAATTTTCTTTCAAACAAGGCTTCTAAATCACAGGTGATAAGACATGCCTAAACTTAAGTTACTGCTACATATAAAAACAAACCAAAAGAGGAAAAGGCTCTCACAAAGTGCATGTTCATTCTCCGGCTATTTCCCTCCAACTCTTAGCTAATTAGCTACTAGAAAAACTTCAAATAATTTACCCTAGAACTCAATGCATTCGATTATGTACATGTTTTCTTAGCAAAAACTTATCCTATATTCTTATTCTCGATTAGAAAGGTATACAGTACATTTAACGCTGCCATCTTATAATAAAAGCTCAGCAGCATGACATATCACCCCTCTAAAATGAACCAACAACAGAATCCCAAAAGGTGTAACCGGATGAACAAAAATTGTATAGTTCAATAGATAACTTCAAAGTACTTATAGACTTATAATATAAGCTCAAGCATCATGCTGTATTAGAGCATCTCCACATCTCCTGCCCTTGCCCTTTAACCAACTCAGAAACCAAATTTTGAGTAGAAACTCACTCCAGACCTCTGCTCAAATCGTACCAGATAGAGTTTGTCAATTTTTTAACCAATTCAAAGGTTTTACTGAAATTTGTGCGTTGATTTGAGATTGTCAAATTTTTAACTAATTCAAAGCTTTTACTGAAATTTGTGCTTAGATTTAAGATTGTCAAATTTTTAACCAATTCAAAGCATTTACTGAAATTTGTGCTTAGATTTGAGTTTGTCCATTGGTGTCCAAATGAACTTTTGAGTGAGGGCTGGAGATGCTACCCTTCACAAATGAAATAAAAGCAAATTGCCAGAAAGTAAACACATTAAAAAATATACACTGGTTTTATCAATAACGACCTTCGAAGTACATGAATGGCATCGTTGTAAATCTGGGTGGGGAAAAAATACATTTGTATAATTTGAGTAAAAATTTGGTACAGATTTGAACCAAGAATTGAAGCAAATTTTAGATGGTTTAACCAAAATTCAGAGTTTTGAGTAAGAACGAAAGGAGTTAAGCTAGAGATGTTCTAAATGGGGAGTGAAATTCATTTCCCATTGAAACAGCAGCAAATCAAAGAACTATAGACAGCTAAATGAAAATCATATACCGCGGTACTTTTTTAATAACGACCTTCGAAGTACATGAAGACACCATCCTTTCGCCGCCAGGGCTTGCGCTGCCTGACAATGACAGAAGGCATCACCTTCTTCCTCAGATCAGGCTTTCCCTTCTTAACAGTGGCCATCACCATATCCCCAACGCAAGCCGACGGCAACCGGTTGAGTCTGCCCTTGATCCCCTTGACGGAAATGATGTAGAGGTTTTTTAGCTCCGGTGTTGTCGGAGCAGTTCACCGTCGCCGCCACTGGGAGACCCAGTGACATGCGGAACTTGTTCCCCGCCGATCCACCGCGGCCTGCAATCGGCAGAAAAATGATGACGATCAAAACCAATTCGATTTAGAGTTTTGTGTGAGAGGAAGCTAGAAATGGTAAACTGTCCTCGCTTCGACATTTTCGAGTGATGAGCGAGGGAAGATTAGGGTTTTGCTTTCGATATTTAAAAGGTTGGGCTAAAATTAGGGTTTGTTTGAGTGAGGATCTATTGCAGTGAAGTTCCTACAAGCACCTTCTTATAGTAATTACTAGGAGAGGACTCCTGGCGTCCGGAGGTTGTTTGTTGGGGCTTGGGGCTGGTGTAGTTCACCATCTGACCGTCGATTTTGATAATAGACGATTCTGATTTAATTCGAGCAGTCAATTGAATTTAACCGTCGGTTGTTAAGATTAAATCCAATCCGTCCATTGTCGAAATGGACGACCGGATGATGTGCACTACACCGTGTAGTGCATTTTGGGCACTACAGGGACCCCTCGGCCGTTTGTTGGAGGGATAAGGCATAACAGGATAAGCTTATCTTGGACTTACCCATATATCCCGAGTTTCGTTCCAATTTTATCGGATGTCCCCGAAGGAACCATATATCCCGAGTTTGCTTCGACCAATGTTGGATTAGTTATCCTTCTGCAAAGGTAGTTGATTCACCCACTTAGGGCTGTTTGAGAGACTAGTTTTTAACTTTTCATTTTTTATTTTTTGGCATTTTGACTTTTTGAATTATGGTCAAAATGTGTTGTGAATTTGGTAGAAGTGTATGGGAGAATAGTTACGAAAATAGGTTATGAAGTTATTGTTTACAATTTTACCCTTGTTTATTTACTGTTTATTTATTACTATACGGTAATAAAGGCTATTTTCTTCTCCCCATTTACTCCTATACCATCAGACTATCAGTATTTCATGCAACTCTCTCTCTCTCTCTCTCTCTCTCTCTCTCTCTCTCTCTCTCTCATGTGCATGTGATGATCACCATCCCCAATCGAGCTTTCAAGACCCCCGTCGGCAATCAAAACTTCATCTATGCCACCGTAACCCCAGTCGAGCTTTCAAGAACCCATCGGCGATCAAAACTTCGTGATAACTTCATTGTTAATCACCTAGGCGATTAAAACTTCATGATCAAAAAACCTCGGCGATCAAAATGATGATTAGCTCACCCTCGAAATCGTTTTGTTTATACATTTGTGATTTGACTCATAAAAAATAACTTAGGCCATATTGAATTACAATTATATATCCATCATACCTCATTCAAATGAGTTGGATATCATTACCCAACATTTGCATTCAATTTCTAAGGTCACTTCTCCATTACTATCAAAATCACCGTATTCCTCAATGCTTCTCTAGTGCATCTGGGACTATCTTCAGTATCTCTTTATAGCGTGAGTTCTTCTCCAATGGTGGTCGTGCCAATGCACTTGTCAAGTCAGCCACATATTGCCCAACCATGGGGACATAAATGGCATTGTGCACATTTCCAAGTACCAGCACCAATGGTCGATCCGTCATTGGTCTTATCTTCTCAAAGATCTTAAACGGTCTAATGGAACATAGGTTAAGCATTCCTCCCTCTTCCTGAACAAGGGTTGGTCATTTCATCTGCCCCGTCTGAATCCGATCCGAACGGATCGACAATATGGAAATCTATTTAGAGATTGGATAGGATATGGGGATTTTTTTTGAAAATGTTTGGGGATTGGATAGGAGGAGGAGATAGGCATGTCCCTGCCCCGAATCCGTTCCCCGCTCTGCCCCATCCCTGATTTGCCCTGTTCCCGAATCCCCAAAATATAGGGGTCTATTCATGAATTATGAAACTTTGGGTGATCTAGGATTGTTTTTGTTAGTTCACATACTACTTAAAGGTAGTCGGTGTTGTTATTTAAATACTTATCATTTGCTGCTACATATTCTATTTCCTGGGCATATCAACAATGAGTTGTAAACTTGTAGTCTATTTTCTTTTGAAACAATTATGTATGTTATCCACTAGACAACCCATGTTGCATTTAATCAATTTTAATTAATGTCATGAATATTGTAGACACCCCGATTTTGACCCGAGAAATTTATCAAGCATTCCCGATGATGAGAAAACCACCAGTGAATACCTTAAGGTTGAGAAGAAGGCTTGAACTTGCCTCAAACCACCATAAACCACCCCAAACCATTCACAAATAACCTAAACCAACTCAAATGACCAAAATACCTTTCAAAATACCAAAATAAACCAGAACCAACCACTGAGCTCAAAAGGGTTTGAACACTCAAGCTCTGTCCAATTTGTCGATGGTAGAGCATCTAATCATGAGATTTTATTGACATGGGAACATCTAACCGCCGCATTACTGCTCGCATGCATACATTAGCCCCCAGGGAAGGCCTAAATCATCTTGGTAAGCCCTCCATCTCAAAGCCAATTCATTCCCCCCCCCCCCATTTCTCTCTATATAAACCACCCTCCACCCACCCTCCACCCATTGTTTACAAACCCCTAGCTGATTATCTCTGTCTCACACACTTCTACAGCCCTCTCCACTTTCTCTCATCACTTCAATCAGGTTTTAGCCTCTCTTTCCTCCATAGCCACCATTTTTCATCATCATCAAGCTCAAAAACACCTTAAAACTTCATCTATAAGCCCAAATACACATGGGTCTATAAAGAACCAACTGATTAACCTCACTCTAAAACTTCATTTCCAGTCCATCTCCTCTATTATCATCCATCTATTGAAGCTCAATCATCCTACACCCACAAAATCCACTTGATCATCATCATCTAAGCCCAAATACTCCATCATCCACTCAATCAATCAGTCTTACATTCTTCTCTCTCTGTCCAAAACGTCACTCATATAGCTCATAAACATAGCCACTACTCATCCATTCATCAACCCATCAAGTTCAAGCCTTGATCATAGCCGAAAAAATAGAAAGCATGTGCAAAATCACATTTCGGTCATCCTGAGGGAGACCAGTGAGTTCATGGAGGTCTTATATACCTCTAATGGACTCACAAAGTTTTAAATATTTAAGAAAAACAACTTTTGAAACCCCAGCTTCAAATGGTCTGGGCGCTCAAACTGTTTGAGCATCCTCTGTGTTTTTGTGGTTTCTGATCATATTATATCTTGGGAACATCATTGTTATGGCTGTTTTTTGGTTCAAAAACTTTCAAATCAGTTTATTTTGCCTTTGATCATTGATCAATGAACCCAAAAGTCACAAGAATGATGTTTCATCATCATCAAACATGGATGATCCTATTTCATAAAGTGAACAGTGTATCTCATTTATTTTAACCATGATAAAAAAGTTTCAAGTTCATACCAACATCAAAGAATGGTCAGAAATCACAGAAACCCACAACCCTTGAATGGGGCTTGAGCGCTCAATGCTTGGACTATGAGCACTCAAGACTTGTTCATTTTTGGCATTTCGATCTTGTTTATTTCAGCTCTGCATCCTGTTTTCAATTTATGTAGTGTGCGTGTGTTGTTTTTTGGCTAAGCCAACCTGATATCTTCTCCCTCTCATTCTAATCATGTTTATGCATGGCCCAATACTCATCTCTCACTCATGCATGCATTTCATGTTTATTTTGTTGATGTTTCTAGTTCATCAAGTACATTTACATTATTGTGTACTATCTTGAGCTTGTTGATGATCCAACTAAAGGCAGTAAGGCATGTAAACATTGAAACCATGAAGATGGTTTAAAGGCTTACAGCCTCCCTTAGAGCACTCAAACTGTTTTTTAGTGCATCAAGAGTTTTCATCATATCAGTCTACTAACTCGTTTTGAGTGTTTTGGATGCCTTACAATGATATATTTTTCACCCATTCTGTCTTTTTTGCCTTATTTGGTTCATCATCAAGCTTTAAGTTTATGTTAACATTGTCATACCTTTCTGCTTAGTCATCAAAGTATCATTTTCAAGCAGCTTAAAGTGCATTAAACATGTTTTCATCAAAACCAGAATCATCATAAAGCATCATGAGAATGTGTGGGAGAAAGAGGTTTAAGCACTCATACCGTCCTCTTTGAGTGCTCAAGCCTCCGAGGGAGGGTCAGATTGGTTTAGTCCATTATGTATGTTGTTTATGTTATTTTTAGCTTTTAAGTCATGTTTAGCATGCATTAATGATTGTTCCTCTGCTATTTGTTGTTGTTTATAATTTGCATCCATCTATCATCATCATCACTCATGTAGTTCACAACGCACAAGCATACACTGTAATCCATTGTCGTGTTCAATGTCATTATTTGGCTTCTCATCCCTCATCCCTCGTATTTGTTTATAGTTGAGTAGCATACATTTCTTGTATAATCCCACAAAAGTCAAGTAGAGACCGGTCTTCGAACCGGGTGAGGGGGGTGCCGTAAAACCCTTCCCCTCTCGTAACTGAGCTCCCGAACCTAAGATAGTACGGTGATGATGGGCCAGTAATCCTTATCCATTAAATGAAGCACGAGTCAATCGAGTTTGGTTTCTCGGGGACAATCCGCTAAAACCCGGGTGGCGACTCCGAATCGATCGAGATCCTCCGGAGGGGCGTCCACAAATATACATAAGCACTCTTCATAATTTCTACTTTTATGCACTCTTTATGTTATTCTACAAACACATGAAGTTTTACATGCCTAGGGGTTGTCTAGTGATTGGATTTTAAGGAAAATGATTTGTAATTGGGCTTCTATAACTATTTACTTGTTACTTTAGGGAAAAAGATTGGATCCCTGAAACCCCCGTGGGGATCCCCGTCCCCATTTAGAGCGGGGATGGAGGATAAAAATAAATCTCTGTTGGAGATTGGATAGGGGATGGATATAAGTAAGGGGTTTAGGGATTGGGGGTGGAGATAGTAGTCTCCGGCCCCGATCCGTCCCCATGCCTCCCCTATCCCTAACCTTACAACACCTTTTAACACCTTTCATAGTTGACGACAACTCGTGAATATCTGATAACTTTCTTGGAAATCCAAGTCCCTCCTATTTACATGTTCATAGCTTTTTTGACGATCTTGTGCAACCTTCAATTTGTCTTGGATAAACTTAATCTTCTTTGTGATCTTTTGCCCAATGTTTGATTTGGTTAAGTTTGTCTCTCTAATTTTTGTTTAACTAAACTTACTTCTACCTATCTAAGGTGGTAGCCTAGTTGGCCAAAGTGACTTGGATAAGATTCACTTCACTCCCATTCATGGACCTCTCAAGTGGAACTTGTATGTATTTGCGTGGAGGACGTGGTGTTATGATGACGATCTGCCCTATTCTGACATTAGTTATGGTCTCAATAGTCGTTCACATGGAATTGTTACGCTGATGCCCTCCCACCTTTTGTAGTTAACCCAAAAAAAATAGTAGGAAAAAAAAGAAGACCAGTCACAAGAGAGGGAGAGAGAGGAGCTGATGCAGGGGAAATGAAGAAGGAACAACAAAGAAAGGACGATCCCAGCACGACCACCCCTTGCCGGAACTTCATTGAATAATAACCGCCGCCACCTCCTCCGCTCAAAACCGCCGTTTTCCTCCCCAACCACGCTTAAAACTCCGAAATAGAGGTAGTTTAACCCCTCCCCTATATAGTGATGAGTTTAAGACGATATATGCATGATTAAACGGAAAATATGGAGATTTGGCGAAAACCAATTGCCACGAACAATAACCTTGCGGCCACATACTCGTGCTCTTTAACGCCCTGCTTTTGCCACTTGAGAGCGTGCCTTGGTGATCCAAAAACCTATATAGTCATTTGCCTCAGAACCAGATTTTGCCTTTTCTAGACATGCTTCTCTCCTCGCTTTTCTTCAATTTGGTAGGTTGTGGCCGTAAACTAACTTCAATTCCGGTTTATTTGTGCTGATTACTGTTTAGGACGGATTGACCTTGACATAGAGTATTCAAATTTTCATTCTCTCTCTCTCTCTCTCTCTCTCTCTCTCTGGTTTAAAAGCTGGTCTAATAGTTATGTAGGTTAATGAGCCTAGTTTGTGAGCAAGACCACCCTTGCTTTCTTAACACAAAGTTGCTTCCATATTCACTTTTTACTTACAATCTTGCAGTAGATCTTAGAATATACCAGTGACATTTAGGATCTCTCAAGAAGACTGAATGCTTTATACGGGGACCCTGTAGAAAGATAGCGTGCATAACCCCAGGGTGAAATCTTATAGGGTGCTTTAATGTGGAACTGCCGAAAGTAGTATGGAATACCAAACTAACATATAAGCGAGGCAACAAGAGTATGAATAACGTTGCAGAATGCATGGACTGTGAATTTTCTCAGCAATCTTGTATAGAAACTCAAAAGGCTATATGAAAAATATTACCGGGCTCATCAATGTACAAGGAATTGCAAAATAGTGCCAAAACTAACTAACAACAATTCAGTCTGTTAATGGTTCAAAAGGGCTATTACAATAAGTATAAATTCCATTCATGATGAGATGATACACTCACCTCAATCCAAGTGGTCAACCACACCATGTTTTTACACACACACGATAAGTAATGAGTTTTAGGACTCATACCAGTGTACATTAACCTAATTTAGTGTTCAGTAAGTAGTTGCATCTATTTAAACTTTCTATCCATACAAATGCTAGTACAGTTTTTTCAACTCTCATCTCCTACGTTCATCATCAATACCCAACCATAAAATTCCAATTCAGTAGAAGCCAACCAACTAATTTTCTAACTTTAGCAACTTTTAAGTCACGTTCCAATAGTTTAGCCATTCTTCTAAGAATAAGAAACCATAAACCCTAGTTCTGCAGAGAAAATTTAGATGGTGATGAAAGGATACGTTTGAGCTCAGACTCCAAGTCTTGTAATTCTTTTAATTGGTTCCCCAATCCCCAGTTCTCAATTCTTCAGCTGAAAAATTCAATGAAAAGTAATTTTGATCGTTGAAGTGTTATTCTTTGGGATGCGTGGAAGGGCTCCTCCTCTGTTTTCTTGATAGAATAGAAAGCAATCACTCAGTTTCACACTTGAAAAGCTCAGTTTATTCTGGAAGGTTGTACCCAAAAAGAAGCTAGAGAGAGTTCATTAAGAACCCATTAATGGTAATAATTGGAGCCTTCCATAGTGGAGTTTTGTAAACAATTCCAAAGAAAAAGGTATGCATTGATGCTATTTTATCTGTTGGACTGTATGTTTAAGAGATAAATATGAATTAGTTTCTTTCCACGTGGGAAAAGAGAGAACCTGTGCTAGAGTTGGGGTACTGGGCGAAAAACGTGCCGTAAGCAAGTTTAATGGTATTGGTAGGTTTGGTAGCGGAAATATCTAATGAAACGTTGCAAGAATTGGATATAGCATCCCTGAATTTTGTAGAAATATTGTGGACACCAAGTCAAGTAAACTAGTAGCAGCAGTAAAGTATTGGCCGTGGTGGCAAATTTGTGGGCAAACAATTGGTTATGAACCGATAAGTATCGGAGATCGGTCGACAGGTGTGTGTCTAGTATCATTGATATAACTGAGGGTAATGGTATCAGAGGGCCAGAAAACCGATATGTAGTAGCCATCATTATCCCTATTGGTTTGCGTTTGATCAATGAGTTTAACAATCTTGAGTCTTCCACTGAATATAAAATCACCAAACCAAACCAGCAGGGCAGTGGTTGACTCTGTTGAAGACAACAACGAAGTCTTGTTGGGCATAGAAAGTGGTAACTTAGCAGTTTACTATTTGAAAGATGGTACATGGAGTCATGGAGCGATTTACAGATTCCTGGGATGACTAGAACTCAAACAATATCCTTTTCTGGGAACCTCAATTTGCTTACCTACTAACAGTTAATCTCAATAACGCTGGGAAAAAGGAAGACGCAGGAATGCTAAATCATGGTTTTGCTTTCCTGTTGTCCTCCTTTTGCATTTCAAGTTTTATCTTTTGAAAATAATAATCAATCAATCTATTAGGTTGCATGTATCTGAAGCAATTGAGATACTACTCTGTGACGAGACAAAACAGGTTAGGCTTCTTTTTCTCCTTTGAAAAGGGGCCCTCTATGTTATTTATTTATTTATTATTATTATTATTATTATTATTATTATTATTATTATTATTATTATTATTATTATTATTATTATTATTATTATTAGTTTTTTTGTTTTTCTGGTTTTTGTTTAAATACAAGTCCAAGTATGTAATACCCTTATTAGTTTGTTGGTTCATGTGGGCAATATTTTATGTTCTTCATTATCTAGAATTTCTAGTGCCAATTGTCAATAACAGCCTTAACTTGCATTATCTGTTCATTATTGGTGCAAACATTCTGTAAGTTACCTAACAAGTTACAGTTGGTATGTTCCGTACGTGAAGCTTTTTATGTAATACTATGTTATCTCAAGCATGTCCTAAAATTTTACATAAAACAGAGATTGCTTTTTTTCCCCTCATTTTCATCACAGGGATACATGTCTACTAATTTAATTGACTCCCTAAGATTAATAGTTTGTTTTTTGACGAGAAAATGAATGCAAGAGATTTTTGGGACAAAACAAAAATGGAATATTAGAGAGGTTACCTACATCAGTAGGTATTGTTGCAGTTGCTGCTTGGATTTCGAGAAATCATCAGAAAATTGGGATTCAAATCTATCATCTATCCAACATCTTATCTTTTGGGATTCACGACTTGTTTTATTAGTCTTTGAATTAGGATGTTGATCAGAAAATCCTTACTTGGACTCGATGACTGTTAGAAGTTTTATGCAGATGTTGTGGTTAAACTTTATACGTGGATAGAATCCTAGTTTTGTTTTATAGTCTCGAGAATATGAGGCAAATTATACCTTGATTTTGTTTGTGCAACCTTGGCCAATGCTAAGTACCTTTGCTAACGGAATTTGACTGTTCCAATCAGTCATTCTTGTGATTTATGTCTTCCTCAATGAGAAACCAGGCTATTCTACGGAGTTCATGTAGCTTAGGCTTCTTATCCATCATCAAGCCGAAAATTGAGCCAAATCTCAGGAAATTCACGTTTGCTTAAAATAATAAGTTAGTTCAGACAAGCTTTTAACAAGCCAAAAGCGACCTGAGTTTGAGCTGTTAACTCAGTTCACTTAACCCTGGCACAACCATAGTACTAAGCCAAGTTTTAACGGGTGTCAGGTTCTATATATTGTATATTATCCCACATTGGATTATTATGAAGTGTAGGTGCAGTGTAAGTTGGTCACAAGCAATGAAACTAGTCATCCTTGGAACCCAATCTTTCTCATGATATCAGCTTGTTTAACATTCACTATTTGGAACGAGCCGTTGGGTTTCTGAAGAATTTTATGCCCTGGAGGGTAGGCGGTAGGCCCCTTTTACTCTTGACTGTTTCTTGGGTCTCCTGAAGTTACTTGTGTTTGACACAACTGACGGAACCTGCAGGAATTTTGGCTCATGGCGTTCTGAACCATGTTGCGGGCCTTGCTTCACTTTGTTTTGCGGTGGTGACTTAGCAGCAATATGCAGGACAAATGAAAATTTCAAAGAAAAAATTTGCAAATAGGTAATCTACATTACCTTGATATTTTAGTTACAAGTATATGTTGATTTCTGATAGTAATTCTGATGCAATGATTTCAAATTTTGGATTGAAATTGGTGTTTTGTAGCCGGCTTTGATGTCAATTGGCCTGGGTTTGATTGGATTGCTAGTTGTCCATGTTTATAGATGTAGAGACCAAAAAAATGAAGACATCATTTGTGCAACTTTTATTCTTTTTTCCTCTAACTT
Source organism: Vaccinium macrocarpon (assembly GCA_022606695.1). NCBI lineage: Eukaryota > Viridiplantae > Streptophyta > Magnoliopsida > Ericales > Ericaceae > Vaccinium > Vaccinium macrocarpon. The sequence continues at coordinate 11,014,081 of CM040175.1, forward strand.
TGATCATATCATCTGTGTTGTTTAATTGATTATGATGAGATGTGGTGCTCTCTCTCTCTCTCTCTCTCTCTCTCTCTCTCTCTCTCTCTCTTGTATGAAGTTGGTATCGAGTACTCCTTTACCTACTTGTCAGTGGCTAACATTTTCTCAAACAAGGAAAAACTTGGTTGGGAAAGTTTCTCTTTCTAGTTGGTGGATATTGCTTCTCACTCTGTAATTTAAAATTAGATAATGCCAACGGCTCATTTCAAATAGTCCACAGCCCATAAATAATAATCTCAAATTGGTCTCCTGTCTGACACTTTTTGCAGCATGTCCGACACTTCTTAGGTGTCTAAGACTAAGAAACTATTGAATGAATCGACGCTACTTGCACTTGCTAACTGGTGAGTGATGATTGTCAGAATTTGACATGTCACTCTCTCATACAGTATAAGTTTGGAAAATAGTTGTTCAGATTGATCATACTTAATCTTGCTTTTGTGGAGAAATACAAAAGGGTATGCTACTGTAACATGTTTGTTTCATCATGTCCCAACCTTCAGGTCTTGCATTGTTTTATTTTTGTTTTTCTCGTGATTTTTATTTTTTTTATTGTGCCAAAATATTTTTAACGAATTAAGATTTAGCATGTTTGTTTCATTGTGTCCTTTATCTCTTTGGGAAGCATCTGTCACTTTTCTGAGTGTTTGTCTAGATTCCTCCTTCCTCTCTTGTGAAATGTGGAGAACATAAAGCTTCTACGGGCTTAACTTGCTACCTTGATTTGCTTTGAACGTTCGACATCTGAAATAGAGTTGCATTCCTGTGTAACATCTGGTCTGCAAAATGTGGCCTATTTTCTGCTACGTAATTTTTTTACATATGTTAGAGGATGGTTTGATGCTGATAACTTATGTATTGTTTTTTTTTGGTTGGTTTTGTCTATATTTACTTGTGAATGTATTAGAGTTGCATTTTGACGCCTTTCAATAACAGTTTTCTTGTCAATGGTTGTAGTTAGGGGTGAAAATTTAACTGGGAAAACTGAACTGGCCGGAAAAACCAGCCAAAATATTCGGTTCGGTTTGGTTTAAGTATTACAATTGGTTCGGTTCGGTTTTTATATACAAAATATTTTAAATTCGGTTTAGTTTTCGGTTTTATGGAGTTTAAACCGGAAAAAACCAAACCGAACCAGATATAGAACTGTTGCCCTCTAAATTAAATCCTAGCCGTCAATCACATGCTATCCCCCTTACCCTAGTTCATGCCGCACATATCAGATCCAAATGCCTCTCTCTCTCTCTCTCTCCTCTTCTCTTCTCCGTTCTCTCACCCAAAACGAAATCAATTCCGCCATTGAAGCTCATGCCTTTGAAGCTCTAACCAGAAGCCCTTTACTACCCCTCTCTATTCAAGAGCCAACGACGTTTAGAAGCAGTCGAAGAAGAACTCTCCCTGTTCGAGTCGCCAAGAGATCTGTTCGATCGGTTTTCCGACCAATGTACAACTCCCAGTCTCCCACATCAGGTGCTAGTGTGTGATACAGTGATGGATCAAACTTTCCATTCTTGTATACTTCTCCATTCATTCTGTTTGCTTTTAATTGTATTTTTTAGGGCAACTGGGATTAATATAATTTTGCATTTTTGGCCAAATATATGTGTTGTTTCATTCTTTTATTCCATTTTCTGAAGCTCAAATGAGCCCAAAACACAGAACCGAAAAAATCGACCGAAACTGACCCAACCGAAACCGAGAAAACCGATGTCATTGTCGGTCAATTTTGGTAGCTACATAGTGAAAACCGAACCGAATATTCGGTTTTTGAAAACTGCAAAAAATCGACCGGACCGAACCGCTTTCACCCCTAGTTGTAGTTCGACCAGGACTGCCACTGTCTATGTTTTTGTGTTCTTTCCAAGGTGAGTTCTTTTTGCATCTGCTAAAGCTTCGTAATTTTTTGTAACCTCATATACTGTATTGAATGAACTTGCTTTCTAAACGGCAATGTTAATTAAGCATTTCACATGAGGTTAAAAAACCAGATTCTATCACCACTAGCTTCATTGATATCAAGTTTCATTTTACTTTAGGTCTATTGTTTTACTAAATTTCCTTACATATTTATGTATCCTATGCATGGAACTTTCTTTATCCTGTAGGGTTCCCAAGCTATCTGGTTTGATAAAACACAAATTTTTTCCCCACCCTTTCTTGGTTAGCTTTATCATTCAAGAAAGGAGCCCTTTCATGTTGTTCATGCATTGCTTTAGTCACTGCTACTTTTATCGAGCGCAATCTTGCCATTTATCCAGTGTATGCATTTAGGTTCAAAATGCTGTTTGCGATATGGAAAATCTGGGAACCCTAAACATCAATTCTTTTTTCTCTGTACTTTTTTTTTTCCTTTTTCCTGTATCTACCCTTTCATAGTTTCTTGTCAAAGTTCAGGTGGAGGTTTGGCTTGAAGCATTCTGAAAACCTAGAAGTGCCCTGCTTTGGACATTTTTTCATTGTACTCCTCCCTAAGTGAGTTTGGGTGTAAACTCTTCCTTTTATGTCTAGTACTTGGAATGTGACCTCGAAGGAATATGGCCCAATTTCTACATGCAGATCGATTTCTCCCAGAACTTCTCTTTTTGGCCCATCAAAGGCTCTGATGATAGTGTTGCAAGGGTGAAGAGCAGACTTGTCTAAGAGGGCAGGTTACATCTTTTTCTCGAGTCTTCATTTCATTCAGACCTAATGTCTATGAAGTCTTTTCAAATATGTAACCTTCACCTCCTACATTATGTACTTATTTTGATTTTCATTCTTTTACAAAATGACTAGTGTTTACTGCTCTTCCAACTGTTTGACACTTGATCATTTATGTGTTCAGAGCTTAAGATTTTTATCATGGAATGACCGTTCTTTGTAAAATGTGGTTGGCAGTTGGTGAGTTAGCTGGTAATAGAGCCCTTTGGTTATATTGTTGGCACTAAGTTTGCTTAGAAAACTAGAGGTTTAAGAGTTAAAAGCTGAGGCTCTCTTCTAAGGGAGGCCAAAAGAGAGAGTGGGGCAATAGAAACTTCAGAGTTTGGCGAAGGATGTGACCACCATTTGCTTTTGTTTTTATTTTTAAGGACGCACAGGTTATGTATATGACCCCACTATTTGTAAGTTCTTTTAATCTATCAAGCATTGTAACTTCAAATATTTTGGAGGTTCTAACTAAGGTTGCAGCAAGGAATAGGTATGCTTCTAGTAGGTAGACTTGGGAGTATCTCGTCTCCTCCCTATTGAGTTGCTACGTAGTACTTACTATTGTAGTGTTTTTGCCTTTTCTTTACATTGACTTGCAGCACAGTTGTGCTTTCGTAAAAACACCTATTGGACAATCAAATGACATAATTTTCCTAGTCCGCTTTCTTTGATTCTTGGTATGCTTAAACATTCTTCGTTTGACGTACTAGCGAGGTGTATTGAGCTTGATGAGCTTGCCTCGTGAAACATTGTAAATGCAAGATGAGGTGTGAGTTGTGCTCACAAGCCTCAACGTCTAACATTTGTCAATGACTGGATATGTATTCTTGTGGAGGCTCTCCCTACTACCAGTCAAGGTGTAAATCGCTCAAGGGTGGCGACCATGAGGCTCATTTCTTCATTTGTTCTTCAAATCTTCATTTTGAAGAATTTTACCGTCAACTATATACTTCATTTTTGTTGTTCTTCAATTTGAAGAATTTTTTGTTCTCCAAATATGAAGGATCAACCCACCAAATGAAGAACCTTCTTCACTTCATTTTCCAACTTTAAAATTCTATTATAATTTATTTATTAGAAAATCAATATAATTATGAATTAGAAACAGATTCACGATACCTTTAATATGAGACATGTTAGAATAGTTTATGTGTATTAGTCCCACATTGCTTAATTATGTCATGTAACGGGTTAAGTGATAATATCTATAAATCTTTCTCGTGTTAGGGGTAATTAACATCCTTACACTTCTTTCTCTTTCTCTCAAACAACATGGTATTAGAGCGTGATACTAACCCACCTTAGATTTACCAAACCCTACCATGTTTCTCTTTATAGCAACGGTCTCATCATCATCGTCAATCATCACTAACCCTAATAAACCATCTCTAACTCTAATCCACCATAGCTGCTTTTCTACCACCATCATATACCCATCTAAACCACCATTGTATACTTATACAAACCTAAAAATCCTAAACCGAGATTCACAGAGCCTATTTCGACCTTGTTCTTTCTCAAAAATCCTAAAACACGACCCTTCAAAAATCTTTAAAAAAATCATATTTCAAACCCCACACAGTTGATTTCAGCCTCTTACATCGACCATTGGCACTCAAAATCTTCCTTTTGACACTCGAAATTCATACCCAGTTCATGAAACCATCTGTTGATGCTCGAATAGTCTTGTAATCAATAACCTAATACTTGAAAACTGTAACCCAGGTTTTGTCAGACCCAATCGACCTAAACCTTATTGATTTCAATCATCATCAGACACTCGAAACTCTAAAATGACCCTCACAATCCATCCATGGTGTTCGAACTTTCTAGATCTACCTTCAAAATCCTTGTTTGGCTTTGGTAGTTGTTCAGTTAGTGCTCGAGATCACTATTCATGCTCGAGATTTCATCATCCAGTACTGTCGGTCACCTTCCAGTACTTGTCAAAGCTATTGGCCACTTTGTTGTTGCTTCACGTTGCTGGTTATTGTTCTTCTGCTATTGCTTGATCACAAATAAGTTTTTGGTATGACTTATGTCTTTTTGGTATTTTTAGTGGTTCTTCATCTCAGTTACCGGCAGATACATGTTCTGCTTGGTGGATTATTATTGGTTCTCGCTTAGTTGGTAATTACAAGTGTTTGGTTGAGACAGTAGTTGATGGGCTTTGATCTGTTGGTGATTATTCTGGTTATTTGTTTCTCCATTATTTGGTAAAATGACTGAAGTCTGCTTCTGCTACTGGTTCTACTGGTATTAGTGGTACTTCTAGCTTTGCTCGATATCGTGATATGAGGCCTATTACCTCCATCATTTTGAATGATAAGAATTATGCTACTTGGGCCAAGCCTATTGAAGTCTATTTTGAGGGTGAGACAACCTCACAGTGGCTCACTGATGATCCTCCTGCACAAACTAGTTAGAGGTATGTTGCATGGAAATCTGAGGATGCTCGCATTCGCTCCGACTTATGGAATAGTATAGGGCCCCAAATTAGTGGTCCTTTGATGTTTTTACCCACAACCAAGTTTGTATGGAGATAGGCTTAAGAGATGTTTTCTGGGGTTAACAACCTTCGTTGGACATATGATCTTCATCATGAATTTTTCTCTCTAACCATGGGTGAACAATCTTTGGAAACTCATTATGCTAAGTTTTGTGGACTTTGTGACGAGATCAAGATTTCTCAGCCTATTTATGCTAATATTCAAGTTATGGAGCATTAGCGACAATTTCTGTCTAGTTTCCCTTCCCCTGCCTAAGATTCAGTCTGTTCGTAGATTTTGGGAGAATGGGTGTTACCACCTCTTGGTGAGGTTTTAAGTCGTATGCGTGAGGCCACTATTTTTTATATTGGTTCTATGTATGCTTCTTAGTTACCTTTTGACTATTCAGCTTTAGTCACTAGGGTTTCTCATAGTGGCTGTGGAGGTTGTGCACTAGGAGGAGGTGGTTGAGGTTGTGGTTGAGTGCCTCATCACTACAATTGGTGCAATGCTGATAATCATACTATTGACTATTGTTGGGATCTCCATGGTCGCTTATTTGCCCACTAAGTCACTATTTCAGAGGATGATAGTTCGCAGGTTTCTTCCAGCAGCGCCCCTCGTGTAGTTACCATTCCAGAGGATGAGTATCGCCCCTCGTGTAGTTACCATTCCAAAGGATGAGTATCAACAGTATCGGCAATACCATTCTATTCAAACTTATCATATGTCATTTGCCTCCATTGCTACGCTTGCTCAGAAAGGTCCACCCTTTGCTTACCTTGCTTCTCGTAGTCTTTCCACAATCAAGGATCACAGACACACATGCACTGCCTTGGCATCAAGCCCTGACTTGAGTTAAGGGAAATCAATTGTACCAAATGGGTGCGCTAGCTTGTGGTTGTTAAAGCGTCCAACTCAAAATCAATTGACAATGAGTGGAGAGGCCTCCCAGGCTCATATACTAGTTTTTAAGGTGATAACTAACTGATGTGGGACAAATTTCAATAGTGGTGGTTGAGCTATTGGAAGATGCAAAGAGGGTTTGGGCTTGGCGCTTTGTCGGACAAAATAGCCATAAAAGGGGACTAAGCACAATATCCTCATGCAACCCTTTCACGGATGACTTGAGAGAGTCCTTAATATATAGGGTTGATGCCAAGGCAGTTCTTGTGTGTTTGTGATCCCTGAGTGTAGCATCTAGAAATGAAGCATGGGCACATGTGTCACCTCATGAGGTTGACACGTGGATTCACGATGTTGGACATGTCAATGTGGCATACATGTGGAGATTATGTGAAAAGACTAGGAATGCCATGTGGAGAGCCACTTATATACCACACCACTTTTCTAATTGCTCAGTTGTAAAGTTTTCTACATTTTAGTACTAGACATTAGTTGTTTTTCTTAAACATGAAGTCATGGAAAACATATAAATACTTATTCTTGTAATGTATGTTGCCTTTTTTTTTTGTCTATTTGTCTTTGATTTGAAAGCAAGACAGGCATTGGTAAAACCTGTTGTAATAAGAAGCAATAAAGGAACCAAGTCAACTCCCCACTCATGGACGTTAATGCGGGCAACAAGTGTTTAGTGGACAACCAAGGCCTTCAATTAATTAGTCGCTTCCACGTCCTGTTTTGTGGAAATCTAACCAAAGCATTTAAACCCTTATCACACACACTCCAGTTTCACTTTCCTTTCACTTCTGATTCTTTCCCTTCTTATTCACCATCTCAAAATTAAACCCTAGATCCCCAAATCAACTATAACTTCTGCTGCCCCTTATAGCCCTAATTCATGGCCGCTGCAAGCAGCCATTCAACAGTCCAACAATGTCCTAAACAAACTCCAAAAAACCAACTAGAAATCACTCGATATGAAGAATTACTCAAATTGCTTGTACTCCCGCAGGAACTCGTCATTGAGATTCTATTGCGATTACCTGTGAAGACATTGATTCGGTTTAGATGCGTTTGCAAATCTTGGTGCACCATGATATATGAGCCTCAATTTGTGAAAAAGCACCTTAGTCGTGCGACCAAGGATGGAGACATTACCCATTGGAGGGTTATCATACGCTACAGGTATCATGATCTCAAATCATGTTCTTTACACTCGATTTTTCATGAACCATATGAATGTCCGGTGGATCTTTATTACCCATTCAAGACTCTGCAACGAGGTGTTGGGATTGTGGGTTCATGCAATGGATTGGTATGTATTTACTATTATGAAAAATCGGTTGACAATTTTTATCTATGGAATCCGTCAACTAGAGAAAGCCACATTTTGCCATATTATGGGGATGGAGCCAATTTTGGATTTTCTTATGGGTTTGGATATGACTCCTTCAATGATGATTACAAGGTGATAAGAGTTGCTTATGCTAAAGGACCACTCGAAGTCAAGGTTTATTCCTTGAAAACTGATTCATGGAGGAGGATTGAGGGTTTCCCTAGCAATTTGATTATGTTTCGGCCTATGGAATCAAGTAAGCACGTAAATGGATCAATCCATTGGGCTGGGACAAATCTCTGCGATAACTCGTGGGTTATCCTAGCCTTTGATTTAGGGGAGGAAACATACAAGGAAATTCCAAAACCTAATTATGGGAAGGAGTTTGCACTAGTGTCTGTTAGGGCTTTGAGAGGATGCCTCTGTGTTATTTGTGAGTACGCTTTTTCCTTCGATGTGTGGGTAATGAATGAATATGGCAAGAAAGAGTCGTGGACTAAATTGGTTAGTATGCCATACTTGGCTGATCCCCGGCCTATTCGGCGCTCAATACCATTATGGTATATGAAGGATGGTGGGATCTTGGTGAATCTTAATGGGGTATTTGTCCTTTATGATCTCGTAAACCATACACTCAAGCATCCTTTTATTTATGGCATTCGTGATTTCCAACAAGCTGAAATCTATGTAGAGAGCTTAGTTTCACCTAATGCGTATAAGAAGGTGCCCAATTAAGCTTAATGAGTAAGGAAAGAGAGGAAGGTATGATAAACTGGTGTTATACAGTACCTTTTGCCATTTCAATATTTATAGTATCATGGCCTTAATATTTTTGTATTGATTATGCGATCCATACCATGTGCCTAACATTTAAATAAAGAGCAATAATTTCCATAGTTTTATGCTTTTCAAAATTTGTCTTTTTTATGGAATACTTTGCGAAAGTTAAACGAACAACAAAGGATAGTGCGATAGGAATTGAAAGTATTCCATTATATCCATGTTTCTGCATGTTTTGTTTTGCCTATTATACCACAGTAGGCAGAAACTAGAAAGAACACTAATGTCGGATGCCTCTCCATAATCAATTTGTTATATTTTGCTTATTTACATTCCTTTTATCGTCTAGGCATTTATGTGGAACATGATAAAAACCACATGAGTAGGACAATGGAAAGGAAACTAGTAGACATGGGTTGGAATGCTTGCCCAACATTTGATCAATTTAAGATTCTTTGATAGTGTGTCTTCCACGTCTTAGAGGAAAGAACTAGGGCTTCATTCATCTCTGGGAACTGTTCCATTCAACTATAAAGTGCATACCTTCTTGAATAGAGACCAGGCATTCAACCTTGAAGAGTAGTTGGTGCTGCATTTGCTTGATTTTTTAATTTCCTTTGTGCTCTTGGGTTTTGTTTGAAGTTTCATGATTTATTGCGAAGAATCAATATTTACATAAAGATTAGCTTGCAATGGGCTAAGATAAAGCAAACTGATGAATGAAATTGCATTCTAACTTTGTTATTGGTTATGGTTCTATATCTTGTAAAATGTAGTGGACTCTTTTTGCCATCTCTCATTCATGCCCATGCATATATTGCCCTCTGTTTGCAAATGGTGAAATTTTGTTGTATGGTGTGGTAGTGTGGCGATTATCTTTTATCGTCTTCATTCCTCTCAATTCATTTAGGTAAGTTTTTGACTTGGCAGACCTAAATGGCAGCAGAGTCTGCTGTGCTATCAAACAACTTCATTTCATGGCCAAGAACGAAGCCCAATCCCCACCCCCTGAATTGTGTTTAGGAATCCTTTATATGCACTTCCTATGTTCGTGTTGAAGCCTTACATTAACATATAAACATGAATACATGAGGAAATGATGGTAAGGGAGAGGGAGATTTCCAAATAAGCACCAGACCAAAATGGCAGTTTCCTAATTTTTTATATTCTTGTTATTCCCAGAAAGCAATTCATGGGCTGGGGTCTGTATTTTGCCATGAAATGGCTCTGTTAAATGTTGCAGCAGACCCTGTTGCCCTTTAGAGCACAGTAGGTCCCCTGAATATGCTTTCATAGGGATGCATCTAAACCAACTACCAAGTGCCTCATAGGAATGGACTTCAGCACAATGTTATGTTACTTATTTGCAATATGGAGTTACTAGGTTGGGAGAAAATGTGGATATACTGCATTTTACCTTTTGGCAAGACAAATCGCTGAAATATGATTGGGTTTTAGGTTCACAAATGAGAAGCATTGAGACTGATGATACATTTAATTGTATGTGTAGATATCTAAAGATGTTTTGAATATCATACCTTGGCATTCCGTAATTGATCATAATTTACTCGCTTGCCCTGGAACCTTCAACAACCATGGTTCAAGGTTTGCTAATAACTTCACCTGAGGGCCAACCTAGGTTGTTATGTTCAATTCAGGATTGCAGTCAAAATTTTCTTGATGCATGAATTCATTAGGATTCCCTTGATTATGTTATTCTATGGTATGAAAAGTTCCTCAAACTCATACAAACGAGCTAGAATGATCTATAGAGACATTAGTTCCTGCTTTCTCACCATTTTAAAGGGTATAGTACTATGTATTGATGGTTTTAGGAAATTTTCTTTGATTTTCTCCTGACATTTCTCTTTCCAAAATAATTTTCAATTATATAGTAGACCTGAAAAGTGTGATTACCCAATGAAACAAGGAAGGATTTCGTTGAATTCAAATGCATGCACTACTATTCAGATGTTCTACATTACTGGTGTCTTCGGCATAACTCCTTGAATTGTGGTTGTGGTAGTATTGTTTCTTGAATAATTTGAGTTTCTAGTTTGATGAAAGCTGAATTAGTAAGCTTTGACCTAGCTGCCTAAGTTATTGTTCTTCCCTCCTTTTGGAGTTCTTAAATTTTCTTCTCAAACTATATTCAATGCTTAATTTATAGTTTATGGTTTGTTGTCTTGTAAAATAAATATTTTGTGGCACTCGGGAGTCAGGTCACTTTGCTTTTATGGTGTGGAAGCTTCTGAAGACGTTAAATAAACGAGTGGTGTAGTTGGGAGGCTAAACAGATTTTGTGAACTTAAATCAGCTTTGAGGGGGATTGTTGTTTGGGAATTCCGATGGAATTTCTATCCAAATGGTATTGTGTTCTTTTTCTTTCTTTGTTTCTTGTTTTGGTCTGGTGGCAGTGGCTGAATTGATTGCTTTTTTTAACTGTAATTGTTTCTAGAATTTGTTCAATGGTTTGTGCTCTGCTTTGTAAGTGAGAATGCACATGGGAACCAATTCCATTTTTGGTCACCCATTCCTAGTAAATGAAATGGCATATCCACTGAGTTCTAATGATTGTTGCTTTCTCTCGTTATTTCGGAATAGTGATACGGTGTATTTAATGTGCTATATTAGTTACATGCTTGAAATAGGAGTACTATGTTTTGCTAAATCTTTTGTAAGATGCATGCATTGATGTGTTTGTGTTCTAATTGTCCTGCGTTTATGGTAAATTCTACAGCTTTGGAGTGTAACACCTCCGGCTTCAAGAATCAACCATTTGATCGTTTAACCTAAATAGATGGCTTGCGGAGAGAGACTATGGAGGTTGCAGCTTAATAGATCTCTGAACAATAAGGCATGAACATTTTAGCATGAACTTATTTGGACTTCATTTTGCTTAAGATTTTGGACCCCATTTTGCTTAAGATTTTGGACCTTGTTTTGCTTTCCTTTGGGAGGAGCTGCTAAAAGGATGCTTTGATCACCTTACCATCTAGATAATAAATTCATAGATTATACTTAATTTTTATTTGTCTTTTGCTACGTGTTCTTTCTTTTTTAATATTGTTTCATGCTGGTTACTATTTCGAGCAAATGCCAGGGGATATAACTTAACTTACATTGAAGTTTCAGACCATCAATTAGCCAAAAGTTCAATCAGATTTTTGGTTTGTTCTTTGGCCACTATTATTCATGAAATTATGTTGTTATATGAACAACAGTTAAATGATAGCTTCATCACATGTACATAAATTTGCCAACCCTAGCAGGCTAGCACCACCACCCCTATCTCTACATGCTGCAAAATCATGTCATTACATAGGGTCAGTGGGGGTGAAACCTCCAGAGGTGTGGCAATTAAGATATACTACAAAGAACATTGAAAACAATTGAGATATACTACTATAAAACCGGCACACCTTTCTACACGTACAAGACAAAATCAACCCACCCTTCTCACATGAAATGAGTCCAACATGTATAGGGCACAGGTCTACATACTGTCGAACTCACCTTATCGTGTCACTGAGGGGTGCGCATGCATGTTTTCTTTGTACAAATAGACGACCAGCGTTGGCTTCAACAAAACCTATTAGTTGCCCACTGTTATGGGGGGTAGCAAGGAATAATGAAGGATGAATGGCAGGAAGCACACAAGGAATAATGAATGATGAATGGCAGGGAGCACACAAGGAATAATGAATGATGAATGGCAGGGAGCACACAAGGAATAATGAATGATGAATGGCAGGGAGCACACAAGGAATAAAAGGATGAATGGCCAAGAACTGTAATTTCCTACTTGCCATTTTCCCTTACCTTGATAGAAACAGTGATTGATGGTTACATGGCTATAATTCCAATCTCCTAAAACCTATGCCTTCGAAATAAGTAACAATTAATAGCAAGTCCTTCAGGCTAACTTGAACTTCATGCATTATTATGTATATTCCCCTTTTGTTGAAAAACACCAGGATAGGTTAATTCAGCAGAAAACCATAAATATGCAAGAAGGCATGCATAATTTCAAAACAAACCAAATTTTTTTGGGTGCTGATTTTGGAGCTCTTTTTATTTTTTATTTTTTATGTAGGCACTCCAATATCTAATGAAGTTACAAAACTACCCTTTTTTAAATATAAAAATTAATGGAGGCACTTCACCCCTAAATTATCTCATCATTTACTAAGGCACTCTAAACGGAAAAATGAACCAAAATCAATCATAAACACTAGGTTCTAAACATTAACATTACATTCCAAACATTAAACATCCATAATGTAAACATAAGGCTCCAAACATTAAACATGAATCTATGTCAGATTGCTTCATGCCACTTTGTGCGCACACACACAAAAAAAACTAAATATTGCAAGAATTCTCCAAAATAAAAGCGCACAATTGAAAATATTGATGCTGCAAAATCTTCATAACGGCTGCGACACAAGATCCTTATATTTTTGTACTCATTATCTACCATTTTTTCATCAAAATCTTCATAATGACCACAAATCTATATTTTAAAACTCATAGTGAGACAAACAAAACACATCACCAAAGTTAGAGAACTCTTGAGAGGAAAAATAACGAAACTCTAAAAAGACTTTGAATGGACAAAAGAATGGTTCTACAATCTAGGCCGAAAATTACTTGTCCAGGTTGTCCTGTTGCAGAACATAGAGACAATAACTTAAAGGACTCTACCAATGAAATATTACATATAGAAGTAGGCAATTCAGTGACGTGTAGTAAAAAGAGTTAGCAACTATCTACCTGAAGTAAAAGAGAAGAGTAAATGTTTTTTAAAGTGCCTGAAGTAAATCATGAAACTTGCAAAATGATGATTTTGGAAAACTATTGTAGTTTGGAGCCCCTACCTAAAAAATAGGAGTGTTAATATCAATTTCCTATTTTTTTTTTATCTGGCAAAACAAACCAAATTGACCTTGTGTTAACTCCTTTTTCTTCATTGTTCCGTTTGTCAAGGGTTATATGCTCACAAAGATTTAACAAATTTAAATTTTTAGTAACTCTCTAATATCAATTTGGGTCTACCTAACTACTGATAAACCAGACTAGGGCAATTAGCCTAGTTGGTCGTGTAGCCCCTTTTATAGGGGTGAGATTTTGGGTTTGATTCCTATGGAAATGAGGTAAACTCTTATGGTTTACTGACATCTAACAACTAACTCTAATAATGTATATCGAATGACAAAAAAAAGAAACTACTGATAAACCTAGTTTTTAACAAAAACAAAGAGTAGAAATAAAAAAAAAAATACTTACGTTCTTTCATTTACTGCCATTTTTATCAACTAAATGGAGGAGAGAGGGAGTTTCTTCTCCTGGTTTTTCTTCCTCCTCCCTTTTGGTTGTTTTTGGCCCCCTAACCCTATTTCGCGGTGGGTCTTCCGTCTTCTCCACCACCATGGTTGCTCAGTTTCTTCCTTCAAGCACTTCTCCGGCCAAATCTCTATTGGGTTTTCTGGTTTCACTTAATAGCAAGGTGTTGTGCGGTGGTGGAGGTTACCGTCGAGGTCTCCCGCCACGGGTGCCGTGGTTCTTTGCTTAACGGCTAAGGGTGCATCCGAGATAGCATGGCTTGTTTGTCTTCGGCTCTGCCACTTCCTGGGTTACCTATGGTGGTGTGGAGGTTTTGTGGTCATGGTGGATGTCAAGGTTGCGGTGGTGGCCGTCAGGAGCTATGGCGGTGATGTTTTGCACTGTGTTTTAGGGTTAGATTTAGGGCTTTCTTATGGTTGGGCTTAGCCCACTTGTTTGGGCTGGGCATTTTTGTGCTTTAATGTTGTATATGGGCTATTAGGCCATGTGGTGTTTTCCAACTTTTGGTTGGATCTGTTCTCAATGTACCCTTCTTCAAGTTTCTTCAATAAATTTTTGTTGTCGATAAAAATAAAATAAAAAACTAAATGGAGAAAACCGGTCACGCATTCTAGTGCCAGTACAGTACTCAACATACTACAGAGCCTTTCATTTCTTGTCTCTAATGTTTGTATCCACAACCTTTTGACCAAGAAATGCTTCAAAGCAAAGGAAAGCCAGGAACCTACGTGCAAGCTATGTGCACTTGGATTGAACAGAAGTGTGATCCACCATTTATCCATGACAACACACAGGTCACTACAAATTTCTGCAAAAGAATATGAGTACAAAAGTAAGTTCAATCCAAGAGCTCATTCAGAAGCGCTTTGGACAGCCTTTGGTACATCACAAAATATTCACAGCGAGAAAAAGACTAGGAGGAACTTTCAAAAGGAAGGAGAGAAATGAAGTGGAGTCCCAAAAAAGTCCATAATTCTCCAACGGAAAGGATCACAATGTCAGGCTTTATAGAGAAGATCTAATGCATCCTGAAAACATAGCATTACGCTGCTGCAACTTGAAAAACATAATCTTCACATTGGTTGTATCAGTGCTTCCGTTCAAATTTGCATTTATAATTGCGGCAATTGTATAACAATATTCATGAATGATGCTGCTTGTCAACAACTTTTCAAATCAAATCCACTCCAAAAATTAATTTGTACAAAAGTTAAAAGAGGTGGATTACAGGGTTTATTTCTGCCCCCGTCGCAAGTAATCAGAAGTTGGTTATATACCAAACCTGAATACGAGAAGATAACCTAGCAATACATAATAAAAAACAATAGCCAACTTTTCAATTCTGTCTAAATAATCACTCAATAGATAATGCTAAAACAACTAATTCTACGTAACCCCTTGATTCTTGTTATGTCAACTCCTGTACACTTTGGGTTGGAGAGCGGGAGTACGTGTGTGAATAATAGCCACAGCTATAGAGAAAGTCTGTAAAGCTGATAGAGATGATTGGAAATGGATAAAATACAAACCCTCATGAATATCCACCAGTTTCAAGACAGGTTCACCTCGCATGGAACCCTGTAACATTGAAGAAATTATTATAAGCAAAATGAATGACTAGGCTTTATACAAATATCAAGCTAAACAGTTTCCACCCAGCCCGTTCGTCCCATACTTGTTATGGTGAGAATTTAACACTCAGGTTTTGTGTACGGTTAAAATTGTAACAGTGCCCATCCTGATACTATAAGACATAAAAACATTCATGTCACACAAAATAGGCGATTCATCTATTTTGTCATGTCTGCATACCCTTAAATTAAAGGTTTGGTGGGATCGACCCGAAGATATGCATCTAGACTTCACAGAACCACCCGAGCCCATTGAACATATATAGAAAGTCTAAGCAGCCACAATTTGTAACATAATCTAACCAAAAGATTGGAAGGAACTTGATGCACCTGTATAAATAAATCAAATGACTTCTTGTCCCCTTCTGTATCAAGTTGGGGTGATGAAACGTTTTCTATGCTTGGTCTACTGTTGAGTACAGTGAGAGGACATCCGATGTCCCACCCACCACAGTCACAAAGCCCACCAGATCTCCATCTCTCAGTAAGGCTAGAAGGGCCGCCATTTCTGTTCCTTGGCCCGCCATGAACACCCGCTGGGACTAGAACATCCATACTCGTAGAGCAATCGTCACTATTTCGAAGACAACATCCAGAAGGGGAGGCTTCTAGAGATGCGACAGCCTTACTAGTCTCAACTTTCTTGAGAAAATTCAGGCCCCACCCTCCAATTTCTGCCCCCTTATGACGGCCACGAATGTGTTCGTGTATGATGATGGCTGCCAACTCAAGATTTGGTGGCAAATGATTTCGCGATAGATTGGATGTACCAAATGAATTTGGATTCGCATGCATATCTAGGCTGAGCTTCCCAGAAGAATTTTCAAGTATACCACTTGCGCACACATATTTGGAGGTCCTCTCCCGAGATGGATGACTCGGCTTGAATACTTCCACCATCTTTTTAGACAGTCCCTTGTTCCTCTTTTTAGGATACTGGCTTGAAGTTTGCACATCGCCCAATGAACTCTCATCACACCCAAACAAAACAAATTCGGTCTCCACCATTTCCGAATTATTTGGGCAGAGTGAAAATTTTGTAGATACTCTCATCTTACCAACAATATCAGACTCATCCACACGAATCTCATGTTCCTTTTCTCCTCCTGATATTGAATGAATGAAATACATGTAATCCAAGCCCTTATCATCAGGTGCCTCAGCCTTATCTAGATTTGCTACATATAGCTCCTTCTGATCATCTACAGAGAAGACATAATGAGGAAAGCCAGCTTTCCATGTGCACTGGAGCATTCCTCGAGTAATACCCTCAGAGACCAAATAAGTCTGACCTGAAACGGTAGAGATTGAGCTTGATACAGAAACAAGCCTTTTGTGTACAGGTTCAGATCCATAACTGTTTTTCCCAAGTACCACCATCTTGTTCTCTAGCTTCGGTGATGATCTGGCACCTAACCAGCTGGTAGAACTCGTAAGACTGTGCCCTAAGGAGTTTTTAGAATCAACCAATTTTCTGATCCCAAAATTTATATCACAGTACTCCAAGTCACCTGACCGACGAAACAAAGGGCTATCCAATATGTTTTTAATACTCTTGCTTGCAGAGATAGAACCAACAACCCATTCTCTTGTTGGGCTTTCATTCCCCGTCCTACCATCCAACGGATATTCAGTTAAAAAATTCGCCAAATTACAAGCATATGTAGTTCTGATACTCGAGCCATCAGAGAAAATAGGCTTCTTTGAAGAACCCAATTTATCGTGACCATTATATGACCCTGACTTTAATGCAGTCACATATATCCCTTCAAGGCAATGCCGAAGATACTTCTCATCTAGACAAATGATATGCTTTGGTATTCTCGTGTCTAACCCGTGAATACGCCGAATGAATGATTTCTGAATGCAACTTTCACCACTTTGTAATTTCTTGGTAGGTAATAGTAGCAGATCCTTAGGGTTGGCCCTTTTCACAATCCTTTCGGACAAGCTACTTTCATCTGCTAATTCTTTGTCCTTACTCATGCTCTGTGCTGAATCTTCTTCCTTCTTACTGTCCTCTGGTTTTACAACAGTAATTTCCATCTTCTGTCTCCAACAAAGGTTGCGATATTAACGCCGAATCACTGTAGTTCCCATTGCATCCTTTAGTTATGTTGGCTGGCAAAATTGTTGAAAGGCTATTCTCTGTTCTCTAAGTCAGTCCTCAGAAGTAAGCTGGAAGAAGTACAAGTGTCGTCGGTGAGTTTGAACTCCAAAACAATAAGGGAGTAAAGGTATCAGTTGTCGCTCTCTTAATCTGTTCATGGCTTCTATTATAAGCTCTTAAATATCATTGTACCTTGCTTGATTAAATTTTAACATCATGTCTAGTATTATGATTGTTGCATCAGCAATACATTACTGTCACTTGCAATAAAACATTGTATAACAATTTTCACAGCAGATTAGTCTATTAAACTACAGTCTCACGTTAAAGTACCAAACCACTTTTGAAAAGATGCAGCATCATCATGACGGTTATGCCATCAAAGAATTTACAAGTTCAGAGGTATGAAATAGAAATAATGATTAATTGTATTAGAAAAATAAATTTAGAACAATAAGAGAGATTAAATACCCACATAATTGTATAAAACATGAATTCATTGTCAGCATAGCACGGTTTATTAGCTAGTATATTCGTATATCAGACTCCTCTGCAATCGCTCTATACGTTCACAAATAAATGCCCTGTACATCTACAAATATTGAATAAAGCAGCAAGAGATTGATGTTTCTTTTTCAATTAACACTACAAATAAGCAACGATGACACTGTGTTCAGGTTTAATGATCGCATCAGACTCAGAAATATGTGAATAGAAACTTCATAGCTACATAGAGAAAATAACATGAACACCTTGATTACGCATCCCAATGTTAAATACCATAAAAAAGGAGGGGGAAAAATGGACAAACCAAGTAAACAAAGCTCAATACTGATTACCGACTCAACCCAATGGCAAAGGCCAAAGAGAGCCACTCCCCCAAGAAAATGAGCAGTTTGCACATTTCAGACACGATGTTAGGTGAATAAATCTAATGGGACTCGTTTAAGTTTCAAAGTTACAGAATTATAGAGTTTCTAGTACAATTTTACCTTTCAAAAAAAGAAAATTTAGAGTACAATTTCCAGCAAGAAAATCGTTATTCAGAAAGACAAATCTTTATTACCCATCATAATGATACAAGGAACATAATTTAGAACTGAAAAAAAAAAAGTTCGATCATTCAGATATCTGACATAGTTCGTGCTACATGGCCTACACCAATAGAACGGCTTCTGTAATCAAAATGAGGAACTCTTTGGCATAGTAAAGGGAATGGGTAGGGTGTCAGCTCCTTTTTTCTATGGGGGATCTAATAAAATCTGATTTTGTCTGGATCTTAGTATAACTGGTCTATGAAAATTTTTTAGCATAAAAACGTGATCTTTTCTGAATTTGAGGCAGTTATTTTGAAACTCTTTATTCGTATAGTAAGTTTGTTGTTGCTCACTTAATATCTTCATGGCTTCTATTATATGCTCCTAAATATCATTGTATCTTGCTTGATTAACTTTTAACAAACATTTAACATGTTGTATCTATCCAATAATATGATTGTTGCATCAGCAATATATTACTATGTAATTCACAGAAATCATAACAATACACATAGTATAACAATTTTCGCGGCAGATTACTTTGTTAAACTGCAAGCTTGTGTTAAGGTACCAAACAGCTTTTGAAAAGATGCAACATATATTATCATGACGATTATGCCATCAAAGAATTTAAAAGTTCAGAGGTATGAATTAGAAATAATGATTAATCACATTATATAAATAAATTCAGAAGAATAATAGAGATTAAATACCCATGTAATTGTACATTAACGTGAACTCATTTCGTGGATAGCCGGGGTTATTAGCGTATATTCATATATCAGAGTCCTCGGCTCCTTGCCAATCGCCCTGTAAGTTCACAAGTAAATGCCCTAGACATTCACAAATACTGAATTAAACACCAAGAGATTGATGTTTCTTAGGCCCCGTTCCACTTAGTTGCCTTTTTGGCCTTTTTTTATAATTATTTTTTATGAGAATGACCTGTCTCATAAAGCGTTAGCACTCCTAAATAAGCAATGATGAAACTGTGATCGGGTTCAATGATCGCATCAAACTCAGTAATATGTGAATAGAAACTTCATAGCTATATAGAGAAAAGAGCATAAGCACCTTAATCCTGTATGCAATCAGTTGTTATGATATGACTATAAAACGAAAAACCCAAGTCAACAAAACTTATATTGAGAGAGAGAGAGAGAGAGAGAGAGAGAGAGAGTAACGTGATCGGGGAATTTCAGATGTAGAAAGTAGAAACTGAATTCGGGTGATTGATGAGTTAGATAGGTAGAGCAGGTAGGGCAGTGGGACGGGACAGAGAGCTGGAAAATGACTTGCACGAATTTTCTGGGTAAGTCATTTTCCCCAATGAATGGAAAATATTTTACAAGGAAATCACCGTTTCATTTATACAACCAAACACCGCAAAATGATTAAAATACGGCCAAAAAAACAGAGCCAGACAAATCCTGCAAGAAAATTGTAAAATTTTACCTTTCAAAAGAAGAAAATTTGGAGTGCAATTTCTAGCAAGAAAATTATAATTCAGAAAGACAAATCTTTATTGCCCATCAGAATGATATCAGGAACATATTTTAGAACTGGAAAAAAAAAAACAAAAAAACAAATCAATCATTCAGAAGAAAGAGAAACGGAAACGGACACGGAGAGACACAAGCAAAGAGACAGAGGTGCTCAAGAAAACTCGTTATATCAATGATAGATATAGAACTGAAATCATATCACAGTCGAATCAACCAAAAAGGATATCCTCCAAAAAACAGTTCAACTCTCAACGAAATCCATAATTACCAGCTCTAAATGACCTTTAAATAAGTACAAGAATGAACGTGAACAACATAAATCCCCCCAAATCAACAAAATAAACAATGAAAGATTCATAAAAAAAAGTTGCAGACTGTTCCATAGAGAGAAGAGATTCAAGTATATCACCTTTTTACTCACTTGAAGTGCTAGATCCAATACACGAAACCCACTTCAATCCAGTGCTCGAATCAAGCTTTTACTCACTTGAAGACGAAAAACAGCCGAGACCCAGAAAAGATTTACACCTTAATTTCCATTGTGGAGCATAACCCACAAATTAAATGTAAGTATTAAAAGGAAAGAATGGAATATTGGACTTGGAAAAAGTGCGCAGTGAAGAACTGGAAAAAGTTTGGCTTTACCAAAGTGCACATGGAATGGGAGGATAAGTGCGACACTAGCCCACTACTACTACCGATATAGCTTCAAGCATTCAACTGCTGCGGGGAAAATTCTAGAGAGAGAGAGGGGAGGAAATCAAATCAAATCACATGCTATAGTAGTACAAAAAACAAAAATACTAGTTGTGGACAGAGAAGCTAAAAAGAAATTGAAAATGGGTGGCGTAATGGGGCCTGAAATTGGAGGCCACTGTGGGTTGAAAATACGTGCCGCCCTCTCTATTTTTCAGGGAAATTTGGTGGGTAGACCCCGCTTATATATCCTAACTCCTAAGAGCATCTCCTACCCATCTCTATTTTTCTAAAATGGAGAATGAAAGTGATACATTGGGGGGAGATTTTGTAATTAATGTCATCTTTTTGTACTTTTTTGGAGAATCTTGGAGGGACTCATCATCTTTTTGTACTTCAACCCATCTCTATTCCTCCAAAATGAGATTTGGTTCTCTATTTTTTGAGGATCAAAATAGTTTTGGAGGAACAAATCTCTAAAAAAGATAGTGGGACCCTCCAAGAATCTCTATAAGTGAAGAAAAGAGGACATTAATTACAAAATCTTCTCCCAATGTGTCACTTCCATTCTCCATTTTAGAAAAATAGAGATGGGTAGGAGATGCTCTAAGCGCGCCCAACCTCTTGAACCTCTGACAAATTTTGGAAAACTAATCCGAAAATTGTAGGTGATAGAAAAAGAAACCAAGAAAAAAGAAAGAAAAAAAATGCATCGGATGGTGGAGATTTGTTCGGTGCAATGTACTATTTCTCAAACGAATCCCAAAGTTTGTTAGTGAGTACTTAATTAAAATTAAAACAAAATTTTGTGCGGACTAGTCGGTTTGCACTTACCTTGGCAAAATATTGGAGAACTAATCCCAACATTTATTTGCGATCCTAATTAAAGTTAGAGCAAAGTTTGGTATAAACAGGTCACAACGAGTTAATAGCTCATAAGATATTTTAGAACGTAAAGTTTAAGAATGAGTAGACCCGTAAATTATGTTCTCTACTACTGTGTTACAATACGCATTTTACACACTTTGGGGTTGAATATTTCTCAAAAAAATTGAGTGTTTCTCATGATTTTTTTTAACTTTTTTTTAGTACTCACGTCAAGACGTCAATCAAAAGACGTGAAAAATCTAATGTAAAACTAACAAACATGAAAGTAAATGAATAAAAACAACATGAAAAAAATTAAAAAGCTAGCTAGTGTGAAACATATGTCGCCCACTCTCTAACATCCAAGGAGATATGGTGCACCAGAAGTGTTTACGACTTTATGGAACATCGATTTCTAAATATTTGTGTAGAATATTTGTGTAGAATAGGTCCTAAACTTTTTGAATCCAATTTCATCCTCTTCCCGCTGTACTATTAATTCTTTTCCAAAAATTATATACCCTTTTGTCCCAGAATCTTTGTACCTCTGTGGAATTCTAATATTTAAGGAGAAAAAAATCATCATTATTCTTCCAAACATCTGAATTTCTAAATTTTCCCTTTTCTGGAAATATAATAATTGGTTTTTTTAAAACTCGAATACACTTTCCCTCAATTTTTTCTATGAGAGTATCTCCACTCTTTACCCAAATTTTTACTCAAATTTGAGTAAAAACTTGATTTGATGTGACTCATTCCAATCTTTACTCAAATTGTATGGTGGAGATTTAATGCACCCCATTGAATGACAAAAGGGTAAATGAAAGTGAAAAAAAGAACCTTGAAAATTTGGTTCAAGATTTGGTGATGAGCAAATTTAGTAAAACATTTGAGTTAAACCAAATTTAGGGAAACATTTGGTGAATGAGTGGAGTGTGATTTTTGGTGTTTTTTTTTTACTCAAATTTGATTTTGGTGAAAGATTTGATGAAGAGGTGGAGATGCTCTAAGTATGAAGATTGAGCCAAAATTTATGAGACATCTAAAAAAATAAAAGATCAACAAAATTTTAGAACGGATGGAATATTTCTTAAATTACAAACGAAAATACCTTCCTTCAAATTTTTAAAATTTTGCCACAGTAATTGAGGTAATTAATTAAGACTATTTAACACATATAAAAAAAATGGATCATTTTATTATCAGTCCACTAGGCTAACAATAAACAAATAAAAAAAATAAAAAATACACACTTTAATGTGCTTTTTTACACTTTTTAATATATCTTGACACACTATTAATACACTTTTCACATATGTTAACATTCTTTTTAAATCTTAATGATAGACTGATTTCCTAAAATAATTACAACTATACAAAATCACTGTACTATTTAATTTAGAAAAGAGTACAATTTCGGAAAATGAAAAAAATGGGGAAAGAGTAAAAAGGAGACAAGCTACACATATAAAAAAAAATGAGTACTTCTATTATTAGCTCACTAGGCTGACAATAAGTAAATAGAAAAATACACACTTCATTGTGTTTTTTTACACTTTTTAATATATTTTCTCATATTGTTTATACACTTTTCACATATTTATATTTTAGTACATTTTTTAAATCTTAGCGATAGAGATTGATTCCAAAAAAAATAAAAATAGTACCATCACAAAAAATCACTGAACTAGTATAAATTTAGAAAAGAGTACAATTTTGGAAAAAGGGATAATTTGGGGAAAGAGTACGAATGAGACAAGCGTATACACGCGAAGAGAGATTAGTGAATTTGTGAGCTGGTGCGCACGACAGTTACCGGGTTACGCAAGTCGGCCCACTAATGGAAATGGGCAGAACCCAAATAAACAGACAAACCGATGGGACACCAACCAACCACAAACAAAGTGTACTAAAATAAATAATAAAACAAATCCAAGCACAGACATGCTTAGAGTGTTTGGAAGGATATTTTTTATTATTTTTTTTTGGTAAACATTTTTTGAGATTTTTGATTTTTAAATTATGAACAGAATGTATTTTAAATATGGTAGGGTGTTTGAGAGAAATGAGAAAAATATATTTTGTAACAGAAAAATATAATTGTAGATCGTTTTATTAATCAAATTCGAAAAAATGGAAAATGAAAAGTAAATAAGCTCCTCTTATTCTACTTTTGACTTCTCCTCTTTGATGTCAAAAATCAAAACATATTACCACATAATGCATTTTGTAATTTCCAGCAAGCATCCAAAAGCCAAAAATGTACAATGAAAAGTTGAAAAAGAGGTTGTCAAACAAGCACTTACAGTGGACCCCCGTTTTTTCTATGAAAATGTGGGGAAAATATTGGGCGGTCATTAAGTACCGTCAAGGCGTCAAGTACCAAAACATTGGACCCCGTTTTTTCTATGAAAATGTGGGAAAAATATTGGGTGGTCATAATTACCGTCAAGTACCAAAACACTTTTTTTTGGGGTGTTACAGTAAAAGAGTTTTTAGAACAAATTAGCTTTTCATGGTTTTTTTTAATGTATTGTGAAAGAATAACTTATCTTGATTTTAAAAAAAAACTAACATTTTTTGTTAGTGGAACAACCCCTCAATCAAATATTTTCTGAAGCTCACTACTTATTGTGTGGACCCTACAAAAAATTGTGTTGAATAAATGTGTTAAGAGCATCCTCATTTGGCTCTTAAAGTTAAAGTAGAGAGCAAAGTCTCTAAAAACCTTAAAAAATTAGGCTCCTCAAATGCTTCTCTAATTTGCTATATTTTGCAACTTTGCTACAGTAACCCCCCAAATTTAGAGAGACACTATTCACGCACCAAAAGATAAGAAGAGGGAAAAATAAAAGTTTGAATATAGAGTCTAATTTTGTGAGTTTTTTTTTTTTATAAAGTGACTTGTTAAAATTTAAATAGAGAGTTTGATTTTGTGAATTTTTTAAAAAATGACTTGTTAAATTATAAAAGGTGTTTTTGAGGTTAAATTTAGCCTTTTTTTTGGTGTTTGAGATTAGGATGCTCTAAACATCACATGACGGTGTTACAAGATCATTAGATAATTACTAGAAATTGTAGGAGAGGGAGGGGACTCTCCTACAGAAATTTGGTTAACAGAAGGCATTTTTGCCACCAACCAAGAAATTATTATTTTTTTGGCGGAAATTTCAAGATTAGTATATGTTGCGGCACGCCACATATGAAGCAGTGGGGCCGCCCGACCCATGGGAAAAAAATTCACTTTTTTTATATTATTTTTTTAAACTTAATTTGTAAAATTCGATGTTTCCAAAATATTTTAGCAACCCAATTGCTAAAATCAACCATGATTTTAACAAATAAGTTCAAAAGGCACTAAAATCATGGTTTTGAAATCAAAAAATGAAATGGTTCCGTGTATTGTTTTTCGATTGTTTTCGTACCAAATTGAAGTACTCCTTTTGTACTTTAATTCGGTGTGAAAATTTTAAAAAATAATACACGAAAACACTTAATTTTTTTATTTTAAATACCTTGATTTTAGCAACTGAGTTGCTAAATTTTTTTGGAAAACAATAGATAAATTTCTATTCTTTTAAACCCCCTAAAAGTTATGAGAAAATATCAAATGAAAAGACTAAAACCCATATCACCACACAAGATAATTTTCTTATCTTGAAACCCAGTAATTGTTAAATCGACATAATACAAATCAAGTGGCTAAAATCTAATTCCTTTCTACTATTAACGATAGAATTTTAAATACAACGGTTATTTGTAATGCTCTTCTCACATGGAGAGAGACTTGCACATACACGAGACCCACCACATTTGAGACGGCGTAACAAATAACCGTTGTATTCAACCAAAAAAAAAAATCTTCACCTCTTCCGTTATCTCTTCATGGATTCATTGGGTAGTCGATTGGGGTCCTCGCCAGTTTCTCTTGCAAATTTAGCATGGTTTGAGTGAATTGGGAAAATTGGTTTTTTTAGTTTTGTCCTTATTCAAAAAAAATTGCATTTGTTAGTTTTCAGTCGATTTTTTGTGGTTTCTTGACTTGTCTCAACGAGAGGAATGTATAAAATTATTAGCCAAACTTAAAGTTTTGTGAATAAAGACGAAAAATAATCCAAAAACCAACAAATGCAAAAAAAAATAAAAATTGAATAAGGACAAAACCGAAACACTAGTTTTTTCAATTCACCCAAACCAACGTCAAAACTGGTAAGGATTTTAATGTTTGCTTTTTGTGATTTATATTGATGTTTATGAATGACCCTATATTCCCGAACTCTTGGAGTCGCTACCGAATAAATTTGCTTCTTTTGCTTTTGAAATTTTAAATATAAGGGCCTTATCTCAGGAAAATCCTTGTTGGTGAACTTTCAATTAAATTGACGTGCTATAAGACCATTTCCTGACCAAGCAATGAAACAAGTGTTTAGTCTAGTGGTCAAGACCTGAAAATTTGAAGGTTTTGCCACATTAGATTCAAGGTTTAAAGTACTTCCGTGCTACTCCCTCCATTCCAATTTTATAGTTTCTCGTTCTATCTTAACCGGATAAAAAAAACGATTATATATTTCAATCGGTAATACATTTCATATGCAATATGGATCTTGTTTGATAGATCTTGATTTAATCTAATAAACAAAGTGTTCATAATCACCTAAAACATTATAGATTACAAGATATAACACTTTAAAAAGTGATACAAACTCCCAAAATAGACTATAAAATTGGGACGGAGGGAGTATTAGGTAAGTGAAACAAGAAATCGGTAAGATAATTAGCCAATATTTCACTTCATCATTTTAGAATTGATCAAGCCATTACCCAATAAAATATTCCTCTTTTTTTTTGGCGTTCTCTATTTTTCTGGAGAGAGAGATAAAGAGGTTGGGAGAGACAGCTTCATTTTCAACTTTTTATTTTTAATTTTTTTGTTTTTTGACTTTTTGGATTATGGTCAGAATGCATGTATGTTGAATTTGGTAGTAGTATTTAGGAGAAATGTGCAGAATGCATTTTGTAACAGAACTACATAAGTAGTATTTGGGAGATATGTCCAAAATACATTTTGTGGGTATTTTTGCTAATGAAAATGAGAAAAATGAATAATGAGAAGTTAAAAAGCTCATCACTATCTCTTTTTCACTTCTCCTCTTTAAAGTCCAAAATGGAAAACCTATTTTCTAATGAGTCATTTTGGTCTAAGTCTCTCAAACATCCAAAACTCAAAAATGCCAAAACTAGAAGTAGAAAAATGGCCCCCCAACACCCTAAGTAGTAAACACAACATGCCCTTTGAACGGTTACTCTCCACATTTAATAGGGTTCTAGTAGCAAAGGTTCTTCCCCAAGACTTTGTTCATTCTCTTGGAGGGCCCCTCTATGTATTGGGTTCTTCATTGTAGCTAAATGAGACATTTGTCACATGGGCGACTCTACTCTTGTATGAGCGAGGTTACCTCGCTGAGTTCAAAAAATGAATTTTGGGGTGTTAGTGATCACCCTGGAGAGCGACCAGACCATTCAAAAGTGTTTGAAAAAATTCGGACTGTCGATTGTCAAGATGTACGGTCCAAATGCGTTCATTAGGCGATCTTTAGGGGCGCTCACCAGCACCCCGGGTCCTCAAAACATACCCCCGGGTGCTAAAAATATACATTGAAAAGAATAAATTAAGTTTACCAATAAATTAAATTTTCCTAGTAATGTCAGCGTTTGGTTTACTCGTGCGAGGTTAAAATAAATGAAAGTTCAATTAAATTTATTTATTTTATTTTTGTCATTCGTCATTCTTAATCTATTACATGGAGAGATGGGAGAATGAAATTCGATCCCAAGATGTAGTGTAGACATCCAAGAGCTCTACCGCATGAGTTAGTCACCACTTACTTATTTATTTATTTTACATGCAGTTTTTCATAATAAACACACTATATATATTTTTGTTAGTGCTGAATAAAAATTCTAGAACCGTCTCTGCATTTCTCGAGTATGTTGTCTCTTGTAGTCTTGTTCTTAACTCTTACTGTGCCAACTGCCAACTAATAACCGAGATACACGCAAATTAGGAGTGCTAAACTATTACTAATATTAAAAATTAAAAAAAAAAAAGGCTGTTTCCCAGCCAAACATCCTCATCTACACTCCATTAATACAGGTTAAATTCATTTTCGGAAGCAACCAATATTAAATGAAGTGAAAAAACTTAAATTAAACAACTCCAGACTTTCGTTGTTGAAAAGCACCTCTGACCAAAAGTCATTTTCCTAATGAAACTGGGTCCCAATCGCAAAAAAGACAACGAGTTAATGCCATAGGATTCGATGAAGTCCAAATTAATTTCAGGAACCATCAAATAGTAGTACATGTGAGAGGGATTCCCGAGCAGGACGGAGTTAGGAAGGGGCTAATAAGGACGGTAGTCCCTGCAAGAAAAAAAAAAATTTTGGTATTATATAGAAAAAACAAAATTTCCCTATAAATTATAATGGGTCGACCCTAAAATATTTTGGAAAAGAAATTTGCCCCTGTGTAATAAAGTTCCAGGCTTCGTCACTGTTCCAAGTTCTCAAAATAAAAGTGATTGTTCCCTCGCAAAACATCTAATACTCATGTATCAAGAGTTATTCAATGTCCCAGGCAATGTTGATCACGAATTTGGATCACACAAATGTTTGGGGTCTACACACTTAAGAATCGACCTTACACATTTGTGTGGTTTAGATTCGTGCTCAACACTTTTTCAGGGACATTGAATTATTTCTCGTAATCGATACTCTATTTATAATTCATTTTTGGACGCAACCAATATTAAAATCAAATGCATAACCTTAAATTATACACCTCCAGGCTTTTGTTGTTGAAAAAACTCTACCAACAAATCAGTTTCCTAGTGAAACTGGGTCCCAATCACAAACAAGACAACAAGTTTTTGAGTGGAGCGAATACATGTTGTTGAGATCGTGTATTTTTTCAAAAGAAATTCTTCAAAACAACACTGCCTCACATCGGCCAATCCGTAGTAACATTTGTGTTTTATTTATAAGTGTAAACTTACACCACTATCATGAAATTTAGGTAGCCAAGATGGCCTCGTCTTGTACAGACACGTTAGGCCCCCGTCCCGAATTTTGTGAAAATCGATCCGGAATGCCAAATTTATTTACAGAAAGATTTTTTCTTTTTGACCAATCAAACCATTTTTTGGAAATGATTTCCCCTGCCATTTCGGAAATTTTCCTACCGTTACAGCACTGGAAAAAAAAACGTGTTCTTTTACTGCATTGTGCCGTTACAAACGTGTTTAAAACATGTGTTAAATCAATTTTGATAAATTGATTCAATCAAATTTCCTGTGATTGATTCTACTTCCGAAAAAAACTATTTCTCACGCCTATATAAAGTGTTGTTTCTCCAGCCTTTTCTTCACACCAAAAAACATTCTCATTACAGAAATTCATAGAGCAAGAAAGGTCGATTGTGTCTTGTATTTTCCAGTCTTTTCCCAGTCTCGAAAAAAGATCGGTATTGATTTTGTATTTTGGGGCTGTTTTATCACTTTGTATCCCCTTTCTAAATACTTGCTTGAGAGAGAGGTGGAAAGCGCTGAACGTCTTAAAGAGAAATAACTAGTCATGGCTGGCCCAAAACAAAGAAACAACTTCCGCGTGGTATTTACGTTTCTTGATTCTGAATTCTCGGAGATAAACGGTTCCATTAATTTAATTTTAAAAGTATTTCCAACACACGTTCTGTTACACATGAAACATGATCATGTAGACGAAAATCAGAGTCTGGGGTGGGGTATCCAACGTGATCACGGTCCACGCATTGTATTGTTGTTTTTTTTTTTTTTTTTTCTTCTGACAATCGAAATGTGCGGGTGACCGACTTACTTCGTGATATCTCGACTAAAGTTTCGGTTTTAATCCCACAAAGACTAACTATCTATACTGGGACTAGGAGCAAGATTCACAAGAGATTAAGATCTGACTCAAAAAATAAAATCTCGTAGAACAAACTCATTAATTAACCGGACTATTTTTGGGCAGTATTATTACGATGTTACATGATATATAAATGTACAGCTTCTTTGGTCCTGCAGGTGGGGTTATTAAATGTGGTCATATTATACCCCTTTTGACTTATTTATTGTCTGCGGCGGGAATCAATTAATCAGCTCTTTAAATTTTGAGAGCCCCGTGAATGTTAGCAGAAAATAAGGACGAGATAAATGTAGTGCGGCAACAGAATTTGGAGTGTTGGGTGCATGGCTGGTCTGAGATCATATAGCTCTAAAGAGAATTTTAATAAAAGGGTATCTCGGTTTTTTTCCCCTTCAAAACATTTAATATAGGTGACTAATATATTTAAAAAAATACTCCTCGTAAACATGGTATTTTAACTTCGTAAGTTAACTAAAACAAACTTTTATAAAAAAAAGTTGTACTATTCTGATAAAAGAAATCAAACATAACAAGTCCAACTCATTTTCAAACTAATCACATTATTAATTTTAATTGTAAGATAACAATATTTATAGCAAGAAGAGAATTCTTTGACATTTTTAATCTAATAGAAAGGTTTTTCTATTGTCAGCCCACTGAGCTGACAATAAGACAACAAAAAAACAAAAAAAACACATCTTTCAATGTATTTTTTTTTACTTTCTCATACACTTTTACTCATTTCTATATATTTTTCACACATTCTTATATATTTTTTAAGCCTTATAATCAGCCCATTGGGTGGATTTTAGAATTTTCCAATTTAGAAATTATACAGTGAATTTTATCGTGAACTGAATCTTTCAACTTTGTAGATTACGGTGACAGAAGCATGGAGCAGGTCATTCGTTATCATTGCTTCATTAGTCAAACAATATCATTTTTACAAAAATGGATGGTCAATATAATTTAAAAAACATACAGTGAAACAAATCTATCTCGATAATGTAGGTAACAAATCTGTCACCCACTTTGGAAAGCTGAAAATAGCTATCGGATGGGATCTGGGACAGCACCATCTTTCATTCCCTATGACTCGGGTGAAAGAAAAACCGAAAAAAACCAATTGATCGGTTCGGTTTTTAGTCGGGAAAAAGCTGTGTCGGTTGACCTTGGACCAAACCGAACCAAAAAATTATCGGTTAGGTCTTGGTTTCCTGGAAATTGGTTTGGACCGAACTGAACCGAAACCATGCCAATTTGGACCGAAATACCCCAAAACCACCCCTATTTGGACCGAAAACCGAAAAAAACGATCTTAACCCCCCAAAAATAACAAATCCTTACTGTCCATCTAAATCTTAACGCCGGACCGAAAAAACCGAAAAAAACCAAACCACCCCGAACCGATCGGTCCGTTGTTTTTTTCGGTCGGGATCAGTTCCTAGCAAAACCACCCCAAACCGATCAGTTCGGTCCGAGACATCCCGAAAACCAAACTGACCGATTTTCACCCCTACCTGTGACTATAGTTTAATGAACGATCCTGCATTTTAGTGAGGGCCTAAAGATGGATACATACAATGAGCCAAGTTTAAGATTTAATTTGATCACAATTATGAGTAGAGAAAATTGCCTGCATGTTATAAATTTAACGCAATGTTATCAGATTTTGCAGAAACGTCTAAAACAAATAATGAGCACATCTCAATGATAGTGTTAATTACAAGAATTCAATCGCAGTTTTCATTTGGAGAAAGAAAATACATGAAAGTGAGAAAGTACCCCGCATTGAATAATCATGGAATTTTTTGGTTGCATAACGATTAACGAGTACTCTCGCTACTCTCTCATACATCTTTCGCATTTGTATTGGTCCGTTCAGTAGCTTTTTTCTCCTCTTTTTACTGATCCTCATGTATTATTGGGGTTCTGTCATGGGTTTGATCAAGTTGGATTGCTTTTCTCTTGGAGGGTTAACTTAAGGCTCGACTTTGGGTTCTCTGATTGTTTGGTTCGTGTGTTTTTGTTTTGGAATTGTGCTGGC